>OW388294.1:8300700-8965700 GCA_936450465.1 Gibbula magus
CCAGTTCTCCCCCTGACCTGACCTTGCTATGAAATAAAATTGTATCTTTCTACGTACCTTTTCGTATGATTACATTATATGAAAAAAATTAGAAGCCAGCGTTTCTTATGCTCGTGAATTTAGTAAAATATATATAAACGATCCACAATGAAGTTAATTTATCTTCGACAGTCAAGTTGTCACATATACTGACGCAGAAAGGTCAAGTGATCCTCTTGCACAGGACAATCGACGCCAATGTGTTGGACGCTCCCAGATGCTCTTGCACAGGACAATCGACGCCAATGTGTTGGACGCTCCCAGATCCTCTTGCACTCGACAATCGACGCCAATGTGTTGGACGCTCCCAGATCCTCTTGCACTCGACAATCGACGCCAATGTGTTGGACGCTCCCAGATCCTCTTGCACTCGACAATCGACGCCAATGTGTTGGACGCTCCCAGATCCTCTTGCACTCGACAATCGACGCCAATGTGTTGGACGCTCCCAGATCCTCTTGCACAGGACAATCGACGCCAATGTGTTTGACGCTCCCAGATCCTCTTCCCGGATCCCCAGTCAAATTCACCGTGGATGTTACGGTATGATGATCCTCCAGGAGTGTTCTCCCTAGATATTGTGTATTTTTAGATAGTGTATGAATATTTTTATGATTTGATATTTTAGTTTTAGGTGGATTAGTTTTACTTGTTTATTTTTTGTTAATATATGTCAATATACAGAAATGATATGTATCTAGGTCTGTTTCGTCCTCAAACTGTATTCAAGATCATGTAACAAAAATGTCCGACTACACATGTTTCTGTTATTGTATCGATCTACACAGAATGTAATAGGGGCTTCGATCCACATATGCCATTGCAATCATTTTGGTCACAAATTGGAGGCTAGTCTAAACAAATATACTGTGTGGAAGTACAAGACTAAATAATTCGTAAACGCATCTTAAAGGGGCATGACCATGTTGGTTAGGTCACATTGTCCAATTTTATAATTTGTGTTGTTTAATTGAGAATTGTCAACTTTAACCGAAAATAACCAGTTAAACGACGACACGTGGTCATGATCGAAAACCGAACTGACGAAGGCAATTAGTGTGACGATACGAATCACAGGATAGTCGGTAGGGTAGGGATAGGGCACCAGACACGAGACACGTATAAACCAAGAAACTCACATGCCAAAGATGTTGTCCTTTGTTTGTATTCCCCAACTTTAACGAACAGGGAGTGTTAGATTCACTGCTCAGTCAGTGTAGGTCATTTTATGGTTTCGAATTGAGCATCCCGTAACTGTCGAAATGACTAAAGTTACCACCCCTGTTTACAAGACAGAACTAAGAACAGGAAGATTTTCTGGATAACAACTTCTTTAATGTTAAAATACACGACGTTTCGGAGTACATACTCCGAAACGTCCGATACTCTGAGTATGTACTCCGACTCGTCGTATTTTCACATTAAAGAAGTTGTTATCCAGAAAATATTCCTGTTCTTATGTATACCACTTCTAAATGCCCTTCAAATTCGGGAGATATGTCTATGAAGGTCTTACATACCTATAGATCGGATTTACAAATCTGAAAAGGGCTTAAAGGTTGCAGTGACAGTGACCGATGTCGTTTGCCAAATGTAACAGAAGTGATTGTGAGATCACCTCCAGTGGGAATCGAACCCGGGACCTCCGGGTGACACTCCTGCGCTCTACCAGTTGAGCTAAAGGGATACCTCACTAGCCGAAGCCAGTAGGAACACTTTCATCTCACCCTGCCACATGCACCCCCTCCACAAAGTGACGTGTTCTCGAGTCAAGCTTTTGCGAGTTATCAAGCACCTCAGTTTGAGGGATAGCGGAGTGGTTAGCGCGTTCGGCTTTGGATCAAGAGGTGCCGAGTTTGTCTGCAGTAGAGAAGTAAGGTTTGGGTGCAATGCTACACTGAATTTCAGCGTAGTACCACCCATGGTTCGCTACATCCAGTCGAGGCTGGCAGGTTTCAGCACAATGCATAGCCACATGGCGTTGCGGGCTTTCTCCCTGCCATAATACTAGCAGTCGCGATATAAATGAAATACTCTTGAAAGTGGCGTTAAACACCAACTCACCTAACCTCACCTCAACTGGATAACGTTTGTTAGCAGGATATCCCAAGAACCGTTAAGGGGATTTTCTTCATATTATACAAAAGTTCCCCTTGGGGAAAATGCAATAGGTTTTTAGTAACCTTGACATTGAAAGCATGTATGTTAATCCTGCCTATGCACAGTCAGGTTTGAAACTATTATTGAGTTTAAACAACCTAACCTAAAAAACTAAATATAATTGGTTAATGTTTCTGTTAATATCTAATTTTCTCTAAAACTACGACCTCTTCCCCTTTTTGTATGGAGTTTTGAATTGGAGATTTGCACCTGGGATTTTGCCACTTTAGTGAGATTTGCCTAGTTTTTTGGTGGGTTTTTTTTGTGCGTGTTTTTTGTGTTTATATAGCACTTGGAGACACAAATAGACACGTGTTTTCAAACTGAATACTCGTAGTGTCTAATATAGAGAAACATTACGTATTGTTAGCAACTAATGATAAAGCATAACGCTTTCCTTTAAACATAGTATATGTTGGTTTGATTGATATGGACTGTGAAACCATTTACTAGTTTTTAAGTTAGCCTCTTCCTCCGCAACTCACAACAATAGTAGCATGAAAATGCTACTTTAAAAAAACATGTGTTAAAGATGTCATGGGTGAGAAACTTTTAAAAGTCAATGTCGTTTTACCTTCATCATCACAACAACTTTGCATCATGTTTGCATCGATAAACATTTCTATTGGTACAACTGTAATGTCAACTTCAATTATATTGAAACCAATTGCCTTCTTCATGTTGTATTCAATGTCTCCCAGACCTTTATAAGTGCAGTGTAAATTCCTGAACCACGAATAGCATTCATGTAGTCTAATGAAACAATGAATAAACTATTGGGTAGAATTTATGAGAACGTAAAGGTATGTGTACGTTATAATAACGAGATTTCACAAACCTTTATCAGTCAGTTAGGAGTATGACAAGGGTACATTTTAAGCCCATTTCTCTTTAACTTCTTCATAAATGAATTAGCTGCACAAATAAATACTAACTGTGACTATGGCACTCAGCTTCATCCGGATATTACCCAGATATTTTAACTATTGTTTGCTAATGACATTATCCTTTTTTTTATTTTATAAATATCGTGGTGTCCACTTCAGCAGAAACCTATCATGGAATAAACATTCACATCAATTTGCTATACAAGCAAAGAAGGTATTTATGTGTATATTTAAGAATCTGGAAGTTTTAGAAAACATTTCATAACAATCTTTTTTTTAAATATTTGATGTAAAGACACTACCAATTCTATTATATTGGTCAGAAGTATGGGGCGTACACCACTTTGATGCCATAGAAAAGATTCATTTATATGCATTTGGGTGTAAAGATAAACACATCTAGTCTGATGGTGTATGGAGAATGTGGAAGATTTCCTCTTTATATATATCCGAATATGAAAGTTATTACATATTGACTGAGACTTATTGACATGCCCTCAGACAGGTTACCAAAAAAAGGTTTATAACATGATGTTAGTTTATGATAAAAATGGCGTGACTGGTGTAAGAAAACTTCTTTTCAATTGCGGTTTTGGTCATACTTGGAATAACCAAAGTGTGTATTCAAACTCGACTTTTGTCCTTTCATTAACCCAGAGATTACAAGATATTTGTATGTAGACATGGACAGCATCAATGACCCTAACAAACAAGTGTTTTTATTGCAAAATTATTAAATCTGAAATAATCAAGGAAGATTACTTTTCAAAGATTACTGTTAAAAAATTTATAATTGCTCTTTCCCGTTTTAGATGTTCATCTCATGACCTTTGTGTTGAGACAGGGCGCTATATAAAAATTACTCGCGAAGAAAGAATCTGTAAGCTTTGTCACTTAGATTTAATAGAAGACGAATATCATTTTTTACTTATATGCCCTGTGTACTCACATCTTAGAGAAAAATATCTAAAAGCAATTTTTCTGCCCTGCTATCAAACACAAATAGTAATATTTTACAAAACCTTTCTATGTTCATTTATTATGCCTCCTTGTACAGACATGATTTAATGAAATAATGTAATATGTGTTGGGTTGTGATGTATATGATATGAAAATATAATATATGACGTCATTAGATGTGAAATGATATAATATATTGTATATGTAGCATGAAAAGATGTCAAATAACAGAAATATGTGATGTGATGTGCTATGCTGTTACATCTATTGTATAAATGTGTAAATATTGTTTTCACTAAATGTACTATAGGCCTGTGGCCTCTAAGTATTGAATAAAGATTGAATGAAGATTGAATGAAGTCTAATAACGATTATTTTATCAATTTACAAACAAGAAAAACAATTTAAAGAGTATGTCTATAGTGTAAATCGATATGATTGTTCAATGTTTATGGATTCCAGGAGAGATATAAACGTCTGTCTATGATGAACAAACCCAGTGATTGCATGAAAATGTTACCAGCCATCATGCTGTTCATAGCGTCTTGTTTTTATCGTTGTTATACAGCTATTGACACATAATTTCAAATGTTTATAAACCCACTACACAAAAGCGTTCCTCTACATTCTTCTTGCTGCCACTATCTAAGATAAACACTGTATATATATAACATATTTGTATTCATACATATATATACATATATTAATTGTTTTGATTTTCAATATTCGCCATCATTGCATAATGTAATGGATCGGTGGTTCCTTTACAAAATAAACTAGATTGAGTTTAAATAATTATAGTTTGTAATCACATGTACATGTACCCTTTCCATACATGTCAAATCTACATATAGGTATTATTAAGAAAACTCACATTTTACTGCGTTTGCAGAAAACCGGGTTAAACGGACCAGACTCGCACTGGCGTGTTGCAATTTAATGTACTCGCGAGTTTATTGATAATCAATCATCAACTGAACACGTATATCGATATACTACTTGTACATGCATTGACATGATTGTAAGATAATTTATATTGCAATTTAACTCGTGCCACAGCGTTAAACCCTTTCCCTCGTATCACCGATAAGAGCTAGTAAACATGCCAACCTTAAACTTTTAATCGGAATCACCCGTTGCATAAATAACTCGTATATTTACATTGCGTCATAAACAGCTAAATCTGTAGGGCAAACGATCTGTTGTACATCATTGAGGACATCTTAAGCATATCAACATATGCGGCCATGTCAGTCGGCTCCGAGATTTAGAATAATGTGAAGCAAAATGTTTTACTGTGGATTTGTTTGACCTCCTCGCTCGGTTTAATATTTCTTTGTCATTGCCAATTTGCTTAGACGTTCCTTTTTTTAAAAATTATAAAGTGAACGCCAAAAAAAATGTTACACCTCTTTGAATGTGCTTTGATGTTGAGTGTGGTTTTAACTAAGCCGTACTCTGATAATCCGTGTGGTGTGCCAACTGCTGACTATTTTTCAGTGAGTAAAAGTTCACCATTTCAAGTAGATGATAACTGAAGACTTTTCACTGAAATTGATTATTAACTTTAAAGCAATATGATTAATTTTCTTTGATAAAAAAAACCTCTATATAACACGGAAAATGTACAGGTGGTTACCATTTAAAAAATGGCAAATGCACAGCTTAACATAAGTGTCTCCCTACATCTCGTGTGGTACCTTTGTGTTGGCGGTCATATCTACAGAATCAGCAGGAGAAACGTGCCTGGATCTCCTGACAGTGCCGTGACAAGAACTGCAGTACCACTGCTTCCACTATCAAAGACATCGTCACAATGGTGAAGGACACACATAACCATCCAGGGGCTCAGACACAGATTAAGGTATATATTTTTATATCAACAATTTAAGTTGTTTATAATGGTTCTTGCGTAAATATTTAAACATGCAATTTTATGTTATGACAAAAGTAATGAAACTGTTTCTGTTTAGGTTTAGGTCAAGGAAACTCTCATCAACAAAAAGAGGAAAGATGCAATATCACTGGAACATTTGCCATCTCTATATAATGAAGAAGTTGCCAGGGTGGCCAGATGGCCCCTGGAATGGTGACAACAGAGCCCTGATATCTGCCAAATTAAAGTTCTATGTACATTGTTAAGTTGTAGTTTTGTGATATGGTGATGTGCATTTATTTGTATTTATAATATTATGGTGTGCATTGAATTTTTATGATTCCTCAGCATCATCTGATACAGTGATTTAGACGCTAAAACATAAAGCAAAATAAAGTTTGTGTCAGAATTAATTGATCAATTAATTTTCTGATCATATGGCATATATACTTTTGCCTTTTTTGTATAATGTTATATGTATGTATTTTATATGCATATATGGTGAGACGTAAATAAAACAATCCGTCTGTCTGTCTGTTAAAAAAAGGGTCGACATATCATTCGTCGATGTCTGCATAGGACGTGGACCTTCTAACTTTTAGTGAAAATGACCTGGGCCACATCGCGACATTTTAAGAGTTTAGCAATTAACAACGGATTATAGTGAACAATCGATAATCCTTTGTTTTGATGGGCCGTTAATCCGGATAATGAGTCAGCCGAAGGTACAGACGAATGGGCAGGTTCCCAGATTGCCGGACAGCCGACTTCCCTATTCAAACTCAATGAGGCGGGATAATCCATGATCAATAGGAGATTAAAGCATAGTCTGTTTCGGACATGACACCTAACATAACAAGTTCTTGACTCATTCATTTATTACTCATACTAATACGCGAAACATTATATGTACACAAATTTCATAACGAATGCTATGTCGACAGACAGACAGACTTTGTGTTTACGTCTCACCATATTACATATATACAGGACAGGACAATCGACGCCAATGTGTTTGACGCTCCCAGATCCTCATGCACAGGACAATCGATGCCAATGTGTTTGACGCTCCCAGATCCTCATGCATAGGACAATCATGCCAATGTGTTTAACGCTCCTAGATCCTCATTTAACTTCACTCCGGATGTAACGGTCTGCTGATCCTTCAGGAGTTATCTCCCTAGATATTGTGTATTTTTAGATAGTGTATGAATATTTTTCTGATTTGATATTTTAGTTCTCCAATATATTCTAATTTTATGACGTATTTGCGTACTATGACGTGTTCTTCCTGCAATATAGTCTCTCAAAATCCGATGGTGGATTAGTTTTACTTGTTTATTTTTTTTATTAATATATTAACATATACAGAAATGATATGTATCTAGGTAGGATTTGAATAAATATATGTATGTCTCTTCCTCAAACTGTATTCAAGATCATGTAACAAACATGTCCAACTACATATGTTTCTGTAATGATATCGAGCTACACAGAATGTAAATGGGGCTTCGATCCAAAGATGCCGTTGCAATTACGTATTTTTAGCAACTAATGATAAAGCATAACGCTTTCCTTCAAACATAGTATACGTAGCTTTGGTTGATATGGACTGTGAAACCATTAACTAGTTATCAAGTTAGCCTCTTCCTCCACAACTCTCCACAACAATAGTAGCATGAAAATGCTACTTTAAAAACACGTGTTAAAGATGTCATGGGTGAAAAACTTTTAAAAGTTCAACTTTGATCCATGTCGATTTACCTGCATCATCACAACAACTTTGCACCATGTTTGCATCGATAAACATTTCTATTCGTACAACTGAAATGCCAACTTACATTATATTGAAATCAACTGTCTACTCCATGTTGTATTCAATGTCTCCCAGACTTTTATAAGTGCAATGTAAATTCCTAAACCGCGAATAGCATTCATGTAGTCTAATAACGATTATTTAATCAATTTTCACACAAGAAAAACAACTTAAAGAGTATGTCTATAGTGTAAATCGATATGACTGTTCAATGCTAATCAATTCCAGGAGAGATATAAACGTCTGTCTATGATGAACCAACCCAGTGATTGCATCAAAATGTTACCAGCCATCTTGCTGTTCATAGCTTCTTGTTTTTATCGTTGTTTCAAGCTATTGACAATTTGAAATAATTTCATATGCGATTATGTTATAATATGTTTATTATCGTCCCTATTTTCGATTATTGTAGTCAGTTTTCCTATCATACATTTACATCCCCTTGTATTTCAGTTTGATAGATATTTAATTGCTGAAAATACCATATTATATTGGAGTAAGTGTATACTGATCCACTCTATATCAATTGAATAGACACGTGTGAACTATTGTCTAATGCCATTCATTGTAACACAACAAGACTGATTTGATTTAAAACACGATTGTTTTACAAAATGTTCTTAATAAAACAGTTTCCTTTTTTTGTTTGCAGCCAAAGTTAGTGACGTCACAATGAGTTATGAGAACAGTTTCCTTCCATGGATGTTTTACATCTTCAAACATACACACATGCACTGCCAGTCTGTTCAGCTTAATTAAGTTTGGTTGATTCAGGCTAACTATTCTTTTTATCCCACCGGTATGTAATACCGTGGGATATAGTTAACGCCCCGTCCGTCTGTCCATCTGTCCGTCCGTCTGTCCGTCCGTAATCATTTCGTCCCGGAGCAGAACTCGCAAACCATTTATCATATCTTTCTGAAACTTCACATATGTATTACACATTTACTGCAGTGGTGCCTTTTGATATTTTCAGATTTTTTTTAAATAATTTTTTTTTTCGTTTCTATAGAAACTTGTTGAATTTGGACTTTGTCAGAGACAGGTTCGTTTCCGGAGCACAGCTCAAAAACCGTTCATCATATCTTCCTGAAACTTTGCATATGTATTACCCACTAACTGAAGTGCATCCTCGATAATCCAGCGCTATTGTTCCGATAAATCTACACACAAGCGCTGGAAAACAGTAAGGGTATTTATCCTTAACCTAGTTACCTCCCTTCGCAATGACTCAGCGAAACGCTTGCTTTCTAACAACCAATGAGATCACTTGAAATCAAGGGTGAAATAACAAGCACTCTCGTGTCAGGATCTTGGCTTTGCGTTTCCGTTTTGATGGACATGAATACACCCTTCTCGTACAGACTTCTTAAAACTTTTTTTGAGTTTCTGTCAGGTTTTCTACGCTGAATTTGTTACAAACTTTATCGTTATCGAGTGAGTCGGCCGCCGCTATGTTTGTTTCTATAAACAGCGGTAGTGACGCGTTTTGATTGGTCAAGTTGTTTACGCAGATAGTGTCTGCGTTTCGTTTCTGATTGGATAACGTGGACCCAAGAGGAGGTAACTAGGTTAGGGATAAATACCCTTACTGTTTTCCAGCGCTTGTGTGTAGATTTATCGGAACAATAGCGCTGGATTATCGAGGATGACTGAAGTGGTGCCTTCAGATATTTTCAGATTTCTGAACATTTTAGTTTTTTTCGTTTCCATAGAAACTTGTTAAATTTGGACTTTGTTCAGAGACAGGTTCGTTTCCGGAGCACAGCTCCAAAACCGTTCATCATATCTTCCTGAAACTTTGCATGTGTATTACCCACTAACTGAAGTGTTGCCTTTTGATATTTTCAGATTTTTTCTGAATTTTCTTTTTCTGTTTCCATAGAAACATGAGAGTTGGTTGTTGTTGATTTTGACTGCTTCTGGAGCAGAAGTCTAAAACCATTAACATACCTGAAACTCAGCATCTGTAATACCCACTAACTGAAGTATGGTAGTAGATACACAAGTATCTGTCAAAGATGTGTTTTACAAATGTTGTGGAACCGGTGGGATATGTCATCTTCTGATGACTATTGTTGCACTAAGAATCTGTCAAAGTTATCACCAATGTATGTATGTATTTTTAAAGGGTATATAAGGATGTCATAAAAACATTAATTGTCGTGGAACGATGTCATACAAACGTCTAATTTAATCATGAGATTGACCTAAATCGTGACCCATACATTGAGTACTGTGTTTAGATCAATTGAAAGTTATCATGAATTCCAAACAACGTATCCATCCTGATATCACGCCCTTGTGGACACAATTAGTTGATATGATTACAAGAAGTAAATATCATCCTTTCTGTCCCAGTTTATTAGGTGAATCCCATTCTCTGATGTGTTTGCCAATGACTTGGTGTTGATCTAAATGGTTATTTCGAGCGTTTGAATGATATTTATTCACACGATGATGTGCTGTGAAAACACAATTATACGAAATATTAGTGTGAACCCTTTGTATTGTATACACATGGCTAAACATCTCTGTGGATATTCTCGATTCTCTGGCCGTTATGGTTTAGAATAACACACCTTTACTGTTACAGGAGCGCCAGGATCATTATTACAGAATCATAACACAATTTTCTTTTTCTCGAAAATACAAAAACCCTCCCAAAAACCTCTTACCTGAAGTGTCACGTTGGTAATCATTTTGCGATCACTGATTAGGCGAAAATATTGAACTGTTGCTGTTCAACCTACTGACAATATCATCGACGCTTGTTGAATCTGCTTGCCATCGCTTACCAACACATCTTGTTGGGGTCAATAATCTTTTGGAGACTGTTTCAGTTGTTCAAACAACTTTGATAAAGTAGATGAATCAAACGTGGTAAAACAGCAATGCAACTTTATGATATGGGTTTCAGCGTATTAAATTTTAACTTGTTTCACATATTTAAGACATTGAACTGTTTGAATGATGCTTTGAAATATTTTGTTTTGTGTAACCGTAGTATTTGAATCAATGCACTCACTGCATGTGCATGCTTGTCTCTACCTGTAATATACTATAAGAACTGTTAGATTTGCCAATGGGGGGCCTTCTTTGCGATGGGAAATGCACCTAATTTACAGCAAAGTCAATTACATACACATTTCATTACCATGTTGGACTAACTTTTCGATAAAGCATGAATTTCATTTGGAACTTACTTCGATGTTGATACCACAGCTGATTGTATCTAAAGGAAACATGGTGAGTTTGATAACCGACTAACAGATAACATGACCTTCATTTAATAGCAGGCGAAACATTATTGAGATACAGTTATAAGTTTGGAAACTGAATCTTGATTAATGGTTTGACGAAACCAGTGGGTGATGGAAATGATATCTGAGCAACTAATATGATTTTTTTAAAAATAGGAACAACATCTCATGATTCTTGAAACACCACATAATGTTATTGTAAACAAGTTATAAATCGCAATATGCAAATGTATATATAGCGTACATATTACATTTAATCAAATATCACAGTTGTGTTTAGTATATTGACATCGCAACATATTGAGTAAACTATTTCTTAAAGGCGCTGTAGCACGCCGTTCTTAATGAAATAACGTGATTTCGCAAAGGCGTATAAATGTTACTCATGGCTAAATAATACTCCTGATTAAAAAAACGGAGTCTAAAACGAATGTACATTGTTCGGTTAAGCCATGCGATTCCATTTCCAATCGAAGGATCATTTTGGGGTGTTCATATTAAAATGGCCGCTCGAAGGTAGTTCAAGTGATCGGATAGGTGCAGTGATCCCCAAAGACTCCGAGGAGAGTTTTAAAGGAGCAGTAGCACGTTTTTAGCAAAATTTATTTTTTCAAATTTTCCATTTATAATGATAGATTAAGTCATTTAAATTAACTTAAGATGGTTAAACATCTTATTACACAAACCAATTATCTGTAGTGGTAAAAACTATGTTGCGTATAAAGCAAAAATTGCATGGCGGCCATTTTATTGTGAACACAATTTATTATTTTGTATTACAAAAACGATGCCCATGGCTTTAACCGAAACATGTACACTCATTTTAAACTTTATTTTCCGAAGAGAAAAGGATGTTTTACTATTGGTGAAATTAGTTTTCAAATACATTTCATCAACTTATTTGAGCGAAAAAACGTGCTACTGCCCCTTTAAATATGGTATAATGATTACATGGCCAAAAATCTTTCCGTCTAAACTGAATTGCAGAAAACCTACAAATCGACCTCTCACACAGAAGAGTTCCACAAAGTAGTCGCTTTATACTTACACATTTTCGACCGATACGGATAACCGCTTTCGTGTAATGAGATGTTTTACCCTCTAACGTAACAAATGGCAAATTTGAAAAAAACATGATCCGCAAAAAACGTGCTACTGCTCCTTTCAACTCTGCAGAAAATGAGCAACGATCTGAGATCTTTGATAACTTATGCTCTTAAATTCGAAATGGGGATCTCGGTATGGACTCTCTTGTCATAGATTAATTGCGTTTACACTCGATAACATATATAATATAATATGTTTGAAAACCTATATTCCTCTTTGACAATAAACTCATCAATGTGAACACATTTTGTACAGTTGTACAGTGTACATGGCACAGACAGAAAGTGAAAAAGTCAGATAGAATACCATTATGTAAAAATACTATTTAGTTGTCAAAGCGAGGTTTTGAAGAACTTAATTCATAAATCTCAACTGACGTTAATCAAATGTAGGATTCATTCACATATATTCGTTTGAAGTATGGAAAAAGCACATTATTGATTTAGTTCAAACTGTCATTTTGACGCCAATTTTAACTATATGATTGCCACTAAGAAAGTATCATTCATAAACTTATAGTAAAGTGTTTCTATATATTTCAGTTTTGTTTCGGGAAGCAGTAACTATGGCATATCCACGAGTAGATCAGTAATTAGTTTATTCGTATCTAGGGCCTAATGTAAAAAATACTAAACTGTATGAATATAAAATCAGTATTCATCGACATCAAAGTGATTGTGTGAATATAATACAAAATATAGTCGCAAGCGACGATAAACGGATTCAGCGCATAAATGGTTCAATTGGTTGAAATGTAATCAATAAATACAATAATCATCTTGCACAAAAGTTGCAAGTCTCTAGCATGTCTGTAGCATTATTGATACCTAAATTCTAATGAAAATCAATATGGTGCCTAAACCACGTGGCCTACGAACTCGCCATAATTTACTTTCTTTCTCGCATAGTTATTGCGCATCTTTTAAACAGGTCTCAAGTATCTATCTGCATTTTGAATTTTTTTCCCATGTAAAAAATGGAGCATTAGATTCGAACTGGACCTTGCATCATGGGGACATTGACTTCATGTACTGAAGGCTATCAGTACCGTATCAATGTTAACCCTCGTAGTTTCGGCTGAATCCGAGTGCAAACATATACTAGAAGAACTAAGGAATTGCAACTTTTACACAGTCTATGGGCGTGACCTGACATCTTTCGTCTCTGTTGTGAAAAGTTTCGCATAAATAGCGACGAAACCGTAAGTCTTACGAAATTGTTATGATTGACTGTTTTGTTTGTAGTGTTCCTGTCTGTAACATAAAACAATCTTCAAGTCTCTAAGTGCATTTTGAAAATTCCCCCCATGTTAAAATTGTCAGTGTTATTATCTGTAAGTTTGTACCCGTTCTCACAACCGGAAATGACTGTTCAGCATCGATGTTATTGTTGATTCGTATAGACCATAGTACTGTCTTACCTTTCCTAGAACAATCTTGAAATTTGGAGTTAATCCTTATGAGTTATCACCCTTTGAAGTTTACGATTTTCAATAATTTTCGGACTTTGAACGGTCACTGTGAACAAAGTATAACGCTTTCGCTAATGCTTTGGACTATCGTTTAATCACCTATCCTTTAGCTGTACATAATAATAATAAAATAAAAATAAAATAAAAAAATCACGCCAATAACATTAGGGATTCAGCCATTTAATTAATTCGGTAGAACTAGACTGACAAGGTTTCACGATTGATGACGTTTACCAATCTGCATTTTTTTAAGACAGTTTCACATGTCGGAGTATGTTTCTTCTATTTAAAAGTCTCTTTCAAATGTGTTATATCATAATATACATATTTCAAAGTTCAGTACCACAACACCTCCTGCATATGTTGTTTTGAACACTCCAGACTCGGATCTCGTCCATTACCATTAATACGAAGCCATCAATCATTGCTCCACAGAATAATGGCACTATCAATGTCAGTCACTGAGGAATAACGTCGTCATACAGGGCACTAACATGGAATATTAAACAGGCATATGGCCTACATACTGATTACTTATAATAGTTGGGCATGTGTCTCCTCCAGTTGATAGTAAGTATCACCGTGTTGATAAGAACAGGGATATTAACAAGGGAATACACTGACAAAGTGGTTCTGAGACCTTCAAGATTGGAAAATACCTCATTAGGATGGTCTTCATTCAGCAATGATATCAACATGGCAATTGATTACTTCACGGCTTTCACTCTTCAATAATGCAACGCAATTATGATAAAGTTGACCATCACAACATCTTTAATGTTATGGGCTTAAATGATTAAGTTACAATTCTTGTGTTTAAGTGAACGTATTCCTATAAGAAGCATTTGTGTGTTCCCATCTGTCAATTGATATAAATATCAAAGTCTGTTTCTGATAGGCATTGTCAACTGTCTCATTAAGCACAATAATAGCTTTTTACTGAAACCAACAACATGTCTACTACAAGGCTTATTTATTTACAGATATTTTTCATGTGAAGAGACAATTTTTCTTACTTATATTAAAGTCCTACATTTCCTTTTAGTTTGTGTGAAGTTTGCAGGTCAACCATACCAAATTAATGGAATCGTGTCCACCACTTCGCAATTGACTGCTGGACATGTTGGACATGAACGCGATCTAGACTAAAATTTAGTCTATGGAATATTTATAATTACTGTACTTTCATCCTTTTGATTATATATTTAATACTTTCACATATTCAGTTTATATAGACTTGCTGAATAAAGATCTAGACAGTATTAGAGGCTCTTATTTTTATACAGTCATGGGGCAGGACTAAACGGGAGCAAAGATACTGCATCAACATCTCTTAACCTTGAAAAGAATGCGTAAAAATGAATACATATAATTTACTTATGCTGTCAATGTTGCTGACTTTCGACTTACTTCTCTCAAAAAGCTGAAACCTTGTGGGACATAAGAAATGAACGATTTCTGGATAAAAAAACATCTTGGATGTGGACATACACATGTACAACGACGTTTCCGAGTGCATGCTTACTCCTTATAAAATTGCAAAAGGTTGAATGAGGTATAAATACCCTGAATTGTCGTATGTGTTTATGGTTATGGTTTATGAGTGAATAAAGATTGATTTATTGATTGATTGTTAATAAGTTGTTATCCAGATCCTTGCTTGTTCCTCAATGCTGATTCATCTGCCGATGTTGCCCTTTGTTATCTTTGCTCGTTACTCCTACTAATCTGTCCCCCTGTTCTTCTCTGTCTCCAATATATCTTAACGTTTAATTCAACCGTCTTCCTTTCTATCCCTTACTACCTCCCTTACTCTTGCACTTTACTCAGCTATATTTTCAGTTATCTTAAATTCTCCATATTCGATTTCTTCTCTTATCTTTCGTTATATTCGTCCCTAACTATATTTTGAAATTTCTTCAATTCGTGCCCATCTCTCCCATTTGTTATCTCAAACCTTTTTATATTTCACTCAAATCGCTTTATACTTCTGTTGAATTCCATTACACACAAAAACCTCCATCTTCCTTGCTCCCTGTAAAAGTAATTCATCCCTCGCCCCCGTGAAAATGTTATCGTTCCAAGCCTGGTCAATTGATAAATGAAAAAGATATATCTTCCATCCGCCTTGTAAATCTATTCACGACTGTAGAGGTCTGATAAGCCTGATGTTTTACTACTTGGGCAGACCATAGGTGAGCGACGTGTACACTATGCTGCCATTTAGCACACCAGAAGGTATTGTTTATATACCGTATGTTACTAAACAATGTTATCTGGTCAAATACTTCATCGCTGGTCAAGCCTATACTCCATAAACAACAAATACCTTAATACATTTGCCGCCTTGAAGAAAAAGCAAGTCAGCAGTATTATGTAAACATATGCAGCGGGTGATTCCATCGATAATAAAACGCAGACAAAGCTGAGAGAAAATGCAAAGAAACAAATTCCTGTTGACTATAATGCCTCCTTGGAGACCTAGAATCTTTAAGTCATTACCCAATGGCAAACTGAGACGACAAAGCCTAAGATCCATGTATAGAAACACAGCGGGCAGTTGAAAGAGTATTGTAATGAGCTCCACGTAATTAGTACTGCACCTTCCGTAACCCACGCTCCCGAGCTTCCAGGAGGCGGGTCTTGCATACTCTCCACAACGCGAGACTGACAGGTAGAGTTGGCCGACAGCTGCCAGACGCGGATTTGTCCACCAGCATAAGTAATCAGGGCCGGTGGAACAGCGAGCCGCTGCTTGCGTACTGGATACCTTTACTGCCGTTCTCGCAGAATCGACTCATAGGATAATTCCGTACACGCGTTGTGAACCTGGAAAAAAGACTGGATTTAATAGCGGTGGATGTTTAATGAAACATTGAATCAGGACATAAGGACACACAATTGTGAATTTATGGTGAATTTGAAATGAAATCCTGATTTATACATCATTATTTAGAAAAGCAATCCTTTTAAACTGACTTTTATTCTAAAGTCATGTTGACTTTGTACATTGCTTAACTGGTTGATGACAGTGTAGACGACATTATGAGGATACACGTTCTGCCCGGTGATAGGATGTACCTGGAGATCCTGTTGGTTCTCACGATGTGTAGTGTTGGTCTACCTACACTGAACCAGAACAAGAAGAGGTGAGTACTTTGCTGGGGTTATACACGGGCCACTGCATGCCTTCGTGCACACGGGCTAGACCAACACTAGTTCAGTGTAGGGTTACCGGCCTAAGTATCACATCTCTTACTGTATTAGGATCGGTCATCTCTGTGTAACAGGCAATTGCTGTTATGAATGGTTCTTAACATGTTTATACAGAATTCAATGTACAAATGTATATTTTAGCTAAGTACAGAAGTGAGATATATCTCTTTCTGTCTACGGACTTGGCTATCAAAATCATTGACAATTTTAATCACGTTAGTCATCATTATGTTTAACGGGCAGGAAATTCGTATTTTATAAGTACCTACATATGTGTAAAATGTCATAATCGTTAAACCATTTTGAAATCATTTGACCTTGCTTAAATTCCATCGTTGTTTCAGTGAGATAAGGGTGTCATCATGTATTCATTAGGATAAGTAATGTTTAATATACATAATATACTGACTGTCAAACTATTTTATTGGTATATTTTAAAAGCTCTTAACTCTGCTAAATGTATGAATTGGGATATATATATATATATATATATATATATGTATATTCTCTGTACGGACATATTGTGTAATGACTAAATCATCATAAATCCCCTTTCTTACTAACTTTATTTTGGCCTTTATATATAAGGTAGGTTTATCACAGCTTTTTAATAGCACCTTTATGCAGCTAGTATTTTAACGTTGACCTAGAACCATTACACAGCATGTGTTATGTTGAGGGACAGCGTGGCTAACATGTACATACTTAGATGTTTTCCCAATCGATCAAGCTTAAAATGCTTCTCTCTGTTGTCAGAATGTAGTTGACAGTTATGTAAGAGTAATATTACGTAGATACGTTTCCGAATGAATGAAAATAAACCCACAAAGCGAAACACTTGTAAGTAAGGATAGTATTGCGTAGATACGTTTCCGAATGAATGATAGTAAACCCACAAAGTTTCCCAGGATGCAGACAGTGCTTCTATAATAGTGAACATAATTTTCAAGTTATGTTAAGGAAAATGTGTAAACAGCTGTCGATACCACATATCCATCTGTATGCCTAGACTGCAATCATGCCATCCATAACATTACGTAACTGCCTTTGGAGCCAGGTGTTCTCATAACTTCACCATAACTTTTACCATAACACTTCATAACCACACGCTTCGATGAGAGTTCTCATAACATTAATGATTCAGGATGGAGATGTGCATGTACTAATGGTCCTTTGAAATCATAATATTCGTCCCAAAGGTTTCCAGAATTCGTCCAGTATTCCTTTGATATGTAAAACATATCATGTGACCTGAAACAAACATTAACCGACATTTTACAACGTCTCAGTTGTCTGAACACATTACGTATGTTTCGTACCATTGTTCTTCATATATCGATACGCACCAGAAAGCTTATCAAATAGTCTGCACTAAAACAAATCAATTCACAGGGTCTGCACTTGAACAACCTGCATTCAACTGAATCGAACATAAGCCTTATTAAGTCACATTATAAGGTCTTTGATTTCATTATCTATATGATCACGTCGTTTGCAATGTCTGGCAAGTTCTTTAAGTTCAAAGGAGCTAATAATATCATAATTCGTATTGAAGTCATGGGGAATATTGATGAAACTGCCTCATGTCAAGATCTCAAAAACCGTCTTGATCCTGTAAAACTCATCACTCGGTCTGTATAATAGAAGGGGCTTATTTAATGTCTGCACTGTAATCTCGTTCCGAATATTTTTATCGCGAGACCATAGGAGACGACTGCCTCCTTTGATCAGCAAACTGTTATTGAAATAGACCATCTCTCTCCCACGTGAGTCGACATGGGCACGTGCAGCCGGTGTGATAAAGTATGCTAGCCATAACTATCGGCCTGTCATCTGATGTGTTTATTGCATTTTCGCACGGGTTAATTAATCACAACCCTCTCGGATTTGCTTTCACCGCCCCACATAAGCAACACAAGTACCGTTACTTGAAGAGGGGTCGCTTATGCAACAGTGGAACTTTACGCTTATAAATACTAATTCCTGGTAAGACTCTTGCTAATGAATCCAGAATTAATGGCACGCATCTAAAAGAGCAGGAGGTTTAAACCTGCTCTGATCTAACTGCTTGGTAACTGGAGACAGGCTAACCTTCAATTCATGATTGATGCTCTTGGTTTCAATCTCCCCTGCTTTAAACATAATCCTTGATTTAGAGCTGTAATTCAGCACGCAATGGGCACTTTTAAATAGCAATGTGTGCAAGTCGAATGGGGATTTGGTATTCGAGATATCACGTCCAGAGGCAATGAAGCAATATACGTGGATTAGAATGGAATGACGTTGGGACTTTTTTTCTCAGCAACCGTTGTTCTCAGATCAATCGTCCTTTACAGTCGAGCTTACCCAAGGTTCCATAATGCCTCTGTCTTGCATTAGCATGTTGGTTTGTGTTCTTGGTCCCAGGTCACCATCTAAAAGTTGGACATGGTTTACAAATATCACTGTGCAGATGAATGTAGTACATATCTGTGAATGTACAATCGGAATACATCAGAAAAACATGATAATCACTTATTTATTGTGAAATTCGAATAACTCAATTCAATAATTCAATAAATCTTACCTTTCTCATACAAATTCAGATATTCTTGGTATCCTAACGTGTAGATTATACATGATTGTATGCCTGAATGTATGTTAAGGATATTAGTTGTTCCTCATTTAAGACTTTCCCTTGGAAGAGAAAGTACAATGTCAAAGTTAGCTTGGTTGACATATTTCCTACTTTATCACATGTTTAGCTTAGTTCCTTTTTCGCAAGGATGAAAATCCAACGTTGACTGTACCATTTGAAGTTTTGGTGTACGGTGCTTTTTTTGTCGCTATATTACGGAATGTCTGGGGTTTTGCAAATGACTTGGTTTCATTTCTTACACTCTAATGTTGTGGGATATATATTTTGATTAGCCATTGTCTCTGTGGTTGTTATCTTTTGCAGTAATGGTAAGGTAGTGTCTCACGTAATAATACATTTGCATTGACATGCAACAAGACACAGCAGGCAGTGAAGAAGAAGAAGTTCCGAAGCATGTCAGAATGATACATAATTCCATTGTTACATGTGCATTGTTTTGTATATATACCACACAAATGCATTCGGAATGCAGCATTATATGTTATGACAACAAGGATGTTCTTTATAACAGCTGAGCTTGTTCATCAACTGCTATAAAGAAGACACTTGGGCACAATCAGCTACACAGAAGTCGCATGACAAGGAACGTTATGTGCAGAATCTTCTTCAGTGCCGATGTTTTTAACTGCTTATAGAAACAGTTCCCATTATTCAGTGCTACAACAGAACAGGGAGGAATATATATGTTCACGTTATGATGACAGTGCTCGACTGACACCTAATCACTTCATCTACATGTATGAGACTGAAAATATGCCTTTAAATGGGGATTATCATAATGATTATTGGAAAAGAGCTTACGAGAAAATCTAGAACTGATTTACAAGAGAATCATTATGAGTCAAATTCGGGTGGGTGAAGAAGCTGAGGTGCACTTATCTTAGACATGCATTGCCTATACTTTATTTCATATTTCATAAATTGTATATACATAAAAAACTGTTTTGGAATTATTTATTTTTAAATTGTTGTTATACTTGTTTCTTAATATCGAGAACCAAGTCGGAACAGGCTTTATTGTAATTATATAAGTTCAATTATTGGGAATCTTGACGAAATTATGATACACTTTTTCACGACAATACAACTTAATAGCACATTACTAAAATAAATGCCTAAGTGCTCCTCTCACTGTTTATACAATAACCCAGCTTCAGTACAAGTTATTACTCGAATTACCCTAAACTTCCTCAAAAGCACTTATGTAATTCAGTACAGGGGGCAAGCACATATTCCACATGGATCGTATTAGGTTACCCATCCCCAGACATCGCGCTCGTTATTCATCCTCTGTTATCGTGTTATAGACCTGCCAGTACGATTACACAGATCATAATCGCTGTGTATTAGTTGACCCCTTCCTGATCGCTCCTAGATCACGCTGATCGCTCATAAGAGGCAGTTTCCGGGGGATTTCGTCATCATTTATCTTATATGTCTCACCAGGTCGCTCCCACCTTCACACATAATCACATCCAGCCTTAAGTTGATACTATCAGTATTACGTCATGGTTTTATTTTGTGTTTTATGATTTATAATTTAGTACATTTTCTAATAAAGTATACTTCAACATTCTTGGGGATATTTGCTAAGTACATGTACCTACACATTCTCTCTTTATTGGTTTGTATTAAATGCCATACTTCGTGAAAATTAATTTGATATAGAAAGGACGAATTATACCAACCCGGGTTCAAATTAAGTACAGTTTCAAGCTAAGTATACATTTATGACTATCTCAGCACAAATACAACTTTTGATCAAATGAGACTGTCTAGAGTATTTATTCGTAAAATATCACCATGTTATCAAATACTGAAAAGGAGACAGAAACAGAGGCTCCATTTCAATAACCAAAATTTACATATGTCCATGTGTTAGACTACTAGATACTGAATATACTCCAATCAAGTCATGTTACTTAATATACATTGAAAATTATCCTTACAGTTTAATGTTAAATCGATCCGGAATAATGTAACATGGGTTTCAACCTGCAAAGTAACATTTGTCAACGTTTCTGCTGAAATACAGATGATAAAGTATCACACGAACATGAAGCCTGAAGGCAATTATTTTCACTCTTGCTTTTTCTCCTTCAGTGACAACTCCAATTACGTCAACATAGCCTATGCACTTTACATTGTTGTTTTCACATTAACACTAGACAGTAAAAGCTTCACTTGTGTCTTTCATAAATTGGTGTAACCACAGCGAACTAATTTTATGTGGACGAGGAGAAAGTAGATGTGCCCGTATGACTCACAGGCTGTTGGTCGGTTTTATCGTACATTTAATAATTCTTCAACTTTTTCCGTAGCTATTTATTTTGAAAGAACGTAAGGAGTTTGTAGAATGCCTGAACGTTAGCAGCATGTTTGCTTACCTGTCTTAAAGAGTTAAATCTAATAGGAACGCATTCCTTCCTTGAACATTCTTTTACCTTTATATACATTGAGAACTTTTCCATTTGTTCGGGGCTACGAGACTATGTCATGTACAATAATCTAATCGCATAAACAAAATCCTTCATGTTCCGGTTGGGCTTTTTTTAATTTAAAATTCATCATTTTAGCATACACATTGAGGTAATCTTTTCTAAATCAACCAAGAGATTTCCCACAAAATTGAAACTGAAGACATACAGGCTTCTGAAGACCGCCGTTATTGCCTAAAGGAAATCGTACTTCTAAATGTTTATTTTCGAATTTGATATTTGGCAACTTGACATTAACTAATTTGAACGATCGTCTTATATGACTCGCCGGCTTAGAGATAATTGAAGTTGTAAAAATGTTGTAATTTGATCCTGAAAGCAATGAATAACGTTAATCCAACAAGATTGATTATAGAAATTGTAGTATCCTCATGCACGCAAGTTGATGAGAACTAATAAATCAATAATTATTAGTTGACAATCTAATGAAGTAAATCATGAGTTCCAAAGACGTAAAATGCAAATTGGACAAATATAATCATTGCTTCAAATGATTGCTTGAAATAATATACATATATAGTTTGTATTTAGCAGCAGAGACGCCCAATTTAGGCAAGTTCCTTGTTAAATTTTTGAAATTAGTAAATTAAATATGGTTCCAGCAGAATACAAATTGACTTGTGTATGATAGTTACATCGATTAGTGTTTAATGATGCAGTTATCAGACAATCTAACAGCACAGAATTGAAAGTGTTCTCCCTATTTCCCTCTTAAAATTGCACCACACATGTTGTCTTCATGATGACTGCATTAAGATGAATTATTGCTGTAAAATCACCTTTCTCTTTTACCAGTTTTACTACTTTTCTCTAATAAAGCTGTTTTCTGTTAAGTTCATGATTCATTATGGCAGTTTTTCTGGAGCGTAACAATACTGTGTTGAACCGAGAACATACACAGGAGCATCGAATAGCATGGCGTAAGATTGACAGCAAGTAAACAAAGATAAGAAATGATGATGTTCGCAAATTGTCGACGCCGTCGAGAGTTAACTTAGAGAGATAGATAGACTCTGCTACTGTATAACCTCGTCTGGAAGAATAACAAACACGTTCCTGGAAATCACATAATAACTTACTCGGTGGTGTCTTGGAACATTTAGGAATTAGAATTTAAAAGATAATCACAATTCAAATATCTATATGAGTTAGGCACGGATATTTATGGATGATCAACTTCTTTATTTAACAATGCCTAAGTTGATGATCCATGAATGACCGTTGTTAAGAGAAGAAGTTCATGCTAATAGGATGATACGATTGGGATATGGTCATAAGCATGCAGTTATGTCCTTTGTATATCTCTTACATTTTTGGAAAGATATTGCACAGATACAGAGATGTTTGTCGCATAAAATCTTGTAAAGGATCTATACAAGCTATTTTTACACGGGTTAATAGTCAATCAAATTAAAAATGAACATTGTTTCATCACGTTAATATATGTACTGTATGTATTGCCTTTAAAATTAGAACTATTTTATCATTTTATTATGTGTTTTAAAACATGCTTGGATTCACTCACTGATAGGTCAACACATGACATGCGATGTTTATTGTGACTCAGGGTTAGTTTAAATCAAAAGTTGACTCGGAGAAAAATAAACAAGAACCTGTCCATTTCATTACTTCAAGGTGAATGATTCATCTTGTGCAGTAGTAAGGAACTCGTTTATCCAGTTTGAATACAGTTGATCACGAATAATCTCGAGAGATCTCGTGTGATTATAGACAGACTTGGTTTCATTCAAACAGGTACAATCTGACAGAGTTTTATTACAGACCAGACGCTTCGTCCGTCAAGTTTCGTCTTGAACAAGTTAAAGGATTTATGGATTTAGGATGACTCATGTATATGGGTGTAACCTGGAAAGGGGGATTACTCGATTCCTGATAAGATTTATAAGAGCTGAATGTTTTACATAAGAAGTGTGATCAACCTCGCAATAGATGTGACATCCTTCTTAATAAGAATTTGTTTAATCAATTGTAGAGTTTGGATGATGGTATCTATCTCTAGGGTCTTATTTACGTATGTCTACATATATAAACTAATAATGCTGTAGACTAAGGATACATGACAACATGTTCTTGTTGCTATGTGCACGTGATGGACTTAATAATGATTGGAATGGTTAGAAAAACTTTCTCAACCACCATGAGCTTACAGTTATGTCTTGACCTTTTCTTGTTATCGTTGAAAGTGTTTGCTCATGAAATTATATCGTTTGAGATTAATTCTAATGCGTCATTTTCCCATTCTCTTTATTATGATTCTTTATTTCTTTATCCCTCAAAAGAAAGAACAAAATCGGTTTTGTAACTTCTCTATTATGAGACACCAATCATCGGAAAACTATTGGGAGAGATTCGGAGAATAATGGAAAACTCAATTCATTGGAAACCATCAGCAAACACCCATAAACACAGAACGATGTTGTCTTATGAGATATCTCACGTCCAACAGAACATTCAATTTCTCTCCCTGGACCATAAAAAAACAGTTATCAAAACTTTATGTTAGTCCTCTTGGCATTGATAATCTCCTGGTGGCAGATAGAAGTGGTGTTTTCTTTGGGTTTCAATATCCTAGAGATTATGGAGTTGCATCCGGGCTCTGCTGGTACTTGCCATGCATGCTGATGGACTGGTAAACAGCAGGAACGAGTGTCGAAATCTTGTTTCCTTGCACAGATTGGTATAGTTGGTTTTTCTATAGATGATGATTCATATTGATTTCCCCCACAGAAACGTCATATTAAGACCAGCTTGAATTTCAAACTGATAACGTCGATTTGGCGTTTTTATTGGAAATAACTTGTTTTTGGTAAAATATGAGACAAGTTAATCCTCTTAGAGTCGACTAAGATTCAAGAAAGTTTGAAATTTTGTAAAATAAGTTTACGAAATGACGAAAGGAATGAAATTACATTTTAACAATCTGCATAGTCACACAATTTGCCACTTGTGGTTTTGTGGTCTTCTCTTTCGCAATGGTTCCGAATATGACTGACGAAATTTGAGAAAGGGGATAACCTAATTGCCTGTTTGGAATAGCATAAAACGTGCACGGTGAAATCATATACATGTTGTTATCAAACATAACCATGGATAGTGTAGATTACACGGACATTAATGACACCCAGGTTGGCAGTAGAACATATATTATAACATTATACATGTGAAATGGTATTCAGTTATCATATCTTCAAAAAAGCGCAGACATTGCTTATACTCAAGAATAGTATAAAAAGAGGATATTCAAGTGCCACTACGGACGCTCGCCAGTTTCAACGCAATTCACAATCACAATGAAATGACGGCTTTCTTACAATAATACTGATATCCATTGATTTTAAAGTGAGATAATAATGAAAGTGGTAAGTTTAACTGGTAGTATAATAGTCAATTGCGGTACATTAAGAAACAGTATTGTCCTGGTGGACATGTACTTTCCATGCTGATCCTAGGCGCTTCCAGCGACCGCTCAGGACATAACTTCCCAGTTTAGGTACCAACGTAAACAGTTGGGTAGGCTGATTACCACATAAATGTAGTGGCATACCCAGGGACACAACACAGTATATTGTCCAGGTTGCACAGTTTTAGTCTCCAACAGAATTTGAACCCGGGTCTCTAATAATAATAATGGATAGTTTTTATATAGCGCACAAATCTCCACGTTGTGGACTCAGGGCGCTTCTTAACATTATTACCCTGGTCTAACCTAAGCTGCCGCAAAGCGCTTAAAGGTCACCTCCTCCACATCTTACACCAGGTACCCACTTTCTGCTGGGTGAACAGAGGCACACTTTGAATAAAGTCACTTACCCAGGGTGACACCATAAGTCTTCCCACTCATGTCTCAGTGTGGGGCAGGGAATCACCCTTCAAACTCTCAGTTAATTCAGCAATGAAGCGGGTAACCCACCCATGCGGCAAGCCGCGCCCAATGTTGCTGAACTTCACTGATAGCGGTCGACTGAGCTATGCACAGGACCACGTGCCACCACTCTGGCTTGAAAGGTCAGAATGCTTACCGCTACTGTTTTCATTATACTAATAAAAAACATCTTTGATAGGCTATCCAGAAGTAGATTATGAAGATTGAAGAATTACGTTATGGATATATATGTAAAACTTCTTTATTCTGTGTAGGTAACGTTCCGACATAGATAGTTACGTCGTTGTCACTTAATAAAACAACATTACAACCTACATTTATCTCATCTCAGCAATTCACTGAGTTAATGAACAGCTGACTCTAACAATCTAGTACTAATTTATGACCCACAAATACAATGCGTATGCTTATTATACTGCACAATATCAGGGCCAACTTTCCGAAAACAGAGCCACAACAGAGCCACAACAGAGCCACAACAGAGCCACAACCTTTAACACTTTCGAAGAGGAAGAACATGCCGCCCGGATTTATTGTCTCTTTTGTACCACCGTGTGAGGATAATTAGCACTAATATCCTGTTTTGTAAATATGAAAAAAAACTTCCTTGATTAGCCTTATATATGGTTCACTCTCATAACCTATGTAACTGATAAACAACAAAGCAACAATCACATTACGTGTTTTGCTACAGGGAATATGCCGGAAATTTCTAAAAACAAGCAATATCACAGAAGACTTGAAAAGGCAGTATAAATAATTCCAATTTCCTGCTAAAACATCATAGGGATGGTACAGAATTGCTCATGGGACGTACACAAGCAATGATGCTGCCACATGAAACAGCTAGTTATGCAAGTGGGAAACATAACGCAACTCGTATATATTAGTCATAGATTGTTTTGTATAAGTACCCATGATTGTAGTATTTGCTTTCGAAAGATAGTGCAGGACATTTTAAAGTATTTAATCTTTGAATTGTAAACTATTTTCTGATAAGATGTCTTGATGAAAACCAGTAAGCATGCAATGGTAATACTATACGCACGGTATTTATTGTATAGTTAGTGTAATATTCACGAGATACATTTATATCTACACGATCTTACATCTTAATTAGTTGATAACATGATATATACAAGTAGGATGTTCTTATATTGCAAATGCGAACCGTGTAGTTGTAACTGCCAATCTTACCGTCATAATTGATCTTAAAATGAGGGTTCTATCGAGCTAATTTTTGTTGAAACGAAATTCGAGAGGATATTCTTATTTACGAACATACCTTTTTAATACATGATTAAAACACTGTCAAATTGAAAGATACTAAAGAATGTAATATTTTGATGACTTAACATTTCACAACTTGATAAACACATGCACACATTTGTTGAAAATTAAAAACAATGAGAACTGAAGCCATTCATCGGCGCTGCGAGTGGGAGAAACTTCGCTACAGCATAACAGCAAATTATTTATTAGTTTTGTGACATGTTATGTGTTACTATGTGAATACTCTATCAGCCTATGCCTTTAGATAATATCAAGTTGTAAAATAAGGTACAATATAGCGTGTTTTCATCTCACGTATTGCAAAAAAATCCAAGATGGCGAAAGAACCATCCCTATAACCTGACTCCAAGTTAACCAATCATTACTAATTAATTCAACAATGTTGATATCCTCACCAAACGTGTATTGTACAAATCATACAAAATAAAATGGAGATGATAGATTGGAATTGTATAAGGCGGTTCCGTTACAGTGCATATATCTCTCTCACTACTGAAATAACGCCTTTGTTTGTGTTTAACGCTATTGTATGTATGTATTTAGTCTTTTAAACTGCGTAGTTTATCTGTTGTAAACAGCCTCTAGCCTCGTTACTCCAATAAACAGACACATTCGTGCAAACTTGTTCTGCCAATCTCTTCTTTAAAAACAACAACAGAGGGTAAGGTTATGAATGCCTGCGTAACATCAATCTGTTATCTAACAAGTGAGTAGTCAATGCATTAATAATTGTTACGATGTTCTTCTTAATGTGACTCAAGAGGAAATAAACTAAACACCAAAAGAAAAGATACCAATAAAAATGCGAGATAGTAATATCCATGAGTGATAAATACGACTGAAACTTAGTTGCAAAATGTCCCTAGATGCCAACTAAACTTCTGAAAAATGCATCTTTTTAAAATCGTCGGTTTTTAAATGTAATCAAAGTAGGCGAGAGAAATAAGACATTTCGCTTGTTTTATAATGTCTAACAGTCTCAAGTCGAGTCAAGAAGGTACATTATGTCGAGAACATCTTTTATCAACATATTGTTATACATTTCTAACTTTAATGCTATACATTTTGAAATTTCGATTTAAGCAAACATTGAACATTTGAACAAACATACATAATGTGATGATTGAAATTATATATACATACATATACATTGTTCTTATAAAGTATCCGCCATTACGTGAAATGAGACGAAAGGCAGCATGTTGCGTAATTCTACCACTTTGTAATATTTAAAGATCTTTATTGATAGAGTATAAACAGGAATGCCCCTTCGAATTTCGTTTCCACATACACATACATTTACCCTCTGATTAAAACAATTGAGCAGTTTGGGGATAATTATTTCAACGATGTCATATTTTCATCTACAAGAGCGATTACAATTATTTTAGAAACTATATTATCAATTAATTATTTGGTAACCTTTGTTTATATATTGGTAATTTAAGAGTTTGCTCAAGAACATACAGCATTTCAGAGTGAAGTTCCAGACTTAGTAACCAACTCAGTTCTCTGTACAATATAGCGTCAAACAAAACAACCCCGCATTTCCACAAATAACGGTCCGTCGAGGCATGAGATGCATGACAATAAGAACAAACATGCCCCCTTAACGATAATATATTACCCCAGCATTAGCTGCAGATCGATCTAATCCGTTCCCTAATTCTTTACAGGACGTCTCAAGAGATATGTATAGTGCCAAGATAAACATTCTTGTATAGGGAGAACGCTCGAAACATTTAGGCCCCGAACCTTCTCAGTCCATGTTTAATTCCCCTGGTGCTGGGGTTTAACCGTATCAATCTGCTTCGCTCATCTTCTCCGCCTTACTATAAGGTATAAACACAGATGAAACAGGTGGGATTGTACGGTCTATATTCCGATGGCCAAGTGGGCGTGGTTTTAGTCACGCGCATTGAGCATGACTTGAGGATCATAGCCAATCATATAACGGTAGTTGCAAAGTAAACAAAACCAATCCTTCTGGGGAGTAATAGGGATGTTAGTTATTGACAGCACTCACCGCCGAACCCTTTAGATACAGGATAAGAAGTCCATGGCCAATATGAGGAAGTCTATAAGATAATTACAATTCTCTATTCCCGGTATAATGCTTATCTATCTCGGTACACGGTTTGCCATGACATACATTCGCACAGAACATTCAAAAGTACGACCACGGTGATATATGCACTAACGAATGAGCTGGTTATTTTTCATGGAAGACAATATAGTTTATGGTGATTTGATGATCTGGAGGGGTGCTTCAATGTATCCATGACCAACGAACAGACCCGTCTGGTATTCGGTAAAAGAAACAGCCTTAACAGTAGAAGAGCTAGAATTCCTTTGATGTTTTGTCGCAGTGTGACGCTGTCAGCACCAATAGTATAGTTCATATATCCTCCTAGGAACAACTCCAGAGTGGATTATCTCACCACCAGACTGCCTTGCTTAACACTTATTGAACGAACGGGCTGTTCAGATACTTGATGCAAACGCAAGACACCTTTGGGCTTGAATTACAAGCAACTTGAGGCGGCTTGCAGTGAGCAATTAGCCCAAATTGTTATCATAGAACTGTTTCTGCTTTACACACGAGCTCGACTATGGCGCAGCGGATGTTGGTGTCCCTTGTTCTTACCCTTTTTGCTGTACCACAAGCAGCCTTGGCTATCAAAAGCGATGGTGTTACAAGGTAGGTATTAATTGGATGTTTTGAGTCAAGAATAGATTGGTTTTCTTCCAGTGGTCTGCGAACATTATTTTTCTCAGTCGTTTCAGTCAAAACGTATTACCAACTTGAAATATTGTTTACACAGAAAAGTCAGTCGTTGAGATTATCTATTAAGTTTTTCCTGCTGTTTCTAAACTTGGCGTTTCTTATAAACATTTTAACTCTGACAACAGCTGTGAGCTCGAGCAGTAAATTTATGTCCATCCATTTCCTTTCGTAATAAGTATAAATGAGGCAAAACATAGATTACGAGCTAAGAAAATATAAGCAAATCGCGCCCACACATGTTTAATAGTGATATTCTGAAGCAGTTCGTTAGTACGTTAATGGCTCGTGTATTTACTTAAGTTTCTTCACAGTTTCAAATCTTAAGATATTAGGTTCCTACATTTCTTAAACATGTTTGTTTTCATTCATTGTAAATTGTGTAAGTTACAACAGAATTAGCTTCTAATTATGTTAACAACTTTTTAAATGTTTATGGTGTGCAGTCCTACCCTTACGAATAGTTTCCAGTTATGTGGAGAAGGGAAGCGTCAGTCTGCTTATGTTCTTCGTAAGGACAACGTTTTGAAGGGGGTATTTTGTTTGACAACAACTCTCTGAACCGCAAAGAATTTTGAATTTACTGCTTAAAGCAGGAAATTAGGGATCCGAAGAGGAATATAGAATTTAATAGCTTGCCACAAACAACTGCTATCAAGGAAGTTAGAACCCCCCCCCCCCCCCCCCCCCCCCCCCCCCCCACACACACACACCCATATATTCATATATTTAAGAAACAGAAGACTCCCCCCCCCCCCCACACACACACACACACCCATATATTCATATATTTAAGAAACAGAAGACTCGTTGTTGTTCTTTATCGTAGAAGAATTGGAACAACTGATGGTGCCAATACCAACAAATAAAAGTTGTTCAATGTTTTGATGTTTTAAGACAATCTTGTTTTTCTCTTCTACTCGTTGTATTTTCCCTTAGAAAGTCACTTTAAACTAAAAACATACCATAAAACATATTGGTTTCTATCATTGTTCTTAAGTCTCCATTTTTCGGGGAACAATGAACAAATAGCATTGAAGCAATTCTGAACTTCTCTAAACTTTTAAAATCCACGATGCTCAGTTGATTGAGTACGTGAATGATTGGAAATCATTCAATTGAAATTGATCTCATGTTCTTGATTGTCACTACAACGTACTAATTCTTAAACATCATGCCAAGGCTGTATTTTCCACTTGTTAGTTAGTCATTGTTAGTGAAGCTGGTTTCACTTTTCGAATTTTCGTATCTGCGACGTTGATGTTGAAAATTATCCCATATTGAGTTGACGCGTACGGTGGCTGAATCCATAACCTGTTGGTTCAGTCAGTGCTGACGGTTGGTGCCTGACGCTGAGGGTGTGTGTTCTAATCCCGCAAGGGACTCGTCCCGATAAAAAGTGAACGATTTTGTACTATTTCAAACACCTCGATCCAAAATAGCGACAATGTTGCAAGGCTTTATTGTCACTCCTGAACAATCAGTCAGTTCGTATATCGATAGTCAACGTTTTTGGAAGACAACAGAGTGAAATACGATATTTATTGCTAGATGATGTAATCTAAATGACAAAGATAATCCTCATTTGTCAACGTATTTACAATCGGCTAATGTAGTGTGAAATGCAATATGTATTCGGGTCTCCAATAACGTTACTTCGTGATCGTTGATAAGAACATTTTCATTCTATAGAACATAACTTCAGTGGCATTGTTTTCATCGGTTTCATTCAGTGGTAAAACATCAATTACCGGTCATTTCCAATTGAAGTCCTACTGTATATAACATGATTCCCTCCATAATCGATACCTAACTAACCATCCCAATCTATTTCAACATCACAATATATGAGATTACTTGTACATAAATCAAATTTTGTTTGGATGAATATATTGCTGACATATCAAATCACCCAATAAAGAAGCTGCAATCGTTCATATTTGCCAGATTGTATTTATTATCATGAATAACGACTTATTGGTCGTCGGTTATCATATATTATACATCCAGGAGAAAGAGATAATGTCCATCTCATTTTCTTAGACCACCAGAGTTCGACATCGCTTTCTTCTAAGTTATTGCTTAAACTCAATTCACATAATATTCTCAAATGTATCATTACCCAGCGATCGTGTTAAGTTTCTCACCATATTTAATTGGATGTCCAATTCTCTTTTATCGATTTAGCATATTTCAATTTTGAAAAATATATCTATTATAGATTAATTTATTTTTATTTTTTTTACCTAGATCTTTGTTATACGTGTTATTATCTACACGTTCTGAAACATTGATTAACAAAATTATTTCGGATGTATGATCACGTAGTTTAGAACAGCTAATAACATAATGTTTACGTCCTCCAGTGTTGGCATCGCTGATACATCAGAGTTAAACTGTATTCAGAAACCTTTAGATCCAAACTAAGATACGACAGCAAACACCATCCTCATAATCAATGATTGTCATAAATCTAGCGGATGAGATAACTGAACGTGTCCACCTTTTTATAGGTGAGTGCGCCAATTTCGACAAAGTAATCCTTTTTTCTAATTACTCATAATTAGAATTTAAATTGAAGGTGGCGTGCTGGTGAAATGAGGTGTGCATGTTGTTAAAGCACCAGAGTTCGTATACATCCTGCAATTGTACACACTGAACTTCAGTAGCGGTGCTAGGTTCATTTACAACATTATTTCCTTCTGTCTTACAGATAAGTTACTATTGTCCAACGCTCTTGCTAATCGAGAAATAATGCCTGTCTTCATTAGATCCCCTAAAAACGATTTGCGTTCTTCTGTGGAACACATAAACGTCTTGTTTCGAAGCCTACATATTGTTTAACAGCTGAGGAGAACAGTCGAGGTACTGGCGTTAAGTGCACGTGATTCATTCCCCAGACGCTTCCCCTCCTCTGGAGACGCACCTGGTGCTTTGTAATGTTAATTACAGGTGAAAATGGACTCTTGTCGGCAGATAAACTGCCACAATAATTTCCTCGGGGTTTGTTGTGTTTGGGTTGTACTATTTTGTCTCTGATGTTCTAACGTTAACTTTGAGACACAGGATACGTATAAGATGTGGTTTAAAAGAATCAAAGTAGTTCAAAGTCACCATGCATGAACACACATGTTCTAATCATCATCGTTGTTATCAGTATCGTCATTATCATCGCCGTCGATGTCGTCATTGTTATCATCGTCATCATCATTATCATTGTCGTCGTCATTTACATCACAACCGTCACCACCACCAAAGTGTTTGACGTTTTGAGTATAAGCACTTACAACATATACTACATATCTATTCAATATTATTTAAAATAAAATTGCAATGAATCAATCCAACATAGAATTATATGTTGAAAAAAACTGATTAGAAACAAAAAGGATAAAATCAAACGAAGTATAAACATTAAAGCTCAGCTAAAATAAAAATAACCACTACAGACGCATGTTTGCTATTTCGGTATTCAAAACAGATAAAAAAATAAATAAACGTAGTTAAACTACCAGTTCTTTCGGACATCCCATTCTTATCTCCTGCCAACTGCACATTTGATTGGTTGTTTGAAGACTTGTTATCTCCCCTCCCGGGGAAATGTTAAGGAGGTGCATTAAATTGACAATCGGAGGGAAAGGTAGTGTTTGCTTTTCAGACAATCAATGATCCTGTCACAAGCGTGAGTGATCAAGATAGAACATGTCAATAACTGCCTATAACGTCATACCAGGTGCCGTGTCTACGTATACGCTTTTGTAATGGTAATTACCTTGTGTAACTTTCAAGAAATAGATTAAATTATATTGATTAGACATAAGTGAGTCACTATGGGTTATTGGGTATAAACATGTGATATGGGTCGCTTGGTATTGAACGTATTAAAGAACATATCAGAATTTGCAATATATGTCCAGATAACTAATTGTCAACAACTTCAGGATGGACATAAGAACAAAGTGTATTAATAACAACAGGTATTATTGTTTTATAACAACGTTATGCACTTATTCAACAGACTCAAGAGATGGAATACGAGACACTTCACTTATGCTAGATTATGTAGCTGAAATAATCGTGTACAATCTAACGTTTCTTTATGCAATGTTATCAAAGGCTATCAAATCATTTCGGTTAAAGGCTTCGGTGTAAGGCGTGGGTTGCCAAAGTTCTCACCGCACCGAGAGTACCGATAACTCTCAGTGCAAAAATATTATCAGACATGTGTTTTGATTAAATAAGGGCCATACGAGTCTGAGTTTTCGTATTAACAAACGATCTTCTTCTAATTCCAAGGGATTACAATATGCTATTTACATGCTGTACCAAAGAAGAAGTTTATGTTAGTTTGAAGAGATATATGGTTCCTTTTATTTAACACCTCATTGAACACAAGAGAGAGAATGTTAATATTTCATATCTATTTCACAAATATTGCGTACGCGCTGCAAGATATGGCAAGCGTTCGTATTGCTTCGTTGTACCTGTATTCAGGCTTAAAACGTTCAAAGCTTATGATATTCTTTGTTTTGTAAACAGTCTCACGCGAGTTTAAACCCCATTTTGTAGTCTAAACAAACGGCATGTGTGTAAATTGCCTGACTATTTTTATGGATAAAAAACTTCTCTTAGTCTCTATTATGTAAAGGCAACGTTACGACATAGATTGCATTGTCATTATATCAATGAGCAATCTGATACATCAGTTCATATTAACTTTCATGTCATTGGTATTTTTGCTCTTGCTTTGGTTACATTGCTTCGAGATACCTTCCACTTGTCCTTCCAGTTTCACTTTAATTGATTTGAGTGTCTGTTTTTGTTCTTCAACTTTCAAGTTAATCAAGCTCACGTTTTGGATGCTTGTTTGGTCGATTATGTAAACGGCCATGCACGTCCTAAGATGTTTGCACTGTAAACTGATCGGGGAAACATGTTTAATGTCATCAAAAGGTCTACTCTAAACTGTTGAAATGAATTTCAGGAACTTCTTCAGACAAGCACGGAATAAAGTAAGGATCGTAAGAGGAACTGCAATTGTATTAGCAAGTAGTTTTAACAAACACTGTAAATTTGCAAAAGTTTTAAAATTCAATTGGCAATATTGAATATCGATTCACTGTTTCTAAAGAAATTACATTTAAACAAAGGACGTTTGAAGTTTATAACAGGCTATAGAAATAAGATTTCGATGAATAAATTACCCAGAGTCATCTGGGATCGCTAAATGTATCCAACGAATAAAGTGTCAATGCCTCCAGCTTTCCTCGTGCAATGTTTATATACATCTGCAAAGATTGGGTCGTGAACTTCTTGTAAACCGAAAAACGCTTTAGATTTTGACATTTATGTATTGAATTTCTCAGAAGATTATTCTAATTTCATGACGATTTTGATTTGTGCCTTTTGCTTTACGTCGACCTACGAGACATGGATTTAAACAAAAATGTGTCCTTCCAAATATCACTTCCTATTTCAAACAAATGAGACACAATCATTCATTTTCAGTCATAAAACACTCTTAGGAAATCTTGTCAATTTGATATAATGAGTAATACAAACCTAGCTATGAATGTCTCGTGTGTCCAGTTTACAACAATCATTGATGCATAAATCGTTTACTCATTTCTTTTCCCTTTGTTGGAATGCCTGCTGGTACTTCAAGGGAATAATGACTTCACATTTACGTATTGTTCCTACCATCAATACGACATCCTGTTCCCCTCATTACGTATAGCCTTGACTTGGAACTCTTTTATTGTAATGTAAAATTTTCCGATTGACTTGGTCATTATTGTCTCGTAAGTTCTCTAATCATATTACGCTAAATCACATCTCCATTATCATGCAATGTCGATAACGTTAAACGAGATGTAACGAGATCACGGTATATTTTTGCTATACTATGCTCCATTATTGTAATATAGTGATTAAAAACAATTGTAACGAAGAACACGTTCGCTAGCATGGGATGGAATGCCCTGATTCTTTGGAAGATGTCCTCGAAACTTATTTCCCTTTGAACAAGAACTTTGTGTTTGGCTCAATCGATGTATATGTTTAATTATAGATTGTTCTATCAAGTCGAGCATCTGAACATACGTTATATTTTCTTAATGTGGATTCACGCAAGAAGCGACTTTCAATGTTTCGTGTAATTTGATAAAAGACTCAAAAATAGACATGGAGCCTGTATTGAATAGATCTAACCCGCAAGTTTACTTTTTTCTGACAACATAAGCTCATGAAGTTTCGCAGGCGTGTGCGAGGGCTTATATCTTGGAGCCGACTCTCCGGAAATTACAACACTGTAATTCTATTTCCATGTAACTTGTCTTTAATGATTAATCTCCTATAGGCTAAAGGTAATGGGATTGTGGTAATTGACTGGGTTATGTGTTTTGGTCCGTGTTAACTACACGCTTCATCTGAGTCCGTTCAATAACACTCCTCCTGTTGTGAGCGATGACCGAGTTACGACATTATCGTGCCAGAATCTTTCGAAAACGAACTGGAAGATTAATATTTCTTAAGATCACTTTTTGCCGATCTCATGGATTGTTTCTCATAAATCTACTTTACCAAGTTCAGGCCAACCATGTTTATATGAATATATATGAGCAAGATAATTAGGTTATCCAGGTTGTTGTCCACGTCTTCAGAAAGATTACTGAGTTATTAAGTAACTGACATGCAGTTAGGCACCCTTTATGTTCAAGTTGGTGCCACACGAGTAATGTATTTACAAAATAGTCTATTTTCAAATGGAATACATCGTTGAGATGAAAATAGGCAATAATTTAATGTCATTGACTGTTTTACGTTGTTACTTTCGTAAACTATAATGACACCTAAAACATATGGAGGTATTTATACTGACGAAGCAATCAACGCCTACACCTTAAATTATCACGTATCATCACCTAAACAAATAAAGCAGGCTATGCCGTAAATATGGGGTTATAACGTCAATATACGGTGTATGTAGGCCTCGAGGGGATGACAACCTCAACCACACATATCATGACGTAACGTCTTGAAACCATTGCCTCCATTTACCCAAACATGAGTTGGTTCTGCCGTATACATGTCTGTGTGTAAATTATAATGTGTTAATAGAATGGCGAGTGCTGATGAGTTACAGATAGATGCTATCCCACCAATTTACCTTTTATCATTTGTAATGGGACCCAAAATAATTCAAGCATTTAAACAAAATGTAATTTATAGTCCTCGAATTCGTTTATTCTAGTGATATCTAAAGTTGGCAAGACCGCCAAAAATAAGAACATTTTAATGTTTCACTGAAATAGAAACAACTCAATTTATTGCGATGAGAATATTAAAAGATAACGACGAGCTTGGCAAATATGCTTAAGGTTGTTTTGCAGTTTGAATTGTTTACTCTTGATTACTAAATCTTCAACATGTAAATGTGTATTAAAGAAGGGTATTCAATTTTACACTAGTATAGTATGTTATAGACGTATAGTATAGTACATATCATCATTAGTAAGTGTCACAAATTGTCTCCCGTTGCCACTTCTACTTCACAATTAAAGAGAAACCCGGAAGAGGTAATCTGTTGGTAACAACAGAAACATGATCCAGTGTCAATCTCTGTGTTTCAGTGTGCTTGTTTTGGACTGTATCACGACGTCAAGCTCGTGCTGACTAGCAGAACATGCTTGTTTTCGTTTCGAACGAATCATTGCTTTATTGTCAAATATGAAGATATTCTAGTTAACCCTTCTTGGGATATTGTGCTGAGAATCATACATTAATGTTCTCTCGCCCATGTTTCTCTGGGACCTTGGACATGAAGTAGAGAAGGTCTGCATACAGTATGAAGAGAGTCCAGCAAATGGATATTCAGATATACTACTGACAAACTTAACATGCTGACAATTTCAAATTTTCGATGAGACCTTCAAATAATGTCAGGGTCACAAAAATCTAATCAGTTTGCGCCTCCCCTCAGGAAATCTTTCGTTCACGATGTGAATAGAATTGAGCAAACAGATAACTCACTGAACAGTCTGATTACATATCCGAGGAATGCAATCTGCAAATCAGTGCATCTAGTTGGAAACAACAATATGATTCTATAGAGTTCTCGCCCAAAGTTCCGATCACAACCCGTATATGCGCGTGTTCTGTATCAGTTTAGTGCAGGCAAAACCCAGTCTCAATAGCTGTCCAAGGTAGATGCACTCTTTTACAATATTTTGTTTCTTGGTCGATTTTAATCAGACTTCCCACTGTCAAGGATGTTATCGCGTTGTGACTTTGAAATGAAAACCCATGTCATGTCGGTGGAATGTTAATAAAGCAGACACTTCTTTACATTTCTCAGTACACCTTTTGTATTTGGAAGCAAAATTAAGTCGTGAGGTTTTACAACGTTTAAATCTTAATTGTGTAGTTTTAAAGGGTAGTGTCTTCTTTGTAGCCTACCGATTCGATGAAGTGTACTGTTAAAGGTAGAGTAGAGAAACATGATCCTAATTTAAACCCGTTATCTTATCTTTCTGGTCCCGCCAGTAACGGTAGTACTGTGAACATCTGATGCAGATGATAGACCCAGATAGATACCGCATCTGATAATGTATCTCTGACACTGTGAGAAGGTTTTTTGGGTGAACGTAGAAACGACGTGAAACGCTTCATGAAAGTGAAGAGAACACCTTGTGGGAGTACTTACATGCAATGGTAAGACATAAATCAGCTGAATTATCAATGGAGAGAACGCTTGGTTTCTCTCCTCAATCGTTAAGAAGACAACTGTAGATTATCCCAACTAATCCTTAACGTGTGGTCTTTTGCACTGGGGCAATGTAGTAAAAATTAAAAAAATCTTTTTTTTTACTGAATACTTCAGCAAATTGAACTCTAATGTGCAATTATCGTCCCTGCCCTGCACCAAATCGTCAATTATGGAGCTTTGGATAGTTTGTCTTATCATAGGGACCTGCTGTTAATCGTATCATCCGTCACTTGTGTAATGAAAACTATAACCACGCTGCCATATGTTTATAAACATCGCACACCTGACAACAAACACATCCCATGCGATGAAGGGTTGAAGTAAGATGTATATACAGCGGCATCACCGTATGTTTGAGAATCATGACCATGCGGCATTAAACATCATATCATCCATGTAGAAACGTATCTACTTCTGAGCGTAAGACTGCCAATATTGATATGAGATGTGGGAAACCTTTCAATGTTATTTACAATAGCGTTTATTGAAAGATATCTACAAACATGCCAAACATATCGACATTACTACTCAAATATTAGCAAGTCATAGGTCTCTTATCGTTATTACGCGAAAGAGTAATCTAACCCTGCCACTAAGGAAGAACGCCTTTGGTCATGAGTGCTAGCGTTAGTAACGAAACGGTTTAAATGTTAGAATAACTGTTGCGTGAAACTGTCATTTTTACCTTCCACTTGATAGATTGTTTGTGAATGCATTACATTGTTGACAAAGTTTTCATCACGTTGCCAGTTACGAGAGTATTTCAGTAGACAGTCTTGGTAATCTGTTAGAGAGGTATCATATAGCGAATCTCCACCACGCTACTTGCTGGTAATGTTCGGCTAAGTCAGTGTGCGCCTGACCCAGCTAAATCTGGATACTATGACTCTTCGGTCTTTAGCTTGTCTTCTACTTACACATATGTAATATTGTTATCTTTAAGGTGCGAAGAAAAGTTTTAAGAATGTTTACTATCTAAATGGCAAGTATTTTAATACATCAACTATGTCAAACGCAGAAACGTTAACTATTATTGAATTATGTTTTAAAGATAGAAGGTCCTCAAGTACACGTAAGGATTACACTACTCTTGGGTTACCCTTAAACAGTTTATTTTGTATCAGAATAATTTCAAGACGACATACATACATCGTCAAATCGCAATGTCATGATCGTGTCTGTTTCAACGAATACCTACTCTTGTACAGTGTTTTTGGTTAGTCTGTATAAGCCGAGGTTCTCCCAAAGCATGTGTTAGCTCAATCGAAACCATCATGTTGAAACCACTAGATACATTTGCATGAAAGATTTCTATTTATATGGAGGCACATATTGCAAGTCAATTTGGTTTATATTACGTGTACTGAAAGCGTCACTGTTACCACCAGACGGCTTCCCAAATCGGCTACCAGCTGAAGTGAATGCAAGGTTGAAACGTTAATGCATTTTATCTGTTATGACAAACTCATCATCGCACCTTCTTTCTTCATATACACATGTCTCTTCTGGTATATATTGCATCATACAGGTAAAGGGCGTCAGTTCAAATATATCCCCTGTCACGTGTTTTTGCAAACGTAATCATTAAAAATCGTCCAAGTACATGTTCTGGCATTCGGCTATTTTCACACTTCCGCTGGTGATAAAACGCATCTTGACACGACCCAGGCAGACTCTGTATCATAGGATATGTTGTGCAGTTCAAGATGCCAATAACTTTACGACATGTGAACGACCTGGGTATCTCGTGAGCATTACGTTTTTGCGTAATATTAGCAGTTGTAGAGAGCGATCACGATAATTGCGACCCTCTGATCACTGCAACGATTACACCGATCCTATGCTGTACGATGGTTCCGTTCGTCGTCTCTATGTAGATGGTAGACTAGAATGTTGCTATGTAAACGGCCGGTCTTTGTGTATATGTGAATGTAGGTACTCTTACATGTCTATTGATGGTGCATCTTTTATCCTTTCTTCGTCACGAATGTGCAAAATTCCTGTATTTGTATCACCTTCGAATCATATATAGTTCATTTGTTTTGTAATATTTAGTAACAAACAAATATGTAATCGCAGCGATATACGAGTATCGTATGCAATTTTAAAGGGGCAATAGCACGTTTTTTCGCTCAAATAGGTCGATGAAATGTATTTGGAAAATAATGTCACCAATAGTAAAACATCCTTTTCTCTTTGGAAAATCAAGTTAAAAAATGAGTGTACATGGTTCCGTAAAGCCATGGGAATCGTTTTTGTCATTCGACATAATAAAATGTGTTCACAATAAAATGGCCGCCATGCAATTTTTGCGTTGTACGCGACACCGTTGTTGCTACTACGGATAATTGGTTTGAGTAATAAGATGTTTTACCCTCTAAAGTTGATATACATGACATAAACTATCATTATAAATGGGAAATTTGAAAAAATAAAATTTGAAAAAAAACGTGCTACTGCCCCTTTAATATCGCAGAGTTTTGCTTATTTTAAACACACAGCTGATAACGAAAATAGCCAAATATGCAGTAAAATTTGAAAAACAATTTTAAATTACTATGGAAATGCTGGAATGGTTGTAAAAGGAACATTAAAATGATAAAACATTGACATAACTGAAGATTATTATATGAAGATCATTATTTCTGGAAGTGAGGAACGCTGTTGTCGATCAAGTAAACTTAATTTATTGGATCGTGCGCAGCTACTTGGTTAAATTATCTTTCTTCAAACACCACGGTGCTTCTCATCCTTTGTCTTCTATTTTCCAATCTTCTGAAGTTATATTTAAAAGTTTCTCATTAACACGTACGAGCTTGTCATCACTGGTGATAAGATCGACTGTAAAACAGTTGGCCATAGGAGATGAGCAATAATTGGAACGTATAATAAGATTTGAAACCGGTTTGTGCTTTATTTTTGTAATTATAGGACTGAATGTTTGCTAGGGAGGTTATCCGTGTTGACAGACGGAATTAAGCAAATGATTGTAACGTTTTTCAGCTGTCATCAAGAGCACGTGGTTCGGTCTTGTTATTTTTTTACACCAATTTGTTTTCTGAAATTCTGAAAAATAACAATTTCGTTCATCTAATTTTAGAAATTCATCTACACGCAAACGATAAAATAAACACAGAGTTTAACTTCGTGCCAGAATCATAAAAAAAAATGTGAGTGACTGTACATCGAGAAAAGTTTATGAGACGCAATACTTGCCGGCCTGATACCGAATATTTATTTATCAATGTAGCAACATTTTAATCCTGGTATATTCTCAAATTTTAAAATATAATATTTCATAAACAAATTTCAAGAAATGATTGATATATATTTGATAAGAATTATATCATATATGTTTTAACTTCTGGAAAACATAGAAAGAAATAGGTTGATATTGACAATTGACATTGGTAGTTATTTTTACATCAACTAGTTAAATGTACTGTGTCAATATGTGTAATATTTTGTTGATTGTTCATAAGGAATTTTCAACTGATACGTACCAAGGAATCGTGGGAGATATAAACTAACTGCTTATTTACATCATTATCCATATATTTGGTGATGAATGTTAGTTGGATAGTGCTGTTATTTCCGTTTGCGTACTGCCCTATATGCAGTAAGGCTTTGATGTAATGCTACAGTGAGATTCAGTGAAGTATTACCAATGAGTCGATAGTTTATTCCGACGCCTACTGGTTTGACAACAATTGCGGGATTTATCAAGTAGCTGTGATATAAATACTCTTGAACGCTTCGTGTATCCCTAATTTGTTTACCCGAATGAACCTCCTCGATTATAATTAGGTTCATCGCTCATGGGTGAGACAGAAAAGTTTAAATCAAAATGTCCTAAGACAGTGCACTTTACAACAATACCCATGTTGAAGTTCCATCTTATTATTTCCACTGAGAACAATAGTGAGTTATTCTCGTGGGCCGTGAATCTCAGCTATTTAGAACATTCCTCCAAGTTAACAAGAACCGGTGTTACAATTCAAACTATCGGATATGTCACGTTGGTTGGAACAGAGTGAAATCTACCACATTCCAAAAGCGAAGTATTTTCCTCACAGGTATTTTTACCCCCAGCCACGACCAAGTAACCAAGCATTATACGTCGGCAATGTATCATGACATGCGCTCCAAAGATTTAAGGAGATAGTCTATGAAATGCACCTGAAGCATAGCGAACTCCAAATTGGCTCCATTGTGCACAGTAAAACAGGACTCGCACACAAGGTTGAATCCATACAGCTTACCTGCCGCTTCTTACAGCACTCCGCTAATAGACCGGCGTACACTTTAACAGAACATGCACTGCAGCATCAGCGCTTACATGCATATAGATTCCGTGCGTGGTATTGCTTTATGTAGCAAGAGTGAAAATACAAATTTCAAAATCCAGGGTGATTCGAACCCGGGACGGGTGAGAGTTAGACGCTCAACCAATTGAGCTAAAGGGACATCCCACTAGACCAAGCTAGCAGGAACGCTATTGACCTCACCCTGCCACATTTAGAACAAGTTATATATCTCGTTATTGTTTATGTGGTTGAAAATCTTCGATACGAGCACATGTGCTTAGATCACATTTGCCTAGCAACAATTGTTTCGGCGCGTGTACAAGTATTTCGTCTTTTGTCATGAAATAATTATTTGTGACGTCATAATAGCTTGCCGTCGGAAGAGAAGTTGAACCTTTTTCTGTTTTCAAATTGAATGATATGGATAGTATAGACATTATTACACTCGAAACTAGATGCACATCAGTATACCATACGACTTGTACGAAAACTCGCTCTTGCTTGGGCAATACACAATTTACCCTCGTTTCGTAAAAGTCATATGATACATTTTATCAGGTAAGAATCTCCATGACTGTATCGTTTGGAGTAAAATGCGCCCTTACATCATCATATATATGGTATCAGTATGCATCATGAAGTTAAGATGACTCACAAAGCTATGACGTCGGATATTAGTGCCACCACCATGCTATTATTTCACTACACTGCAAGTGTGATGTTCAGTCATCCTTTGACACTAATTAAGACTCCATCAATACACCTTTTATGTTTTTGCTATAATTGTTTCACTGAAGATGAAGCGCACAAGAAGCGTCTTCATTCACGGGGACGGCCTTTTCTATTATAGATGTAACATCAAGTGTAGTTTCTCGCATGGTGTCACTGAAATCGATACACATTTGAAAGAAACATCAATTCGAATATTCAAGCGAAGTTACAACTGGAAGGGAGGAAGGGCAAAGGGTGCCTTTTCATTCTTTCAAAAGGAAAATCAATGTCGAAAGCTTTTCAGCATCAAAGTAGGTTTAGGAGAAGACTATCAACTCCTCTGAGATATCGGCTGTCGGGACAAAGCGCCCTGGGATTGTTTTATGTAAAGGTTTGACAACCTTGTCGCGACTAGTCAAGATATGTAGATAAAGCAACGTCCGACGGTTTTTCACAAACGTCATTTTTTCTTTCCTCTCAACGTTGAGTGCATTTGACTTTTATGTAATTTTTTTTCCGGACAAGGATTTGAGTTTATTTTTGGCTACCTCTGATAAAACAACAACAACGTTTTTTCGCCTTTAAAAATAGGACCTTCAAAATGTTTACCTTAGTCTGTCAGGGATCAGGGCACAAGTCAAGACGCTCTCTCTATTTAACTACAAATAGTATATAGTTCTTTATAAATTACTTCATTTCTTTTGAGATATTTGACGCTTTTAAAGTTTAAAAATATCAGTATGCAACAATGCTCATGGCCTTTAAGCTGTTGAGACTGCACACGATTCTGGCAATGAAACTTAATCCCTATCACTGAGCTGTGTGCCTCATTGTGTGTAACTGACGTGCAGTCTCGGGCAGTGAAGCTTAGTCCCTGTCATTGAGCTGTGTGCCTTATCGTGTGTAACTGACGTGCAGTCTCGGGCAGTGAAGCTTAGTCCCTGTCATTGAGCTGTGTGCCTTATCGTGTGTAACTGACGTGCAGTCTCGGGCAGTGAAGCTTAGTCCCTGTCATTGAGCTGTGTGCCTCATCGTGTGTAACTGACGTGCAGTCTCGGGCAGTGAAGCTTAGTCCCTGTCATTGAGCTGTGTGCCTTATCGTGTGTAACTGACGTGCAGTCTCGGGCAGTGAAACTAACATCCCTGTCACTGAGCTGCGTGCCTTATCGTGTGTAACTGACGTACAGTCTCGGGCAGTGAAGTTTAGTCCCTGTCATTGAGCTGTGTGCCTTATCGTGTGTAACTGACGTGCAGTCTCGGGCAGTGAAACTTCTATTCCGATCATTGAGCTGTGTGCCTCATCGTGTGTAACTGACGTGCAGTCTCGGGCAGTGAAACTAACATCCCTGTCACTGAGTTGTGGGCCTCATTGTGTGTAACTGACGTACAGTCTCGGGCAGTGAAACTTATATTCCGATCACTGAGCTGTGTGCCTCATCGTGTGTAACTGACGTGCAGTCTCGGGCAGTGAAACTTATATTCCGAAAACTGAGCTGTGTGCCTCATCGTGTGTAACTGACGTGCAGTCTCGGCCAGTGAAACTTAATCCCTGTCACTGAGCTGTGTGCATCATTGTGTGTAACTGACGTGCAGTCTCGGGTAGTGAAACATATATTCCGATTACTGATCTGTGTGCCTCATCGTGTGTAACTGACGTGCAGTCTCGGGCAGTGAAACTTATATTCCGAAAACTGAGCTGTGTGCCTCATCGTGTGTAACTGACGTGCAGTCTCGGCCAGTGAAACTTAATCCCTGTCACTGAGCTGTGTGCCTCATCGTGTGTAACTGACGTGCAGTCTCGGGCAGTGAAACTTATATTCCGATTACTGATCTGTGTGCCTCATCGTGTGTAACTGACGTGCAGTCTCGGGCAGTGAAACTTAATCCCCGTCACTGAGCTGTGTGCATCATTGTGTGTAACTAACGTGCACTCTCGGGCAGAAACTCTGAGTTTAAATTAGAAAGATAGAGGGGCCACATAATTAAGAAGCTGCTAAAATAATTCTAGATATGCTTTTTATGAGGGTAAAAGAAAAATATGTCATTTCTGTTGTAAACACATGTAACATTGTCACATTTTGGATCTAACGTTTTGCAATAGTACAACCTTCTGTACTTTTTCGGGACGAGTCTCTTGTGGGATCATGTTTATTGTTGAGAGCAGTTGATATGGCAAAGTTGTTAGATTGTTGGAGGTGATAACTTGAGATAAACAATATATTTACACAACAATACTGAAATCTGAAGTTTGATTAGCTACAGAACCTTTTCGTTTTATACTATAAAACTACATACATCAACCAAATGCTTGTGATTAGACAAAAAAAACTATAAAAAGATAGAAATATCACGTTTTTCATATTTTCCTGATAAATGTGTTTGCACGTCATTTGGCGTTATCTAGTTGATGGGGTTTTATTTCACGTAGCTGAGATATCTTGCCTAGACTGATTTATTCTTGTTTGAGTCCTTCATCAGGCTACCCTGCAGACAATCGTGTTATTTATGAACATAAATAAAGCCAAATGCGTGCACTGTGGTGCTACTCAAACGAGTTTAAGGAATATATGAAATCAACAAAGTGATGAAAGTCTTTGAAAATATTTCTTATTAGGTGTTAATGTACGTTTATAGGAAACATGCCAACTAGTTTAACTCCTTTGTATGAACATTGTGTTGGTTTGAAAGCATTACTTTGATATGTCGTAATGTTCAAGCTCTTTCCAAATGGGACGTAAACACGTTATGGAGCTATTTAGAAACTCTATTTCACAATAAACAAACGTTAAAAATGAAATATTGTGTACGGAAAAGTGTTTCTCAAATTTAAAGGACTTTTTTGTGAACAGATTCACATGCACTATGCTAAGTTATTGCAGACAATGTTTATCGCAGATGTTCGAAAGAGTCACAATGATAATGTAGAAACAGTCTGCTTTTAAATTACCAATGTTTTAAACAAAACTCTATTAGAGCGTTTCATTGCCAATCATATACTAGTTTTTCAGTACTGTATCCCATTTACTTGAGCTAGTAGGGTTCACCAATGATTTCAATTTCAATCGACTTGCTATCATTAGACCATATATATTTTTAATTTGACCCTCTTAATCATCCGTTTCGAAATCATACAAAGTCTTCCACAACTGGAATAATAATTGTCATAATTAAGCAAAGACACCTCGATTATCCTATCAAGGGAATTATAAGTCAAAGGTTCGTTCGATGCACAATCTAATTAGTAATTGTGAATTATGAATCTTTTTCTAAAATCGATACATCAAAGTCAAACATCAGTGAGAAAAAAACGACTGTATGGACTCTTGGTAATACCTAATGAAACTATGTATGGAAGACAATGACGTACAACGATGAATAATTATAAGGAGCAAATCGTTCCATAGCAATGGTTCGTGTTTGAATCTTTCCCCGCATGTTTAAACGGCCCCTCGAGTGAAAATTTAACCACACGTGTTCAACACGTTCTATTATTTCTACCCTTTAACATGATTAAGAAGGCTTGATATACATTTACAGATTCTCCCTTTGATGAACGCAATAAGCAACAGTAGGTTCACTTCATGCGGATAAATTAATCATAAAATATGGCTGTTTAGTAGTTCTTCATTGACTTATGCATCCTTTGATGTTAATTTCAGAGGGATTTCTACCACCGCACATTTCTTCCTTTTTTATCCATAAATCAATTAATGAACGTATAGCACTTGTGTTGTTGCCCAATTAGGATTAAATCGATGTATAAGAACCAGTCTAAAATGAACTCCTTTGATGTTCTTCTTAGAATCATTGACATAATCTGTCCCTAGTGTTTGCATGCATGTTTGAATTCAAGTGTAGCGATGTCTTGAGAAGCCTATTCATTAGACATATGCAGAACACAAACACTTACATGGAAATGTAATCAGATTGATGCAATGTACAGTAGCTACACGTGTTTGCAAGAAGAATACTTGTTTTTCCCCTCTTACATGCCATATTTTATGGATTCTCTTCTAAAAGTGTCATTTTGGAACTATTTTGCACATTTTCAGTTGTTCATTATTGGTTTCTCTGTAGGTAAATGCAGTTGGATTTTCATGGTCATTGGAGGACGATTATTATTTATTTTGTGGTTCAGTATCTGGTGCGGGACATAAGTTCTTTGTCGTTCTATGTTTAATGAATCATTAACGCTTTAGAGTTCTGCATAGTTGCTTAATATCGACTTACACTACATGTTTAATCAAGTTTATGTATTTTCCCTTGCTAAACACATGTCATTATCCAAATTGTTCATCTGTTACATTCATGTTCTATTCACATAGGTATCTTATCGACTCAGACAAACTGAATGTAAATTCTCCATTATCACACACACAAATGATTACTTCTTATTTCTCGAAGAGCTGGAACTGTCTGGACAGACTTCGTCAAGCATCTACATCTGCGCTCTACGCTCAGACGCTTTTTATTTAGGTTGATTGTTTGTTATCATTTGCTAAACCAAGGCGATGAGACAAGATTAGAGTCTATGAGCTGCCCTTAGTTATTTCAGTGTTTTCTGAATAGGAGTTAATTCCTCACTTCAGACACATCGAGACAACCAAGCATCAACTCAATCAGGCCACGTGATTAGCGAACCTCGTTTTGAAGTTTTCTAATGGCGGGTCCTGACCTTGGACAGGGACCAGACGAAAGTGCACATAGAGGTTTAAAGCTGGGGTCGGGCAGGTCTAGGAGCTAGGAAGTGTTACCCTAGTTCTGTAGATATCACTGACAGTGTCTTTTAGGTTTTGTATTCATATACACATTCAGCTTTGCTATTAAGAAACGGGTTTTTTTACGATTTTCGTCATTTCAAGTTACTAAGTTTGGCGAGAAGTAGGATTGGTTTTAAATTACCTGCTTCTTATTAAAGACCCATGTTGATCAACATACTGAAAAATTACAAAAAATCTATCGCATTAGCATCGTTTTCTGACATAAGCATTGTATCCCACTTCGCCTACCAACACGACAATCTCACAAATGTAACTAGACTTTGTAGAGCTCTGTAAAACAAACATGAATACATCTCTAACATTTTTAAATGATTTAAGCATTGATGAAATTGTAAATTGAAAATGTCGCCTTTCAAATCCAAATATTTCTTTTCCTAAACTGTTAAAAGGATCGACCTCCGGTTCACTTGCTTGGATTATATACTAACATTAGTAATGGTATAATATTTTTACGATTTTCGTCATTTCAAGTTATTAAGTTTGGCGAGAAGTAGGATTGGTTTTAAATTACCTGCTTCTTATTATAGAGCCATGTTGATCAACATACTGAAAAATTACTAACAATCTATCGCATTGAAATACTTACACTTTATTTTTCGCAGATTTTTTTCAAATCTCAAAATCGCACTCCTCAGTTAAGACGACTTGTGAAATTAACAAGTCTGGGTATCTCGGAAACGCTTGTTGCTGTGATACGTGTTATCCAATAAAGGGAATTATGTGTATATGCCGTCAGATCATATTGACGCACGGTAATCGAATGTACTTGTCTTCGAAACAAAATTACTCCCGATTGTGATGTGAATATTATTTATTATTGTCACGTTGAAGATTTCTCTAGCGATTGATATCATATATAGGTTTCCAAACAATATTTTATCATGAAGAAATATTTCACTGTGAACTCTTTAGGTACGTGTATCATAATTTAGTTGTTTATTATATATGATTGAATATAAAAATAAAAACATTGATCCACTTAATAGGTATTATTATTTTTCAGAAATTCAACATTAAAGGCAAACATTATTTTTTGCCTTAAATACGGTTGGTGTCTTCCCACCTTCTAATTAAGAAGGGCGTATTAACAAATCAGCAGTAAGAGAAGGGTAATATGCGAGTTTATTCTCGGCACGTCTGACGAGCACTGTCAGAGCCAATTAAGGAAAATACAGGGAGATATATGGCACAAGTACTCGCCCCTCACACCCCGCTGATGAGAAACTATTCAACATCTACCTGTCGCTAATAAAGCTAAATATATAGAGTATATAGATATGTAGAGTGGTGAGTCCAAGCTACATTGTAGTTATTCTGGTTCGTCGAAGAATGACCATGTGATATATTAAGAGATGGTGCGATAGAACATGCTGAATTTGTCCAATAAAGTTTATCAACAGGTTTATGAGATCACGATAATGACATACGATCAGTGTTCTACAAATATCGAAGATGGAAAAAATAAATAAGAAACATCAACATGTTGATTCATAACGGTTTTCATGTATGTTATTAATGCATTGGTTATCTCTTGACATGCGGGTTACAACTTTACATCGGCCAACCATTTAACGTTGTGTTTAAAAGCCGTTTCTATAAGATAGTGTATGTATATTGCCATGATCCAAGATGAAACCCGTTCTCTCCGTTTGACAAACACACAGAGAACAATTTAAAGTGTGGACACGGAATGTTCATGCTCAAGATTTGAGGTCGACATTGCACCTTACTGAACTGTGTTTACATTCATAGAAAGTAATGTATTCCCATTCGCTAAAGTATGCCATTGGATAACGCTTTAGTAAAAATCCACTTTACAGTATCGATATTTCAAAGGTTAAAGTCTTCCATGCTGCGAAGGATATGAACTTACTTATTTATGTTTAAATCATAAGGAAAAAAGTTGGTTAGTGCAAAAGACACTATATCCCACTTTCCCCTATATGTTGTAAGAGATCAACCATTATCTACACTATCTCTCAATTATCGTGTGACGTTCTTGATAATACATTATACCCGGTGGACTTGTGGTATGGTGTTGGTACGGTGAGTGCTGGTGATATAAAGTTGCCTTACTCTGAGGGTGTGGGTTCGAATCCCGCAAGGGACTCAGCCCGAAAAGGACTAAGCATGTGTGCTATTAAATGTAGTGTTATCCAAAACGTATCAATGTTATAATACGACATTAGCATCGTATTCTGACATTAGCACTGTATCCGATTTTCCCTACCAGGACAATGGCGTCATATTCTGACATGTGCTCTATATTCCACTCTTTCTACCAAAACGACATAAACATCGTATTTTGACATTACCACGCTATCCCACTTCGCCTACCAAAACGACATTAGCATCGTTTTCTGACATAAGCATTGTATCCCACTTCGCCTACCAACACGACAATCTCACAAATGTAACTAGACTTTGTAGAGCTCTGTAAAACAAGCATAAATACATCTCTAACATTTTTAAATGATTTTAAGCGTTGGTGAAATTGTAAATTGAAAATGTCGCCTTTCAAATCCAAATATTTATTTTCCTGAACTGTTAAAAGAATACTTCCGGTTCACTTGCTTTGATTCTACACTGACATTAGTAATGGTATAATACTTAACAAGGTCTAGAAACGAAGAGTGACAAACGGATGGACTGTCAGCCCTAATAAATTACACATTTCCAAATTCGCGTAGTGGATGACAATCATTTAAAGACGTACAGTATCCGACCTAGAAGGAAACAAACACTTTCACCGGTAATGTATTCAAGCTTAAGTGAATGCACTCTATTTGACCCCATCCCCATTTTATAACAAAACCATTTCTCCACATGTCTGTAAAACCTCATGCAGAATTTATGCTCCAAATTTATTTACCCAGATTAAGAGAAGAGCTGAGTCTAACATGAGATATATTCATGCTCCACCAAAGACATGGCACCTCACTTTACCTTATCAATATTACAAGGCGGGTAAACACTTTATCCATAAGACTGCAAATTCCAACTCTGCAGAGCAAGCAATATTATTTCCGCTAAGAGGTTTCCCTTTAATCAAGCCTTCAGCTAATGGTTCTTGTGCGTTTTTATGCAGGAATGTCCTTGCAGCATCCATTATAGGAATTGATTTATGTGATCCTAAAGCAATATCAGTTGTTTATTTCAGTGTTCATCCTTTGTTCTGGAGTAGTGTAACAAAGACGTGATCATTAAGCCATTGCTCGAATGGTTGTTAGCCAATAACTTAGCCTGTAATAAAATTGGTAATTGAAGGGCTATAAAGTCGATTTGAAACAGTCATTTTTTCTGACCTTTTCTACAGTCGACGAGAGGCAATTTCCACATGAGCTGCTCATCCTGTAAATCTATTGACCAAATATGTCTGTTTGATTAGACATGGGCCCACAAAGAATATCGCCCTGCCACAAACAAAGGAAATACGTCTATTGAAGAAATTACAAGACATTAGCAAAGCCACTGTTAGTCTCCTCTGGCCTTGAAGAGAATGTATAGTTGTAACACTAATTATGTGATACAATTTCCTATATAATTGAGGTTAGAGGAACTCATCATTATGCTCATCCTAGAAAATATGTTAGATATTAATGTTTTATTGAGGAATGTGGTGGAACATGAACGCATTTCAATGGCAATGTCGAATAAACGTCATTTTGAGAAAGTGTTCTCATCTGCACTTAATGTTTAATCTAAATATCTACGGCTTCTTCTTACAGTTGTTAACTACATGAAATTGTTCATTAAATACATTGTTTCATACAATTACAGAGCAAAATGAGACAAAATTGTTAATCTACTGACAAATATGCAAAACGAGTGAATGATAACTTGGCACAATTCTCCAACAAGTGGTATTCCATTTATCAGTTATACATGTACACCATTTTTAACATTTGTAACAATCCCAATTTTTTTCAAAATAGGTTCATCGTAACGTTTTTCTTAAAATACCTTTCAACTGTCCATTGTATTTTCGTCAGCTAAATATTTTTTCAAACAATGTCTTATGTCATTGTATCTTTGTTATTCAAAGTAACAGTGACATCCAGTTGCAATGCTACATGTCTTCATGGACACGCCTTCGTGTATATCAACCTTGACTACAGAACTCCTTGAATCATTCGTGTATATATATTAGCAAAAACTGTTTTTTTTTCTCCCTGGGAAACCTAATCAATAATGATAATATTCACCTCAGGTCTGGAAACCATCAAGACGGCAACTTATTTCAATTCATGCACTCTTGGGAATCGGTGTCAAGAATTCGAATCAAATCGGCTTGATTATTAACATATTTTCAATTTATTTTTCGATTCAGTTAAAATTACCCAGATCGAATCAGTAAAATATATTCCAGGAGTGTAAACCGATAACTATCAAGGGAAGTAAGAAGGCTCACATTGTAACGATCTCATCCCATCCCAGACTAAAACTTAGTCTATGAAATTTGACAATTAATCTACCTTCATCAATGTGTTTGTATTTTATATGTTCAGTTTTTCTAGACTTGCTGAATAAGGATGTAGACTGAGTTAGACTCCCATCTTCACCATGTCATGGGGCAGGGCTGTATTGTTGAGGATATTGCAAAGAGTGTTGTCACATTGCCTGTTACACGTTCTTTCCGATACAAGATTTGAAAGTTGCTTAAGACATAATATAAGATAAACAGGTGCATTTGTTTTTAAAACGATTTAGAAATTAAGACTGAAATTTGGTAAGTATATTAAGCACATCCTAAACTAGTGCCTTTCGTTATTAAAGGGGCAGTAGCTCGTTTTTTCGCTCAAATAAGTTGATGAAATGTATTTTAAAAATAATGTCACTAAACGTAAAACTGCCTTCGCTCTTCAGAAAATCAAGTTTTAAAATGAGTGTACATGGTTCCGTAAAGCCATGGGAATCGGTTTTCTAATTCGGAATAATAAAATGTATTCACAATAAAATGACCGCCATGCAATTTTTGCTTTATACGCTACACCGTTATTACAACTGCGGGTAATCGGTTTGTATTATTACATGTTTTACACTCTTAAGTAAATATAAATGACAGAAACTATAATAACAAATGGACAATTTAAAATAATAAAATTGGTGAAAAACGTGCTACTGCCCCTTTAAAACAATTCAGAAATAAGGTTTAATCACTTTCATGATGAAAAGTGATGTTTTCTATTTACAAATATCACTAATACTTAAGGCATTATTGGGTGCTATTTCATTGTTCATTGTGAAAAATTAAAAAGATACCATTCAAAAACAAACAAAATTCAGTTCAAACTTGTCCAACCCTCAGGTCTCATATAGGAAAATACAATTGTCGATTTATTCATAATTCACTTTATGACGCATCAACCGACTCAACGTCATTCACCTGATGAGACCCGTGATGGTCGAAAGCATGCTTGTGAATTATGAATAAATCATCGTGATTTCTTCGACAATTGTATTTTCATATATATATATATATATATATATATATATATATATATATATATATATATATATATATATATATATATATATATATATATATATATATATATATATATATAGCTAGTGCGTAATTTTATCTAAAACATATTCGAGAAGAAACAAAACACTGAAACACAAAACACTTACTATCAATAACTTGACTATTCCGCACTCTTATACTCTTCATTTCCGAATTACGTTTCTCCATTTCCTCTTACGGGTTAGTCTATCTTTTAAAAGCATATAATATCGAGGAATTTGTGATTTTATTTGGAACTCGGCAGTAATTTGTTTCATCATCTCTTTCAGATCGGAGCTACTAGACCTCTTACTCAACCAGGCCACGACAGGAAATCAGGATGTCAAACACACACCACCAGATTTTAACTCCGGTAAGTTATAGAATAAGATTATTTTTTAGATCAAATTATATTATTATGCTTCTGTTGCCAGTGTTGCTCTTACCACAACATGTTTTCACTAATGATATTGAACGATTTTGATTCTTGCAAGGACTCGGGTTGATGTTATCAGACATCAACTGCAGTGATCCATGGCAATGACAAATTAAAATGTTAGTTGTCAAATGTGTATATACACGTTACATAGAATATGAATCAAATATAATCAGCTTTATTAAACACATTATTATGTATGTTTTGAATAAGTAAAACTACTATGAATATGCCTTTATAATTCAGATGAACCTATTCGATGCTTTGTCCTTGACTGAACATTATATTCGTAGTCGGGGGGTCTCTTCACAACTTTACAAACATGTCCCAAAAAATGAAATAGCATTATTTATCAAAATCCTTAAGTTTTAAATATAATTTCGGCGTTTTACTTTCATTTGAGATTTCAAACTCATCAAAATGAACATTAAACAACACTCTTAGCCTCTACACAAACTTGCACTATCACGAAACCCCTCTTTAAGATAAATTCGCTCGTGTCATCTTCTCATACCAATATTAAACCCTAGCACCTCAGTGCTGTACACGCTCATACTGCAGGGTTCCTTTAGAGTTGTGTTCAATTTTATCAGTTAACTTCAGCTTCAGTTGTCTCCTTTTCGTAGCTTTTTTCCACTTCGGAACCAAATACACTGATGTTCTTGAAAAGGCCCTGAATGTGATGTGAATTTTTCATAAAGTAAACCAACAATTTAATTTGTTGCATCTGTTATCAGAAAATTTTAATCATTGATAGTAAACGAAAATCTTTATAATTTGCAGTCCCCTCGTGTGTTGACGTCATTGCCTCCTAGGTTATTGGGATACCATCATCGTTCTTATCTCAACTTCAACGATAAAAACCTCCAAACCTTGCCCAAAATAGCTGAGAGATCTAATGACCACCCTTCTAGTGCTAAATTTCCTATGGGTCGAGGGATCTGGGTTAGGTTTCAAGATAAGCTCTTCTCTTTTTTATGCAAGAGGTAATAAAATGTTATCCTATTCCTACACGGGTCAACTCATACGGCAGCGTTAAATCGATTCCACCAAAATATCCCCTGAAGTCTTAACGTTGTATTTTACTCTCGCAAAGAACATGTAATGTTAGCTTTTCTGAAGAGGTTTGTCAATATACTGATGTTGCTAGTTTCACATTTGAAAGCCTTAACTTTGTATTGTAGTCTGTGTAATGTTAGCTTCCCGAATGAGTCTACCAATATACTGATGTTGTTAATATTACATGTTAATGCCAGAATTAAACGTTCTATTTTGCATGTATTTTTTAGCTTTTTAAAGACACCTTTAATGTGCTAATGCTTCTAGCTGTTAGTTAAAGCCTAAACGTATTAGACTCTAGAATAATGCACACATAATATAATGGTATTTGTTCTAAAGACAAATGTTGCTATTCTGTAAGACACATATAGAATATATGTTATATGTAGCACAAAGGATGAACTTTTGTCATATGTGAATTGCAAATGTATATACTGGTGTCCTATAAACATATTTGAATATATATTTCAACATATACCATGTATTCTAACACAGAAAATCATAAGGCCGACAAAATTATGATGCTGATGTATGTAATGCTGATTACCATGTTCCCTATTTGGATGTAATGTGTGGAGACAGTTAAAACAAAAAGTTAACGAAATGCTTAAAACTGTCCAACGTTATTTTAGCAAGAGAGTTCAGGGGTTATCCAAGCATACACCAAAGCCTGCGTGTACAGACACTATTGATATTCTATCTGTACAGGGATATATAGACAAGCAAGTTCTCCTATTCTTTATAAAATTATGTAGATCAAGCTGCGATTTTTATTTCAAACAAGCATTCATTGGCCGTGTTTTGCAGTTGTTTGACGCTTACAATGTCAGGGAAATGTTGTATGTCTACTGTATATAACATGATTAGAACTGTTCATAAATATGAATATTTGCATGAATATATGTTCACATCCACTGTGCCTTCTAAAATTGCTTGGTCCATCCTTGTAAATGAACGAATACGACAATATGAATCTCGTGTAAAAGAGTAGGACATGCTCAGGTACAGAGCTATACGGTCTAAGGGCCCAAATCGAATTTGGCAAATGTGTTTTTATGTACCAAGGACAATATAAATCACCTGCTAGTATTGTAAAGCTTGGTATATCAAGGATCCAATCTGCTGAATGTTTATGTGGTGTTGTTGCAAATGATATCGTAATACATATTTTTATGTTTTGCCCTCTTAACATGCAAATGAGAAATATATTATTTGAACAATATGTGATATTATACCTGTAGATAACTTTGTTGACCTCTGGTCACAGGATGATGATGTAATTGTATCAAGCCTTCTCGTGGGAATACCCGAATATTTGTCATCTATAGACCTACACATATCTTATTTAATCATGATATACGTTTCAAACTTCATTCGTCACTGTAAACATTTATTTTCACATCATTTTCCATTGTAAATATTGAATACATGTAACTCCTTACCTGTTGTTATTATATTTATATACACATGTACCTTGTAATCTTCACAATTGGAGGAAATAAAGCAAATATATCTATCTATGTGAATTGCAAATGTACATACTGGTGTCCTATAAACATATTTCAGCACATACCATGTATGCTAACACAGGTGGATTGTCTATATTTCAATAATGTCCAGTTTGTGTCTTGTAAAAAGTTCTTACTGATCACATATAAACTTGTATGCTTCTGACATTGACACAGTATCTAGCTCCCCGTGCAGCGAATGGAGTGACATTATCCTGTTGGAGCATTGTTGTTAGCTTATACTGCAGAATTGGAACATGTGTCAAGATATGGTTGTCGTAGAAGTCAGTGAAAAAACCACCATGTGTGTATTTGTGTACCCAAGAAGGAAACCGTCCATCGTCACATGCTAGCTGCGGCAACCACGCGAATACACAACTGTAACGTCAACGTCAACGTCCACAAGTTAAAAGGACTTTTGTCACATCACTACCTTTGCCGAATAGTCTCTCTGGTGTCGCGACAAGTATCTCTCAAACATTTCACCTGTCACTCGATTGTGTTTTTCGACGAATAATTATTGTTCAACTATGCTCAGAGTTATCCCGTCATACCCAACATCCCTTTCGCTCTCCACAATAAGCGAAAAAACGCAAATATTTCATGGACTTTTCAGAAATGATTATTGTATGTGAGAAAATGTTTTATGAAGGTTTCCAGCCATGGGTTTGGATGTACATAAAAATAATGTCAACTTTTTTAAACCAGCAGTTCTTTTTACTTTCCATTTATAGGAAAATATGATGAAACAGCATGCACATAACACAATGTAAAGTGAATTATGTTTAGAGAAACTTTATAGTTTTACAAGTGCAGACGTCGTGTTAGTTCACGTACTTTGATCATAGAGCGTTTAAAACGCTTACTGCAGCGTATTTACACGTCATGAATAATTCAAAGAATGATTAAATAAATAATATACCGGTCGAAGTACCTCTCAATCAATCAATTCCCACAATTTTCACATTGCTGGTGCCTTTCTTCTCAGCTCTATGTCTACCCAATTCATAATATGAAAGATGAAACAGGAAATTCAGCTCATAAAAGCCAATTAAGCATTATATGATTAACAATTTCATCTAGTAATCAATTTTAGGTTCATTTTTTTCTTTTGATATTATGGTATGATTCTATTACTTAATGAGTCTGTCCGCTTATGCTTTACAGTAAATTCCAATATAAAATGCTAATTTAAAGCATAAAGTTATTTTTTGCATAAATCCATTATCAAATCCCTTGTTAAATCTTGCCTTCGAGCTTTCTGTAGTGTAAGCAAGAAAGTATTCCATTTTTAAAGTGAATTCGAAAATGGCAGTCCTGAATTGGATCGGAAGTACATGTCAAATGTTTCAAAGTGAACAGATGCATCGTGTTTTCAAAGATTTAAAGATTTGTTCACAGTAATTGAAATTTATTTTTAACTTTAACTTCCAAGGAACACATTTAAGAGGGATTATTAATAGACACCTCCGCATCTTTAACGTCATGTGTATGTGTAAGTGAGTTTGAAATATTGTTGTTTGCAAACGTTTGAATGCATTTGTGCTCAACTGGAAATTCAACTATCCAAATGAATATTTCCTTTAGGTAAAGATTAAAAAGAGTAATATTATATTAAGTAAACGTTCTACCTACATTGAAATAAGAGAGAGGCCAAATTGGATCAAAACAATTTTGTAGTAGTACTCTTCAAACTAATTATGCATCATCTTGTTAAATAAAGATAAGGATTTTTTCAAATTTGGGAAATGTCATATTGTTGTGAGATCGGAAATTGCAAGTTATAGATGAAAAGTGTTATTGTGTTGTCATGTTTTAGATGTATGTTTTCGTACATGTATATTTTATAACACATCCACATTTAGAATCGAACCGATCGAGTTGGTCACACGCACTGTAAAACCGTTTATCAATTAAACATGAACGGTATTTTTTTAATTACGACTAGGGTAAACTAAGTGTAATTCCATTACCACACACTTTCCATGTAAAGTCGTTGAAGTGCCATCAAGCAGGACATTGCGTACATTGAGGACCAATAGTATGCATGGTCAAGTTCGAACTATTTGACAGTTACGTGTTATTATCCTCTTGATGTTAAATGTCAATAGTGTGTGTTATATGTATGTGTGAGTCTGAGCTTTACATAGCTAGGCGTAGTTAATTAACCATAGCAAACCACGATAGGTACAAACATGTACTACTATAAGGTTATATTGCTTTATTTTATTACCAAATCTGTTGCTAAATATGTTAAACATTGGTTTTGAATATTTGAATAAAGTGAAACGAATAATCGGTTAAGTAATAATAAAGGTAGTTATGCATGAGGATAATAAACGAAAAATAGAAGAAATTTAATAACATTCTAATTTATTCCACTTATTATTAGTTATCAAAACGTTGAAATAATTATACATATTACTTTGCCTAAAAATAGAATTTGCATGGATTACTTCGATTACACTCATATTTTCAGACCACCCAACGAACATCGAAGTTATGCTCTATGTTGACAGCATTGATTCTATCAACGAGGCTAATATGGTAAGAATTAGTTCACCAACATACCAAATACGCTCTTTATTACGTCACGAAAGTTTAATATTTCATACGTTAACAGGTTCACAGTTTTCATTAGTTAAATCGAGTTATGTGATGTATGCAAAATAAATTATTCTGATATACTATCTGGATTCTTGAACTATCTTTTTCACAATATCGATATTTGTATATTTGACAAAACAATATAAATACACTCGTTAATGATTAAGACCACGTACAGGTGACTAGACGTGTATATATTGTAACTTCTTCAATGAGACCAAGGTGGCTGAGTGGATAAGCTGTTGGTACGTTCAGTGCTGACTGTTTGCTGCTGACTCTTAGGGTGTCGATTCGAATTCAATAATTTTCTTATGCCGAGAACGTAAATACGTGTCTAAAACTACAGTTATTGTGATTCCAAATTACACTGTTACATTTATTCTTTATCTTCACGACATGTATCTCTAATTTCATGATTAAGTAATTATCTTCGTATCATTTCAGGACTTCACTGTGAGCATCTTACTAAACCTTCAGTGGTGGGATACGAGGCTTGTGAAACTGCAATTCAGTCACTTCTTTGGGAATTTAACATACTTGGAATTTGATTCTCAGAATATTGAAAGAATCTGGGTACCTGATATATTCTTCCCGAATGAAAAACATGCATCCGTGCATTCAGTCATGATGCCTAACCAGATGATGCGGCTTTACCCCGACGGGAAGATATTGTATATTTCAAGGTAGGTTATGATTGATGTGCCAACGAAATAACATGGATTTTATCGTGGATGCTTTTAGCTGAACACAAATCATGGTAATCATTTCACAGGGCAGGTATTTTGTGCAGAATATCTTTCTAAAAGACATTCAACTGCATTCCGGATTTCGTTTCACCTACTCGTCAAACTAAGTGCATCTTTCTTATAAGTTTGGATGTATTTAATGCGAGGCGGAAGCTAGTTCCGTTTTACCGCGTCAATTGCAATATTTGAATGTGCTGTAACGTAATAAACATACATGTTTTACATTTTTGGCAACATCTCGACACACATTAATATTTTCCTCTGTAAAATCTCAAAGAAAAGAATAACCAGGAAGTTGTCTGGACTGTATAAAAATGAAACATGTAGGAGGAAATCGACATTGCTTCTTCTTTTACACTTGAAGAAACACCTTTTATCACGACAAAGTATTCCAAAGTAGAAGAAATGGAATTTTAATATTAATGAAACGGTATAAGAACAGTCTTTTTTCTGGTAAATATTAAAATTCAGCCACACAAGTCACTGTTGGTTATTTGCTAATTATGGAACGAATATCTTTGAAACGATAAATATCATTTAAGAATTGCAACAGTGCTTTGAATAGAAACTGAATTCTCCGAGTTAGCGAATCAAGAGTTATTTCAAGTCTATTTCCCGCCCCTTCGTCAGGTAAACCATCATCATTCACCTGACGAAGGGGCAAGACATAGCCCAGAAACGTTGTGATTTACACTAAAGAAGAAGTTGACATTCATTATATTTGTCTTTTACTTGAATACACCAGCTTCTAAATGCCTCCCAAGAATATCAAGAGTCAACTCTGCTGACGTATTGTAAGTAATGGTATGGTCTATATTCATTTACTACACGTAAAGAGCCGAGAATTGTTGCTGTGGGGCTTTAAGATGCAATGTATTACTTTTAATTTTACATTTCAGGCTATCTATGACGTTGAGTTGTCCGATGAACTTGCGTTATTATCCGTTCGACAAGCAATTCTGTCCCCTACAGATGATGAGTTGTAAGTACATGCATAGGGTAGATCGAAGTCGTATTTGGTTCCTTAATCAGAATACTTCATGTGGAAATACGGATATGTCATAGCACCCAGGGGAATACTAACACTCCCGAATCAATTCAAAAGAGACTAGGAAATCAGGAATGTGACAAATATAGAGTATTGAGCCTTTCAGTACAACTCGGAGTTGGCCGCTCAAAATGAGATGCTTTTGTTAGCACTTAATTGCCAACATCCCATTAGCTTGACGGAGCGATTGATAATCCCCATTAGCCTGTCTATCAATACGGACCCAATAGTTAACAACCCACCTTGCATCATGCATATGTGTGTGAAGTTCCAAATAAATTGGAAATCGAATGACTTTCGAAACCATTGATAAGGTCGCTTTATGCAAATGTTTTGTATGTTTCAGTCGGTTACACGAATGACAAACTGCACCTCGAGTGGATGAACTCATCGGGGATAGAACCAGTGCTTGTCAATGATATTGTAGAACTCCCACAGTTTGAAGTCACAGGTCAAAGGCCCAGTAGATGCAGAAAGAAATATCACCAAAACACAGGTTCGGAACGATAACCCTTGTATTAATGTAAAATGTTTATCTCATATTGAATAATGTATATGTGGTAAATGTTGTACTCAAGTCTTTGAATGACAACTGGAAGTAGAATACAAAGAAAATGACAACTGGAAGTAGAATACAAAGAAAATCCAGTTCTTCGTTGTGAACGTACATATATACTGTCGGGCAAAAGAAACTCCTCACTTCTGTTGATTTTATCATATGTGTCATTTTCAATTCAAGTTTTTGATGTCATAATCTAACACTGAAAAGTACAGGTATTTAGTCAGCAGTCGCAATTTTAATTTGTTTTTTTTCTGCAAAAAGATTAAACACAACTGTTCATCGACATATAAGACATATTCTATGTGAAAATTGAAAAATGTGTCTAACACAGATATTTTAAGTAAAATTTAACCACAGACAAGTATTATTGTATCGTGCCTTAGTCAAATGCATCTGATTTCTTTTAAATATTGAATTAATCTTAACTAACTGAGGTGAGTACTCTCTTTTGTAGTATATATGTATGAGTATATGACTATTCCATCCGGTGGAATGAAAGACTTCGCACATACATTTTGTACGTCGTGTATGTTCACAATAAAGAGATTGTTTTCTAACCAGTGAAAATATTGAGGTTTAAAAACTTCATACGAAATTGAAGAACACTGGTCCTTTCATTGTCTTTTTTGTAGCAGATAAGTCGCATGTTCCTTTGAAGTTAAAATGAATATATGGAATGACGTAAAGTATCTCAAAGGCCAATTTGCACATATTTCCGTATAAGAATATATAAAACAGGTTATATGTCACAATCATCAATTTTCGAAAGTAAATGAACTGAGCCTTTTTCTCGAAACGTTCTTAGGTTCAAGAATTCTTAACTTAGATCGTAGCCAATGTGTTGAGAATAGGCTTAAGAAGTTCGTAGGGCTAAATTTACTAACTCTTATCTTGTCTTCTCACCAGGCGAACACAGTTGTCTACAAGCAGACTTCTTCCTGGCCCGGAACGTGGGTTACTACGTCGTGCAGATGTACATTCCTAGTATTCTCATTGTCATGTTGTCATGGATCTCTTTCTGGCTGACGGTCAACTCTGTCCCTGGCCGAATCTCATTGGGTGTTCTCACAGTGCTCACCATGACAACGCAAAGTTCAACGGTCAAAGCCTCGCTTCCACGTGTGTCGTACATCAAGGCTATAGATGTATGGACATCCACGTGTCAGGTGTTCGTGTTCGCTGCACTGATTGAATTTGCTGTGGTCAATGTTCTCAGTCGAAAGGATACCTTGTCCGGATTTAAATTACGCAATGTCTTCAGCATTCCTAGGGATATTGAAAACGGGGACCCTTTTAAAGAGGTATGTCCGTTTCGTTAACTTTCTAAATGCCATCTGACGTTAAAATGAACATACTGAGTATTATATAGCCGATTATTTGTAACTGTCATATCGTGTAATTTAATAGGAGGGTTTAGCAATTTGGTTAACTTATAGTGATTTTAGAAACAACAACTATCGTGGATTTGTTATGTCATCATCTCGTTGATGCAGAGGATCGTTCGAGTCATCGGTTTTCACCAGGCCTTTGACTTCCACTGCTGAAAATCCACATGAAGACCTAGATTTGATTGCGTATATTCTGACCTAGTTGAAAACAGGAATGTTAATTAAACAGCTGACCATTGTACATGTAGGTATATGCCACGGATTTCATGATAGTTTGCGCAGTTATAAACATTTCATGTCACTATCATTTTCGTTCCCAGCAAACGGCTCCTCTTGAAGCAGACCCGTACTCAACACCGAGACGTCCAAAACGAGGCATAGTGTATGCGATGTACCTTGATGTGGCCTCCAGGATAGGATTCCCCATTGCCTTCACTCTATTCATCATATCCTACTGGCTCTACTACACCTACACGGAGGTCTAGTTAAATCATGGGCTGGTGCAGGACCCAACCAACACCGATGCACCAACACAGAAGTTGATCGATATGCGATAAGCTTTTGTGATCCAAACGTTCCTTGATTGGCGAACTGTCAGTGAATAGTCACAGGGCTCAGCAGTAATATGAAGTACGTTACTCTATGTATATGTGATTGAAACTAAATTTTAAATGTGATTATTTTCTGCTAAGCAACATCGTTGTACCTTATACTGATATACGACATATGCATCCTTTGAATCACTGAAGGGCACTAAGAAATGAAATTCATAGGAGCAAGGTGTTTGGAAGCCAACTTCTTCACTGTGAAGAACATGATATGTGTGTAATTACTTCTTCATCAGTGGATCTGGAATATAGCAGGATCAGTGGACTGAAATCTTCATTTAGAAGGGGAAATATGTATTGCTATTATTGAAAAACAGTCGATCTAATGGATAGCATAAGCATATTAATAATATTCCTCCTTCTCAAACACCAACCACTTCTGATGTATTTCTTCAATGTTATGATGCAAGAATGGCACGAAAACAATTGAGCAATTAGTGATATCTCCTATACAAAAACACTCTGGCAATCCAAGAAGTGGAAAAAGATATTAAATGCTTTCTGTAGCATCATCGAACTGACAATCCCACTCTCGACTACGCATTGAACAGTTGTTCTTGTCAGTAGATTATGGGTAAAAAGGCCAGTGACTGATGACTGAAAAAGCAAGTTCGCGAAGACAGTTTCCATATTTCTCCTCGCCATGGAAACGGTGATCCTGCAAATGTGAACACAAAACATAAACATGAACGTTTTTGATTTCTCTGCGGATTTCCATTAGACATGTGGATTTAAAAGGTTCTTGAGCTGTATTTGTCGTCGACAATCAATGGATGTAAATTTAACTTTATCTATACGTATCTTTACATATGTGATGACATGGTCTTTACATTAAAACTTTAACAAATACGTTATATGCACTTACGAGTCACTTAATATGTCTGCACCACAATGTTGATACACAATAGTTTTACCCTATCATCATATGCTCTTTCATAACTGTATTGTATCATCATTGTGTATTGTACCGGTCTAACTTTGGACAAAATGCAAAACGAGTGAGTGAGTGTTGAGTTGACATACACTTACCACCGTGTATGTATAATACCAGGCAGAATGCCTCAGAATTTTACGCTACCTAAATAACAAATTATGTATATTTGAGAAAATAGCCCATGCTACTAATACCAAGTATTATTTCAACTCATTGCTCTGTCTGCTAAATGAATATTATGCTTCATAAAGGCGTGTTGAAGATACTCCAGCTTTTATGTATATCCTACCACAAAATATATTTCCTAAACACTACAGGGGATTATTTCATAAATGGACATAAACCTTCCTTGTCAACGTTGATTAAAACCAAGAACTTAGATAACCTTATGTAGTAATCGTTTGAGAATCGTCTATTTTATTATAAGTAGTTATATGTACATATATATGCTGCCACCACTACTTATGTTACCACAGGTTGTGTACCACTGCTTTAGGCCTGACCGTGGAGAGCCACTGTATATTTCTCTGTGCAATAACACCTGTGATAAGGCACGCACCTGTTTTATTTATTCATCTGGCTGTGAATATGTGCCTTGCGCTTCTTGACGAATAGTCATGTAGTTGGGCATAGTCACCGTTTTCTAAATAGTATCTACCAACTGTAACAGACGTTGTAAACAATCTAGTTCAAACTTTGCAATGTTATATCCCGTTGTACTCACTTTAGATCTGGCCAAGGATCCGTCGTCAGCGATGAAACAAATCACAGTTGGACGAATGTGTGTGAGGTGAGATAAGTCAAAGATGGTGGAGGATCAGTTTGACAAGGCCCTCATTGAGTGCTTTGCTAGATATAAATCCTGATCAAAAGTACTTAACAGTACAGCGAAGCTTTAACTAGATTGCGTGTTAAAATGATGTATCTTATCTCCGTGGTCTAGATGGTGTTGTCCATTCATAAATTGTCTTACGGACAATATTACAAAGTTCAGACGGGTCGTTCCGATTGTCTTGTTATGATGTAGCAATTTACATGATCTCATATTGTTGAATTATTACCACTTTTATATGCATACGCCCAATGCAGTTGTTGGTGTTAACAGATTTCAGTTATCTGTTAGAACTAGCGTCATCAAATGTGCAATGTTATGTGTAAAGTAATGAATATTTGTTGTATGTATATGTATCCAACTTTAGAAACATTCTTATTTGACAGTGTCTATTCTTGTATATCGTCTCCTATTGGCACTTAGCATCCCTGCGTTGAAGTCTGGAATGAACGATGTAAAATGTGTGAGAGAAGAATGAAAAAAAATAAACTCATCATGTTTCTAAGTATTGTGTTTTGATTCAGATATAAGATAAAATCTTTCCAGGATGGAATTTTAATTAGAAACAATGGAAATATCAAATTATATTCGTAGGACTCATCAAATTACTTTCAAGAAAATATGGTTTAGGGTTTTTTTTATTTAAGAATAGGCACAATGTTGACTCAACTTTCCGTTTCATACATTTGAATACATCTATAAAAGCTGTCTACGGATGTGAGTTATCAGTGGTACCTTACCATGAGCAGCTGGTGAACTCTTTGGCTGAGGTAATCGTTTGGAGATCAAAGAATAAGTTTTCAACACATTCCATTCATGTACCAACAACTGCCATCGGAAAAAAGGTTTCTCTGTGATAACCCTCTTGTTGCAAATGCATGGCTCATGACATGGTTCAAATTGATTAATGACATCTGATCTCTCATACATGAACATCACTTGCATCGGTTAGACCACCTCACTCTCCCCTCATGATTCTGACTTCTGTTGGAACTTCAAACAGGGTGATACATTTACCAGAATATATATCCGGTGTCTGCGAATATGAGACTTTTGGATTTATTTTAGACTCTTTGACTGCCAAATGTATACATATGTGTTAACACTATTCCTAGTTGGCGGGTGGGAATGAATTTTTGCTGAAAAAAGGAAAAACACAATACAAAATACAAATTATGATTAATATTTAAGCTACATTCGAGTATGTGGATCTGGAAATTTTAATCAATAATGCATGTATGGTTGTGTACATCCGATGAAACCCGAATTGATTTTACTTTATGATTAAGTTCCCGATAATGATATGAAATAACGGATAGAAGTTTAGCTTCAAATAAAGAAAGGCTGGTCTAAGTGATTCAATGTAGAGTGACTCAGAAAAACATCATACAAACAAATTATATTTGAGACATGACATCATTCTTTCCTATGTATACAAAGAGAATACCCATGAATACCGCATTTATTACAACAAGTTATTTGTAAAACGTATTAAACTGGCGATAGCGAGTTAAATATGTTTGGCAAGTCGCGAGTTGTAATAAAAACGGCATCCATAGGGAATGAGTTTGGTATTTTATTTATAACACCAACAAACTACTTGATTTGAGTAGATTCAACTAAGCCGACAAATGCCGTGTTCTTGTTAATTAATAAAGCCCTCTCCATCGATTACACGAAGTCTCTTCGTGGGAATCATAACCATATATGTTGATATTGTTGATTGTTGTCCCGTATGAACTCGGGCGACGTGACGGTTGATGGGAGACAACTCACTCTCGGAGCTGCCTTGACGACGTACAGTTGACGGCAGAGCGAGCGCATTCGGCTAAGTGGTTGTTTTCTTGTATAATCTGCCATATATCTCTCGACTTGTGATTCTAATGAAGTAACTTTAGTTGTTTACTCAAGACTGGCGAAAGTACACGTATTCCCGCCTCGTGACCTCGCGATCGGGTCATCACCATGCAACGACCAATTTGATGGGTCGCTCACAGTATCTAACATACAGTTGGCCTACATGTACGTCAGATAACAAAATTATCTCGAAGTGTTCTCGGTCACTTGTGTAATAATTCCGTTTTAGATTTATATATAAGAAATATCCCTTTTTAATTTCCAATCACCAAATATATTCAAAGGGAGCAACGGATTTCATGTGTGTGTATATATATATATATATATATATATATATATATATATATATATATATATATATATATATATATATATATATATATATATTATATATATATATATATCCAGTGGTTGAAAGCATCACTATATACATTCCGACCGAGACAGGACAGTGTTTCCTCAAATACAACACTAATCAATGTATTCTAAATGATTGATATTACTTGATAGTCCGAATTGGATTAGGAGCTCATAACTCCCTAAGACTATAAGCAATTACATGCTTAGTTATCATCCTTCTTTCAAGTTTCTATAAGTATTTAATTCCTCAACGAGTGATTCAATTAGCCACTGCGTTCAACGCATTCATATCTCAGCACTTAAACGTGCACTAAACGGAATGTTCGTTAAATGTTCTGTCCTTAATATACGTTCTTCAATTATAATCAAGTTATAAAAAATTAATGTGTTCCTAGAGTCCAAAAGGAACGCTAACAAATATTCAAAATACTGACATCCAAAAATACTGCCATCGGAGTTGAACTTTAATGTCTTCGATAAATATATGTTTCACAATTAAGTATTGAATATTGCACTCATCATGGTATGAAACTTTTATTTTTACGCCTGATAAAACACCGATGGGATGTTGAATTGAAGCTTAAAATTGATAAAGTATGGAAATTATGATTATATAAGACGTTGACGACATTATATAACTTCTTCGACTATAATTAGTTGACCCATTGTGAATGTAGGATGTCATAAAACAAGCAAAAATTTAAGTATTTTACTCTTGTATCTCGCGTACGATTTTTAAAAAGCATGTCTTTCAGAAATATGACAATATTATTTTTAAAAATGACAATTTGGGTAAGTCGATGTCTGGACACAATTTTTAGCAACGTGAGCCATAATCTGCTACAAAAGACTTTATATTGAATAATGATAAGGCTCCTAATCTTGTATGTTGATCATATGCAAACATTACAAGATGATATTTTAAAACGTACACACGTTCGGTTCTACTTAGTTTAACTTTATTCAAAGTTTTCAAGGAGTTAGATGCTTTAAAACATATGTTTGAAAATGCTTAGATGTTCACGGTAATTGGAATATATTTTTAGATAAAGCATTCGAAGAATGTATTTCTGAACCCTGTGACCATACATAAAACTGCCGGCATGTATTCATAAACAAAACAAGAGTCATCAGAATATGACATATCCCACCGTTTCCACATAATTTGTAAAACACATCTTTGACACATAAGTGTATATCTACTACTTCAGTAAGTTGGGAAACATGCTGAGTTTCAGGTGAAGGGTTTTGGAGTTCTGCTCCGGAAATAGACCTATCTCTGAACAAAGTCCAAATGAAACACGTTTCTATGGAAACGAAAACAAACATTCAGATTTCTGAAAATATCAAAAGGCACCACTTCCGTTATTGAGTAATACACAAAGTTTCAATTCAACATTTCTGAACTCTAAAGAAATGAAATTGCAAATGATTGTAGGCTCGAAATAAGTTTCAATCTGCGGAATTTCTCTTGGAAGGAGGGAAGGAAATGAATTCAAATGAGTCAAAGCGGGTAATATCGGGTAATACATTATATACATGTACATTAGATAATAACGGCTTATGATTGATATTATATATGTTCATACCTTAGATAATTGAAGGTTATGTAAAAGATATGCTTGTCAAAGAATTCACATTCCATGTAGTACAGTGTTGCTAGGTAATGTATACGTATGTATGGGGGCTATTCATTTTATCTTCAAATTGAATTTCCGTACAATTCATTAAGCATTAGACAGTTAATTTGGATTAATTGGAATGGGCTCTTTCAGAACATTATTTCGATCGAAAAGGAAGCTGATTTGCAACTGAACCATAATTTTATTACTCTCATTCTGCATAAATACGTGCATGTACTAAACAGGCCAACGTGTAATATAAACGCTATATGAAGAATATTAGTTATATTAGCTCAACATGAATTCCATACATTTTGAATGAGGAGAAAATAATTGAAATTCAATTAAGTTTACACTTATGAAATAAGAACACATCTTATTTTAAAATTATATGTATGTATGCATGTATGTCTTCAAAATATCAAAATAAATCAAATTGATTATTTTACATCTCTTAAATCTTTCTGATTATTACTAAAACATACATTCTTACATTAAACTCAAGTGTTATGGAAATGAAGCTTGCGTGATTTTAGAAATGTAATTTATATAGTTGTTTGTCTCGGAATAAAGTAATGTGGAGGCTTTAAATCATTCAATCTACGTTTAGTTTAGTTTAGAAAATGGCATTTCTTCTTTCTCAAATATTAGAACAAACTTTGGATAAAAGATACCACGTAAGGCATGTAAAGATTTTGAAAAAGCTACTACCTTCAAAACATTCCATTATTATTTCAATAGTAGTCTGTCACTATTTTCAATTATCAAATGATGAAGAAATCTATATTAATATGAACTTGGCGAATCATTTCGCTAAATGCCTAGGAAAATTAGTCATTTTAAAATGCCTGAAATATTTAGGCATTTGGCCAAATAACTGATTTGATGTATTCATGTGATAAAGCACAATGCACGTCCAGTCTTCATGTAGCCATATAACCGTACTTACCTCTGCCAATATCTGCACTCTAAAACCATTCCCATGTTTTCAATGAAATAGGATGTCATGTAAATATCCTCGATTTAGAAACTTTAACATATACATGTACATAGATACCTACTTTGTTTCGTAATCTTTCGATTTCGTGGTATGCAACTAAAACATAAGAGAATAAAAACTAAATAATCATAGACCGTAAAATTCAAAAAAGGCGTCCGTTATTTCTTAACCTACAATAAGTGTGCAATAAAAATGCTGAAACAAAAAAAAACATTTCGATCCATTATATTTAAATTCATCAAGTTTATCCTCACAATGTTATTTATATGAACGTTATCGTTCTTACAGTTCGTTTAGTCAGTAAGTCTTAGTTTCTCACTGATAAATTATATTTGAGGAACAAATTTCCCCATGAAGAAAAGTGTGTGTTTTCCTCAATTTCATAAAAAAAAACATTATACATTTTTCATTGTTGCATATTCTTATCCCCTTGGAATTAAAAACGTACACTGTAATTATGTTTTGAAAGAGTTCTCTTGACACTATATTTAGTTTTGAAGCAATTGTATGACACTTACATTTTCCAAATCAGATTCAAATATTCCTAGGTACATGTTATGAAAATAAGATCCCATTCACTTTAGATGTTATGACACAGGTGACATCGATCACTCTACCCAAATAAAACACTCCTACGGTTGTCTACGATGTTGCTTCGATGTTTCTTTCACTTCACCATTAGCAAGGTTTACACTATATATACCTACTGACAGACGCACCACTAAACTGTATTGCTAACAAAGCCTACTGAAGGACGTGGGGCAACACACTGAGGAACCTGACGGATGGAAGGTTCAGCAGGTGGCCATTAGTGTTCAGGGAAGGATGTCTTGTAGACACATTGAAGGTTTTCAGGAAAGATTATATGGAAGGTATTACCGTGTTACATCTAACAGGGAAAGGGTGGACGTTGTTTCTAAGCTTTCAAAGTTTGACATGTCAACTTACCATTCAATAGAATTGTTCATGATTATAGATGAATGAAAATGCCTGTAATGGATGAACATCTAACACGATCACTTGTAAGTCTAGTATTCTTATACACCTTATTGCTTTAGAATATTATTGCTTTTTATTCAACCTTTACCACAAATGTCATCAACAAGGGAGGAGATGTTCCAAAATAACCATTGGCCTCATAAAACCTTTTTTTCAAATGAATTAAATTCAAGTTTTTTCAATGCAAAGACGCTAACGTTGCTGTTTCAAATTTGTTTCCTTCAACATCAGAGGATATGGCATCAGTCGTATTCTGAAAAACATAACATATGTTGCTAATACATTCTTCACACTTCGTGTGGTATTTCACTTAAGAAATCCGCTGTTTGTATCCTGCTTATGTCAATATGAGCTTCCTGTACGCTAAATATCCGTGTTGATTTTCTCATAACGTGAAACATTAAATGGTTGTACTTCTCTTCCCTGTAGCAGCTTCTGTGAAGGTAATACCAAATAATAAAAAAGGCATATTCTGATAAATTTACAAAGATCTGGCTCAATTACCTATCGTGACGGGAGGCGCTCTGTAAATAGACCGTCCTCATATGCAAAGATGGAAAGCACGAGTTTCCGATGTTGGCGTTAAATAAAGGAAAAGGGTTGCAAAGACGGCTGTTAGCGTTAATAGTTAATGTTGTGTCAGAATTAATTTGATTATAAACTGATTGGCAATTAACGAATCATCTATGTACATTGGTCATGATGTATACATGTATATATGTATAAATACAACAAGGTGTGGCATCTATTTTTAATTCTATTCTCACAAGTCATTTCCTACGAATGTTCATACAGGACAAAGAGTTGTTTGCGATTCAGTGGTCATATTTAAGCATTACTAAACTTTGTGTGTGAAAAATGTTTGTTGAATCACAGCTGACACAACTGATCGTCGACAACTGTTTTGCTTGTCGTTGTTCATCACAAAACCAATTTCAAAGTAATCTATATCAAGTTCCAACTATTTTGTTGAAAAATTATGAGATGCCAATGTTTTCAAATAATTGATTTCGTACTATCGGTAATCAAACATAAATCGATATGTGTAATATGTGTATTATTGCACATTTAATTAATATCTTATACCATAGATCGGAAAGTACCCTGTTCGTATTAACAATTCGAAATGGTTATGTTAGATGCAATATGTTGCTACAGGCACGTGCAAAATATGTACAACGCAGAGACAAAAAGACAAGCTTAACTTCCTTACACAAGGATAATTACAACTTCATGAAATATTTCCTTGCCGGATACATTGTACACACCATTTGAAGTGTGTAAGTTGCATGCTGTCAATACAAACACAGTATAATAATGAACATTGCTCATGCCCAGGAAATACTCCAATCAAAAGTGAGCTTTGGATATGTCAATGTTTCAATATCATTAAAAACGAATATGTAATAATGCGTTTACAGAAAGAACATAAGAAATATTGAAAGACATTAAAACTCGTTCGGTATATATATATATATATATATATATATATATATATATATATATATATATATATATATATATATATATATATATATATATATATGGTAAGCGGTTTATTAAAACAGACGGTCAACAGATGATGATGTGACAAACAATGTACAATAAAACTCATCATTCAATTTTCCTGAAAATATTTAGTACATAATCATATTCCGCCGGGTTAGGTTATTATCATAATATAGGCACGTTCTCCTGTGGATAGCTTAGTTGATCGGTTGGCCGTTATCGTTGTAGTTCAGCAAACATGGGAGTGGTTCGCCGTATGGATGGGTGACAACAAGATATTCAATGCATGTTATTGTGCCAACATGGTGAAGACACAATGTCATGGTGGCTGAACATGTTAAAACTAAGATATGACATCATGGCAGTATGACGACAATGCTGGTTCAGAGATGTACATGTTTCACGACAAATGATGGATACCACCTACCCTCCCCACCCCACCTGCTTCTGTTGATATGAAACATACCAACGTTAATGTAAGTAGAAATATTGTAATTTTTTATCTAATCGTATTGATATTTAAAATCGGCAAAAACATTTTGGTGGCTTACATGTATATGAGTGTCTATAAACGAAGATGTTCACATATGTTAAAGTTTTCTCCGTAATCCTTCTTTAAATACAATATCCATGAGATAACTATCACCTCAAAATGTGATATGTTAAAAAATTCGGTAAGTTTTGTACATTTCATGATTTCATGATCAATTTTGTGAGAATCATAACCATAAACATCTGCCTCTTTGTCACTACAAATCACATGAAAACCATTTACGGCATGATAAATAACAAATAACAACATCAGAACATCAGTTAAACATTTACAGAAGGATACCTTTAAGGCATTCACGGTGAGTATTCAACTTGAGCGAAATTCGAAAATACCAAACACCATTAATTCCCTACTCTAATGTAGAAGCAGCATAACGAACAGCAAAAAAAAACACTCATAATAAAATGCAAGAAGAAAATGATACAGTGTGTCTATCTATTCATTTCAAAAGGAATACATGTAGGGTCAGTCAAGTGCACCCACATCAACGAGTGATGATCGGAAGTGGCTGGCCCCGATGTATCTTTCTCGTTCATTTCCTGCCTCAATAAAATACGGTGATCAATCTTCTTGTCTTGACACTGATTGAACTGTTGGATTAAATGGCTATATGGTGGTGCCAGGAGACTTTCCTCAAACTTAATAGTCGTTGCTCTTTTAAAAGCAAAAAAAGTTTGTTTGCATACATTTGTATATTCGAACAAATATTTTCATTGGCGATTCAATTTATTTACGTATTTCAAGAAAACTTAAATACACTACTTTACACAAATAAGTATACTTATTAGCGACATTTTCCCGAAATGTTCGCGAAATATTCGCGAACACCGTGCATTTATAAGATAAATAGTTGCGTTTGTAAAATATCCGGGATTCATTGTTATGAATGAATGAATGAATGAATGAATGTCTTTATTTCCTCCGATATGGCGAAGATCACAAGGATGTATTTACATGGTCATAAACAAGGCATAGAAACAGGATTCATAAAACAAAATAGATATCAGAAACTGTACAAAAGAGATGATTTCAATGAATGAATGTACAAAGCAAAATGCAATATAACATTGTTTCTGTCTGATGTCGTTATTTCAGGTATGATATTTGCTCCACATAAAAAAGCTATTAAATTATCATCATCATCAATCATTTCAATACGAACATACAATTCAATATCAAGTGTATCAATTAGAAAACTATAAAATGCGTTACGTTGCTTCATATAAGTTTCACAATGTAGAATGACATGACAGTCGTGATCAAAACATTGGGTTTTACAATTTATACATTCCCGTGAGGTTTTCCCTCGTGACATTACCTGTATTAAAAGTTGTATATAGGCTCTATAATCTGGATAGTTGTACATTAAGCTATATAAACTATGCATACGTAGTTGTTTGTGTACTTTAGCATATCTAACCATATCATGTCTGACAGATAGAGTTGATTTCCACTGATTTTCCTCTGAGAATGTAATGGCTTTAATAACAATATTGCGCCATGTTGATTTTGGGGGGAAATAACCACAATGTACATAATCAATAATAAAATTTAGTAAATCATATTTTCTTGCCGTGCTTAAAAGACAGGTGCATATGTTTCGTGAGTTATTTAATAATTTAATATTCAATGAAATGAATGCACAAAATAACATCTTTGTTGCTGAGTGGCATTGATTGTTGCACAGACGACCTAGAAAGAGTAATCTGCATTTATCAATATAACCTATCATTGTCCAAAGACCCAAATTAGCTATGACAGAACATGAAGAACTTCTTCTGTTAAGACCTTGAATACATCTTGCAAAAAATCGTTGAGTGGATTCAATTAAATCAATATCTTTACCATGTAATTCAGGCAAAATTTCACATCCATAAAAACTGGTTGGTAGTATCATCCGCTTCCATATGTTAAGTGAAGTAAGTGGATGTAGATCGCTGTCATTTAAACCAAGTGATCTTAATGAATTTACAGTTTGTCTAGCCTTTTGACAACTAGCAAAGATTCTATCTTTACATGACATATCTGAGGAGATAAGGATACCACCATACTTAATAGAGTCAGTACTGGTTATAGTATTTTCGCCAAAGGAAAGTTCTAAATTTGGACATGGTTGTCTCCCTTTGCGAAATATGATTATTGCGCTCTTGGAGGCATTATATGTTAAACGCCATCTTGAAGCATAATTTAGAACAACATTCAAAGAATCTTGAAGGCCGCATGGCGTGGTACTAATAATGGTAGTATCATCCGCTAATAAAACTGAGGGTACATCGATACCATACACACAAATACCATTGTTTGCGAGCCTTAGCTCAGTTAAGAGATCGTTAATAAATATCAAGAAAAAAAATGAGGATAATACTCTGCCTTGACCCACGCCTTGTTTGATAGGAAATAGGTCAGATGAGATACCGTTATATTGTACAAAAGCTGAGCTGCATGTATAATTGTGATAAAGTAATTTCCACATTTTTCCAGAAATGCCATGACTGTGCAGTTTTACAAATAATCCGTCGTGCCAAATACGGTCAAAGGCCTTTTCATTGTCTAGAAAGGCAGTAAAGACCTGTGATCCTCGTTCTATGTAATATGAAATAGATTCAAGAAGCATGAACACAGCCATTATTGCACCATGTTCTTTCCGAAAACCAAATTGTAATGAATCGGGAAAGTTTCTATCAGCAGAAGCATAAAGTTCTAAACGTGTGAGAATTAATTTTTCAAAAAGTTTTCCCACACAAGATGTAAGTGTTATGCCTCGGTAATTTTTTGGGTCACTTTTAGAGCCCTTACCCTTGTACATTGGAACAATCATACCCAGCCTGTACACCCGTGGGAAATAGACTGTCTGCATGATGGCATTAAATAATATACACAACTTATCCACTAAGATATCACCGCCATGAATAAGATGCTCATTATTAACGTAATCGGGACCAGGAGCCTTGTTACATTTGAGATTATGAATAATGTGTTTTACCTCTTGCGGTTCTATGTTAGTATATAAAACATTATCTTCAGCTGTACATTCAGATGAATGAGCAATGATATCTTCTAGCTTTGATTCCACAGAACATTTGAAATCGTTGTCAAAACTTTCAGATTCATAAGGTTTAGAAAGATCAGCATAGTAATTGCCCCACACTTTACTGATACTTTCTGGTGTGTTAGCATTGACGTTGTTGTAAACCAGTTCAGTTATATTTGATTTGGGACGTCGTATTTTGCGAACGGCCTTAAAAAATGTATTTATATCAGTTTCTGAGGATTTTTCCAAGTCGTGATACGTTTCATTACGTTGCTCACGTTTTGAGTTACGATGTTTCCGCCGAAACTCGCGCTTAGCATCTTTATATACATTGTAAGATAAATCGTTATCATCCCGGGGTTTGTTATCTGCGAGCCAATTTCTACGTGCAACGCGCATATTATAATGTACATCATTCAAGCCATCACGCTTCCAGTATGGCTTGAGGTGTGGTCTAAACGACCCAGATGGAATACATTTATTGCTAGCATTAAGGAGTGCATTACTAAGCTGCTCATTAAATAATTCAACATCATCAGGTTGTACATCATACTGACATGGTATATGAGATATAAGATAAATAGTTGCGTTTGTAAAATATCCGGGATTCATTGTTATTCAACATCGGCAGATTAGTTTAAAACCGACGACGACCAACTATTTATCGATAATGTAACATGATCGTTATTTATCAGACGTTTTAGAGCGAACTATCGTTTTGGAAACCAATGTCTGAATGTAAAGGACATTGCGACTGTTCCATTTTTGTAAGAGGTGTGGTCAGGTCAAACAAATGTAAATACTCGGCAAAATATACATCGCAGCGATTTACATGTAACCCCGAACAATGTCCCTCACAACGAGGGTAGCTTACAATATGTACCTATCCTTTCAGATGGCGATAAAGACTTATTTACGGCGTGAACAAGCATCGTAAAACTAAAAAGAACAAATCTTAAACTTGCCCTAGACCATTGTGACGTGATGCTAACATTGTGACGTCAGACTGTTTATCATTATGATTTTATGCCAAATCGAAAAACCCGGTCGCATGAAAGAAGGCGGCAAACTTGGACATATTTAGCCAGTTGAAACCATTTTAGTTACTTGAAAGTACTTCATATTGAGAATAATATGTGATATTTACGGTTATACACAGGTTGGAAAGTGACAATGACACTTGTCAAACATGAGTAAGGCACGAATCGAATCAGAAACATTAAATCTTGAGTCGGTCCAAATCTAGTAAACATGATGTATCAGTTTGCGGCGAGTCGCCCTAGCAATTTTGCGAGTATTCATTGTATTCACTATCAACATAGGGAAATCAGATTAAAGCATAAACCGAAATAATGTTGCAATTATCGTTGCACAGCCGCCAGTGTTTATAACTGACGAGGAGAATGTCACACTTAGTCATTCAACATAATATCATACGGAAACACCTCAATACGACAGCCCATAGCATAAACTCAAGGGATCCTCAATTTGGCCACATGATATAATTTTTATTCATGGAGATCGTTTAGAATGATGTGCAACTTAATTTTCTATATAATAATCATTCGGTTCTGAAATAAAACGAAAAATAATCTACATTCATATTGAAACAAATTAATGTTACACTTAATAATGCAAAAACAGTTATTCATATTCATTACCTCATAACTATTATTATATGTTTGAGATGTTTGGTGTCTGCAAAATAAAATAACATTTGCAAACATCTATTTACTCGCATCAGCAACCACACACCAATATAAAATAGGACCCGAGAGCCGTTTTAACACTTACTTCAACTTCAAACAGACTATCAAACGTGTTCGAGGGCCTAGGGAGATAGCATCCCTGGCAAGAGAGCTCATTATAAGATTAAGATAACCTAAAATAACACACCATATACATGCGCCCTATACAATTACTGGTTTGCTAAAGGACAATATATGGAGACAAGAGTTGTTGCATCGTAATGATTGTCACGCTTGATAATGGAATCTAATGTAGTTTCTCTTGCTTCGTACATATAATAAAATGAGCTAACTTCCGGGCGTCGAGGCGAAATGGACGTGTGGTAAGCTGTTGATACGGTCAGTGCTGGCGATAGTTGCCTACCTCTGAGGGTGTTCGAATCCCACAAGGGACTCGGTCCGAAAAAGTACAAGAAATTTGTACTATTGAAGGTAGTGTTATCCCAAATATAATCATGTTACAAGGCAATAGCTATATCTGATAAATATAGTGATATATGTTTGATAGACGATTCATTCGACCATGTTTTGTTCACAATTCCACAAACGTGGCATGTACACATGGAATGGGGGGTAAAAGTCATTTTGCAGAATAACAGGTTTTTTAAAACAAAACATAATACTGTATTTTTAAAGTGCTGTACACTATCTTCTATTGCGTCCAGTGCTCTGAGTGCTCAAGTAATAGCCATGAATAATGTTTTCCCTCATATTCCTTCATTGGTGCAATAACAGCACATTTATCTGAAAGGTTCATGGTCCATGAGAACGTTTGAAGTTTACTTGTATGAAGGCTGTTTTCCTTCTAACAATGAAAGTTAATACAGAAAAAAATAATAACTGTCCTCTTGAGTGCCCACACTGATATCCATAAGGTATCCTTTATTGGTTGGGCAACCAGTGGTGTTATTTAATGATTTTCTTTGATCTTGTAACAAAGCTGGTATGCCATGTTAAGTTGCGTTTACAATTCCCCGAACTACTTGTGGTTGTTATGTACTGTGCAAGCCTTCTACGTGGTGCTATGTCATTTTGTTGAAGAGAATTTGTATAACATAATACGGTGAAATACAAATACTAAGGACTCGTTAACCTCAATATTGAAATTAGGATTACACATTTTGTTTCATATGTATCTACACCATGGATATAACTCGTTTTATTTGTAAGATTTCGACTTGAAATTGTCGAAATCAAACGGATTGCTGGAATGTCAGTTTCTTTCTTTATATTCATTGTTATTGAAATTCCAATTTCACAGATATATAAGTTTGTATTTTGTTATCGTTTGATCTTGTTCGCTTCAGGCAACAGTTGCAGAATCATCAGTGATTCAATTTTCTATAGTTCCATTTAAAGTTTAACAGTCTCACCATTTGCTGGTATTGGTGTTGTCTTGCTGTGAAGGGCTTCTTTAAAGATTTATTTAAGGTGTTGTTGGACCTGAAACTGTCAAAATCAAACGGACTGCTCGACTGCCAGTTTTTTACTTCAATTGTTCATTGTTATAGAAGTTTCAACTTAATGGATAGATAATTTCGTTTTTATGTTATCGATTGATTTTTTTAGTTCAGACTAGAACTGCAGAATGATCAGTGATTTTATTTTCTGTAATTCCCGGTTTCCATTTTGTGTTTGACTGTCTCACCATTTGGTTGTGTTGGTGGTGTCTTGCCGTGAAGGAGTTCGTGTAAACTCTTTAAGGTATATTTCAGGGAATATGTGCAGTTCAATATTCAAAATTGCAAACTGTTAACATTAACGGTGCAAACCATCACATATTGTTTGGTGTATAAAATAATATCAACACGGGATGACGTATGATACTTGTAATATTACGACATACACAATTCAATTTATAAAAAAGTATTAACGTTGTCATTGAGCACATCAAACTTTTAAAAAACAAAACTCATGAATAACTTGTTAATGCTCATACTCAAATTTTGGAGAACTTAAATAACTCGGTCTCTGTCCGTTATTGTTGATAACTTCCGTCTCTCTTGAAACCGAGTAGAACATCTTTAAAGATAATTTGTAAGAATCTCTCAGTTGAAGCACAGTGTGTGTTCCTCAGAGAACTTGGCAAAGCAAACTCAACGACCTGTGTTTAGGTGCAACAAAGTGTTGGAAATGAACAAATAAAATCAATTTACATGTTACTGATCATTTATAAATAAACCTAATTATTGCAGAAACATATGGAGCAAAACAATCTTAGAATGGATAGAGAGAAATAACGCTTCTGTGCCCAGTGACGCTCATGATCTGAGCACTTGCAAACTTGTCACGAGTGGGAATAGTCGCCCCTGTCGCCCTGATGCAGTGGTTGGTGTATATATGGGAAAGTCCGGAACGTTTACTCCTATTCTTCATGAAAGAGGCCAGCGTGTTTTGCCGATTAGTTTGACACATTACCACACATCATCAGTATCACAGAAACTCTCCCTCGGATACTGCCTCAGTATATCATTCTCAGGATGTACCTTACTGGTGTAGGCAGCAAAAGATGTCACAGTACAAAAGGAGAGCCAGGTTGCTCCATCATGATGCCATCAAAGGATTCCTTGTCGTCACGGTGATTCATGGTGAGTTCACCTGAATTTTTCTGCACAAAACTCAGTCCAGTTCCTGGGTCACAATGGCAAATGTTTTTGTCCCATATTTTCTACACCACGATGGAAAAAGTAGAATCGGATGTCAAATTGAACCATCTTGGACAAACCATAAGAAGTGTTAGTTTTTCATTTGGATTTGAAGAATACAGCTTCTCTCTGTCACATTCTGAAATTACTTGCTTGTGCTCAGTTTCAACCTTACCGGCGGCCTTCAGCTCCAACATTGGCGTTTTGAATGATTCGTTTGCGTCACTTAATCTAGGATAATATCGAAATCTTTGCAGAGCGGGGGTGACTTAAAATATCTGCTAACGGCTGTGCCGAAAATTCTCCAGGTTCGATGTCTTGTATTGATCTCCAGATTTTGTCCGAATATCAAAGTAAAAATGTGAAAGCATCTCTGCTACGGCAACTGCGTCAATTAGGATTTTGGCCCTTTTCTCTCAAGTACTCCTGCAGAACATTTGCCAATGAGCAGTTTGATTTCTTCGTATTATCAGGAATCACTTTCGAACGCTTTTCAAGGATTTCTTCATGATAATGCGAAGCGAAGCGTATATTTGTCGCCATTGTCAGTTGCAAGAGAACGCCGGCTAACGAATGTTTACATACAGGCTCGTAGCATAACTTGTATAAGCCATGATTATGAAAATAACGTTAGCCGAAGTCGGCGTGCCTGTATACATAAAGTTTTAGTGACAGAGTTCGCCAAATAGCCGTCGTTGTGACAGTGGTTAATATGTTTTCTTGTTTTCGCCCTCCTGAAACACGGAAACATGTTAACGTTAAAACGTCATTGTCCAATGAAATTAAAGCATTTTATATAAAGGTAAGATCAATTGTTATTCAACACCCGCACAATTAGATTAAAACCGCCAAAGGTTTTTGTTTTTGTATAAACGCAACTGTTTACCGATATTGTAACATGACAGTTAGTTATCGGACGATTTAAAGCGAACTCTCGTTTTGCGTACCTGTCTCTGAGTGAAAAGGATATTGCATGTTCCATTTTTGTAAGAGGTGTGGTCAGGTCAAAACAAATTAACAATTAACACGTAGCCGGAACAGTGTCACTCAAATATGGTCACTTACAAAATTCAGGTATCCTTTTAGATGGCGAACATTTATCTACGACATCAACAGAGTAAAACCCCACGGAACAAACATCTTAAACTTGCCCTCGACCATTGTGACTCAGACGTTAACATTGTGACGTTAAAACGGTTGATCACTATGACGTCATGCCATTGCAATAGCATTCGATAAAAGCGGCCGCATAGAATAAGACGTCAAACTTGGCCAAATTTAATTAATTGAAAACAGTTTAGTTACTTGAAACTAATTCATATCTGAGAGTAATTTGTACGAATAAACACAAGTTAAAAAAAGACAATGACATCTGACATCAATTTGTAAGTCACACATATTAAGAGAATTAGACAAAATAAATCTTGAGTCGGGCCGAATTTAGTAAAAATGATGTATCAGTTCGCGGTGATTCGCCCTCAGTAATTTGCGGGTATTCATCGCCTTTCAACATAAGGAAATCAACCAATCAGAATCTAGGATACACCGAAGTCATGTTACAATACATATATAAATAAATGAAATAATTCTTTAGTGGACGTTATGGTACGTACAGCAAAACACATGCGGCACATATAGTTTCAATTCACTGGTTGCAATCTGAATCATCTGAATATCACTGCTATGAAACATAAACGCTGATACGCGACGATATACCAAATTATTATGTGAGCATATTTTCCCAGCGATCTGATTGGTTGAGAGGACAGAAAAAGCAAATTGACTGCGGCCCGAGTCCAACCAAAAGAAGTATTGACTTGATTGTTGCATGACGTCAAACGATTGTTGCATGACGTCATGCTATTGTTACCATGACATCATTTGACCGTAGTCCCAGTTACCATTAGTTCCAGTAAACCAAGTTACATTTTGACTATTTTCTTTTCGTTTCTGTATTAAATACACAATAAAACAATTATGGACAGGTGAATTCGTCCTTGGTCAATATTGTTTTCTCGGGTTCATAAAAAACAGGTATTGACCTCATCACCAGCTTATAATTGTATATTAATGCAAAAGGTATGAACATGGTATGAATACGTTTGTTTGGTGCAACGATATTGTTAAAGACGTGCAAATGGTAAGCTTTTAACGTGAATATTAAACAAACAAGGTACTCCACTCGAATTGAATTAAATCATTTCAATTTCTACGTCATGTTCAGTAGCATCATTCTTCCGGTTCATTGCAATAGGTAGCTTCAAGACAACTCGGTGATGAACTTGATGAAGAGCTCTTTAAAAGAGCCAATGAAGCATTATTTACGATACAAAAATACATATAAAACTTTGAGTAATTAAAATAGTTTGATTCCCTATACATACATTTAACATTACACTGTTTATAACATGAAGATCATTTTAAGGACAAAACCGTCAACAGATGCCCTAAATAGCCGTATAAACTCACGGGCAAAAGAAACGCTACCACTTTAGATTTGAAATTACGAAAAAAAAACCAAACTCAGATTCAAACCCAACCACATGAAAACACATCGCCCAAACACAACAATGATTGTTTCATATTGAACTGTGGTATCAAACGCATGATTTTCCCAAATTGTGGTTTTCGCATTTTTATGCAAAGCAAACAAGACCCATGCCCGATGGGTATAAAACCAATGCGAATTGGTTGTTAGACACCCATTTGTAAAAAAAAAAAACATTTGAAGAATGGCAAGATTAACTTTACAAGAACGTGAGCGACCAATCGGGATGATTGAAATGGGAGTCACCCACAACCATGTTGCAAGAACGTTTGGCTGTCACCGCACAACTGTCACAAGACTAATGCAGCGTTATCGTCATTCCGGACAGACCTCAGACAAGCCAAGATCAGGCCGACCAAGAGTCACAACCCACCAGGAGGACCGATACCTGCGCACGTTACACCTCAGGAACCGCTTCTTGACTGTGACCTAATCGGCGTCAAATGCCCTGGGCCACCGGGTAAGCAGACGCACAGACGTCTAAGGTCCCATAGCATCAGGAGATACAGACCGTTCCGGGGACAGCGGTTGACAGCCGAACATCGCCAATGAAGACGGGATGGGCAAGGACGGTCTTAAGTTGGCAGCGACGTCAATGGCAGAGGGTGCTTTTCTCTGACGAAAGTCGGTTCTGTCTCTTCAAAGCAGATGGAAGAGTACGTGTTTATCACCGTCGGGAAGAGAGAACAGCTGCATGTTGCGTTCAGGAAGTGGTTCCCTACGGGAGAGGAAGTGTCATGGTTTGGAGAGGCATACTTGGTGAGGAGAAGACGCCGCTGGTTATCGTGAATGGAAATCTAACGACTCAGCGTTACGTCGATGACATTCTCCGTCCCTTTATTCGACAACAGGCACAAGGTGTGATATTTCAACAAGACAATGCCAGACCGCATACAGCTCGAGTTACTTAAAACTTGCTCACAACATCGACGTTTTGCCGTGGCCAGCATGCTCGTCGTTTTGACCCCCGGACGAATATCGGAGACTGTGATGTTGATACCGGAAGCTGATTGGTTGCATTTTTTATGAATATTATATCGGCACATGTTCTTTTTTAATAAACATTTTGGTTTTTTTAATCTGACTTCTTTATTCAGTCTTCAATCTAGATTAAAATACCTGGTAGTGTTTCTTTTGCCCGTGAGTTTACATTGATAAAATTGGCAAAGAAAAGGTGACTATGTTTATTTCTATACGTAAACATTAGAAATCTTCAACTTTAAATCTGTAATATATCATATATCGAGGATTATCAAATATTTTCAAGTTTTTTCTTTAAAAGGCAAAATATTTTATCAGCTGCTATCAACACAAAATACCCCATACAGTTTTAAATTAAAGACTCAAAGTGCTAAATTGATAGAAGAGAAACTTCTTCACATCATCTTATTGCCTTAGCAGATATATTTGACAACCGAATTCTCCTAAAAGTCGAAAACAAACTTAGAAAGAAGACCAAATCAATGTTTTTCCAGCTGTTTTCCCTATTTCTGATTGACAAACCGTTTGATAAAGATTTACATTTACAGTGTTAAACTGTTTATACAGATTCACTCTTCTTGTGTCTTGAAGGGTTTTCATACCAAACAGTTGTGCACAGTATTCACATTTATTAATTCCTTATTCAAACTCACTTTAAAGAGGCAGGATACCACAATTTACAATAAATTGCTACATTTGATATTATTTTATAGGAAAATGTGTCCTAAATCAATTTAGCTGTAAAGCCAGCAAGTCACCAGCACATTTCTTCATTTCGTTACTTATGTTTTTAACGCTGAAGAACTGAACTATCTCTGTTTCTGTCTTTCACAAATATAGTCAGGGAAATATTCTACTTGAAGTCTTGTGCGTGTTCCATAAACATCTCGAAACAGCAACATTCATGGCCCTTCAAATATACACAAAGAAACAAGTTAAGCACCCCTGATATTGTGATGATATCTTTTCAAGAATATTTTAAATAATTAAACATGGTTCATTTACGAGAAGAGTGTGCGATACGTTCCAAACAGTGATGCGTGACAAGTCGCCTACACTTTCGGGGCATGCACGTGCAACATGCTACGTTCGAGGATCACAAAACGCAGTTTGGTCTAATTGCATTTGGTGGTATGTATCGCTGCTTTCCATAGCTATGTAAGCATAGCAGGGAACGAAGACGATTGTCAATGGATCTCAGAAATCAAATTATTGGTATGCACTCTGCAGGAATGTCCTTTAAGGCGATAGGACGGACTCTTGGCTACCATTACACTGTTGTTAGTCGTTTAGTCTGGAAGCATGCGCGGACAGGAAATGCAATAGACCGTCAAAGGTTGAAAAGACCTACTGTGACTACACCTTGAAACGTTACCAAATTGAAACATCAGCACCAGAACAGTCAGAAATCGCCTCAAATCGGCAGGACTAAAGGCAAGAAGGGTAATTAAACGTCTTCTGTTGAGAGACCATCATAAGCGTGCACGTTTGGCATGGAGTTTGGACAGACAACATTTGAATCTGAGGACCTGGCGGAAAATCCATTGGTCTGACGAGAGTCGATTCTTGCTCGATGTTACTGATGGGCGGGCACGTGTTTGGAGACAGAAGAATACAACTTATACCTCCAGGAACATCCAGCCAACTGTTGCGTAACATGTTTCTGACATTAAGCTATATGAAAATATCAGGGGATGCTTAACTTTTATGTTTGTGTCGACAAGACAAGACAATAGTTTATTGTATTTTAGGCCACCGGCCCATATACAAGCGAGTAACATTCAAAGTTTAATACATCAATAAATATTATTATCCAATGGGCGGTTAAATTCCCTTTGATGTTTTTGCAACGATATATCGTGTATCAAGAAAAGTGTGGTTATATCTATGACGTCACTTATTTATCAGCCACAGTTATGTTAAACTCTCTGATAGGACGACCGTGAAGCAGCAGGGTCAAAGGGCGGAGCTACAAACACCTGGCTGACGACCTTGAGTAATTACAACATTGTTGCAAAACCAGATGACATCAAAGGGCTGTATGCCGCTCAGTAGAAAAAATAAACCAATGTCAGTGCCACTCAGTGCTCTTTCAATGATTAAAACAAATGATCAGAAACTGAAAACAAATTCTCTAAAACACCATTGTTTTTAAATCGTCACTGATTAACACGAAGGCAATCAATACAGCGGAAAATAATGAATAGTCATTTGGTGATGATAATGTTGATGGAAGAAGAAATTTCACATGACCTTTTTTCTTTGTCACACAGTAGCTCGGAAACACCAGCCGAAAAGGGGCCCTGCGGGACTGCTTCCAAAGCCCAACCGACTTCCTGAAGTGAAATGGGTCAACTATCTCATCTAAATAGCGGATGTCTCCAGACTGATTATAACTGAAGCGCGAAAATCATGTCACGTGACAGGCGCATATATTGTCAAACGTTGCCCATTGGATAAAACAGATACATGATTGACACAAGTGGGTGTATACAAAATATTATCTCGCTATCACTCACTTGGGGGCTCCGCCCCCTCGTGAGATGATAGCTCGATGATATTTTGTACACCACTTGTGTCATCATGTATCTATTACATATGAATACACATACACATTAAAAACTTAGCAGTTGTAATTGCTCGTTCCGACGAGCAAATGCATATTTAACATAGAGAGCTAGATTACGTAATATGGTTTCATTTTAGTTGATACTATCGCGGTAAAAGCTATTAAAAGCTACATTGGCATACACCCACAGTGACCGTTGCAAATCACAGAGATCAAGTGATGGAAATTGTTATGTTTCACCCTGTTACGACAAGCGGATTGACTTAGACATGCATCTTAATTGACTTTTTAGGTCATGGGTTATTTATTTCGAGAAATTAATTAACCTCTGATTTACACTTTTTAGCAATGAAACCATAGCAACGACTGAAATAGGTAATATACACCTCTCACCACACCAAGGTTTTACTCTCTTCAAAGATAGATTATCACTTCATATTAGGAACGTTAAACATCGAGGCTCTCAAGCTCCTTTGAAATATAATTCATTTCCGACTTAGACAGGCAGATTACAAACTAGGTTAAGTTGTTGACATTATGTACACATAAAACATTGTTAACACTTTGTCAATTCATTGGCCAAGAAATGAATCGAGAGAACTGTTTATATCTTGACAAGGCATATCATTTGTTTTGTGTTCATGCTTTCGAGCTGAAGCAGGCCTCACACTTTGACGAAAGACTGTAACAAAATTTCAAAATGGATCCTAAGCAATCAGGCCATTCGTAAACGCATCGTATGCCATCTTGTAGCCGCAACTAGAATTGTATGGATGCATTGGGTGTCGGAGCAGTTCACGTGTCTTCCAGACATGATCAAATTGAATTCAAGATGTTTTGAAGTTGAAACATAAAAAAATAACCAATTTAATAAAGTGTCGATTATCGACATTTGAAGAAGAAGATATATATGCATACACTCGCGGCCAGAGGTCATGATGTATTCGGTTGGTTGTAGTGCAGACTTTAAAATGGTAGAATTCACCTGATTCGATATCGCTAGCGTTTGTTTGGGAAATCCCTTTAGCAGTTTTATAATCTGACCCCAGTCTAACATTCCAAGGAGATAGAAGCGTAGCACGTACACGTAGCTGTGTATTTTGGTTTCTATTTTATGTTGGCATCTTTTTGTCATAATCAGAACAGTGTGAAGCCACCCGAAGATTATTTTTAACTGTAGAGCATAACTCCAAAAACGACATTCTTCTAAAGCAAACTTTTGGTCGGTAGGAGTCTGGCCCTCTCTGTCCCTGTGGAAGACTGTGAGCTCGGGATTGGAGGACATAGCATGTATGTCTCCAACCCGTCTGCCAGACGCCACCGCCACTAGAAAAACTGCCTTCCAAGTGAGCAACTGAAGCGATACTGCAGATAAATCCCTAAACTTTGGACCCGAGAGCCAGTCCAGGACTATAGAAAGGTCCCAAACCGGGCTGGTCCGCCTCACAGGAGGTCGGATCCTGTCCACGCCTGCTAAAAAACGCTGAACCAGAGGATGTACCCCCAAAAGGGCGCCGTCCACTGGCACATGAAAGGCTGAAATAGCCGTGGAGTAACCCCTGACAGTAGATTGGTCAAGCCAGCATCCAATCTGGACTGCAGGAACTCCAAGACAAACACTAAATCTGCAGAAAAGGGATCGAGTACGTCCCTATCTGCACACCAGCGCGAATAGCAGGCCCATCTATCCTCATATTGAATGTTCGTTGAATCCCTCCTCGAAGCCAGTATTGTGTCTGCAACTCGTGCAGGAATACCGCTGCTTTGGAGGCGATTCCGGACAGAGGCCAGGCCACCCACTGCACCCTGGGGTTGGGTTGGGGGGCTCCGTCCTGGGACAGAAGTCCCGGCCGACACGTTAACAGAGTAGGTGGCATAGCCAGAAACCTGAGTACCTGTGGAAACCAAGTTTGCGCTGCCCACAGAGGTGTGATTAGCACCAGCAGACACGGAGGATGAGTGGCTAGACGGGCAAGGATCTTGGAGATCAGAGGCACTGGTGGGAAAGCCCACAGAACTCTGTCTGTCCAGTCCAGTTCGAAAGCATCCTGGGATAGAGCCCGAGTGTCGGGTATCCTGGAGCAAAACTGGGGTATCTGAAAGTTCGTCCCTGACGCAAACAGATCCACCTGGAATGACCCGTATAACTGGGAGATAGTCTCGAATATCTCTGGATCCAGTAGCCACTCGTGGGGGGCAAGGATCCGGCGAGGCTTGGACATTGTCCACCCCTGGCAAATACACTGGCAGGACCTTGGTGTCGACTTCGTCGCACCAAAGAAGGAACTGCCATGTCTCCTCCAGGAGGGACGGAGAGACTGTCCCACCCTGTTTGAGGATGTAAGTCATGGCGGTCCTGTTGTCCATCTGGAGCCGGACACCTGACCCCTCACCTGATCCCTCAGAGCCGCCCTGAGCTCCAACACATCGATGTGCAATTGAGACTCGGCTTGTGACCACAGGCCCGAGACCGTGCAAGATCCCAGAACCCCGCCCCATCCCGTGAGGGAGGCATCGGTCTGGATCGTCAGGGTCGGCACCGGAGGCTGCAGGGGGTAACCCCGAGTCAGGTGATCGACATTGGTCCACCATAACAGGTGTGGCAAGACCCACTCCGGAGTGACGAGCTGCTTCTCTTAAGACTCCGAGTGGGACCATAGACCCGCCAAAGCTTGTTGGACGGGCCTCATGCGGAGCCGGGACCTCCACACCACGTCTACGGTCGCTGCCATGACTCCTAATAGCTGGAGCCAGACTCGAGCCGTGTGGCATGGAGCGTTGAGAAACGAGTTCACAGCCCCCAGTATCTTTGAGGCCCGGTCCGAGGCCAGTGATACGATCCCCGGCTCCGTCTGAAACCTGGAGCCCAGGAAGACTAGGTCCGACTTTTTGAGGCTCACATCCAACCCAGCGAAACTAACGTGTGAAGTATGGCCTGGGTGGATTCGTGGTTCTGAAGCTGGGACAGCGCTCTGAGGAGCCAGTCGTCTAGGTAAGGATGACAGCACCTGCCCTGAGACCTGGCGACCTGAGCCGCTACCAGCATGAGTTTGGTGAATACCCTAGGAGCCATGGAGATTCCGAAGGGTAACACTCTGAATTGGAAACACTTCCCGTCGAATGCAAACCGCAGATATTTCCTGAATTCTGGGTGCATTGGAACATGAAGGTAAGCGTCCTTGAGGTCTATGGAGGATAGCCATTTTCCGACCTTCACTGACGAGATCACAGACCTTAGGGTCTCCATCTTGAACGATGGGACCTCTATGAGTTTGTTCATGATCTTCAAATTCAAGATGGGTCTGAACCCTCTGCCCTTCTTGGTCACCAGGAAGTACGTGGAATAGTATCCGCTCTCTTCCTGGCCCATAGGCACTAGCTCTATCGCAGCCTTGCTCAACAACGCTTTGACTTCTGAGCGGAGGACCGCGCTTCCACTGTGGCATATGGCCGTCCCTGAGTGTGGACAGGACCCAGGTGTTCGACGTGGCTTTCGCCCAAGCGTCTAACAACCTTGTCAGTCGGCCGCCTAGCTGACATCCAAGCTGCCTTCCCCGTTGGCGCGGAGGAACGAGCAGCGGGAGGGTTGGACATGCGTGTGCGCGTGACGTCCGTATCCTGCACGGTGAGAACCCTAGAGGTCTCCCGGCAGGTCGTGACGACGTCCGCAGTGTCGTTCAGTACATGCTGAGCCCCTGGGAAGAGCACTGGGCCAACCCGAAAGGGGAGATTCAACAGGGACTGCTGTGTTGAGATTCCTCTGGTTTGGGGACCGGGGCAGCAACACCAGGGATAGCCTCCGCGATCAAGACGCGGAGGCTCCTGATTGCAGCGGCAGCTGATAAAAGGCCCGAACCTCATCCAAGTCCATAGGCTCGACCACGGATCTCCCCGAGAGGCGTGAGGCCAACTCAGAGTCGTCTAGGGAAGAGTCACGGGCGCGGACAAGAGAACGAGAGAAAACGTCAGCTGGCGCTGGCTGTCCCAAGCCCCCAGCCCGAGGACCAGTCTTGAGTGGGCCCCCCGAGACCTGGGTCTCGAGGGTGCTCGTGGGTACCACGTGCGGCCCGGACTGCACCGTCACTTGGACGACGTCTCGGAGCACGGGGAAGGTGTCCGAGGACGCTGCACCTGGAGCACAGGCGGCGCCTCGTAACCTGAAGTGGATGCCTTAGCCTGGTAGCCTACTCCATCGAGCGGCTCCAGGTTAGGCGGGGCCAGCGATCCCCCAGACGAGACCTGCCTGGAGCCAGGTGTCTGGGAGGGCTGGTGTTGTGTGATGGTGACCTGGGGCTCCATACTCCGCAGCGATAAAGCCGGAAGCTGAGCGCCCCGAGGAGACCCCGTGCCTCGGACGAGTCCGACACCGAGATCTCCCATGTCCCCATGGGTTGCATCGGGTTCATGACTCGCATGCATGTAAACAACATGAGCAGAGGCGAATGGCAAATGCGAAGTAAAAAGTAAACAAGCATGGCCACACCCCTAACATCACTGAAACAAATAGAACATGAAATATGACTAATTTGCTTGCAGGCCAGAGGGCGATTCGAAATACTCACCAAAAACGAATCTAGAACCCTAGTATGACAATATAAAAATGTGGAAAGCCCAGATTTGACCAAATTCCACGATCAAAAAACATCGATCGAAGAAAAAATGGCCGCCATCTTGGGTCGACTTTCCCGCCCTACGCGAGAAAGCAAGTTACAAATACACGAAATTTACTACTAAAACCGTGAAGCCATTCGACCCTACTGTGAAAAAGGTAGAAGTTACCACACATACAGCTTTGTTATGGGGCATTTTCTTAAATCGGTCGTAGAAACTCAGTGAAAACTTTGAGAAAAAACTTTGTGCGTCTTGTCTGATCAAGGACAGGTTGAAAAGTGGTGAGATTAGAGTTATCTGCCCCTGGTTGCATGACAACCGTAAGGGGTGAGGCTCGAAGGGGGTGACCCAAAGTACGGTTTCTTAGTTTTTTAACTAATTTTAAGTGGAAAATATAGTTACAACCTGTCATATATCAAAAATCAAGGATTTTATGCAATAAGTACCCCAAGGAGGATCCCTTCTGAAAAAGAATTTCCATGTGTATTACCCACCAACTGAATTGTTGCCTTTTGATATTTTCAATTTTTTGAAAACTTTATTTGTTTTCGTTTCCATAGAAACATGTTGGATTTGGATTTTGTTTAGAGATGGGTTCGTTTCCGGAGCACAGCTCCAAAACTATTCATCATATTTTCCTGAAACTGTGCATGTGTTGTACCCTCAAACTGAATTGGTACTTTTTGATATTTTGAGATTTCTGAATATTTTGTTTTTCTGTCGTTTTCATCGAAACACGTTGGATTTGGACTTTGTTCAGGGATAGGTCTGCTTCTCAGTTCTGTAGTAGAACTCCACAACCCTTTATCATGCCTCAAACTCAGGATGTGTATTACCCCCTAACTGAAGTAATTGATTATACAATTATCTGTCAAAGATATGTTTTACAAATTATGTCGGACCGGTGGGATATGTCATCTTCTGATGACTCTTGTATGTATTTAACTGACGTGTGATTTAAAATAGGTAAGGTTGATATAGCTAAAATAGGAAATAAATAAGAAATTAGTATTTAGTGTTATTCCCATGATCATTACGAAAACTGTGATACTCGACATTTCCTTGTCCGGCTAGCAAAACAGTTAAACACTCCCAAATGAAAAATCAATAGTTATACGGCTATAAAATGTTTGTGTTATGAATATACAAAGGTGCTATTCTGGTTACGAACAAATGTAACATTTCTTACTGAACGGCTGTCACACATGCAGGAATTGGCATGTCAGTCATGCCAACCTAGTGTTTTGCAAGATAAGGATCGACTTAGTGTGAAATGTGATATCTGGACGTGAATGTCCTTTTCATTCGACTTATATTGAAAACACTATCGGGGGCAATGAAGTGGCAGATTATTGGTTTCCATTCAGATTATCTGGATGGAAATTGGTAGAATTGTTGGTGTACAGTGTAGTTAGACAGAAAACATATCCAAAGAAATCGTATCAGGAACCATCCCGTGCTGGTAGACCCCATGCAACCACACCTCAATATCGTTAATTGTGTCATGCTGAGCATCAGCCTCAAACCTTCAACACCCCCGTTTAAGTAACCAGATTGTTCGCAACTGCATTATATCTGCTGGATTGAGGACCAGTAGCGTCATCAGACAATTGACACAAACGTAACCGTAGGCTTTGGTGTGTGGACCAGCAATAATGGAACTGAAGTCACAGTGGAGCTCAGTGGTGTAGTGGTTAGCTTGCTTGCCTCTCACGCCAACGGCCCAGTGGAGACACCAAACATTTGTGACCTGGGATTTATACTGTATTGTGCCCCTGGGCAAGGCACTTCATCCACATTGCACTCAGTCAACCCAGCTGTGTAAATGGGTACCTGAACACGGGAGGTACGAACCTATATGTTCGCGCGGAGCGCTTAGTAGCGGCACCGAAAGTACAAGTCCTTCAGGGTAATAATTGTACCGCCACTGAGCAGTGCTTGCACTGGATATTAGGCGTTAAAATGTATATTATTATTATTATTATTATTATTATTATTATTATTAAGGAATATTCACTGGTCCAACAAATGTCGTTTCCTCCTACACACTGTTGTTGGATGAGTGAGAGTATGGAAGGTTACAAACACACGTTGCTTAGTCAGGAACATCATACACATCGTGCCATTATGATGTGGGAGTTGCTCCTATGACTGTTAGCTGGAGTTGGTGACACTACAGGGGCCACGTAGAGTAGCTCACTATATCCACGAGGTGCTAGATCCATTCGTTCTTGATGATTCGGATAGCCACAGACTTGCCACGAGGTCACTCTTTTTTTATGAAAATGTTCGATCCCATCATTCCCTGTGATCTGGAGACCAAAAGTGTTTCACAAATCCAATGGCCAGCAGTGTCCCCTGATTTAAACCCATTTAAGCATTTCTGGCACCAAATTCGTAAAAGAAGCCCTTCTCCACAAAACCAAAGGGAATAAGAGGCAGTGGCGGCAAATTCCCAATGGAACAATTCAGGATGTTTATCTTTTTCTGTTTCTATGGCAACATTTTGTACATTTGTCTTTTAGAAAGGTAATAAGTTGAAGTGAATTGGGGGAAGAAGGATTTATACTGCTACAACTCATTCAACTTATGTGTGACCGGGGGGATACGCCATCTCTCCTGATGGATCTTGTGTTCAAATTGCACCCATGTCTTCTTCCACCTGATGAAGGAGTGAGCATATACTCCGAAACGCCATGTATTTTCACATTAAAAAAGAATATCTTCCTGTTCTTATGTATGCCACTTCTAAATGCCCTTCAAAGACCTCAATTTTTTTTGTTCGTTATTCACGGAGTCAATCAATACCCGTGAATTGTCTTTCTTTTTAAATTCTGTAGACGTTTGATGTTCTCAAAATTATGTGAAATCAAACAAAAAGTAGAATTTTTGTGCAGTGTATATTGTTATTTTTATTAGTATTTATTGGGCACTCTGATAGTATTATTGGCATGCCAATTAACTGTTTATTATCACACTTTGTATGTAACTGTTTTTGATCAAGCAAGAGCACTCGAGCATATATAGTACATATCAGCTTATGTTTAATTGGACACTCACTCGGTAGTATCATTTCAATATGGCTACTGTTAATAAATCACTATTACAATTAATGCAATACATAGAGAATGTCAGCCAAGTGTCTTCTGATATCAAATATATCAACATGAGTTGATAAACGTTACACATATACGAGGCTTGCCGACTGTGAAGTTTTTTAATTTAAGTGCAACAGCAGATTTACAAGACTTCATCACAGTATCATATTGCTGAAGCAGATATATTTGAGAACCAAAAGCTCTTAATAGCTACAAACAACCTATGAAACCAAAACCAAATCAATATTTTGACAGCTGCTCCTATCATTTCTGATTTAGAAACCATTTGATGGAGAGTTGCAAGCACTGTGTTAAACTGTCAAACTGTGAAACTGTATATCAAGACTCATTCTATTTGCTGAAATGGATTTGATACGAAATTAAAGTGCGCAGTGTGATGAGGCATGAAATATTTTGTATTTACATGTACACATCATTAGATTTTAAGTGATTTATGTATATGACGTAAAGACAACATACTGTATGTGCAAACCTTAATTTCATCAATATTTACAGGGCTTGGGTGTGTTGTCAAAAAGATCAATAAGTCAGGCATCAGGTACATTTTAGGTCTGGAGTGTGTGGTTGGGGGGCTAGCATGTATGGTCTGGTTATTGTTGTTTGACAATTTTTTTTAAGTTATTTTTTTTAAACATAGGTTGTAGAAATACGTTACAGTAATATCATCCATCGTTTAGAAGCATCTCGTGGACTGGCGGACCATAAGTATCTTAAGATTAAGATGCCCTTTTCTAAAAAAAACTTCATGTCACAGGTAATGAACAATACGTTCCTTTTCCATTGTATGAAAGAGGTACACTATGCAGAATGTTAGTTGTTTGTAGCACCTATAATATCATAATATTGTACCTATTAATTGCATAAATCTTCTAAATGATCTTCCGACATTCTTAAGATTAAAATTAAAGTTTTATCTTCATTTTGTTCAATTGTTCAGTTATCATGTTGCCAATGGACACACTATAATAATGGGTATACTGGAAAAAAAAACAAATTTTAAATTTAAACCCAAGTCAATTTAAGATCAATTGAACAATTAAAGTTAAGTTACATTCAAGATGTAAACTAGAACTAGCAGTTGTCACTCAGGTGACATGAACCCCGCCAAAAATAAATGCTTCAAAATTTAAAATTGCCAGGATAAGCAAAATCAACTGGCCCCCGAATCTTCCCTAAAAGAACCATTAGTGTAAGATAATGATCAGAATCCAGTGAAGAGTTCTTGTGATGTTGACCCCTTTGCCAGCCCAATATATCGACAAACTCTCAAATTCAAGTACTTTAGTGGGCATCAATCATTTTAATTAGGTTTTATTTAATAGTGATACAGTTCTGGTAACAAACATGACAAAACAACGTGCCACATAATAGAAGCATTCTTCAAGAACACCAGCAACGGAAGAAGTGTTAGAATATATGTACAAAATTCCACAAAAATAACCCAAAATTATTCAAATAAAATCAAATAAATATTTAATTTACTAGTATATGAACTCCTTGACACGATCATAGCAAAACCGGGAAAATAGCAATGTAGTGAAATGAAAGATATAAGATAGCTTTAAATAACAGTTGTCAATGCATTAATTTTGATAAAAGGTCTTGACACTATCTAAGCTGTATTAAAGAAGTATTTCACCTCTCAACAATTACTTTATTCGGTAGAGGCAGCTAAATAACACCATCCTTTGTCAATACAAATACAAGAACTTAGATTTCGTTTTTGACTCATCTTTAAAACACATACATGTAAGCATACTGACTATTTGGATATTGCTGCACGTAGCTGAAAAACAGTATCTTCTGTCAAAGAAAGAACTTTCATTTATGACTCATCTTAAAAGACACTTAAGTCTTAGAGGCAGCTATAAATGTGAATAGGGCTTGCATGTAGTTCCTGGAAATATCATGACATATACCTGCTCATCCTTCTGATAGTGTAACAGAAACAACACTGTTATCTGTTGAATAAATACAAATTCAACTAGTTGATATATTTCCCATTTGCAAGTTACCAAATAGGACAACAGTTAAAAGTTATTGCTGTTGAAGGAAGCATGAAAAACCTGACAGAAAACTCATTTCCACTTTGCGGCTTTTAAAATACAAACTTTCTAAATGTGTAGTGTGGATATAACACAGAAACTACGTAGGTGTTATTTTAACAATTAACGAATAAAACAATTGTAAAATCCTCAAATCAGTTATAACGACATCAACGAAGAAAGTACAATAGGCAACCAACCGTGTTAAGAGAGTTTGATGAGTTTTTCCATCATCAAAGCTCATTTATGGAGTGACTAGGAGGACTCGTACCTGTTGATTTGTTGCATCTGTTAGTACCAGACCAAGTGCTAAAATTGTTTATCATCTACAGAAGGTCATTCTGCTTATTGGGATGAATTCTATCCATGTCTTAACTTGGCAAGGAGTAATTATTTCTTAAATAGCATGCCGTGATACAGGAATTTAGATATGTAGGCGAACGAAACATAAATGTCATAAGTATCTTTGTGATATATCAATATGATGTACAGCTTTACCGGTGCATTTTCTCACTATTGTCATTAAAAGTATTACATTGATAAGAAAGAGTTTATATTGCATGATTAAAAGTTACGTGCTCGACATTTTAACTTGAACAAACAATGTTAGAATATTAAGGACTTTCAAAGCGTTAGTGAACATTGGAAACATAAATAGAAATAATAAAAAGATCCTAATTGAAGTTTGGAAAACAAACTGTGTGAGTTTGTTGATGCAAGGAAATGTTTTCGGTGCTTAAGAAAGTGATTACCCTCCTCAATCACCAAGAAACGTTGTGATAAAGTTAGTTGGAAAATAAATTGTTTAGTGTGTTGAAAGATGATCTCGAAAATGTATTATTAAATGGAAATCTGCTAAGTAGAAAGAGGAGGCACTCACGAATGGTATTTTAGGATTTAAGGGCTGAGTTTTGAAAATGTGTTGCACACTAAAATCGGATCATTCTTTACACAAATTAATACTATATCAACGAATTTGAGCTGAATTGTATATTAAGTCACATTTTACATTGAACCTTAAAAAAGTTAATTATTCGGTTTAAAAATAAAAGAAGTACTACACTTTGTCAAATGTAACATCATTTATGCAACGACTGAACGTTTTAGTAAAGTTATAAATTTGATTATATTAATCATTATGAAGTGGAATCACACAGAAGAGTTGAATATTTTATTGTTATCATATAATTAGCAATGAAATATGTGATTATTTTATGAAAATATAATCTGTTTTTGCACAAAAGAAATAGAAAGTCATATATGACAAAAGTGTGACCGGAATTACTTTTCATGATTATCTCCTTTTGAAATAAACTTCCTCCCCTTGTAAAATGATTACCTCCTTTGCTTTCCACGTGAACGCCTTGTTGTGCTGTTTTCAACTACTTCTTGCAGGGTTAATAATAAGTTCGTTGATTGGTGGTTAGTTGCATCACAGTTCTTCAAATCGTCAAAAACGTTCCTGATGAGGCGAGAGATCTGCAAACAACATAGCAAGACACATAACGTCAAAACTTCAATGTCTTAGGCTTCTCCACTTAATTAAATGTTAACGAAAGCGTCTAACGTTGAAAAACATTCACAACATACATTATTTTATTTAACCTTTTCCTGTCTTATATCGATTTAGTTCAATCAAATAATATCAAAGTGCATTACCGTGAAATATTGTGTAACTGTAGGTGAGTTGTTAGGATTATGTCAATTTACACAACAGAAAGACTTTTGGAATTTTAGATCTATATGCATATAATATGTATATAATGAATAGACTATTTCATTTTTATCCAATATCGCTGTCTTCCAAACACAGTGCAAACTCCTGGTCATGCAAACCATTAATAGACATTATAAACATTTTTTTAAACGATCTTTTTCCTTGGTTAAATACATTTTGAAAAATCAAATGTTTTATAGGATTATATTTACTTTCCATACATATACCGTTGTACTGTCTTATCAGTTTCATGATTTTATGTTCAAATTTTGCTGTCTGCTCCCAAGTGTTTCTAAAGATAGCAGATAACCTACTGTGTCAAGTCACGATGACGTCAATGACCGAATGATTTGTTATGAGATGTTGATGTTGTCTGTGAAGTCATAAAACAGAGGATTCAATTGAGAAAGAACTCTTTAACCTCTAAACAAAATAACGTAAAGATAACGTAAAGAGTAAGATAATTAAGCTTAGATAATAAACACCATTTCCGAGCTATTTCATTCCTTCGTTTTATCGCTAGGTTTGAACTTTGATGTCAGTGTAGAGGGTATATTGAAGTGTTTAACCACTTCCGAATCATTCTATTATATTCCCCTTTGTAACTGCATTTTTTCCATATCCCATTACAGTGATTTATATCCTCTCGGGATATGCGATATCGATGTATGAAAATGAACAGGCCATGCCTATATACTCTGGTTTTAGCTCGAAAGGGGTCATTTTTCTTATGGGATTTGTAGTGAAAGTATAGTGACTTCCGAACTATTCGATTCCATGCTTTTTCAAACTCCCCATTTTCAGTATGTTCCCCCCAAAATTACCGAACCCCATTTTATTATATATTAGTCCCCCAAAGAAAACTCTTTTCAAGGCAGATGCAGAATGTTAATTAAAGGGATTCCTCTTACTATATATACTCTGGCTTTAGCTCGGAAACCCCTCATTGCACTACATATTTATCATAGAAAAACACCATTTCCGAGCTATTTCATTCCTTCATTTTATCGCTATATTCCACTAATATGTTAGTGTACACCATTTATGGAAGTGCTTCACCACTTCCGTATCCTCCTAATGCATTGTCGTAAGTGAGTGCATTTCTTCCCTATCCCATTACACTGATGTATACTATCTCGTGATATGCGATATCGATGTATGAAAATGAACCAGGCCATGCCTATATACTCTGGTTTTAGCTCGGAAGGGGTCATTTTTCTTAAGGGATTTGTAATGAAATAAGTGACTTCCGAACTATTCGATTCAATGCTTTTTCAAACTCCCCATTTTTAGAATGTTCCCCCCAAGAATGGCGAGCCCCATTTTATTATATATTAGTCCCCCAAAGAAAACCCTTTTCAAGGCAGATGCAGAATGGTAATTAAAGGGATTCCTCTGACTATATATACTCTGGTTTTAGCTCGGAAACCCCTTTTTGCACTACATATTCATCACATAAAAACACCATTTCCGAGCTATTTCATTCCTTTTTTTTAACGCTATATTTCCACTTAATATGTAACTGTAAGACTTAAGCATTTTCCTTACGTCCTACAGTAACATATAATGTGGAAATATAATCATTAACGAAGGAAGGAAATAGCTTGGAAATGGTAGTTTAATGTGATGAATTTATACTGAAACGAGTTAAAACCAGAGTATATATAGTCAGAGGAATTCCTTTATTTAACATTCTGCATCTGCCTAGAAAAGGGTTTTCTTTGGGGGACTAATATATAATAAAATGGGGCTCGCCATTCTTGGGGGGAACATTCTAAAAATGGGGAGTTTGAAAAAGCATTGAATCGAATAGTTCGGAAATTTACGGGGAACATACTGAAAATGGGGAGTCACAAAAGCGCATGGAATCAAATAGTTCGGAAGTCAGTACTTTCATTACAAATCCCTTAAGAAAAATGACCCTTTTCGAGCTATAACCAGAGTATAAAGGCATGGCCTGTTCCTCTTCAAACATTGATATCGCATATCACGGAATGATATAAATCACTCTAATTGGATATGGAAAAAATGCACTTACATACGGGAATGGAATAGAATAGAATGATTCAGTGTGTAACTTAATCATTTAGAAGGAAACTGAATATCCGTTTTCATATATGGTAAATATAGTGAAAAGGGAATATATGCAAATACCTTTATCCCTGGATCACCAATAGGCACTGACGCAGTGACAAACATAACAAAACAACGTCCTTACTCACCACCCCGAACCTTTTATTGTTGCACTTACATAATAAGCATGCTTCATGGCATCTATTACATGTAAATTACATGCAACTTACAACGATGATCTTTATATCACAGTAAAATATCATGTAATCGGAAATAATGTTTGTAGCTTTTGAAGTCACCCTGCAGCACGTGATAATTAACAAGTCATTGCTTTTTCAATGTGTGACGTGTCATTTCCATACAAGAAATGCACAAGATGCCGTCACGTAACACTGCTGTATGCACTATATGTGCACTGACATCAAATACATTGTTGGTCCGGCCGGTCATTAAAGGATAGATGAAATGACATATGGTCCAAATCGGATTCACTAAAATGGGATGTCAATTTGACAATTGCTCGATTTTAAATTTCTGAAATCAGTCCATAAATTGCTTATATACGGCTTTTTAAAAAAACGCCTGATTTAACCCCGGCGACCAGAATGAAAGTCTGCAGGGGTGTGACCCGCGAAGGGATGACTTCTCTGACGTATGTGGAGGAATTTGATTTTCGGCGATAGTCACAATTCAACGTAATTTCGCAACATTTTGATTGTTAATTTCACAAAAAAACCTTCAATAAACCAACTTAAATTTCCCTTATATCGAATGTTTAGATATCCCATTAGGTAATATCGCAGATGACAATTACACAATTATTACATAAACGTGTCTTTTTGGCGATGTAATACACCTCATAAATTCATTTAGCGGCAGTGATAATCATCATTAATTAATTAACGATACACCGGCGGATTAGCTATCTAGCCGCCCCGCCTGTCGCTTATCACAGTCACGCCTCGGTGAGCATTTTCAAAAGGATTCGCCGAACAAATTGCGGTAGTGTTAAAATGGGTGAATTAAAATCGTCTTAATTATCAATTGCAAGAGTATACTGTCTCGATTTTATACTCAATTGATTCCGATATACAATATACGTAGAGGTAATCATCTGTCATTCTTGAGAAAAATGCATTTCATCTATCCTTTAATACACTTCATGTTACATGGAAGCAAGATGTACTAATGAGTCGTGGTGGGATGAATATTTATTAATACATTATTAAAATCCTATTCCGACGTGAAATCCGTTCTTAGTTTTTGTATTACCCGATTAAATTGCTACTTCCTTCATATGAACCTTTCATCACTAATGATGAAATAGAATAGTTCGGGTCTGAGCTAAAAGCAGATAAGGCCAAGTTGTGATAATTAAATGTTGCATGTTTATTTTTAATTCATAAGTAGATCAATTTTAACATGACCTTAGAGGTAATTGGAATCTTCGGAATTTGGGGTCACGTTATTACAACACAGGTCAACGTGTTACGACACACGTATGACGTGTGATATTAGTGTGTCATTAGTTGTACTTCACCGCGTGTGTAATAACATAAAATGCACTGTCTTACTTATTTACAGGAAGGGATTTACAAACGGCTACAGGAAGGACTTGATTGATCAGCCCCGTTCTCAGTAGGAAGATATCAATGATCATGAGCCCTGTTCGCATTAAGGAAATTATCAATGAACCACGTTCACGAGAATGAAGTAATCAATGGACTCTCTTCACAGGAGGGACATTATCAATGTGGCTCCGTTCATGAAGAAAGTTATCACTGCGGCCCCCTTCACTGGAATGAAGTTATCAATGCGGCTTCATTCAGAGGAAGGTAGTTATCACTGCGGCCCCATTCACGGGAAGGAAGATATCATTTAACCTCGTTCACAAGAAGGTAATAATCAATGACTTCTCTTCACTGCAGGAAGGAAGTTATCAATGCGGGCCCGTTCACTGTAAGCTTGTTATCAATGAGCCCCATTCGTTATTTTGGCGACTTTAGTCTACAATGAAACTGCAATAAACACTTGTAAATGCCTCCTAAGTGGGCTGTAGCACGTTTTTTGCATTTTTAAATTTTTTATTTTTTATTATATTTAGCGTCATTGTTTACAAGATAAATGAATTGTTTACTATTTCTGTAGACAATTTTGGGGATAAAATTCAACATTTACTTCAGAATCTTTCGGGAAAAGAGCGCAAATTGCAAACTATTTAGATAGGCGCATACTGAAGGAGTGAAAGAGTCACTTGTCTATGAATCTCATACTAGGACTATTTGTATTTTACAGTCTAATATCAAAGATTGTGAATTAGCGTCTTGTTTTTAGATTTTTACGCATTAAAATGATCTTGGGTAAGAAAATGAATAACCAACTCGGTGCTCGGAATTACGAATTATCTGTCCCTCGTCAATTGTTTTGTTAAACCCCTCGCTAAAGCTCGATAATTAACTCAGGACAGATAATCCGTAATTCCTGGCAACTCGTTGGCGATTATTATATTTTGCCATTTATATTTACTGGAGAGGTATATTTATTATTACACAAACCAATTATACGTAGTGGTAATAAAGGTGTTGCGTATATAGCAAAAATTGCATGGCTGCAATTTTAATGTTAACACGTTTTATTATTTCGAATTACAAAAACGATTCCCATGGCTTTACCGAAACCATGTACACTCATTTTTGTATTTCATTTTCCGAAAAGAGAAGGGTGTTTTATTATTGGTGACATTATTTTTCAAATACATTCCATCAATCAATTTGAGTAAAAAAAACGCACTACTGCCCCTTTAAAAAAGTCATTGATAAGTCATGATTTTGAATGTGCATGTATCTTTACACATGATATGCAAATGAGTGTTGCTAATGAAATTAAGTACCAATCTAATAAATGCATAACATGCCATTCAATAGTGTTTTCTGCTTTAGCGTTAAGTTAAGTTAATATGCTATTGTGTAAGTCAACACGGACTTCACAGGCATCCATCATATGAAATGTCACAGCCTTACAATAATTGGATCAACATTAATCGAAAAGCATTTATAGACTTGGACACTTCTCAATTTCATATGGCAACCGAGGGAAATGTTTTGATGACTTGTTTCTATCATCAAAATTACTTCTCAAGTTAATTTATGGAGTAACATAATACATTGATTTGTTGCCTTTTTAGCTGTAGATGCCGCTGTAATGTAGTTATAAAAATTAATACAGAAGGTAATTTCTATTTATTAGGTATAACTACATCAAGGACAGAACTACAAATGGCAAACGGGTAAGGCTTTGAAAAGCTTTTTTACGAACCTTTTTTCAAACCTTGGCAGTCAATCTTCCTCCAAACGTAATTTTCGGGGTTTTTTTTATTAATGCAGCAAAGTGGTTTACAAACATCTTTTTAGGTCTACGAGATTGATTGAAAAAATCGTTAATAATGCAGTAAAGGGTACACTCGTAAATTGTGAAATAAATCTTACACATTATGTCCACGAGACATTATACCATTGTTAATAAATAGTTTGACAAATCATTTGTACTTCACTCTATCCCTTTATACTGATATATAATTGTTGGTAGGTCCTGTGACATGACTTGTTTGACGTCAACGAATTATGAGATTTTACTTTTATTACTTCTTGTGACATTTCATATCTTAATAGTCAAATCCCTTGTTTATGAATGAATGAAAGAAAGCAATACAAGATGACAAGATGAGCGACTATCCCTTCTGTCTCAGTCTAATATAAGATACAAACAACTCTGAGACATATGTGTCTAGAGAAAACTCATGTTTCACCTTTTAAATATTTATAACATAGAACGTTAGTTTTAAGTCTGCCTAGTTCTCAAGGCATTAACATTATTTGGTTTTTTTTCTAACTTTTGAATACAACCAGGGGCGGGATAGCGCAGTGGTTAGTGGTTCGGATCATGAGGTGCGGGGTTCGAATCCCGCCAGGGGCACGGCAACTTTGTTGCAGTAGAGAACTGTTCTACACGCAGTAAGGTTTGGGTGCAATGCTACACTGAGTTTCAGCGAAGTACAACCCATGATTCGCTGGTTCCAGCCGTTGCTCGCAGGTTTCACCACAATGCATAGCCACCTGGTGTTGCGGGCTTTCTCCCTGCCGTAATACTAGCAGCCGCGATATAAGTGAAATACTCTTGAAAGCGGTGTTAAACCCCAACTCACCTCACCTTAAATACAAACACAAAAACATTAATATTATTTTGCATGTAATTATTGTATTGTATATAAAAATGTAGGTACAGTATCTAACAAACTTTCTTTCTCTGGTCTGCCAATAGATACCATTATTACACTCATTAACAAAAGTTTATTCTTTTATCCTCAGATTTTGTTGTGTTTCTAACGTATTATGTAAATGCATCATGTCAGAAATGACGTCAACAAATTATGAGATTTTACTTTTATTACTTCTTGTATGGTAAACGGAAACATGCTAGTAATAGATTGATGTCTGAAGGTCGTTAGACAGAGGGTTTCAATAAATGTTAAGCGAAATTTAACTGAACATGAAATAAATTCGAGTATAAGAGATTGTCACTCAATTTAGTTTATCACTTTTTACCACCAATTATATTGTAATTTTTAGAAGGCTTTACTTACAGTAACATAATGTGATTCCAATGTGTAATTCATTAGCAAATAATAAATTTGCAAAGCAGATGCTCATCTGTCCACGGGTAAAGGTTAAGAATTACTTGTAGAATAATTCCCGAATGAAGGATACCTTTCACTGTGATGAAAAATATCATCGAATGATCTATCTATATTGAATTTGTGTGCTGGATACCAATGCTTCACATGAACAAACAGCTTACATTTCGAATAGACACGTGTCGTCTTCTTCTTGATAGTCTATTATCACACGTGTCTGCCCGTTTGTAACCAGAGGAGTACCATATGCCATGTACTAAACCTAATGAGGCATGTGGTACCAGTGGTCCCTCCTGGTCAAAATGATTAATGAAATCATAGTAGAATATCAAGAAGACATTACTGTTCTTGTTTTGGAAAATTCATCAACTCCTCTTTCTTTGAAAGTTGTTTTTCTTTCCTGCAAACATTAAACATGGATAGTTGACTTTGAGAGTGCAATTTAACGCAAATAATTGTTGATATTACCATTTATTTATAACCCTAAATGAGATACCTGGAAAACAACTGTACGGAACTACAATTGTAAAAGGTCATGTGTAATGCTCAGTAGCTTTTTAGCTCATCTAGCTTGAAAGGCCCAATGAGTGCATGGCATGGCTTGGTGTCCGGCGTCCGTACGTCCGTCAAATCGTCCTCTGTAAATTTTTCGTATTTTCGTCTTCTTCTCCAGAACCACTCGGTCTAGGCCAATGGGGATATGAAATATGTGTAAAACTGGTGACCCTGTGACCCCAAATAGGGTCACAGGGGTCACATCCTTAAAAACCTATTTTCATCTTCTTCTCCAGTTCCATAAGGTCTAGAGAGCTGAAAAGTAGTGTACAGACTCCTTGGCCCATTGGGATTCTAAATTGTAGATTTCATGATATATAGGTCACAGAAATTATGACCTGAAAAGCTATTTTCATCTTGATATTTCATGGCTCTTCAAAGGGAGGTAATAAACAACAGTGATGAATTAAATCTTCAAGTCTGTCTTTATTTGTAGGGGATTTTATCTCTGGCCTCAAAGATAGGTCAGAGGGGTAAGGACCGTAAGACCTATATCATCTTCTCCATTTTAAAGTGCTTCCTCTCACCTTTAAGTTGACATTTTGATTTAGTTAATGTAGCCTATATAAAGCCTGATGAGCTACAGAGCCAGTGACTCTATAATTTTACAATTGGTTGCATGAAACACTTTAAAGACATTGTAATCTTTGCTTAAAATTCGAAACCACATCAGTTGGTCTTCAATAAGTTAATCCTACCTTTTTCTAGTATCACGTAATTGTGATGAATATATGAAAGAAATATCATAACCAAAGTGATGTATTTCTACAGAATGAAGTCATACATAAATATCATATGCTTCCTTAACAATGTGCTTTCTGTTGGTACCATCAAGTGTATATGACGACCTGTATAATGTTGTCCTTTGATGTCCCAATGTATGCTTACAACCATGCCCCCTCTGATATTGCGACGGCAGTTATCGATAATCTGATGGAATTTGATTGAAGAGAAGAACGTAATGAACTTACGAGCTATCGATTTCAACTATTCCTGTATCCTTTATCAATATTGTCAAACACCTGACAACAATGGTATGCCGTGTTTCTTCAAGACATAAGCTACTTGTTGGGAAAGTAATTGAACGCAACTCACTTATCGATAATGAAGTGTCCGTTATCGATAATTACCTGTTATTTAAAAAGTGATCTATTATTAAAGACGTCAATAACCTTAAGTCGTAATTCAAATCACTTTATTCAGACTAAAAGGTCATAACGCCAAGAGTAAAACAGTAAAACATGTATGATAATTGATATTAATATAAAATGATTGCAATGTATGTGAAATCAAATTTATAGATTATGTATACAGGAAAAGTGTAAATTATATGAGAATCTATGGGCAATAATCAACATTGATTTCTGAATAGCCGTGTCATTATACCTGCAATGCCAACATCCGTATCTATGCACATCATGTTTAAAAGTTATGTTGCTTGTGTCTTTAAATTTTTACATTTCGTCAATGTGAACCTGATAGTTCAAGGACTAGTGTACCTCCTGCTCCTCACACAGTTTAAGACTAACTCCCATTCTTAAATATTACACTACCATTAGTTGCCATAAGAACAACGATTTTCCCGGTAATAATTTCTATAGTGTGTACATACTCACTCCTTCATCCTTCAAATTGTTATCCGTGTTTTCCTATGTTTTCCACTTTTAAATGACCTCAAAGAGTCGAAGGTTATCATAGTGAATAGCAATCTCCTCAGAGCTAATAAAGGTTAAAGGAGGCCTTGCCAAAAGACTCACTGGGTTCATGTTTGCTCTGTTTTTGTAACAATTTATTCATCACAAACAACTGGCTTAAGCTTATTATGTATAAATGTTTAAAGAAATAACAATGTCCCTCTACAAGATGTTATAGGAAACGCTTACCTGTTGTCCTAAAGTAACACAAATAACACGCGTGTCATATACTCAGCGTGGCCCGTTTTTTAAACATCTTGCTTAGATATATCCCCATGTAGCTAATATAATTACAGTTATCAAAATATGAGATTTATCAATCAGAAAAGGTTTAATGTAAATAACTGAGGGTAATAAACTGGTGATATAGTTTTTTTAATTTGAAGACCTATTTTCGTTTCGTTTCGTTTCGTTTCATGCCTACAAAGATCCAAAGGCTCATACATGAACTTCTATCTATTTTTTTTTTATAAATAATAAAAGATCGATAAGATAGAATATTAATTGACGTTTGAGACATGCTGAGCCACTTCCCACTTTGATCTATCTTTATAAACGTGCACCGGCACGATGCAGAAAAATCGGTTGTGCAGCAAGGTTAAGTTGCTCACATACGTGCTAAAGGGAAAATTTCAGGAGAGTAGAGAGATATTACATTGACTTTTAATTAGTTTTCCAGTAGAAGCGTTACCAAACACTCTTCATGAAATCAAGAGAAGTCTGGGATTTCAACAGCTGAAGTAACATCGTCACTAACAGTGCTTAAATGTACATTAGTTGAAAAATAAGAGTTTTAATAACAGGTGTAAAATGCAAAGGTTTCCACATATGCATTGAAGGAATTTCATTGTATATTAATGATAATTAAATATAGGTATTGGAAACCATTTAGATGGTCTCACATCAATACAATGACATGTTAAGAATTTACTGAGAAACAAAGCAGCCGCATCACCATCGATGGTAGTTCTTTACATCATTGTTTATTAACAAACAACCGCATATGTATCATCACCGGCAGTTCTTTCAGATCAGTACTTTTTATGTTGCTGCTTGATTATTTGAACTGACATCGTAAACAAAACAGTGTAGGAAATTATAAGTTATGTAAATGTAACATGTTGGTACAGGAAAACAAGTAAATAAGTTGTCAGCCATGCGGTGCCTTAGGGCAAACATCAGCGAATAGCATTGTCAGTCAGTTCTGCACTGGCACAGCGCCAGTGAATAAACAAAGAAGTGTCTGCCATGCTTTGCATTACAGTACTGATGGAAAAGCAGTATCTTCATGAATATCAAATGTCATTTGCATTCTGATGTAATTCTATTTAATTTTAAGCTTTAATTGTAATGTAACATCAACAATATTGACATTCATCTCTCAGCTGATTCAAACTGACGTAGGCACAAAACCTTTACTTAAAACAGGAATGCAAAATAAAAATCATTTATAACGTAGATTCATTGGAAATATCCTTAATGTAATTGAGTAAACTGCACTGATGACCTTCCCTTACAAACTTAAGATGTTCGGCCAGTAAGAGATTCTAGTCAATTTCATGTGAAAATGTATATGACCTACAGTCAATGTTAGTATTGTTACATAATTCGCACATGCCATATATAGACCTATAGACCATTAATTACAAAACAGTAAAGGAACCATAGATAAGATTTGAGCTTTACATTAGTACCTTCAATAACACCATGGGATAAGCTATCATCAAATACACGTAGGCTAAAGAAAAGCACGGTGTAGGTCTTACAGTAAACATAAACTTAGTTGAAAAGCAGGGTAGGATTATTAAGTTACCAAACAGGCCCTTAGCCAGTCGGGGAAACTCAGATGAAAACTGATAGGCTAAAGAGGTTTAGATAACTGAAGTTACTTCACTTCACTCTGAAGAGATAAATTTAGGGGTCGTGTATATGATGTAGATCATCTCTGATTTTTAAACCTGACACTTGTTTGACACTACATTATATAAGTTTATAATAATTAAACCGTGCATGAAGAAGGTATGTACGGTTGGAAGCTTATCGAATAAACAGCTTAATATCATGTGAACCGTGACATCTTTTCACACCGAATTCCAATGTATAACGAACCTAAAACCGTTATGTATTTATAACAGTTCTCAAGCAGAAAGTTTAAGCTTTCGAACCCTCGACTTCTTACACCAAAGTCATTCGGGAATGTGCAACAATTGCAACACTCTTCATGGACTTCCTGGATGTGCAGCCACTGGTAGCAGTCTTCATGGACCTGCTCTGTTAAGGCATTTGAAGAAATTCTCAAAATCCTCTTATCGTCTGAAGTAACTCTCAGTGCAGAAACCATTCATAAATTACTTTTGAAACAAGTGATAAAGGTAAACACTTAATTTAATTCATTTGAATAGCATATATTTTTGTTTAAGTTAACACTTTCAGTTAAACCGAACCCTTATCGCATGACATGAATCTGTTATTTAATGCATATATATCCAGATGTGTTACATGTAAGTCTCTGTTCACACGGTTTGACAACACAGTCTCGAAACACAAAATGAAATAAACAATTTGTTTGGGCATTCACTTCTGGAAAATCTTCTTTTCACACTTCCTGTCAGCTCTAACAAGAAGGAGCGGAATAGTTATTTAAAGCAGCTGTCCACGTATAAAAGATCCTCCAAACGTATTGTGTTTCTTAAGGTTCTTGGCTCTTGTTATTGGACTATATTGAGCAGCATGTATTATGTACTGGAACAATTGCGATGTCCAAAAATCCTAAAATCAATAAAGTTATATATTTTCAAACACGGATTTGAATCTTCAAATCTAATTGCTTATACCATTATTGGTGTTTTTTCATTGAAACTAATGAGTTTTAATTTGAAAACTTATAATAAAACGGTTACACCAACAAGAAACTGTTCAAAGAGCCAAATAAGTAAAGTCAACCAGGTTAGTGCAATGGGTATATTTACTAGCAGTATAATTTTTATTTTTCCCTGTAAAATAGAGAATACTCCTTACATGTATCTTTGTTTTAGATCAAAGACTGTTGTACCACTCACTGAAATCAATGAATATCGTGACCAAATATTAATATTGGCTACTATTGTCAAAGAAAATCAACATCATTAAGGAAAACTGTGTAACAGTTTGGTAACCTTAGATACACTGTTTGATCATCATGCTGTCATACTCAATAAAACTAAAGTCAAAGCAAAGAATGAAAATCATTAACATCTCCTACTTAAATCACATGTTCGTCCATGTTGTTTTGAGTTTGGTTCATATCGGTTTTGTGAATATAGAACTGTCTTAAAAACTGTGAGAATTTCTGTCAAAATAAGCACTTTATATGAGAAATAGGTTGGGCTCATGAGATTTTCTAAAAATGAAGTTTTAAAAGGCGCTTCAGCACGATTTTCTTATTGAAACAAAGTGCTCTCTCAAAATTTTAAATAAGTGTTACCAATGGCTAAATTATACTTCTGCAAAAATAAAACGAGCTCTTTTCTTTAAATTCTTCTGAAAAGACCTGGAAGGATGGATCTTCACATTTATTTATGATGTTTCGAATGATAAAGAATGAACTATCTTTTACAAAGGGGCGAGGGGTTATAACATGCATACCAAAAGCAAACAAAGATGGAACTTTTCTATATAAAAAAACAATTACTTTACTGAATGTTGTTCATAAAAAAGTTAGTTCATGCATAACAAACCTTTTTAAAAGACTTTAAATTTACTTATACATTGAAATCGAACAGGTTTTATTTCAGGTAGAACAATCAGTGAAAATACAACACTATTATATGACCTCATGTTTGAAACACAAACAAGAAATATTACAGGTTTACTTATTATAACTGATTTTGGGAAAGCCTTTGACACAGTCTCTAAAGATTTTATCAATATCAAGTCCTCAATCACACAACTTCTTGTGTGATACAAAAATGGCCACTTATCTGAATTCTTTAATAATGAAAGAGGTTGCAGACAAAGTGATCCCTTATCACCATATTTATTCCTCTCTGTAGCTGAAATATTAGGATGTGTGATTAGAAAAAAATATAAAATTGAAGGTATTGTTAATGATGAGGAGGAATACAAATAAGATAGTATCCCGATGACACAGAATTATTCCTTGATAGTAAAGAAGAGAGTTTATATGCAGTTGTTGTAACACTTAATACATTAAAGGATTCATTAAATCCCTTGAGAATATATTTTTCAAAAAGCCATTATTTTCAATTAACTAATAACAATGAAAGACCAAAAATAATCGAGAAATGGGAAGAGGAGAATTAAGTAGTTATAAACCGGCTTAAGACATTTAAAAAACATTAGATCCCAAATTAAGATTGATGCAAATTAGACTGCTTCACAGAATTCTACCTTGAAATAATTTTTTTTAGCAAAATGCACCTTGGCTGAAATTAAACTGTGTACACACAGGCATTATATCTCTTCAATGCGATTTGATCCTTTTTGGGTCTTAACCCATATTTAATACAGATATTGTTTTATCTGATATTACTTTCAGCCAAATATTCTATTTACAAATGTAATTTGAGGAAGACAACACCAACATTACAACATTTCAAAAAAAGAAATTATTATTTAATAGAAACGTTTAGATATTGGAATAAGTCTAAGTTTAATGAATTTGAAAATAAATGTGCAATGTATGATAAACTAGTGGATTGATAAATTAATTGATAATTGTTTAAGAGTTTGAATGGGTATGTTTGTGTGAGCGAATGAAATAATATTGTTCATATATATTCATTGTTTGTTTTTTTAGTTTATATATAAAACTCTGTTATCAATATTATGTGTATGTACCTGCAATATTGTATACATGGAAACTGATATCAGGTGAATAAAAAAAATAAAAAATTAAACAATCAAATTCATTTGGAATGATAAAAAGGATAAGATAAAGAGAACCACAATGAAAAGATTATAGACTGAAGCATGGATGCGTATGGTTGATACTAAGTATCTATTGAAGCACTGAAATTATCCACTCTTCAACTCTACTGTATAAAACCATGTTTTTATCAATAACTCCTGTAACATTCCTTTTCTTTATATTTTCAAATATGGAGCAAATATGGAAAAGAAATTGATCATTAAAAATGCTTTTTGGAAAGATGTTTTAAACGCTTGGAACAATTATTTTTAAAATTTTAATCTTAAATCAGACAATTTTGATCACATTAATGCAGAGGCTTTATGGCTAAATCATAATCATATGAATCCAGGTCATGTTATTTACCATTGTGCTGATAAAGGGTTATTGACCATAAAAGACTTATGTGATGTAAATGGGTGTATGACTTTTAAGCAGATAAAGTCAAGATATGAAATAAGAAGGACAATTCTAGATTATAATTATCTACTAAACATACAGTGCCGGACAAAAGTCATGGGAGTAAAATTGCAGTATTCCCGCAATCGTGTCGGAGCACAGTTGGGTCATGACTGCGTTATTCCTGCGACAGGAACGCGACAGTCTCCCGCCAAATTAGCGTCTCTGTCGCACGATAATTGCGAGATGACTGCGTGAATGTAGGCGGGGCTATTCCGATGCGTCCAGGTCCCAAATTAAGCTGCTGAGAGCTGATTGGTCTAGTACTGTAGTGGGCGGGCGTAAAGATGAAATGTGCATTTACTGTCAAATGATTGCTGAAGTTGTCGTTGCTTCACGTCGAATAAATACCATAGTGTTATGTTGTGGAATTTACCGGCGGTAACATTTCTTACTTGTACACATGTTGTATGAGATAATGTTATGTAATAGTGACAAAATGACACACATTCAACATCTGTGTATACTTCATTTTAAATACGACATGAAATAACTAAAATGTGTTTAAAAAAACAGCCATTATTTGGCTCATGGGACAATGTTAAAAAGGTATCATATATATATGATATGCCTATGCCCATTGCACAATGAAACTAGTAGGAGTCTATTGGTGTTGTGTTTTTTTAACTTTTGAATATATATATATATATATATATATATATATATATATATATATATATATATATATATATATATATATAAAAGGAAAACGGTAAGAAGCAGAATGTCTTAGCGAAATATATTTAAACTGTATAATGGTAGCATTATAAGATATGTTCGTGAAAGTGTACGTTTGGGGATCTAAATAATAATAATAAAACGAAGATCTGAATAAAACTCTATTCTAACAGGTACTCAATGTTATCAGTTTAATAATATTACTCACATTACAACAACCACTATCGACTTTAATTTTTCTCTTTTTTTTTGGACAAAATTTATTTGTTACACTGGTCGATGACGCTTCTGTCATATCACACAGTTTCTTTTTCTGATACATTGTCTATGTTCTTATCAGACATTTATGGGTACAATCCTTTTTCCCTGTATATATTTCCCAACGGTAAAACAATAGTGTTGCATGTAGATGGATTAATGTTAGTATGGTGTTTCTCCAAGTACATACATGTGTATAGGGTGTGTATGTTTGTATATTATACATTTCCTTAAAGAAGATATCTTACAAAATATGATATATAAGTCTGTGATTATTTACTTGTAATAATTATCACGTTTCATAGTTCGGCAAAACCGATTGATAATGCTGTTAGTTACACGGTGTTTTGACAGGTTGCACGGAACTGTAAGACACTTGTATCTTCCGTACTGTCCAACGGCACCGGTACCCCTATGCCCATTGCATCACCGAGTGTACCAACTCCCATTCAAATGGCAATTTAATCACATCAATGGATACCGCCGTGTCAGGCACCGGCACACTTGTTGATCTCGTGATCTACTTCGAATAGCACGTCTCTCATAACCCCAGAGTGGGTAGCTCGATGTTCTGCCTGTTTCTTTTTATCAATAAATCAACATATTTATAAAAGTGCAATCGAGGTGAGATTTGAATAAAATATCTGTCTGTAAACGTTCGTGACCATTATGAAAACTATTTAGTTACTGACTTGAGATTTTAATTGAATTCCTTATCATTATTGTGTACACTCAGTCATACCGAAGTTTGCTGAAAATTAAAATAAACAATGCAAAAATTGTATAACGCCTACCCACATTTTTTTAATGCTTGTTGACTAGTTTATTTTGTTTCTGTGGTGTATGTAACATTTTCTGTTCTATAATCGTCACTCATTTGTTTAAGTATATGTTTGTATGGAGATTTCTTCCTTGTTTAACGATCCCGTCATAATAAATACCTTGAAACCAACAGTTATATCAATTACATGAGATAAATCCTTTGAAGTTTGTGAGAAGGGTACGATTTGTCTTATCACGCATTACGTAGTGCAATATATACACATATAATGAAATATACACATGACTTTAACTGTAGAAAGAAACTTTTAAAAACGTTAGTTTGTTAATATTTCATTTGTACAAACATGTAGTCCTTCATATCCTGTAGATGAGCCCTGAGGGGTAGTTATATACCGGACAGACAGACAGACAGATATTTTCTTACAAAATCTCACCTCATACAAATGTTTATATACAAGTCGATAAAATATAAAGTGATGAGCCATCCCATGCACATGGGATTATGAGAGACTACATATATACATATTAAAGGACCTTAATAAAAATGAAATGTACACAGTATATAGTATACTATATTATTAAAACCCAAGGTAAATTGTTAAGGTAAAAAGAATTGCTAGATATATAAAAGGGATTTTCTAAAATCTAAGACTTCCATGCAGGTTTTGGCAGTAAAATATATGGGCATGACATAATAAATGCAAGCTGTTCCACATCCGATATATTATTAAAACTAACATTCAAAGTAGAAGATAAAGATAACATATTTTTGGTAACATTTTTGTATAAGGGGCAGTGTAAAAGTGCATGAGCTTCATTTTCAACAAAATCGTTGCAGTTAAAACATACTCTATCTTCCAGTGGTGTGTTATTGTATACCGCTAAAACTGATTATTCAACCGGGGAGATATACCACCTCTCATGATGGCTCTTTTGTTTTCAACTTGTGACACTTAAACAAACTTGTCTGTCTGCATGCCTGACTATGGCGAATTAAGCATGTTATCTTTCTCTCTGTGTGTATTACGAGGGAGACACCGTTCACTCAAAATCGTTATGTAATATAAATACACCCGGTGGTAAATTCACTCAGGCGTTACGCCCGCGCCCCCCTTGTCGCAAACCGTCGCATTTGATGTCGGCCATAACCTCGCATTATCATAATTAAACCAGAGACGTATATCCATCTAATTCCTTGTCTAATTCATTGATTAAACAATTGATATCGGCTCTTAAAGGAACATCCATCTGTCTGTCTGTCTGTCTATGCAAAACGTTGTGTTCTAGATTATGTTATGTTATCGGGAAGTACTGACTGTTGCCGAAGATTGCCATTTTGATCTTAGTCTACTTAGTATATTGACGATATAAAGCTAACAGTAGTGATTTCTGATCGAAAACCGGACAATGTACCGCGTGTGGCGCGCGCAAATGATTTAAACGTAATTTTGGAATATTATTTATAACAGACAAACTGATAAATTAGTCACATATTTAATAGGTCATATAACTACTGTACATATAAATGGGACGTTCAGTTTTGGTTTCTGCATATGCATAATGATGTTACTCTATTTTAATTGGAAACAAGTATTTGGTTATTCGGGATGAATATGCAAGTCGAGTATATTTATTTGCACTGTAATTACAAACAGCACATATGTTATGTTGGATCGTATTAAAGCTTAATAAAATTTTATGAAACACAATGGATGCAGCTTTACCATAAATGCGACCTTGTGCTGAAAACATTTCGACATGTTTCAAATAAACAACCTGTATAAATATTGTCTTGATATTTTCCCAAAGATATGACGATACACAAGTCGAATGAAACATTTCAAATCTAAAGACTGAATGTAACCGAAAATGAAAGAATTGCATTTGGAATTTGAAGGCTAGACCAGTGACTTTTTTCTCAACGCAAGGGACCAACCACCAGCACAGTTTACCAATCGGTAACCGTGACCTCGATCAATATCGCTTGATGACAAAAAATATGAACACAACATGTTAATAGAAGAGCATCACTAGCAGTTTTAACGAATGACGATGCGTTTGTTTCACACTCTATTGGAAAATCCAATTTTATATATTACTTGTGACTGAGAGTTAGACAGTTATAGTTTATTAAAGTGTCACGCATAGAACTCATTGTACAATTGTACAATATAGCACAAATTATTAGTAAATACCCAGCCAAATTGACTTATGAGACACATGTTACGTTTTAAAACATACTACCCACAGACTCATGTCATATCGAGCGAGACAATAAACCCGGCGAGACGCAACGAAGACGAATAAGCACACTGCTTAAAACAAGGGACGGGTTGTGTATTGAAAGTGGGTTGTGTATTGTAAGCGTGTATTCAGTCGTTAGAAATAAATGATATACCGGATTACGTAACATACATTTAGGTAGTCGCGCGTTTATCACATTACGTGACCCACTGGTCACCCACTGATCAAGCGTAATTAAAAAATTCCAAATATTCACGATTTGCTAACGGTCATTTAGGTGTTATATACATTGATAGTGTCAGTGACGGTACGCTTTTATATTACGGTTTTATTCACTTAATTGGAGGCAAATTTACTTATACATGGAAGTTCAGAAATTATGTGCATAGGGTAATTATCAGAAAGGTTCAAGTATCGTACCTTGATATTCTGAGTCTATTTGGATTGCTTAAGACGCGCGATTATAAAATACTTTTTGTTTTTATTGCCATTTTCTTTAAAGTCGTACCGACAATATATTTCCTTTACTTTGATCTTCGAATGATGATATAATTGCATCAGCCAGTTATTTAATCTACCGGTACATGATTTGATACTTTCGGGTACATTGTGTAAAGGATAAACGCATCTCAAATTCACTACACAGTTATTGGCATTTAAACTTTTGTTACAGATCATTCAGCATGTACATGTATCTCGGGTTTTTTTCTGTCAGAGAGCAACAATCCCTTAATCAACCTAAACACTCATTCTTCTAGCCCCAATTCTTCACTAGTGATTTCTTTTTAACTCATACACTCGCAGTGCTCTGTTGGCGGGAATGAGCGGTACGCTCTCATACTAAAGTAATACTATTGAATCGGTTATGTTAATGATGTCTGGATGGGTTAATAAAATCAAGGATATAACATGTCCGGCTATAAATGTAAATGGAAAACGCCGTTTAATTGTATGTTGACATGTTAATATAAATATTCGTTTCCATATATGTTTATTAAAATGGTCATGACAACTGTGTATTAAATTTTTTTTTAAAAACAATCTATTTAAAATCTCAAAATAAAATCACACTGAACTAATGTTGTGTACATTTTAGATCAAATATCATAGGGATTATGTGAATATAAATTCATAGTTTATTCATTAGATGATACATACAAAATTCCACTTAGAAGTGTAAATATATTCGCTAAACAAACTAAGAAACCGAAGCAACAATAGTCCACAAACATACAGTATCTACTATCTAGATAAAATTATTTACATTCGTCACACATCTATCTATATGCAATAAACATCATACATGTAAATCTTTATAATGTACAGTAATAGTTATTTACATGTATCTTATATACATGCATACATGTATTTGGGAATACATATGTGAACCTTGAATGTATATATGCGTGTCTTTGACAGATTAACCTGTCAAATTTACCTCAAACTAAAATCCAATATCTTGAAAATGTTTTGTTTAAAAGTACATTTCTTATCACTGAGAGATTACTCCTTGTATGTTAACGGTTTTGATTTATGCATCTGCCTGTATAATTAATTACACATTTCATAAACGGGAGCGAAATTAGATAAGCCAACAGTTTAATCAAATCCACTAACATACAGAAAGAAACATCCCCGAAAGAAGACCTAATTTAATGTTTTTACGACAAATTATAAGAAAGATATAACAATGTAAATGTAACGACGCCCTTACCAAATATGTAATTGATAATGTTAATAGAAATATAAATAAAAGTATATCAATCATTATTATTGTATAACATTCTTCAATGTAAATGAAATATGATTATGGTTTCGGCGAATCGTTTCTGAGATGCTTGGTGATCATATCATCGGCAGTGAATAAAGTTGAAATGCATTTGCTGTTATGGAAATGACCCTTCCGCCGTCAGTTCTATATGTTTATGCAATTCTAAATGAACACAATCAATGTATAATACAACTTAACAGCATACTTTATCACTTTGAAAATCAGGTTTCATTTCGTTTCCGGATCATCAAAATGATCAGTTCTAATATTACCCACAAGCATTGTCAAAACAATATACAACATATAAGGATTTTACCGGAGTTCAAAACCGGCTTCAGGGGAATACCCGACCCACAACTTCCCCACACCACACAAACACCTACACAAAATATGTATCCGTTATCATATCCAAGCAGTTTACTTTTACAAGAACAATAATAAACACTACACAATATGTACACACTGTGTAACTAAATATAATTCTAAATACACTATTATGTGGACGACAATATTCAAACTTTATATAAAGTGAATTTCCCCAGTGCAATTGCATGTGTTTACAGGAATGCTATTCTCTCCAATCGCGTTTAGCTCACATAACAGTGAATAAGAAATTTAGTTTATTACAAACTGTCTCACTTCGTTACATAATCGGACAGGCGTACATGTACATGTAGGACTTTCGAGACCCACAAATAAATAACAATAAATTCCTTACTAAGAAAAATATCAATATATCTTTAGTTTATTGAGTCAATCATCCATCCAGGACCATCTTACGCAAAAGCATTGATCGCAGTAATGACTAGCGCGTACATGTAAGCCCCGCCCTCCCGGTAGCCACTGAACCGCTCAGTCGCCTGTATTGCGACTCTCCCACTCTTTTACTGCGATAGTAGTGCAGAAATCACGGGTCAGTCCTGCGAGCCGACTGCATTCCCGTTGCGATAATACTGCAGTAATTTCACTTTCAGACTGCAATACAGGGGAAGTGACTTTTGTCCGGCACTGTATTACCTGAATTTAGGAAGAACCATTCCTATCTACAATTTGTATACCAATGTTTACAAACAAAATATAATGAAACCCACAAAGGGTTCACTATTATTTTATGACAAGTTGGTTTCTAAAAATTAACAACTTAAAAATTTTAAAAAATAGAGCCATGGGCTCTGTAGCTCATCAGGTTTTCATGGATTTAATATCTAAGGTTAAATATTTAAGTTATCTCAAGTAATATATTGTTTACAAGCAAAATATAGGTTCTTAGATCATGACCTCTGTGACCTAGATTGGGGTTACAGGGTCACCAAATCTACAATTAAGATCCCTATTGGCAAATGACTCTGCACACAACATTTCAGCTTCCTAGACAAAAGAAAATGAAAATAGGTTCTTAAAGTTGTGACCCCTGTGACCCCATTTGGGGTCATGGGGTCACGAAATCTACAACTTAGAATCCCCATTAGCCAAGGAGTCTGCACACAAATTTGCAGCTATCTTGACCATTTGGAACTGGAGAAGATGATGAAAATAGGTTTTTAAGCGTGTGACCCCTGTGACCCCATTTGGCGTCATGGGGTCACGAAATCTACAATTTAGAATCCCCATTGGCCAAGGAGTCTGCACACAACTTTTCAGCTCTCTAGACCTTTTGGAACTGGAGAAGAAGATGAAAATAGGTTTTTAAGCATGTGACCCCTGTGACCCCATTTGGCGTCATGGGGTCACGAAATCTACAATTTAGAATCCCCATTGGCCAAGGAGTCTGCATCCAACTTTTCAGCTCTCTAGACCTTTTGGAACTGGAGAAGAAGATGAAAATAGGTTTTTAAGCATGTGACCCCTGTGACCCCATTTGGCGTCATGGGGTCACGAAATCTACAATTTAGAATCCCCATTGGCCAAGGAGTCTGCATACAACTTTTCAGCTCTCTAGACCTTTTGGAACTGGAGAAGAAGATGAAAATAGGTTTTTAAGGATGTGACCCCTGTGACCCCATTTGGGGTTATGGGGTCACGAAATCTACAATTTAGAATCCCCATTGGCCAAGGAGTCTGCACACAACTTTTCAGCTCTCTAAACCTTTTGGAACTGGAGAAGAAGATGAAATTAGGTTTTTAAGCATGTGACCCCTGTGACCCCATTTGGCGTCATGGGGTCACGAAATCTACAATTTAGAATCCCCATTGGCCAAGGAGTCTGCATACAACGTTTCAGCTCTCTAGACCTTTTGGAACTGGAGAAGAAGATGAAAATAGGTTTTTAAGCATGTGACCCCTGTGACCCCATTTGGGGTTATGGGGTCACGAAATCTACAATTTAGAATCCCCATTGGCCAAGGAGTCTGCATACAACTTTTCAGCTCTCTAGACCTTTTGGAACTGGAGAAGAAGATGAAAATAAGTTTTTAAGCATGTGGCCCCTGTGACCCCATTTGGCGTCATGGGGTCACGAAATCTACAATTTAGAATCCCCATTGGCCAAGGAGTCTGCATACAACTTTTCAGCTCTCTAGACCTTTTGGAACTGGAGAAGAAGATGAAAATAGGTTTTTAAGCATGTGACCCCTGTGACCCCATTTGGCGTCATGGGGTCACGAAATCTACAATTTAGAATCCCCATTGGCCAAGGAGTCTGCATACAACTTTTCAGCTCTCTAGACCTTTTGGAACTGGAGAAGAAGATGAAAATAGGTTTTTAAGCATGTGGCCCCTGTGACCCCATTTGGCGTCATGGCGTCACGAAATCTACAATTTAGAATCCCCATTGGCCAAGGAGTCTGCATACAACTTTTCAGCTCTCTAGACCTTTTGGAACTGGAGAAGAAGATGAAAATAGGTTTTTAAGCATGTGGCTCCTGTGACCCCATTTGGCGTCACGGGGTCACGAAATCTACAATTTAGAATCCCCATTGGCCAAGGAGTCTGCACATAAAATTTCAGCTCTGTGGAGTTATTTGTTTTGGAGAAGACGTCGAAAAAGCGAAAAGTTTACGGACGGATGGACGGACGGATGGACGGATGGACGGACGCCGGACACCATGCCATGCCATAAGTCCATTGGGCCTTTCAGGCCTCATGAGCTAAAAATGGGAAATGAGTCTTACGGATTATAAATTTAACTGGCAAATCATTTTTAACTTTTTTAAATATTACTTGAAAGATGTTAGACTTTTTGATTTTCAATACATATTTTTGCCAAAACAATTATACTAAAAACTAATTGTTAGGAATTAATCTCATTGACAATGAATTATGTACTTTTTGTTAAGAGTTTTCTGAGAACATCCGTCATATTTACTGGGAATGTTGTGAAACCCAAAAAAATACACTTTCCACAAAAGAATACCTTTACGAAATACTGATTTGGTTTGTCGTATTACATAAAAATATCATCATGAATCAAATTATTTTCTCAGCCATTTAACGAAAACAAAGACCCGGGAACCAGGATGTGGGCTTCCCCAGGTCAAGCGAACTGCATGGCAATCATTTGAGACATAATTCCGTCTTACAGAGAAATGATATGTAGGTGTTGTAATATGTTTTTACATCTGTAGTTTTACTCTGCGGTTCGAATCTCACGATTCATTGGTGCTATCAACATTGCTGGAATTAATAAACGATTTTAAAAGGTGTTTTTTCGCTGATTTTCGTGAGCTGGCTTGAAAGTTTGGGGTTAGCGATATACCTTTTGAACTAATGATCCGATTCTGACCATTTATAGTTCATTTTGTTGGGAAATTATTTAGCTTTTGTATCGTAGTCATCGATTGTGCTTGTTTTGTATGTGAAATGTGACTTTGAATGATCATGGGGTGGTTTCGTCGTTACATCTCTTTCCTTTTATATTGTAATAGGGTAGGATCTATATTAGTATATGTCTTTCAAACGCTGTTTCTAAGCGATACACGCCCCTGTGTTGTTATTCAACACAAGCATTTTAGTTTAAAACTGACTGCACTAGCCGGAGGTTTTCAACACTGAAATGTGTTGTATTGAATAGCTATTAATCCCGGAAATTTTACAAATGCAACTATTTATCGACATTGTAACATGACCGTTAGTTATCATACATTCTGAATCAAACTCTCTTTTTGCGTACCTAGCTCTGAGTTGAAAGGACTTCACGACTGTCAGGTCAAACCAAATGTAAATACTCGGGGTAATATGTACATAAGCAACAAGTTACGTATAAACCCAAAGAGTGTCACTCAACTACAGTAACTTCACAATGTTCAAGTTTCCTTTTAGATGGTGATAAACATTAATCTACAACATCAACACAGTTAAATACCTAGGAAAAAAAATCTGAAACTTGCCCTAACCCCTTGTGCCAATGAAGCTAGCATTGTGACGTCAAAACGGTTGATCACTGTATTCATTTTCATTCAACAAAGGCAAATCAACAAATCAGAATCAAGGATACACCGAAATCTTGTTACCATAATGGTACAATGATGGAATGGTCAGCGTTCTTGTTGTTTGAACTCTCAAATTGGCATGAGACCAACAAATCTGCCTCTCTCACTGAAGAGTTCAACACCACTGTCGCTTTATACGTAGCACCATTTTATTTGAATGCAGATACCATTTTCTGTGGATACAGCGAAATCTACAATTTAGAATCCCCATTGGCCAAGGAGTCTGCACATAAAATTTCAGCTCTGTGGAGTTATTTGTTTTGGAGAAGACGTCGAAAAAGCGAAAAGTTTACGGACGGATGGACGGACGGATGGACGGATGGACGGACGCCGGACACCATGCCATGCCATAAGTCCATTGGGCCTTTCAGGCCTGATGAGCTAAAAATGGGAAATGAGTCTTACGGATTATAAATTTAACTGGCAAATCATTTTTAACTTTTTTAAATATTACTTGACAGATGTTAGACTTTTTGATTTTCAATACATATTTTTGCCAAAACAATTATACTAAAAACTAATTGTTAGGAATTAATCTCATTGACAATGAATTATGTACTTTTTGTTAAGAGTTTTCTGAGAACATCCGTCATATTTACTGGGAATGTTGTGAAACCCAAAAAAATACACTTTCCACAAAAGAATACCTTTACGAAATACTGATTTGGTTTGTCGTATTACATAAAAATATCATCATGAATCAAATTATTTTCTCAGCCATTTAACGAAAACAAAGACCCGGGAACCAGGATGTGGGCTTCCCCAGGTCAAGCGAACTGCATGGCAATCATTTGAGACATAATTCCGTCTTACAGAGAAATGATATGTAGGTGTTGTAATATGTTTTTACATCTGTAGTTTTACTCTGCGGTTCGAATCTCACGATTCATTGGTGCTATCAACATTGCTGGAATTAATAAACGATTTTAAAAGGTGTTTTTTCGCTGATTTTCGTGAGCTGGCTTGAAAGTTTGGGGTTAGCGATATACCTTTTGAACTAATGATCCGATTCTGACCATTTATAGTTCATTTTGTTGGGAAATTATTTAGCTTTTGTATCGTAGTCATCGATTGTGCTTGTTTTGTATGTGAAATGTGACTTTGAATGATCATGGGGTGGTTTCGTCGTTACATCTCTTTCCTTTTATATTGTAATAGGGTAGGATCTATATTAGTATATGTCTTTCAAACGCTGTTTCTAAGCGATACACGCCCCTGTGTTGTTATTCAACACAAGCATTTTAGTTTAAAACTGACTGCACTAGCCGGAGGTTTTCAACACTGAAATGTGTTGTATTGAATAGCTATTAATCCCGGAAATTTTACAAATGCAACTATTTATCGACATTGTAACATGACCGTTAGTTATCATACATTCTGAATCAAACTCTCTTTTTGCGTACCTAGCTCTGAGTTGAAAGGACTTCACGACTGTCAGGTCAAACCAAATGTAAATACTCGGGGTAATATGTACATAAGCAACAAGTTACGTATAAACCCAAAGAGTGTCACTCAACTACAGTAACTTCACAATGTTCAAGTTTCCTTTTAGATGGTGATAAACATTAATCAACAACATCAACACAGTTAAATACCTAGGAACAAAAATCTGAAACTTGCCCTAACCTCTTGTGCCAATGAAGCTAGCATTGTGACGTCTAAACGGTTGATCACTGTATTCATTTTCATTCAACAAAAGCAAATCAACAAATCAGAATCAAGGATACACCGAAATCTTGTTACCATAATGGTACAATGATGGAATGGTCAGCGTTCTTGTTGTTTGAACTCTCAAATTGGCATGAGACCAACAAATCTGCCTCTCTCACTGAAGAGTTCAACACCACTGTCGCTTTATACGTAGCACCATTTTATTTGAATGCAGATAACCATTTTCTGTGGATACAGCTTATGTGGTCGTGTAATGAGATGTTTTACCCTTTAAGTACCAATATCTCGTATAAATTTGAATAATAAATGGAAAATTTGAAAAAAATATAATATGCAAAAAATCGTACTACAGCGCCGTCAAATATCCTTTTTTTAAATCTCTATTACTATTACAATTACTAAGACTAGGAAACGATGATGTATCAGAACAAGTTTAGTCTTCGTATTTAAATAACGTTGTGTTTTTCATTATACTCTACCTTGAGCCAAAGAGATTTACCGAGTCACTATAATCGGGAAAATAACACATTTATAACACATGTGTCATTTATGTGAAGGTGTAAAGAAAAAATAATTATCAACGACTCTTTTGTGAGGTGCAATTGAAATAAGACAATGTTAAGGTACAATAAAATTGTTTGCAATTAGATATTTCTGCATTGGTCAAGTTTACCAAATAACCGACCTGGGATCTATAACTCGGTCCATAGCATCAACAACTTTAATGTAAATAAAATATTTAATATGTTCCCGATTTTGTATATATATATAGATTGGAGAATAGTCGATGGTAGCACTTTAATGAGTACATTTTTAAGAACACCCTTCAATTCTAATACCATTTTTATCTGTAATTTGAACATGACAGGCATACAGATCATTTAAAGCTGATGTAAAGTTGGAAAAAATCACAGCCACTAAAAACAGGTTTTCCGCATCATACCTTGAACTATGAATTAACATTGATTCTCATTTTCATATGTCTTGCAAGTTGCATAACAAGAGGGACAACTTCAATATTGCCATCTTGAACTTCCCTTTTATTAGCAGTAACGCACTGTCAATAATGACAACACCAGTTTAGTATATCCCAATGACCCTGAAGCAAGACAAACATGTCCTACTTATTCAAGCTAAAACCTAATCAGGAATTACTCTTAACAGCCTCATTAAACATTTCCAGAAATCGTATGGTAGGCAATAAAAGAATGTTTTAAAATTTGACAGATCACTCAATACTATTCCATATTGTGACATCATAGTTATGTTTTCTAAGCTTCCTGAAAACTGCAACTAGGCATTTTCAAGAAATATGTGTATGGCAGTTTCTACAGGACAGAACAGGTTTTCCACCTGGTGTCACCACTGATGTTAATTATTCTACTTATATCTGGTGCAATAACATTTACAGTACTTAAATCTGCCTAGATGTTTGTGATGTATTTCTTTCTATTTTTATCAATTTCTTTTCATAAAAGAATCAATTCACAAATAGATAAATCGTTTTCATTTAATACTTCTTTGACACCTACTTAATTTATTTTACTGTAACATCATTTATAGAGATACATATGTCTTCACTAAAAAGAAACAATTTTAAGTTTTCCATCATTTATATTTGGTCCAAAACAGCTTAATGTGAGGTTACTTAGTTTAACAGATAGAGATATGGAAGTGTTAACTTCTTGTGGCACATACAAGCACTTACTTGCTGAAATAGCAGACACTACTGACGTCAGAGTCTTACAAATAGACTTTGAAAGTGGTTTAAGTACATTCTCCATTAACAGTGAATGAATTTAGAAGTGTTTCAAAGCTTTGAAAAGAAGGGTTGATAATGTTATGGTAATGATAATACTATTCTTTGGAACTATTCAAACTAAGCTATACTTCAGAGTCAAATCATATCACATAGGTTGTGTTCATATAGAAAGTACTTTGTACTCGTTGACAATAAAACAGGCATGTCTTTAATATGTTTGTATTTAAGTATATAGTTTACACGTTGATATGTACGACTCATTGAACAACATTGAACTACAGATTAAGACTAGTTTTCTTTAGACTAGTTTTCTTGAAAAAAAAACAAAAGAAATTTTGTACTGACAAAAGAAACATTTTAAACGGATTGCCTTTCTGAACTATTTGTCTGAAACTTGTGGTGTTAAAGTAGTTTATCAGAAATTAGTTTGCCTTCCCTTAAAACCTGTATGGTCCCCTTAGACACTTCAAGTTAACGAGAATAGATAACAGTATATGCTCTAATAGACTTTCAAAATTCTGTCTTTATCACGTGTGGATCGGCGTCTTGTGAATATAGTCGTTTTGAATGAAACAAATCCTTTTCTTGTTAAAATAAACTCTCTTTATCACCATAATATGATGGTTACTGGAGATATTTATGGTGTTCGCGTGAAGCATCATTGCACATTCATTGTAAGTAATCATGAAGTCTCTGGTGTGAAAGTAAGAAGAATGATTCAATGGAAATTGAAAGTATAATCGAAAGGTGTATTCTTCATTTGAATAACCTTTCTTATTCTAAAGATTTTATTTCTGTTAATCTACATTGTTTCAAGAACATTGGTTAGTGAAACATTACTGACATGAATTCACACTTTTCCTCCAGGTAACCATTGTCATGAGGAAACCCATTATGCCAGTGTTATAAAGCGTTTGATAGTATTGATAAATGATCAAACAAGAAGGAAGTATTGATAAATGATCAAACAAGAAGGAAGTATTGATAAATGATCAAACAAGAAGGAAGTATTGATAAATGATCAAACAAGAAAGAAGGCAGTATTGATAAATGATCAAACAAGAAGGAAGTATTGATAAATGATCAAACAAGAAAGAAGGCAGTATTGATAAATGATCAAACAAGAAAGAAGGCAGTATTGATAAATGATCAAACAAGAAGGAAGTATTGATAAATGATTAAACAAGAAGGAAGTATTGATAAATGATCAAACAAGAAAGAAGGCAGTATTGATAAATGATCAAACAAGAAAGAAGGCAGTATTGATAAATGATCAAACAAGAAGGAAGTATTGATAAATGATCAAACAAGAAGGAAGTATTGATAAATGATCAAACAAGAAAGAAGGCAGTATTGATAAATGATCAAACAAGAAAGAAGGAAGTATTGATAAATGATCAAACAAGAAAGAAGGCAGTATTGATAAATGATCAAACAAGAAAGAAGGAAGTATTGATAAATGATAAACAAGAAAGAAGGAAGTATTGATAAATGATAAACAAGAAGGAAGGCCGAGGCTGGTAAGTTCATCAGGTGTTGGGATTATTAGTGACTCGCTGGTATAAATACAAAGTGTATTCCCCATGTTATTGTAATTTGCTGTAATGATTTATAAAAATATTTTCATAATGTCTTGTATAGGGAGAAACAAATCCTTGAGAAAGTGCATTTGTTAGTTTGGGCTGAAACATTAAAGAAACAATGTACATATTCAGTACGTATTCAGTTCAAATGATGTGGATGCTGAATGTAGTGTATAACAACGCATTGATTGACATTTGAGAAAATCAGGTTACTATCATGGAATTAATTATATTCATTATGTCATGTTGAGTTAAACCATACTTCCGGTTTAGATCTTTAAAACAAGGTTTTCGAAACAACTCAATGAAGTTGTTTGATGAGCACGCAAACTTATATGAAATGTTAGTACTGAGAAACCACATATTAGTGCGTGCGAGCCAATTAACAAAAATATGAGTTCATGAAAACACAATTCAATTGTAAAGAACTTTTTGATTAATGATTCTTATAACATATATAAAAAGGTATCCTTGTATATTATTTACTGTTTGATGTCCACTGCAACCATTACTTAATGATAGGTTCAATTCTTCCCGTTTCTATCAATATTGACGAAGTCAAACATCTGTTCATCAATATCTACTAATCAAACATTCAATGTGTAACCTGTCAACATTTGAAAGGGGAATTTCAGGTCTCTGCCCCGTTGTTGTGAAGCCTTGGGTAGGCTAGTAAACAATTAATTGATATCTGGAGGTATTAATCAAACCATGTAAATACCTGTCTGTGATCTGAACAATTGCCTCATGGAATCGTTTCACCCTTTAATTGGAATGCTGACAAGGTCATTACATTATGAAACTCAGAGTGTTCATTTCATTCAAGATAAATAGAGGATATTTTACATTTCTCGTCGAATACCAATGATGTACATATTATCGAGTGTAGTAGAAATGTATATGTTCATGAGTAGCATTTATGATTTAACAAAGTTAAATTAGTCATGACATTGAATGAACAGTGGCCAGATGAATCCAATGATTCGATGATGTTCCATTCCCTTAAAAATGATTTGCTGCATACACATTTAAACGTTATTCCGTGCCCAAGTGAAATTAATAAAATAGTTCCGGGTTTGCACCTCATCATCGTGCCAATCTGGTTTGAAGTTGACGCAAATGATGATGGCATGGTGCAGTTTGGCATGATTGATGCCAATCTGAAAACATGTGACTCCAAAGTAGCCCCGGTATGTGTCACATATAATTATGTAATTATCATATTCACGATCGTTTGTGGTCGGGAAATAAGTTTTAGATGAAACTTTAAGGACAAACGCTTTAAACAAAATACCTCATGGTGAACCTCATTCCCGTTTGCTTACATCGTCTCATCTGATTCTTCACATAACTTCATCAGCTGGACCATTGATGTGTTCTAGGCTCAGTCCACAGTCTGATAGTAGGAGAAAAATTCAGATTGGTTCATGTAATCAGACATATAATGTTGTGAAATACTCACTTCTTCACACCATATCTAATTTCAATGTGGAGAAATATGGACTACAACTGTTCATGACAACATTCTTTTATCATTCTCATATATCATTTTCCGTGAATAAACTTCGAATCATATCAAATATATTCAAATTGCATTCAGGGATTCATAGCATATGGCATAACAAAACCAATTCTGAAATTTGGAGAAACAAAGACGTATTTATTATCGTTTCTTGCATATTCAAGGACTTATAAACAAACATGTTCAATATTGCTAAAACTGTTGTGTGAGGTGCTCAGTTTAATACACAAATTCAGAAATGTTCATAGGACGTAATTATTAATGATGACGCATTCAAATTATCGGTTTAGTAAACAAGACAAAATGATTTTATCACATACATCAAGTAAAGATATAAATGTAATTGGAATAACAAACATGGTTACATATTAACAACGAATAAATATAATGGCAAAGTCATAGGACATGTGTAAACTGACTGAAGCGTTTATGTTAATTTTAGCGTTCTCCATCATGGTTACTTTACATCCTTTCTCTTAAAAACACAATACACAGGTCAACATCACCTTAGTCTTAAAATAGTACTCTGTCAAAACTTGCTAAAATGTTTTTGATCACTGGTGTCAATTCCACTTTGATAAATTTTACATAAGTATAGTGTCCCCCTTAACGTGCAATCGAAACCCATCACTTGGAATTTATCTGAATATTACTTCTGTGAAACATAAATGTCGATACCTTCAACATATGCTTTATGAATGCGATGATATACCACATTAATGGGAATTTTTAGAATTTTGTAAATATATGTTTGCTTTTTTTAACGTTATTGTTAATGCTGTGTAAAAAAAATATTTTTAGGGTTTTCACGTGATCATTTTAACAATCAAGATATCAAGCTCGTCATGTATTGAATTGATTAAGACTCATTATAATTCCTACATCATGAGCAGTAAAAACAATTTTCGGGTCCCTGTCATTGTAATGCTCCGTTAGTTTGAAAATAAATGAGGATGTTTGATTCAACGCTCAAACGTTAACAAATGTAAATGCGGGTCAGCTCTTGTGTGCTCTTGACTTTATTAACAAAAATAAATTGTGTTCTACATACGTGCATTACTAGAACCTTTAAACAGTCATTTGTAAAATACTAAGTTGCATCAATATCTGTTGAAATACTAAATCTACATCCTTTTGGTAATTTGAAAATTATTATTTATAATTGACCGTGCTGAGCGATTATTCAAAGAGCCAATTAAACCTTATTTATGTTCTTCTAAATGTTCAAGATGATGTCAACTATGAGTAATAATAAGTTGATTGTAAATACATACCTTCTAGATAACACTGTTTAAAACTCATTATAAATCATTTTAAGTACAAATAGTGAACAGGTGCACTTAATAGCTTTATATATACTGATAAACTTGGCAACGAAACGGTGACTATGTTTATTTCTATACGTAAACATTAGAAAATTTTAACTTTAAATTTGTGTAATCTATCATACATCAAGGTTAATGAACACATTCAAGCTTTTTCTTTAAAAGGCATTGGTTTTATCAGTTGAAATGAACATTAAATTTCTCATCCAGTGTTAAAAGTGCTAGATGGAATATGCCACCTTTCGTATTTAGTCTAAACGAATATATTAGACAACTTAAATCTCCTAACAGCCAACAAAAACTATGAAACGAGACCAAATCAATGTTTTAACAGCTGCCTTCCTATTTCTGATTGACAAACCGTTTGATAACGATTTACATTTACAGTGTTAAACTGTTGTCCAGATTCACTCTTCTTGTTCCTTGAAGGATTTAAGGTATGTACAGTATGAACATGCATCAACTAATTTTATTAAAAACATTAAATTATATTTTGTCAACATTTTGCTGCCTCTTGTGCCACATATTACGTCAAATATCGTTTCTCTCAAAAGTTAAATTGTTTCCTTTTATAAGCCAAACTGTGTACTTTTAGCAATGATACTATAACAACAACTCCGATAAGTAATATATATATATTCACAACACCTAGCACGAGTGTTTTGCTCTCTTCAAAGATAGATTATCACTTTATATTAGGAACGTGAAAAATCAAGGATCTCAAGCTCCGTTGCAATATAATTCATTTCCCACTTTAACAGGCTGATTAGAAAATAGGTTACGTCATGTACAAATACAATATTATACCACTTTGTTAATTCATTGAGCAGGAAATTAATCGAGAACATTTTTTTTATCTTGCTAAGACATTTGTTTTGTGTTCATGCTTTCGAGCTGAAGTAGGCTTGACGATGTGGCGAATTTGACAAAAGAATGAAAACCGAAGGATCGTAAGGTATCGGGCCATTTAGTGGCAAACACTAGCGTTTTTCAGATACATTGGGTGTCGGCTAGACATTTGAGTAGTTCACGTATCTTCCAGCCATTATAAACTTGAATTCAAGATGTTTTGAAGTTGAAACATTATAAAATGATAGGTTTGGTTGGTTGTCTGCAGACTTGTAAATGGTGGAATCGCCTGACTCGCAGTTGTTCGGAAGTTATGCAATCTGACCACAGTCCACCATTCCAAAGGGAAAGAGGCCCTTAGTTCACCGGTAGATTTGGTTGTGCATTTTGTAGTTTCTATTTTATGGTGGCATACTCAGGACAGTTTGAAGACACCCTAATATTCTTATTTAACTGTTGACGTTTATTACCAAAACGACATTCTTCAAAAACAAACAACAATTATCAATATTGTTGGAGAACTAAAGAAAATAAGTAAAATGTAATCAGCAATTGCTTAATTTCAATTCAAGATACTACTGCAACTACATCAGTGATTGGTGTCATGGTTAAAACGTTACAAAGCCTTTACATCACAGAAGTTTGGCTGGCAACTCTTGCATGCTGCTTCACCTTGATAATCTTATGTTTTCTTTGAAACATTAAGTTTCTTTTTACGTGTTATCACTAATGTGTGATTTGAAATAAATGAGCTTGAAAGTTTGTTTTAATACAGCTAAAACAGGAAATATCAGCAATGTAATGAAGTGTCTTACATAACTGCGATACTCGACATATCCTTGTTCGCTTGGGTAAGAACAAGGCAAACAACGTTAAACACTCCCAAATGCAAAATCGTATATGTTCAATAATGTGAGGGCTATATTGTACAATATTCGCTACAAACACGTGTTACTCAGCAAGGAACATCATGCCAATCGTACCATTATGGTGTGGGGTTTTCTCTAATAAATGACTGCAAGCTGGATTTGGTGACACTATATCCAGGTGTTGCTGGATCCTTTCGTTCTCAATGATTTGGATAACCACAGGCTTCCCATTAGACCACTCTTCGTTGATGAAAATGTCCGATCCCATCGTTACCGAGCTTTGATCCAACATCTGGAGAATAATGGTGTTTCTCAAATCCCATGGCCATCAATGTCCCCTGACTTAAACCCCATCGAGGATGTCTTGGACCAAACTGGTAAGCCCTTCTCCAAAACACCCGAGCCTTACATGAAGGTTAGCAGCAAATCACAATGGAACAATTCAGGAGCTCGTGAGCGGTATACCGAGATGCTGCAGTCATTCAGGTACGAGGTGGCAGCACACGTTTTTGACATGTTTTATTCCTTAGTTTATTCAGTATCGTTTTCTCTGATGGCACATTCCCAGAACCTGTTCATAGCAAAAAAATGGATCTATGATTTTGTTCAAACTGCACCCTTGTCTTCTTGTGTGTCTTGTTACCTACGTGCTCACCTCAAATATAACAATTACTTATGCAAGGAAAAATAACTGTCAATATTTTTTTATTTTTAAAATTGTGAATTTGATGTTTAGTTCTCAGAAGTACACCAGTAATCCCATGGCCAACAATATGGGAAAACTTACAGAAAGCTTCACATTTATATTTTAATGACTGGGTACACTTGTGATAGGATCTTGGCATGCCGACTGTTTATCATCAAACTTTCTATGTAACTCTTTTAACTAAAGCAAACACTCATATTAGCATATGAAGTACATATCAGAAAATGTTTAATTGGACACTAATTCCATAGTTTCATTTCAATATGGTTACTGTTAATAAATCGGACAGTATTATATGTACAATTAGTGCAATACAATACGATATGTGCAATTAAATATACAAAACATGTATGAGGCTCATACTTGTCAATATAGACTGACATTAGGTGAAGATGTACATAGTGTGTAGCACATTGACATTGAACACCTTTATCTGTGTTAGAAATTGCACCAAGGATTCTAAATAAGACGTCTACAAGGTGATATGATTTTTCTATAAAGGCTAATGATATTTCCAGCCCATATCAACATGAAATATTATGTACACAGTGAAGTAGATCACTTTAAGTGCAACAGCACATTTACAAGCTTTCATCACAGTATCTTATTTCTTAAGCAGATATAATTGAGAACCAACATCTCTTAATAGCTAAAAACAACCTATGAAACGAAAACCAAATCAATGTTTTGACAGCTGCTTCCCTCATCTCTGATTTAGAAACCATTTGATGAAGATTTGCAAGCACTGTGTTAAACTGTTTATCCAGACTCACTCTATGTGCTGAAATGAATTTGATACCAAACATTAGTGTGCAGTGTGAAAAGGTATCAAATATTTTTAATTTACAAATCATTAGATTTTAAGTGATTTATTTATATGAAGTAGAAACCATCATACTGTATGTGCATATTATGAAAGTTTAATTTCATCAATATTTACAGGGCTTGGGTGTGTTGTGAACAGTTGCATTGCATGTGTCAAAAACATCAATACGTCAGGCATCAGGTACAGTTTAGGTAATTTTAGAGTGTCTGGTTCGGGGGTTAGTATGTCGGAAAATCCAATGGTCTGCTTATATTTTGCCGACAGTTTAATTCTTGGTTTTTTTAACATAGTTTGTAGTAATACGTCACAGTAATCTATTACACACATGTGAGTGGGAACATTTCAAGATATTTTGTGTATCAAACGTATGTCAGATACTGTGAGTGACTCTGATTGGTCGTTCTGTGGTGATGACCCGAGGTCACGAGAGTGGGACTATTTTTGCCATTCATAAATAAACAACTTAATAAAATTCGTATGAATCACAAGCTGAGAAAAATCTGCGATATTATAAATGAAACAATGACGAAGCCTGAATGCTATTGTCCTATCGTAACCTGTGCCATCAGCCCATCACACACATCAGCTGCGCATATGAGTTGTCTCCCTTCAATCGTCACGTTAACTGAGTCAATCTCGCCCCGCTGTTACTCGCTACTCACACCATTTCAAGACGCTGCAATACATGTAAACGGGGAACAATCATACAAATGACTTTAGTAATAATGATCCCGATGCAAAGCGATTTCGGCCAAGTGAGGACCATTAACAAGAACTGACATGGGCTCAAATCATATTGTTTATTTATGTGTCGAATTATAGCTATGAATACCGTATATATTACAATTCGTCACTTGCCAAAAGTATTTAACTCACTTTTGCTCGTTAAATACGTTTTACAAGTAACTCGTTTTAACAAATACGGTATCCTTCGGGAACTTGTTTGGTATTCTCTATTTCATCTATCGTTTAGAAGCCTCTTGGGGAGTGGCGGACCATTGTTTGATGTCACAAGAAATGAATAATACGTTCCTTCTCCATTGTATGAAAGAGGTTTCCCCAAGTGGGGGCATGCAGAATATGAGGTTGTTAGTATCCCGTTCAGCGGCGTTTACTTATGATATCATAAAAATGTATTTATGAATTGAATTGAATTGAAAAATATAAAAATCAGGATAACCTAATTAGCAAAAGGCTCCACTTCATCACTAAGTCACTTCAAGTCTAACGGTTTTGAGATATGGCCCGGAAACGAAAGCATTTCGGGATTCACGGGATTACGGAAATAAAACTTTGTGGGGGACATAATTAGCTATAGCTTACATGTATATCCCGTGCTTTTATATGTGTACATTTCATTTTCAGCATATATTCTCATATAAAGCAGGTGATGAGCATCAATCATATTACTTCCAAACTTCCAAAGGTAAGGCATAACTCTTGCCAGTCTCCATTACTGGCTGATTTAAGCCTTGTAGTATTTCCTTCGCTTTGTTGTGCCAAATTAGTGGATCGCTGCACCTGAAATGCATAGTGGGCCCGGATTTTTAAGCACAAAGATCTTAAGGAAATACTGCAAGGGATTAAAGGGAAAGTTATATCACCGATCTATCGGCAGCATCCACCAATGGATTCTTGGCATTTTGTGAAATGAAAACACGCTATATTTAACCCAATTTAAAATGTGTGGTATAATAAAACATGTACACTGATAGAATATTCACATAGTAACAGAAAACGTTTCATAAAACTGATAAACAATATCCTGTTAGGCAATAGCAAAGTTTTCCCCACTCGCAGCGCCGATGAATGGCTTCAATTCTCATTGTTTTGATTTTTCAACAAATGTGCGTTCGTCTTTATCACGTTGTCAAATATAAAGTTATCAAAATATTCCCTTCACTTCTATCTTTCAATTGTAACGTGTTTTAATCATATATTAATAGCATTGATGTATACACAGGAATATCCTCTCGAATTTCGTTTCCACAAAAAATACCCCGATAGAACCTCCATTTAAGTTGCATATGGTTTTATATTATAGTGCTACAGTTCTCGCAGCAAACATAACATAACAACGAGCCACATCATAGAGGCATTTACAAATCAACTTCAAGAACACCATCAAATGAAGAAGTGTTAGAATCAATGTTTGAGTTGTCAGTTTATTTTGAGGTTAATAGTTCTAGAAAAATACATAAAAGTCCAGCGTCAGAAATAATTTTAGCAGAAACTGAACAGCGAATTCTAGAATTCTAGAAACTCATGTTGTAAAAGAAGATTTTGGAATTATAATTTTGATAAATAAATATATTTTGTCATTATTTTACTAATGTATCATCCCGTTGAGTAACATAACTTAAACAATAGGGTCATAAAAGCTGGTTTAGATTAAAAAAAAAAATTTCAAGATAAATAAACAGGTGTACTTATGAACCATTACATATTAGTAATTAAAATAACTTTTGCCTTCAATGACATGACGTCTTTATCATCAATGAACAAATTATTATCTAAAAAATGTGGTATAAAAACAGATACATGGCTGATATACACATCATAGTGTGATATCTTGTATTTACCGCTTGAGTCATCATTTACTAATAACTACATGATGAAATACTGACCATATAAATGCAACTCGACTGTACAATATGAATAAAGTAATATAATGTTATTAATTAAGTATTTCCGTATTGGCCCAGTTACAGGTCCGAGGTCTGTTGTATTGGCCCGAGACGAATTCAAGGGCCTATACAACGGACCGAGGACCTGTAACTCGGCCAATACGGAAATACTTAATTAATGACAATTTTATTAATTTACTTCTTTTCATTCTATTTGCACAACACTAGACATCTCATATATATTGAAATAATAATTATAAACAAGATTGGTGAACAAATAGCACGGGTCAAAGTTGTGAAGCGACAGCTTCGGGCTTTCACCAAATGTGCAACTGCGCATGCTCAGACTCATATTGGCCCAGTTTGTCTCGTTTTGGCCCAGTTTTCCCGTATTGGCCCAGTTTCCCCGTATTGGCCCAGTTGTCGAATCATATGGTCTAGGCCGTAAATGCCGTATACATGCCATAACATTGATAGTTAATTAATAAGTATTTGTGAAAAACGTCTCTACATTGATACCTCTTTCCGAAGAGTGACTTGTGTTTTTATACATTGTAAAGTTAATCATTTAGCTGACAATTTCAAATCTTATGATTTCAGATGCCTTTATTTTGTCAATAGTCAATCATTCAAGTCAATCAAACAATGTTATTAGAATCTAAAGGAAACCAGGATGACTGAGTTGTTGGAATAATAAGGAGATATATGCTAGTGAGATGTGCCTGATGTTAAGAGTGTGGAGGAGTACTTTTATTTGTGTAATAGGCCCTTTTGCCTATGCCACAACATTTGGAATTACCAAAACTAATTCAATTTGAAAAAAGTTTGCAGATAGTGTCTTCCAAATAAATGAGAGGGTATTATGTGACTTTACGCTGCACTCTTTAATTCTCAGCACTTTATACACTTTATAAACTCGAGATTCCGTGAAATGCATGCTGGACATTTGTTTCAGTCAAATAAGCAATTTTTGTTGTAATTAACAATAACAATTGACACGTTCATGGCAACATATAACATTGCAGGGCAATGGAAGATCTAGGATATATTTTAATAACAGTAACAATGCATTAATTTTCATTAGAGGCACCATCTAAACTGTATTAAAGAAGTATTTCACATGTAAATAGTTACATTATTCGGGAGAGAACTTCTGAATAGGACCATCCTTTGTCAAACAAATACATGAACTTAGATTTCGTGTTTAATTCACCTATAAAACACAATTCTTAGAGACAGTTATATATTTGATCAGGGAATGCACTTAGTTCTTGAAAATATAACGAAATAGTGCGTAAGATGAAGGGCCTGTCTTGCAATCATAGACAATGATATTCCTCATAGAGGGGCAACAATAATTGACCCCAAATGTGCATTCCAGTTTTAAGACGCCTGTTCATGCTTCAGATAGTTCAACAGACACAACACAACAATCTGTTGAAGAAACAAAACTTCAACTTGATGAGTCGCCATTTGCAAGTTCCCAAATCGGACAATGGTTCAAATGTATTGATGTTAAACGAAAAGTAAGTAGAGAGAGAACCGGACAGAGAACGTATTTCCACTTTGAAGCTACTCAAATACAAACTGCATAAGTACATATTGTGAGTATAATACAGAAACATGATAATGTTGTATCAATTGAGTAATACCATAATTGAACAATACATATTTCGCTACTAAAAACCATCTAAAAGTTTCTTAAATTTTCTCGCAGCAGTTGTAAAAACATAAAGTCGAAATTACAAATGGCAATCTAGTTTGATGCGGGTTTTTTTTCATCAAAGGTACTTCTCAAACTCATTTATGGACTAGCAAAACTCATACCTGTTGATTTGCTGCAGCTGTTAGTACAAGACCTAGTACTTAACTAGTTTATCATCTAAAGGAGGTCGGTCATCTCTGTTTATTGTGATCAATTCTATCAATGTCCAAACTTGACAAGGAGTAATTATGTTATAAATAGATTGCCGTTATGCAGGAAGTTAGATATGCATATGAAAGTACGATAAATGAGATAGATGTATATATGTGTGAAATATCTTCAGCTTTTTCGGTGTATTTTTCACTATCTTCATTTCAAAGTGTGAATTGATAAAAAAAAAAGAATTTTGCATCAAATTCACATTGATCAAACAACTTAAGGAAACGTAACAACTTTCAAACCGTCAGGGAAATTTGGGAACAAAAATCCTTTTTTCCTAATTGATGTTTGGTAAACAAACCATGTAAGCTTGTTGATGCACTTAAGTGTTTTTCAGTGTTTCAGAAAGTGATTACTCTCTTCAATCATCAAGCAAAGTTGTGATAAAGTGAGTTTGAAAACAAACATAGATTTAGCTTGTTGAAAGATGATCTCGAAAATGTATTTTGAATGGAAATCATAAGTAAAAAGAGGAAGCAATTAAGAAAGGTACATCCTCAGGTTTAAGGGTTGAGTTTGAAAATTTGATGAGCACAAAAGTCGAATCGTTCTTTACACACATTAATACGATATCAAATATAATTTATTTAATTATTAAACTAAATTATCCTGCCAACTGTACAATTAGTGATTAGAATCTAAAAACCTAGGAAATCAGCTTTTTAACAAAGGATCACAGCTTCTAAGAGTGGCATTTTACAAGTTGGAAGTCAAATAAGGACAAGTGTATGGATGACAACTCCTTCGTTCGGAGATAACGATCTCTTGCTTGGAAACTAAACAAGAATCTGTATCGAAACGTCGCACCCTCCACATAAAGAAGTTGTCATCCACACACTTGTCCTCATTAAAGGATCACAATTTGAAGTGGCTGTTACTGGTTTGCGTGACAAGATGTAGTGTCCCTCATATTTGATCATCGCTGTCTGTTTGAAGAGAGGCAGTATCCTCATGTAGTTCCTAATTCGTTGATATACACATTATATATCTCATGGATGTATTAACAACCTTTCAATTCAGTTGTTTTCCGTGGAACAAGCCGACTTTGTATGAGAGGTTTTTGTAAGCCTAGGTAATACCCTGATGTGAGGTCCTTATTTATGTTTAAAGGGCTCACCAGCAGTGTATTATCAAGTGACGTTATTGACGGCGACCACCATAGATCGGCGTGTTAGTATGCACACGTGCAACAGAAGACCTTGAACTGGTAAAGTCAAAGTCTTTTGACTGCTCAATAGACAGGTCAGTATAGCTGTGACAACATCGGTTTGGCGTGCAACGTTACAGTTTTACAATGATTTCTATTTTTATTTTCTCAAAACTTGTCACTGATTGAACAACTGTCAGACGGTCCACGATGGCCTGTTGGAATCAAACCACACCCTCCAGTTATTGAACAGGCGTCGGACACAGAAACAACTGTCAGGTGACGTCAAAAGACATCCTTAATTCTCGATCAGAAAGTGCATTTCATAATGCGTTGACACACGAATCGACCACATTTGGCACCCATGTGGCACATTTTACAAATTGAAAGACTTAAGGGAATAGAAAGACTTAAAATTTACGTGTTTTGGTTATGTTTTTTTACACCTACATTTGTACATCTTTTGGATATCTTATGTGCCAAACTCATTAATTAAACGTTAAAGTTAAGGATTGTGATGTTTTCCGAAATTAATTAACTATCCAATGTACCTTATCTCAAACGTCTACCATATTTAGTTTTTTAATTATAGTGATTATATTTCTTTTGCCTGCCAGTTTATTTATCTATTTATAAGGTATAACTACATCAACGACGGAATTACAAATGGCAAACGAGGTAAGACTTTGAAGAGCTTGTTCAATTATCAAAATAAATTCTCCAGCACATTAATGAAGTGTTAGATTTCATCCCATCTTCAGACGGCCATTTCTGTATAGTGTGATACATTCTATTCATTTCTGAGTTGTACAGGACTAATTATTTCATAAACAACATGTTGTTATACAGAAAATGGCATACCTAGATGAATGACATTTAGTTGAAATATCTATGTGTAGTAATATTTGACCCATATTTTCTTTGATTGACGACATCATGATGTTGCTTTGATAAGATATCGTCATAAGCGATTCTAAGGTGCCTAGCAGTTAGAAAGTACTTTATCGGACAATAAAGGTATAGCTTTTTGATGGCACAACAATTGAATCACGTTTCCACTGTTCGACGCTGCCCCCTCGTAATCGAATGTGCCCATGGTAACGTAACGTCAATTCGTGCCAGCCGTCTGCGCTCATACATTGCAAATAATATTATAACGTTCCAAGAGATGAAAGGATTTGCCCTTTTTGCATAAAACCAACTATCGAAGATGAATTTCATGTTTGCCTGGTGTGTCTGTTTTATCGTGACATGCGTGTCTTTCTCCTAACTCGATATTACTACTCTGTTCCCACCCGCGATACATTAGTGTGATTATTTTGCTCCTCGTCTCCCAATACTTGTGTTAATTTGGCAAAATATATATTTCTTGCTACAAAGAAACGTAATTCCTTTTTCAAAGGTATACCTGTAATGTAACACTTAACTGAACATTATTTTCAGTGTTGCGATGTAAATGTATAACACAGCGCTCTTGTTGGTTTGTATATCATCATACTCTGTACATGTATAAAGGGCCGGTGGCCCCTTTACCTGAATAAATCATCACTATCACTAATGTAGTGTATATTCCTTTCCATGGCGTGCAGCTCCTGCAGCTGGCTAAAATTTTATGATTGTAGCAAACATTTAACATTGGCAAATGTACGTTCCTTTATCACGCTTAGACTTGACCAAGCTCTACCAATTAATCTTTTTGGAATGTTAGTCACGTGATTAACCATATATGGATAGTGAATGTTTGCAGGACCTAAATGTTTGAAAGTCTAATGTTTTTTAAACCAGCCGTATTTATTTCTTATTTTCATGTGAAAACAATGAATCAGTTAACAAATAATATATAGAATCAATGAACAATTTTTATTTCAATATTAAATCTACTGAATCAATTGAGTAAAATATTGGCCCTGTTCATGGATTATTAATATAAAGAATAAAGAAACAATAATTTCGAATTGTAACCTGTATGGGTCATTTGGTATCTTAGAAAATAAATAATATCTGCTGTACCCCAATGTGTTTTGCAATAAATTATAGTTTTGCACTTAACTATTATTACATCAAAGCACACAGAATGATGTCCTCGTGCTTTAGCGATAATAGTCTAAGGCAAAATTATACTTTATTACAAAACAAATTGGCGTACTGCAAAGTTTATTTCTTAAATAACTAAAGGTTACTCTGGACAATGACTTTGATTTCATATTGATGAAATAACATTGGGAATAGGAATCCTTGAATAATAACTTTCCTAATAGAAGGTTTGGTAACTTTATAAGACAGTTTGGTAAACAGGTTCATTGATATTGTTTATTCAAGGAAATTCTGTTCAGTGTTTTCCCTAGCCTGAAGAAATATTATGCTTGTTCAGCTTCAAGCAAATTGGGGATAAAGTGAGTTTGAAAATAAACATAATTTGGTTTGTTGAATGAATCTCTCGACGATATATTTGGAAACGGAAATTCTAAATAAACAGAGGAAGCTATCAAGACGGATTGTTCATGAGGTTTTAGGGCTAAATTTGAAATGTGTTTTTTTTATTTCGAAAAAAGTAATTTTTTCTTACCAAATTTGTTCATGAAGTAATCTTCTTACAATCATTCATCTTTGCGATTTAAATCTTGGCAGTATTATTCCTCAAAACGAAACTTTTGACGTTTTCATTTATGCAGCAAAGTGTTTTACAAACAATTTTCTTTGAGGTTTACGAGAATGATGGAATAAATCTTAAATGGTGAAATAAAGGGTACGTTCGTAAATTGTGTAATAAATCGGTTTACACGAGACGTTATACCAGTATTAATAAATACTTATTAATAAATAATAATAAGTAGTTTGACATTTGTAATCCATTCGATCCATTTATACTGATATTTACTTGTCAGCTGGTCCAATACATGTCTTTCATATTTAAATAGTCTAACCCCTTGTTTAATGAATGAATGAAAGAAAGCAACCTGTGTAGTACAAATTGACAAGATGAGCGACTATCTCTTCTGTCTCAGACCAATATAAGATACAAACAACTCTGAAAAATGTGTGTCTAGAGAAAACTTGTGGCTAGCCAAACGTTCATGTTACCGTTTCATGTTTTACATATTGATAACATAGAACGTTTGTTTTGAGTCTGCCTACAATGTAGTTCTCGAAGCATAAACAGTTTTTTATTGAACCTCTTAAATACAACCACATAAATGTGAATATTATTTTGCATATCATTGCATTGTAAGCTGCAGTATCTGACACACTTTCCTTTCTCTGGTCTGCCTATAGATACCATTTTACACTCATTAACATAAGTTTATTCTTCAGATTCTTCCTCAGATGTTGTTGTCCTCAGTATTTCTAACGTGTAAATCTAACTCCTTCATGTCTGAAATTTTATTACTTCTTTTATGTGAAACGGAAACATGGAGTAATAGATAATACGAGATTGATGTCTGAGATTGATTGAAGTCATTAAACAGAGGGGTTTCAATAAATAACAGGCGAAATTTGACTGAACATGAAATAAAGTCAAGTATAAGAGAATTTAGTTTATCTCCTTTTACCACAAATTATGTTGTTATGTTGTTGTAACTTTTAGACAGCTAGCTTTACAAACAGTGAGATGAGTCCAATGTGTAATGCATTAGCAAGTAATACATTTGCAAAGTAGATGCTCATGTGTCCACGGTTAAAGGTACAGAATTACTTGTAGAATAATTCCCGAATGAAGGATTCCTTTCACTGTGGTGAAAAATATAATCAAATGTTTTGCAAATGTGTGTGCTGGATGTCAATGCAGACACGTGTCTTCTTCTTGATAGTCTATTATCACAGGTGTTTGTCCGTTTGTGACCAGAGGAGTACCATACGTCTTGTACTTAACCTAATGAGGCACGTGGTATTATTAATGGTTGCTCCTGGCGATCAATCAAATCATTGTAGAATCTCAAGAAGACATTTCTGTTCGTGTTTCAGATAATTCATCAATTCCTCTTTTTTTAAAGTTGTTTTTCTGCAAACATTAAACATTTTCAGAGAAATTCTTACATGGATAGGTGAATTTGACAGAGCAATTAATTGTTGTGATACCGTTAATTTATAACCCCATACAATAACATTTTACTTTAAAAAGTGAACTCGTATTAAAGAAGTTAAAGTTTATTCAGAATTAAAGGTCTTTTGGCCAATATAAAAACCAGTGTGATAATTGATATGGATATTAAATGGTTGTGATGTATGTAAAACCGGCTTTATAGATTATGTAAGATTTGAAAGGTGTAAACTCTATGAAAACCAATTGGCAGTAATCTACACTGATTTCAAAATAGCAATGTCGTTGTACATCCAATGGCTATATCCATGTACTTCTCTATACATCACATTTAAATGGTATGTTGCCTGTATGCCTATGATCCAGTTCCAACCTGCATCATCATTGAAAACATCGACATACTGTTACTGCCTACCCTAACTAGGATGGTTAATGTCAGTCTCCGTTCTCGTATCCTTCCTTACCAATTAAAGCAATCTATTGTCAAACAATCTTGAAGAAAAATATCTTCAATCATGGAGATCTAACACATTATAGACCTGTGTCTCATTTTTCTTATCTGGTAAAACTCGTAGAGAAGGCTGTGGCTACTCAAATTCAAGAGTAGTTATTATTATTAGGTCTTCAAGACGTATGTCTGGAAGACCTATTGTTATTATCCGAATTTGTTAGGTCTTCAAGACTACGTGTGGAAGACCTATTGTTATTATCCGGGTGTTTTTTCCCCGTTTTGTACGGAAAATGGTGAAGAAAATTTCAGGGTGCCGACCTCAGTCCAATTTTGGATTTTCAACTTCCTTCTTGAGTTATCTCCCCTTCAATTTAAAACTTCAAACCTTGTTTTGGGGGCACTTGTGGGCGAATTTTGAATTTCATCCTAGAATTTCCGTTATCTGCCCTTGAAAATGGTCCTTTTTTATCAGTTCGAATTTCGGCTTCATGTTCAAAGGGACGTTACTCTGTTACAAATACAGATATGTCAAAGATACTTATTGCAATATGATGCAGATACATTACCTGACATTGCTGTTTTAGATCATTACCATGTAAAAGTTTATAGTTAGGTCACAAATTGAACATTTGCCAACAAATATGAAATTTCTTTGTTTTGAGAACTTTTGAGAGTCATGTGCTTTGAGGAACTCTCCATCGTAAACCATTGAAAATAGAAACAGGTTTAATTGTTTATATGAAGTAGGGATATCATTTTATTAAGAACTATAACTTTCAAGCATGTATATGTCATAGTTTACGTGTGACAAGTCATAGAAGATTGTCATATTTCGAAAATCCCCATTTTCAGCAAATTTCAAAGGATCATGACACCTTAACTAATTAAGCTATTAAAATGTTACTGATACCAATGTATGCACAAGTTCCAAATCTACAACCTTTGCGTTGTTCATAGTTTAGCTTCAAACATCGTAAATGTCGTATAGGGGTCCCAAAATACACATTTTTGAGTATTTTTTTAAATATTCAGAAGAACATAACGCATGAATTATGTATGCTATCTAAATGGTGATTACATCTACTTCAGTTGAAATTAAAGCACAACATTTTTCATAGTATACATTAGCATGAAAATATTAACCGTTTTGCCTTAATCATGAGAAATGTCTTCAAGACTTCTGCGTGACCTTGAACTCCATGTTGGCCTCTCGGTTATTCATCATTTTATCTGCTTTAAAATAAGCTATCAAACATGTCTCTATTTTCAATAGTTTTTTTTTTAAATTATCAAAAGACAATGACCCTATGAAAATGGAACAATCGTTTATTAATGGACCCCTACACGATCTTTCTCACGATTAAGACAAAATGGTAATATTTTCATACTAAGGTGTAACATAGAAAAAGTTGTGCTTTAATTTCGAGTTAAGTAGATGTATAATACTCAAAAATGCTTAAATGTGGACCCCTAGACAACGTTTGCGATGTTCGGAGCTTAACTATCAACTTGTTGATGAAAGGGTTCAACATAAACGTTGTTGCTCTTGAAATTGTGCATAAGGAGGTATGCATAGAATTGCAATAGCTTAATTAGTTAAACATTTATGATTGTTTGAACCTTACTGAAAATGGCGATTTTCGAAAAATGACAATCTTCTATGACTGGTCATATGTAAACTATGACAGATAAGTGCTTGGCATTTATTTTATTTCATAAATTTCTAATTGACGTTTCTAATTGACAATGAGCTATTAAACGTCTTCCTATCTTCAGTAGTTTACGATCAATAATTCTCCAAATGATGGACCCTTCAAAATGGTCAAAATCACAAAATTTTACTTTTTTGGAAATATTTTTGTGAAGAAACTATCAACTTTTATATGATAGTGATATGTTATGGAATTTCTAAGCAATTTATAAGACAGAGATGACAATAGATAAGTTTCACATAAGTTTCACATTCGTTACAGAATAATGTCCCCTTGAACATGCATAGAAAAAACGCCCTTTTCAAAAAGGTCAAAAGTCAAGGGCACATGACTGAATTTCCAGGCCATAATTCAAAATTCGGGCTAGATCATTTTTTTCTAAATTCATTTAGCTTTCAGATGAACTATGACACATAGCTGTATGTGTTGCCGTGATTTAGGAGAAGATTTTTTAATATGTGTACCCTCAAAATCGCGAAAGTGCACAACATGTTCAGTTTTTCCGAAATAGCAAAAAAATATATTATTACGGCCGAAAACCGCTATAGGCCTAATCGATGGGGAAGTTATTGCCCACATTTTGGTGAAATGATTTCGAGCTATTAAGGTTTAAAGTTTTGACTTCAATGGGAGATAACTCAAGAAAGAAGTCGAAAATCAAACTTCGGCCGACGTACAAGGTTAGTTTTCGTTACAGGCTATCATCCCTGAAAATTGCGTGCAAATCGGTTCGGCCGTTACTTCAGAATCCGCAAAAGACGTGCAAATAATAAGAAAAAAATCCGGATAAGAACAATAGGTTTTCCAGACATACGTCTTGAAGAGTTAATAATTATACGTTATTAGCCCGAAAGGGAATTTGTTTACACCAGTTGCTCCTGTATACATAAAACACATTTAACAATAAACAAACACACTAAAACCAAGGCTCCTGACCTAACAAGATAGACATTGACAACACAAAAGAACAACGTCAGCTGGAAACAAACCATTAAAATATGCAAAATGTGGCCTGTTTTTGCTACATCTTGCTTTGAAATATTCCCAATGTAACTCATACAAGACAGTTTTCAAAATATGAGATTTATAAATGCGAACAGATTAAATATAACAAACAGAATGCAACAAACTGCTAATGTATTTATTTAAATTTGAGGACCGTTTTTTGATTCATAGGTACAAAGATCCAAAAGCTCAAACAGTAGTGTATAAAGTAAGTGGTGGGCATTTTAACACTATGACTTATTTCATCTTAATAATTTTCCCATAGCTTATCCTCCACATTAGTAACAAGGTAAAAACAAAAAACAATGTAAGAGTACGACGAAGAGCCGTTCTTCTCCATATTATGTAAGTCAGGTCATGCTCTTAGATGTCAGCGTAGGGAGACATTCGATTGTCCAAAGAATGGCTTGCATATACTTACACGTGTACCATTTAATAAATTGTCAGCAATGGTGACTTTACATGAACAGTCAATGTAGCCGTTTAGAATACAAAATTAATTTTTAATTCACAATTTCCTCAAATCTGATATATGTGTCATAGATCCCGCGGTCAGCAGCTTCTTACACTCAACAACACATGGCTGAATCATAATTGAGGAATCCTAGATCTAAAATCCAGGAGATTTATTTCCCCAGCAATCACATGTATATAATCAGGGTTTATTTTTTCTGGATTCCATATTTCCGTATGTTCAAACATAGCTACTGTTTGTGAAGCGCTGTGAGCGAAAACGCTTGAGGATTTGTTTGTGTCTATTAAAATATAGTGTTTCCAGCGACGTTAATTATGTCGTTCGGAAAAGAAATATGTATTCCAGTTATCGACGTAGGTGTGAAGACGAAATGACATTTTATTTTATTATTTTTCCATAAAAATGGAAGTTTCTGAAGTTGAAATTGAATGGCTGGTCTACAATATATTACTAAAAGACCGAGGTTTATTCATCCAATATGGTCAGACAAAAAGGATAGGGATCTTATTTTATTTCGATTTTGATATCAGTTCTTGTTTAATCTTGGAAGAGATGAATCAAACACTTTATTAACTTCACAAATTACCAACATTGAATGCTAATCTAGATCAGGCCTATGAGAATTTCTAAACTTTTCTATCAATTCTTGAAGCGTTAGAAAGTGTATTACAACAACGACATTCTTCTGACAAAGTTTCTAATCTAGTTTTTGTATCGAGGACTCCTCCTAACCATGAAAAGATTTGTAGGTTGTGCAGTTTCCAGAAATAATCAATCAATGACCGTCTCAATGAAAAACACTTGTTTGTTCATGTACCTACAACTACATGTGCATGATTGAGGAACTCGCCACTGAAATCTACATAAGCTAGAAGCAGTTGGGGTATGACTTTCCCATACTATAGAGCTTGATTTTCAGAAACACATTGACTTGTGCTTGATAAAACCTGAAAACCACATAAGCATGATGAAATGCATAATGATGAAATGTCGTAATTATTAGAAAATGAAGCTCGCGTAATAATTGTACTCGTTGTCATGCATGTTACTCATATTCAGTCAATAAGACTCTACACTCCTTCAGACGTCCTTTACAACGTGACCTCATTTTTCTTTTCAAAGTGTTCCAAACCAGAACACGTCTTGGGTAGTTATTCATAGAGGAGAAATATAATTTTAGCTGTATTTCAATATACTCTCCTAACGTTTGCGCCTTAATGGTCATGTTTGGATATTGACATGTTTTTATACTTAATTTTGGACTACTTTGTGTAGTTAAATGCATCCTATAATTAAATGGATAAAGGAGAGATGATAACAAAGGTGATTGATAACACGAGCCTATCAGCAAGCTGAATGGATTTCAGTTTGACATTGATTATTTATACAGAAAAGGCGTGACCAAATAAACTTCACTGAATCAATAAATGTCAATGAAAGTCTCTGAGATCAACAGCTGCACCAACAAGGAACCAAGGAAGTGGCTTTAGCAGTTATTTTTTTACAACATATGATTTTTTTATTTGTTCATTTTACAAATAATCGAAAGGATATTGTTTGCTCAAGCATCAACAAATTCAAATTACTGCGTTCGAAATAATATAGAATTCTTGATTGAATTCCTAATTTCGTACACTGAGAGGATATTCGGTCACAAGTTTACGAATTACCTTTTCACAAATCTAATTAAAAATATTTGCAAACAAGAAACCTCACGCGACTTTTCTTTTTGTCGCCAAAAATGTACTCTGTTCTGACCATCCCTCGATCCAAAACACTTACATGTATGTACAGCTATATGTGTATGATGGGGTAATTTGCAGCTGAAGAGTAATGGAAAGAAAAATGGGAGCGAGGAGAAGCAGTTAACGTTGTGCATTTACTTTCCAATAATCTACTGCCGAGGACTTTCACACACACATCCAAGGAGGAGTGCTTTAACAGAGTTATAAACCGTTAATGTTTTATAACCTGATGATAATGTAATGTTTCTGAATAAAGGAAAATGAAGCGCAAATGAAGATGCTATGGTAGTGTTTTAATCCTTTCCCACGCATTTTACCGATAACGTGGTCTCTGATTACTTCACAAAGTGTTTGGAGCTTGACCACGTCAGAGCTGGTTATTCATAGATAGCAATAACTCATCTAAAGTTAATTATACATAACACTTTAAATAGCATATGTCGTATAAGCAGCTGCAGTGAACATTAACATGCTTTCATTAGAAAGATTACTCACAAAGTTACTCAGAGCAGAATGTACCTTCATGCTTAAAAACCTTAAACGAGCGGGTTTAATTCAGGAATACTTTGTGCAGTTAAATGCATCCTATAATTAAACGAATAAAGGAGAGATGATAACACAAGTGATTGATAACACAAGCCTATCAGCAAGCTGAATGGATTTCAGTTTGACATTGATTATTTATACAGAAGAGGCGTGACCACATAAACTTTACTGAATCAATAAATGTCAAGGAAGTCTCTGAGATCAACAGCTGTACCAACAACTAGATTTGGCTTTAGCGGTTTCCTTTAACAACTACGGATTGAAGTATGTTATAATTTTTTTTAAGGAATCGTTTTGTTACACATTAATGAGTGCAGTAATGGCATGCAATAGTTTAGAGATCTATCTACTATAACAACACATGCCTCACAAAATATGTCATTGATAAGAACAGTCGTAAGAAACTAATGGAAATGGTCACTATTTTCAATAACAATACAATTCAGTGTTGATTGGTCCATGATTCGTTATATAAATAGCTACACACGAATGTTCCTCCATTAGTTGATCTGAAAGCAAACAGGGAAAATGAGTTCAATGCCAATGTACATCGAAAATCTATATTCCACAGAAAACACAACAGGACGATGACCTTCCGAATAATGCACCAATTTATCAGATGTTTGTAAAATTACTTAAGACATTTAATGTTTCAGAATTTCTGAAAAAGATATACATAAAATAACATACAGAAAACTCAGTGGCCTGTACTCGAGTATTTGTAGGCTTTACAAGTTCTTTGCGTGTAACCATGCCATGAATAGCTCCAAAACTACAAAGATGTCAAACATATTTACAAAAGATTGGCGCGTTTTCTCTGGACAATTTCACTCTGTTGCAATTTATCATTTGTTGGTCTTCCAATTACGGAGATATGAGTGTGTTATAGAAAGCAGGACTGTCTCCACCTACATAGTTCTAAATATATAGCAAAAAATATTGTTGTCAAGTAACAAATCTAGACTTGTAGACATAACACAGAAAGAAAAAAATATCTTATATTCGATTAACATGTTACAATGTCATTGAAATGGCTTTAATGTTTTGAGAGAAAAGCATTGTCATTTTAACAAAAATAAAATAAGGAGAAATAACTGTTCACATCTTCTGACAAAACTGTCATGACACTATACCGAGATGCGCTGAAAACCCACCGACTTTAATGCATATTTAGAAAACAATCTGGTTTAAGATACGTCAAATCACTGCAATAAGATGTTTATGTGATCATGGAAAAAAACCACTGAACATGTTGCCGAAACACGAAAATGTGAACGTGGCTGAATTGGAGATGCATTGTTTTTTTATATCATACTTAGGCTATTACATGTGGCGTTTCAGAATCTAGGGTCCGTACACTACCTACTGTCTTGTTAATTGAGTAGAATTTTGAAGTCAAAACGACCCTCTTCAAACGACGCCGATCCACACGTGATAAAGAGAGAAGTTCTAGAGTCTATAAGAGCAAATACTCTTATCTATTCTCGTTAAGTTGAAGTGACTAAATGGACCATGCTTAGAAGGGAAGGTATAAACTACTTTCACACCATAGGTTTCAGAACAAAATGCATTTGTATATAAGGACAATCTTTTTTTCAATTTTATTTTGTCTGGCAAAATAACTTTTGTTTTGCAAAGAAAACCAAAATGTTTGGAGTCGTCGAATAAGCTTTTTTTAAAAAGGTGATCAATATTGAATGTCAGACACACCAAAAAACGCAAGAATGCTTGTGTATTTGATCTCTTTCCGGGAAATAAACGAAAAGGAAAGGCTTTTATAGATGTATTTGAAATTATGTCTATGTTTTGTCTTAATACAGGTTATATACGTCTCTGTGAGTTTATTAAGTTGATCTCTCAACACAACTGTTATTAGTTTAAATGTTGTTCAAAAGTAACGTTTCCACAGGTTTATGCGATTATTGTATTGTCGAAAACTACAAAGTACTTTTTATCAACACAACCCATTTGTTATCATTTGAATCTCAAATATAGCTTAGTTTGAATAGTTTCAAAGAATAGTATTATCATTAAAAAACATTAACCCTTCTTTTCAAAGATTTGAAACACTTCGTCTACAGTTAATGAAGAATGTACTTAAACCACTTTCAAAGGCTATTTGTAAGACTCTGACGTCAGTAGTGCCTACTGTTTTAACAGGTAAGTGCTTGTATGTGCCACAAGAAGTTAACACTTCGATATCTTTATCTGTTAAACTAAGTAACCTCACATAAAGCTGTTTTGAGGCCAATTATAAATTATGGAAAATTTAAAATTGCATCTTTTTATGGGATAACTTTATATCTCCATAATTGATGTTATATATAAAATATCTAAAGTCAATAAGTTTCTTCAATACAAGGAAATATTAAATGATTGTTCGTGGATTGATTCTCTTATGAGAAGACATTGATGAAAATAGATAAAATACATCGCAAACATTTAGACGCATAAGTACCATCAATTTAATTGCACTAGCTATCGATAGAATAATAAATGTAGGGGAACTGTCCAAAATCATATTCCGTAACAACAACAAATATGTTTGTTTAAATGGACCCAAAACAATACAATTGTATGGGACAATATCGAATTGAAGACCTAAAACTTTACCACTACAGAGATGTTTAATTAATGCCATTTCTTACCTTCAAGTGTTGTTTATTTCATTTGCACTTCCCAAATATTTCTTATTTGGCATAGCTGTTTAAAGTTTTGAAGTTCGGTCTGATATCAATGTAACTGCACACATTCTATTGACTAATTTGTCTACTGATCCAATTTTCCTAACTTCGCCTTCCTGTCTATCACGCATCACGTGGTCTGGGAACTAACTACAGTTGTAGTTCAACAGGAGTGATACTTCAGTATTTAAACTAGTATTTGTTTTGATATCAGCTTTTTGAGAGCACTTGGTTTCAAAGTATGATCCTATGAACAGATACAAAGTCAACGAGTATATTGTATGAACATAGATATGAAACGTTCTTATAATTATGTTTCTTTCATCTGAAGTTCTTATCATCCATAAAACAACATGATCTTTCGTTGACATCTTAAGACTAATTTTGTTTGGAAACACTTCAACAGGCTCCTACTGAAACTAAGTATATTTAGACATTAGTAGATATTATACATGTAGCACACATTCACACGACTCTAGCAGTCTATTACCGTCCATGTTACATCTTGATTTATTCAAGTTTATATCATTTTTAAAAACGCAAGTAGGATTTGATAATGACATTTTATGTTGATTGTTGTTAGGGATGTATTTATAGAATAAGCATTTGGTAATTGTTAAGTATTTTACCTCTATGTTGAATTTTTCATAATATAAATAAAACATTATTATTTACAAAGTAATGTTTAAGTACATAGGAATGCAGATGTACGACCTGACGTTTACATATAATTCCATTGTGTCATCAATCGTAGCGATGATCAACTTGAACAACATTCAAAAACTGGGCCTATTATCGTATATAATTTGACAGGAAGGAGATAACTAGAGTAGGTATATGACCCTGGACGTATATGTGCACGTATTGATCTATGAGAGATCATCTTAATGTATTTGACGTAGATAATGGATGAGATTGCTTGTGCATATGTACTTCGAGCCAATAAAACCTCTTAACATTAGCATTTTAAAAAATATTTTGTTGTCTTATATATCAGATGTCTTAGTAAAAAGTGAAAGGGTGCATATTTTACTTCAAGCATTTATTTTTTATTCTTTGTCATTAACCAATTTAGCATTTATTGTATATGGCATGTAAGGGAACGTCTACAGTCTGGATCAAAACTGTTTGAGTCAGTCTAATTGTATTTGAATGATAATATATTTGAGATTGATTTGACTGAAGGTCAATACTCAAATTCGAATACACTGTACGTACAAGAACTTTAACTTTCTATGTCATTAGCCAATAATAATATACAACTAGAAGAGCGTTTACGGGACACCGCAAAAGCAGAGCAGCTCCGAAACTTTGGGTCTCGCCTTTCCCTGTTCTGCCTTCTCCTCAGCATAAATAAAATGGGAATTGATTTTGACAAATTTTTTTTCAGTATTCAAGTTATTCTAACAAGTTGAATCATCACTGGGGTCACTTTTTACAACTTTGTTCTTAAAACCTATTCCTGATTTCAAAATTGGATCAAAAGATTAACATGGCCTTATGATATATCTCATGACCTTGAACTTTGATTTTCAAGGTCACACCATCAATGATTTCTTTTCATTGTGTATAACAATCATGCAATGACTTGACAGATTTTAGCAAAAACGTTTTCTTATCTTTGTCTTTCTCCATAGTTGATATATACCAAGTAAGGGCCTGATAGCACAGAAGTTGTTGAAGTTATCGTGTTTACAAGGATTTTTGTAGTGATTTCAGAACTCATGACCTTGACCTTTGACCTTGAATGTGAGCATGTCAAAATATTTCCCCAGGTGTACAAGAAAGAAGCTATATATATGAGGTGTTAAAACCTTCATGGAAAAAAGTTATTTAGTAAAATCAGAACTGGTGACCTTGACCCTATCTCGTTACCTTGACCTTTAAAATTCAATGTCACACAATCAGTGATCACTTTTCATTGTGTATAACAATCATTTAATGATTCAAAGTGTTAATAGTTGAAATAAGACATTTTCGCAAAAGCATGCTTAAGTCGTGCCCTCGCTGTGACCTTGACCTTTGACGGATGTTAGCGAAAACCTTTTCAAATATTGGCCTTTCTCCATAGTTGATATACAGTAAATAAGAGCCTGACAGCACAAATATTTTTCAAGTTATCGTGTTTACAAGGATTTTTTTTAGCGATTTCAGAACTCGTGACCTTGACCTTTGACCTTGAATATGAACATGTCAAAAAAATTCCCCAGGGGCATAAGTAAGAAATTATGTATATTTCTAGGAAAAAAGTTATAGTGAATACAAAACGCGGCGGCGGCGGCGACGGAAACTGCGCAAAAACTGATAGCAGCTCCGACTTAGTCGGAGCTGCTAATGACTATGAGTTCTTTGGTGAACTGATAAAACATTTAAGTCAATAACAAGTTAAAAATGTTAATTTATTCATCAATATATAGTCATAATATACATGTAAAATGAAAGCTTATCTGATAAACATGTAAACGATTTTATTGAATTTCCAGAACATGTAACTACTTTTCATTCTTCTTTTATTCTTTGATTGATTTCTTTAAGAGTTGTATAAGATTATTCAGTACTGTAAGGATAATATCCTGGATTTCCTTTTTTATTACTTATCTTGATGTTTTGTCATGTAAGTTGTGGTTTGGTAATAGCAGAAAACTGCAGTGGTAGTTTATAGTCATACTTGATGTTGGTTCATATTCGTTTCATTTTCATGTTTACTTCATTGCAATAAACTGATTTTTCAGCAAAAGCATTATGTGTCCGGATGTACCCCACCCCTTGTCCGAAGTATCCCTACCTGTGGGGTAACTTCGGACAATATGGACATCTTCCGAAATCGGATACACTTATTTTACTATGAGAGGTAGCACTCTCATTCAAGGCATATACATAGATAAGATATTAAGCTTTATTAAGGCATGTATCATGGCGTTCAGATCTTAGTATTCAATAGTCCAGGAGGATTTGTCTGAAAATCGTCCGAACCATCCCCGCTCTCCCCTATAGACCCGGTGCCGACCAAATGCCACAGACAATGAATGTTCTTGCAATTACAGTCACTTCAGACAATAACATTGATGTGAGACCATCTAAAATGGTTTTGGTTTTCAATACCTCAATTTGATTATCATAAGCATGCAAGAAATTTAATTTAATGCATATGTGGAAAACATTGCAGTATACTTCTGCTGTAACCCATGTACACGTAAGCACTGTTGGTGACGATGTTACTTCAGCTGTTGAAATCCCAGACTCCTCCTGAAACTTAACTTATTCATAAAGACGTTGTTGTAACGCCTTTAGTGTAATCGATGTCAATGTAATATCGCCCATCTCGTGGTAATGTTATCACCTATATTAGCAACTTAACCTTACTGTACAACGTTGCACGTTTAATGAAGATAGATCAAAGAGGAAAGTGGCTCAGTATATATCAAATATTCGTAAATAAACATCCTATCTAATCGATCTTTTATTATTTATAGAAAATAGATGTTCATGTACATGTTCATATGCGTTTATTAATAAACCGAATGATTATTTCAAACACACATCCCAAATTTAAATCATCATATTTTGTCATTTTTAAATCGTTCATGTATTTTTAAAAAGGATATAAACTGGGTGTATATCTGAAGTTATTTTGAATAAAACAAGATGTAACATTGACAGCAGTAGGTTGATTGGGTCGTGTGAATGTGAGCTGCGTGTATAGTACTTACTCCTGTCTAAAGATACTTACTCTCTGTAGGAGCCTGTTGAAGTGTTTCCAAACAAAATTGCTTCTTAGTCTTAAGATGTCAAAGAAAGATCTGTAGCAAAGATCATGTTGTTTTATGGATGATAAGAACTCTAGATGAAAGAAACATAATTATGAGAACGTTTCATATTTATTTTCGTACGATGTACTCATTGACTTTGTATTTGGTCATAGGGTTATACTTTGAAACCGAGCACTCTAAATAAGCTAAAATTAATACAAATTCTAGCTTATATACTAAATCATCCTTTCTATTGAACTAAAACAGTAGTTAGCACCAAGAGCACGACTTGGTGAAAGGCAGAAAGGCGAATATCGGAAAATTGGACCAATACAGGAAAACAGAATCATTTGACAAATGAGTCAATATAATATGTGCAGTTACATTGATTTAAGACCAAACTTTGAACAGCTATGCCAAATTATCAATACTGTTTATAATTATGACGGATCTTTTCTCAGGTACAAATGATATAAGAAAGATTAAGGTAATAAAATTTTCATTTATTTATTATCTCTGTAGTGGTCAAGTTTTAGGTATTGATTCGACTTTGCCCAATACCAATACACTGACATTCGGATCTACAACTGGGTCCATACCCTTAACATTTTTATAACAAATAACATATTAAACATGTTCCTGAATTTGTGTAGCATGTATGTGTATGTGTATACTATCATGTATTATATTATCATTCGATATCCCCAATATTCAATGGTAACACCTTCAAGAACAACCTTAAGTTATAATATCATTTTGGATTTCGATTTTGAAAATGACACAAATTAAGATCATTTAAAGTCGATGTACCTTAGTTGGAAATTAAAGAAACAACAGACTTTCTTTGTCACACCTTGAACTATGCATTAACATTGATTCTGAATTCTCGCAAGTTGTGTTGCAAAAGGGAAAACTTCGAATTTGCCATTTTGAACTTCCCTTTTATTAGTAATAAAACACTGTCAATAATATCAACACCGGTTTCGTATATATCTGTCAGAGCCAGAAGCAATATCTTTAACTTAAGAAATTGTCACGTCCTACTTATCAAAGCTTACAATCAATCAGGAATTTACTCTAAAAAGCCTCGTTAAGCTTTTCAAGGAGTCACAGGGTAGGCAATCAAAGACAATTTAAAATTTTGACAGATCACTCAATGTGATACGTCGTACTATTTCATATTCTGACATCTAAGTTATGTTTACTGAGCTTCGTGAAAACTGCAACTAAGCATTTTAGGACATCTGTATAGGAAGGACAGAATATGTTTACCCTTTTTGCGAACGCCTGGGGTCACCACTGATGTTTTGTGATTCATTCACACATTTATATAGATTTTATCGTTTAGTGTCCATTGGATTGATTTGTTGTTGTTGTAAAGCTTTCAATCAAACATGAAATTCCTCTTAACAGTCTTTTTTAGCATTTCCAGAAATCTAATATAGCAGGCAATTAAAGAAAGTTTTAAAATATGACATCGCACTCAATATGACACATGGCACTATTCCATAATCATTATGTTTTCTAAGCTTCAGGAAAACTGGAAATAAGAATTTTAAGGAAATAATTATGTACGAGGTTTACCATTTTTGTCACCACTGATGTTCCGTGATTCATTAACACTTTTATATTGGTTTTACCGTTTTGTGACCGTTGGATTTAGTATTTTTTTTGTTTTGGACAGTTCCATTATATCTATTCGTCTACTGATATTTTATGCAAAAAAACTGATTGCACTTCAATGTTCGAAATGCATCTTTTTGTTTTATCACTTTCTTTTCATAAGTGAATCAATCCACAAACAATAAGTTATCCATCATTATATTTCGCCTTAAACAATTTTATGCGAGGTTACTTAGTTTAACAGATAGATATATGGAAGTGGTAATTTCTTGTGGCACATACAAGCACTTACTTGTCGAAATAGCTTCGACCAGACACACTGCTGACGTCAGAGTCTTACAAATAGCCTTTGAAAGTGGTTTAAGTACGTTCTTCATTAACAGTGGATGAATTCAGAAGTGTTTCAAAGCTTAGAAAAGAAAGGCTAATAATAATGATAATACTATTCTTTGAAAGAATTCAAAATAAACTATATTTGAGATGCAAATAATACCAAGTAGGTTGTACTTTGTCTGCTTTGACAGTAAAACTGGACAAAAAGGTTTGTGTTAAATATCTTACTTATAAACAAATGCATGTTATCCTGATGTGGTGTCAAAGTAGTTCATCTGAAGTTATTTGCCTTCCCTTAAAACCTGTATGGTCCACTTAGTCACTTCAAGTTAACGAGAAAAGATAACCGTATTAGCTCTTATAGACTCTCGAAGTTCTCTCTTTACCACGTGAGGGTCGGCGTCTTTTGAAGAGGGTCGTTTTGACTTCAAAATTTCTATTGTTGTTAAAGGGAAGTCTCGTAAAACCAACGTATGAAGATACTGGAGATATTAATCAGTGTATGGTTTACTGTGAAGCATCATAACGCATTTATTGTAATTAATCATGAAGTGATTTGGTGTAAACGTAATTAGAGTAATTCAATGGAAATAGAAAATTCTCAACAGGTCTTTTCTTCAGTCTGAATAACCTCTCCTATACTAAAATTGATTAATTTAAATCTAAATTTTGTTCAATGGCATTGGTTAGTGACTCAGAATAATTACATGCATGAATTCATACTTTTGAATATTTTCCATATTAAATACCACATTATTGAGTTAGTGATTGACATTCATGAGTTTTCCTCCAGGTAATCTATATCTGTTACACCGATATAAAGAGTTTGATAGTATTGATAAATGATCAGACAAGAGATGAGGACGATGCTGGCAAGTTCATCAGGTGTTGGGATTATTGATAATTCGTTTGCATATCCGGACATGTCGGAAGAGCACTGTTGTTTGTTGGACACGTTTTCGGTGTAACATGCTTTGATGTTATATCATGAAATGCTTGATGTAACATTTAACGATGTATAGATTTGGAAATCCTGAAAGTTAATTGCCTCAAGCAATTTTTAAAAGACTAACATATGATCAATTCATGCAATTTGCATGTTGTTTTGTCTGTGGAAGATAGATTTTTATGTGTATTGACATTGGACTCGCTTTCCCTGTTTGCTTTCAGTTCAGTTCGAGTAAATGGAGGAACATTCATCTGTTAATAACGACCATGGATGAATCTACACTGAATTATATTGTTATTGTATAGAGTGAACGCTTCCTTAACTTTCTGACAACTGTTCTTATTCATGCCATATTTTTATTAAACGAAGAGGGATATGTCTTCATGAAAGGAGTAGTTATAGTAGATAGACCTATTTTGAATGTAGAACTATTTTGAATGCAATCATTACACTCATTGATGCGTAACAAAATTGCCTTTCAATGATTTATAAGCTAAACAAATTTTAAAAAATCCCTTAGTATTTAAAAAAACGTAACTGCTAAAGCCACTTCTTTGGTTTCTTGTTTCAGGTGTTGATCTCATAGACTTTCCTTGACATTTATGAATTCAGTGACTTTTATGTTGTCCCGCGTCTTCTGTATAAATAATCAATGTAAAACTAAACTCCGCCCGGCTTGCTGAAAGGGTCGTGTTATCAATCACTTGTGTAATATAACCATCTCTCCTTCATTCACTTAATTATAGAAAGTATTTAACTGCACGAATATTCCCAAATTAAACAAGTTGATTTAAAGCTTTTAAGCATAAGATTGAAGGTGAAATCTCGTGTGATTGTATTTGCCAGTAATTTATACTAGAAAATATTCATGTTCCTAGCAGGTCGTTTTACCAAACATGACCATTGAGCTGTTACCTTTAGATGAGCTCATTGACAAGGTTATTTCAGAACACATTGAAAACCATAAGTAGGTCATGTTTTCGATGACGTCTTAAAGAACATAGAGAGTGTTGACTAAATATGAATACCATGCAGGATAACTAGTACAATACTTATGTGAGCTTCATCTTTTACGTCAGCACATTTCATCACCATCAATCTATCATACATATACGGTTTGCAGGTTTGTTAAAGCACTCCTCAAAGTCAAACCACAACTGCATCTGGCTTATGTAGATTTTCCTACTCCAGCAGTCTTGAGTTCCTCAATCATGCACATATAGCTGTAGGTACATGCAAACACAAGTGTTTTCATCGAAAGGTTAGAGCAGAGTACTTTGTTCTTGATTGATTTTTCTGGAAACTCCACAAATCTTATCATGGTTAAGTGGTGCCTTCAAGACAGCTTACGAAATTTGTCTGAAGAATGTTGGTGTTGTAATACACTTTCTAACGCTTCAAGAAAGTATGGAAAGTTGGAACAATTCTCATTGGCGTGATCTAAATTAGCATTCAATGTTGTTACTGTGTAGAGAAAATGAAGCAGTTGATTAATCTCTTTCTAGATGAAACAAGAACTGATATCGAAATCGTAATGAAATAAGAATCCTTTATTTTTTTGTCTAACGATATTGGATGAATATAACTCTTTCTTAACTAAGTGTATTCAGAGCAGCCATTCAATTTCAACATCAGAAACTTCAACTATAGTAACAACGTCAACAGTGAAATACTTTTACAGTGTACCTTGCAACGTCAAAATCCATTCGAAAAAAATGGTCAGGCCAGTCAGTTCTTATAACTGAGTGAAACGTTTTTATGGAAAATAAGATATAAATATGTCATATCGTCTTCACACCCACGTTGATAACTGGAATATAGAATGCGCGCAGGGGCTATGTTTGAACATCACGTGATATGCTGATGAGTATAAATCCAAAAATCTGTGATTTCCTTTAATACTTGACATTTTGTATCAGGCAAAAACATTTCCTTGATAAATATACTTAGAAGTTCATGATTTATACCTGCTTGATTAACATTGATAAAATGTATATCAGGAGATGTTCTAAAACATCTTCAATTTTCTAAACCATTACTGAAGAAAATATGCCATCATTCGTACTAATCTTCAATAGTGACAAGAAGGAATACATGTGGTACATAATCAAATCACTTTTATACACTTTCAAAGTGTTGTTGTGTCTTGCATTTTGTTCATGTCTAGCAGATAATAGACATTCCCTGTAGTTAAAGGTGAATACATCTTCGTATACATTCAGAGCTTAAGGTCAATGGAAACACTTTTGTTAATAGAGGAACGAAAACATTAAGTCGTTTCTATATGATTACATTGACTGTTCATGTTAAAACACCATTGCTGACAATTTAAATGTTATACTCGAAAGTCATGCTGTTTGTAATTATATGCATCTTTTTTTTTGGACAATCGAATGTCTCATTTAGTTGACATTCAAGAGCATGAACTGACTAACATAAGCAGAAAAAAGGCTCTTCGATCGTGCATGTTATGTCATCAGAAAGCCGTTATATTGCTACTGATATGAAGGATTCGCTTTTAGAAAAAATGCTTAGATGAAAATAACCGATAGTGTTAAATTGCCGACCACTTACTTATAGACACTTCTATATGAGCCTTTGGATCGTTATACACTGTACGAATGAAGCAAAATAGGTCTTCAAATTAAAATAAATATTAGCAATGTATTACCTTCAGTTAGTTACATTTCATCTTTTCGCATTTATAAATCTCATATTTTGAAAACTGTAATTTGAATGAGTTACATTGGGGATATATCAAGCAAGATGTGGCAAAAACCCGCCAAATGACATACATATTATATATGTTACTTTAGAATGACGAGTACGTGTTTCATATAAAAGTTGAACATGTAGAGGGACATTGTTTAGATTACATTAAATTAAAATGCTTTTAATAACTATTCTCTAGAAACTGTGATTTTAAACATATTTTAAGTTTAAGTCATTTGTTTGTGACGAATACATTATTACAAAAACTGTGCAAACATTGACCACAGGTGAAGTTTAGCTCAAATATGTTGCGCAACAGAGATGAACGAGTTTTCTCTATGTGCGAACGAAGTGAGCAAAGGTTGGCAACGTCTTTCTTTCGACTCAAATCGAAATAATTTTCAACTGTCAAAATTCAATGTCCCAAAAATTCAAACTCGACACCAATTTGAACACAGGGTCGTGCTCCCTTAATCCCAACCCCACATGTTACATTTACTCACGTAAAAAAACACAAATCAATTATTTTAAGAGCCCAGAGAGGCTTCTCAAATCGTGCTTCGGCTCCATTCTCACTCACAAACTTCCCCTGTATTGAGTGAATGAAAAGGGATATTTTACATTTAGAAGAATTACGGTTGTACAGTCGCCATGGCATCCTGTTCCTACTGTATTAGTTTGGTGAAGGTTGTGTGATAATGTCTGCTATAGTTTTGGAAAAATTGAGATTTAAATTTTTAACTTATTGGACAGAAATATATTTAAAGAAGTTGAAAACCCAAAATTGGCCGAGGTAGTAGAGTAAGTTTGGATACAGGCAACGTACCTAAAAGTTACATTGGTTACATGTGAAGAAATATTCTAATTAATTTAACCAAACAAATAACCAGCACACTAATCTGGAGTGTTGCCAATATGAAATTTTAGAGGAACAAAAGCTGAAAAAGCAAAAAAAAATTTACATACAAAACAAAATATGTTTTGAAGATTGAAATTATATTTAACGGAACATCCATTTTTTTTGTTTGGGGTCAAATATGCCAAACGTTATAAATGGTCTTATTTTATCGAGAAGTACCAACTGTTACCGAAAATTACCATTTTGATGATACTCGACTTAGTATATTGACGATATGAAGGTAAAAGTATCGATTTCTGATCGAAAACCGGACAATGCACCGCGTGTGGCGCGCGCCAATAATTTTGGAATCTTATCTAAACTAGACAAATTAATAAATTTTGGTTGATAATGTTCTTTAGCTCATATAACTACTGTGCATGTAAATAGGGCGTGCACTTTCAGTTTCAGCACATGCATATCTCTACCTGGATTTTTTTTAAATTCCCAATGTTAAAGTTTTTCTTTATTATGACCAGAAATGACTGTACGTGAGCGATTTTATTATTAATTCATAAAGGCCTGTCCTGTCTTACTCTCCTGAAAAAATCTTTTAATTCGATAGGTACGTTTTTTTATTTATCGCCCCTGAAGTTCGCGGTTTTCATAAATTGGCCTGAATTTGTAAGGTCACTGTGAAAGAAGTATTAAGGGTTCGCTAAAAAAAGAACAAACTCGTTATTCCCCAATGCTTCAGCTATATGTAAATAAGTGTCAGCTATCAGGTGCAAATATCTTTGTAGTGGTGTTTCCGTAAGGGTAAATGGGGTCAGAAAATTTTTAAAAGTAAAAAAAATCAAAGATGGCGGCTTAACCTCGTGACTGACAACTTCGCCATGATTTACTTTATTGCCCGCAAGATCAATGCGGATATTTTGGGAAAAGTTTCAAGTCTCTAGATGCATTTTTAAAAAAAAAATCCTATGTTAACAATTAAAATTTGGATTCGAACTGGAGCTTTAATGGCTGGACCGATTGGACCCAAAAGCTACGTCTGGCGTGTGCTCAGTGAGGGCTGTCAGACTGTAAAGTTTGGTTGAAATATCTTCAGCCGTTTTTTCTGAAAGTTGTTCACAAGATTTGTGCAAATAAAAAAGACATGCCAATAACAAAAAGGATTCAGCCCCAAAGGGCTGAATCCTTAATTATAATACCTGTTTTACTCTTGGTCATATGACCTTTAATTCTGAATAAAGTGATTTGAATTTAATACAAGATCACTTTTTAAATAACATGTAATTATTGATACCGAACACCTCCTTATCGATAAGTGGGGTGGATTCAATTGCTTTCCCAACAAGAAGCTGATGACACAGCGTACCATTGTTGTCAGGTGTTTGATAATATTGATAAAGAAAACATGAATAGTTGAAATCGATAGCTCATTACGTTCTTCTCTTCCATCACATGTAGAGCTTATCGATAACTTCCGTACACAATAGCAGAGAGAACCATGGTTGTAAGCATACATTAGCTTATTAAAGGACAACATAAACACAATGTAAACTTGATGGTACCAAAACAAGCACATTGTTAAGGATACACATGTTATTTATGTATGACTTCACCTTGCAATTGGTTATTTCTTTCATATATTCATCACAAATACGATATACTAGAACAATAAGTATTAAACCATTGAAAACCTACTGACGGACAAAATTTACCCATGTAAGAATATCTCAAAAAATGTTTAATGTTTGCAGGAAAGAAAACAACTTTCAAACAAAAAGGAGCTAAGGAATTTTCCGGAACACGAACAGTAATGTCTTCTTGATATTCTACTGCGGTTTCGTTAACCATATTGACCAGGAGTGACCATTGGTACCATATGGCTCATTAGATTAAGTACAAGGCATATGGTTCTCCTTTGGTTACAAACCGACAGACACGTGAGATTATAGACTGTTAAGGAGAAGCCACGTGTCTATTTGAAATGTTCATGTGAAGAATTGACATAAAGAAAACAAATTCAATATTGATAGAACATTTGATAATATGTTTAATTAGAGAGTCGGGACATATTGCAGTATCTACTTTGCAAATTCATACCTTGCTAATAAATTACACATTGGACACGTTTGTCTCATTGTATGTAAAGCGTTCTTAAAGTTCAAACAACATAATTGGTGGTAGAAGGAGATATACTTCTCTTGTACTTGACTTTATTTCATGTAGATGTAAAGTTCGCTTCTTAGTAATTGAAACCCTCTGTTTAATGACCTTCAGACAATCAATCTCCCATGATCTAATACTTCTTGTTTCCGTTTCACATAAAAGAAGTAATAAAAGTAAAATCGCATTAATTTCAACCAATCCTTTATATAAGAACATTTGAGTTAATGATTATCATTCGTACATTTAAAAACATCACCAAAGTATATGCCTTTAAAGACACCGTAGTAGTTTTTTCTTACTGAAATAAGGCGATGTTACGAAAAGGTAAATAAGTGCTATCAATGGCTAAAAGGGGTTAAGGCATGCGAGTCCATTTACCTTCGAGCGGCCATTTTAACGTGTTCACATTAAATGGCCGCTCGAAGGTATTTCACTTGATCTGACCACTGTATCGATACCTAAACACTCAGAGTAGAGTTTTGAATATGGTACAATGATAGAATGGTCAATTATCATTCTGTCTGAACTCTCAAATTTGCATAAGACCTACACATGTACCTCTCACAAAGAAGAGTTCCACACCACTGTTGCTTTATACGTTGCACCATTTTATTTCAATAAAGATAACGGTTTTCTATGTATACGCCTTATCATGGCATGTAATGAGATGTTTTACCCTCTAACATAACAATATATTATATACACTTTAAGGATAAACAGCAAATTTTAGAAAATAAAATTTGCAAAAAAACGGGCTACAGAGCCTTTTAAGTATTAATTTAGAAATGTTTATTCAAACGAGAAAACAAATAGTAGCAATATATCATTACTTAAATCAATTAATTGAATCCTTTACGAATCCGAAAGTTAATTGAAATATAGCTACAAATTTCATAGTCTATTGTAAGCGTCATTTTAAGTGTCCAAACAAATGAACTTTGATTGACATTTATAAGTTGTAGCAAAATTTTGACAAGATATAGCAGACGTTTAACTTCTCTATTGTGGTAAACGCCAGGTTTCTGTGTAGCAAATATTTGTTTAAACCAATATAAAATCAGGAGCTATACCCCAAACGTCGCCTTACTGTCAATTAAGACCTTAATGATACAATTCATGACATTATTTCAAAAATAAAATTATTCTAAATGATACATATACATTATCTGGAATGAAATTACTCTTTGATAGACATTTAGAAGTTGTAGCAATTTCTTTCTCTATATTGTGGCAAGGGCTACGTTTCTGTGTAGCTTCTGATGCCTTTTTAAAACCAATATAAAATTCAAGAGCTTTAGCCAAACCGCAATCTTACTGAAAATTAAGATGTTGATCATCAACATTTCTGGTCATTAATTCGATTAAACTCTATTTTATATAATAAATATAAACTACATATCTCAGTTGTTGAATGATACAATTGTCCATTAAATAACACAATAATATGCTTTATCATCCAAAACTGTGTTCCACAGAAGATATCGCTTGTGTGAGATCAAGCGATATCTCCTAGGAGATATCGTTTTGGCAGTAGATTTTGAACAATGCCCTGTGACCGTTAACATCATGACATCACAATGCTTTTACATCATCCAGCAATGACATCACAATGATATAACGTCATAAACATGATGACGTCATAGTGCTATGACATCACCGCATTGGAAGTCAAATGGCAGATCTGTGCTCAGAGATGTACCCTATTTTCATTGAAACGTAATAATAATGATTTTGGATGATAAATAGAATCTCACCCTCGTGTCTTTTGATACTAAATATATCAACACTCGTTGATAAAAGTAAAACAAATTGTAACTTTTATCAACTCGTGTTGATATATTTGATATCAGAAGACACTTGGGTGTGATTCTCTATATCTCGAATCAACTGACTATCATTTTCGTATATTGTTTTAATTCGATTGTTGGAAAGATATGTCTCTCAGGTTTATGCCGATGAACGAACGACACTTTATAAATTTCAATCATATCCTGTGTTATGTTATTTTCCATTCATTTAATAGACACACTTTCATTCTTTTCTATTCGTTTTAAATGGTTCCACTATCGATTGTTTGAAAATGTGCATGCAGTAACTAATATATATTGTAGCAAGATAAATAGTAACAAATGTTTGGATCCTTTGAGCGATAGCTGTTAATATTAGTTGTTTCAAATTATACATAACACTGATGAAGAGCTACAAACACTATCAGAACTAGTATGTATGTATCAATGTATTTATTTAATCAGTTAAACTGACTAATCAATTACTAAATGCTGAAAAAGTCACTGCATGTACCTTAATGGCGGATCAGTGTCAGGTGCAAATGTTTGTATTTTGTTCAACTATTTAAACATTAATGATTGCTAACTAGGCAGATTATGAACTCAAACCTATGTCCTCAATATTTATACCAGTCACATGTGTGCTTTAAACGCAAGTTTTTGAGATTAAAGAAAATCCTATCTTGTCTGCAGTTAATGTATTGTATCGGTCTTAGGAAGAAGGGATAGTTCTCTACTTGATTTATTTTATTCATTCATTAAACCAGGGATTAGACTAGTTGAACATGGAAGTCATAACCATCAATTTAAAATACACATTAATGGCTTTAATTGGGTACAAATTATTTGTCAAACTATTTTAATACTGGTATAAACGTCGTGTTGACGATTTTAGAACAAAATGTGTAAGCAGATTCATGTATACCTCAAAGAACATAGTTGTCAAAAGGTATGTTTGGAAGAAGATTTACTGCAAAGATTAAAACCGCAAAGAGGATTGTTTATAAGAAAGTATTGATTTAGTGTGGACATCTTACCTTTCAAATTCAGCCCTGAATTCTCATGGAAAATTCATCTTGATTGCTTCCTTTGTTTACTTAGAATGTCCGTTTCCAAATATATCGTCGAGCATATCATTCAACAAACTGAATAATATTTATTTTCAAACTCACTCTATCTCAACTTTGCACGAAGCTTAAAAAGCATAATGTTTATTCATGCTAGGGAAAAATGGCACAAAATGTCCTTGAATAAACAATATAATTAAGTCTGTTTACCAAACTTTCTTGCAAAGTTTTAATTGTTTCCAAACTTTCAATTAGGGATGTTATTATTTAAGGATTCCTAATCCAAATGTTCACTAAACTAACCCAACATTATTTTATCAGTACATGAATATTTTCTGGAGAACACATTCCACCTGATGAAGGAGTTAGTATATACTCCGACACGTCGTGTATATTCACATTAAAGAAGTTGTTATCCAGAAAATCTTCCTATTCTTATGTATACCACTTCTAAATGCCCTTCAAAGACCTGATATTGGACAAATCATACAGCACTTGGTTATATCCAACGTTCTATGTTTTTTGATCTAGATATGAAATGTACAGCATGCCTTTTATGAAATAGTCACTCCTTGACAACTTTAGACATGAATAGCATCAAACTCAACAAAACTGGCCTATCTTGGATGATAAACTTATTAGTTCTATTTAGAGAGGCAAACAATCAACAGGTATGGATTCCGTTAATCAATAAATTAACTAGTGAAGGAACTTTGATGATAGAAAAACTCATCAAAACACTTCCCCTGGCTTTCCATCTGGAATTAAGAGGTGTAATACGTCAACAGCAATGACCATGTAGATGATATGAATGATGTCTGCTAGTTCATAAATGAGCTAGAGAAATAACTTCAATTATTGAAAAAATCTTTGAACCTTACCTCTGTGGCCATTGTAATTTCGACGTTGATGACCTTAATGCCTGATTTATAGAATTACGATTAGGATAACTATATTACAGCTACATCTGATACTAAAAGAGGGAACTAATCAACGGGTATGGATTCCGTTATTCCTTAGATTACCTTGAGAACTAACTTTGATACATGAAGACGCTGTTCTCTATACCATGGTGGAAACTACTCACCTAATTCACGCGGCCTTGTTCACAATCGTGAATGTCAATAAACATATTCGCTACTTTCAGAGTCTGTAAATGCTTTTCGATTTATGTTGATCTCATTATTGCGAGGCTGTCATATATCATGCGATGGATGCATACATCACAGAATAAGGTACAACCGGAATATAATATGATACTGTTCAGTTGTAACTAGCATATTGTCTTTCTGTTATCGCCCTCGGTGTCTCCTTCGTTGGTGATAGATTGTGAACATACTGTTACAGTTTCAACTAATTAAGTTAAGGGGTTGGGGTCAACTTTCAAAACGGGACAATGATCATTTTCGCTTGAATAAAGTGCATTCTTCTCTATTTTGTATTTCCATTTGCCTTGTGAACTTGGCCCCGGGTTGCTGTACAAATCACTTATATTGCTACCATCAAGTTTGCTTAGATTCAGCAAATACTTCAGACCATACTGTGAATCGCCATTTATTTCTTAGTCAATTATTTATGGATGAAGAGTGACCTTTTTATGTTGAATTAATTTCTTGATAACACACTTCCGTTTCATCATCAATCTAATGCTTAAAAGACTTTAAAAAAGTAATGGTTTTAATTTGGAAATACTCGTGCAGTTACATACTTCCTATAATTAAATGAATAAAGGAGAGATGACAACACAGGTGATTGATAACACGAGCCTATCAGCAAGCTGGACGGGTTTCAGTTTGACATTGATTATTTATACAGAAGAGGCGTGACCACAAAAACTTCACTGAATCAATAAATGTCAGGGAAAGTCTCTGATGATATCAACAGCTGCAACAACAAGGAACCAAGGAAGTGGCTTCAGCAGTGACGTTTTCTTAAATACGATGGACTTTATTGATTTGGATATTTTAAAATGCATTGAAATGAGTCGTTGATAACACTTCAAATAAGATTAGAGGCATATTAACTATAAAAACTCATTTCATGGAGGTGTATGCCTATTCGTTTCATAACATAAGTCATGGATAAGAATAGTTGTAAGAAAATAATGTGTTAAAATAATAAGTGTTAATAATTACATTAACAATAAACTTCAGTGTAGATTCATCCATGGTTCGTTATTTACATATGAATATACATCCTTTAGTTGAATTAAAAGAAAATAAGGAAAGCGATGCCAATGCCAATGCTCATCGAAACTCCTATATTCCACAGGAAACAGAAAAGGACGACTACCTTACGTGAATTTTATCTATTAATCAGATGTTAATCTTTTGAAAAATTGCAATTTATGTTTCAGAATTTCAAAAACATAAAATGACATACTTCGGTAAACGCGTAGTGAAATAGTTTAGCGAATCCTAATGAATGTTTACTTTATTTAGCTAAATGTCTGAATTCCAGTGTTTGTAGACTTTACAAAGTCTGTGTAGTGTAATCATGTCATGATTAGCTCGAAAACTAACAGATCTACCAATGATGTGGGCGTTTTCTCTGGACAATTTAACTCTGATACAATCTAACATCTGTCGTTCTTCCAATTTCTGAGAAACGAGTGTGTTATAGGAAACACAACTGTCTGCAACTACATCTCTACCCTTGTGAAGTTCTAAATATTTAGACGAAAATCTTGACTTGTAGACATAACACAGAAGATTTCATATAGTGGATAAGAAAAATCATTTTCAATTTCCAACAGAACTGTACAAAATAAGGAGTAATAAGTTTACACATTGTCGTGAGACTATTTAGATCTATTATCAAAGCAGCATTATGTAGACTCACCTGAAGGTAATAACTCAGTTATGATTCCAGATCTTCTCCACTTCTTCAGAAAACAGAATGATTTAAGCACTGAAGAAGGATGTCTAATATGGGGAGTCAGGGTAATTATGCCATATCAGCACAGAAACATTGTTTTGGAAAACCTACATGATGCCTATTCAGGTATAGTGGAGATGAAATCTCTTGCAAGGTTATATGTGTGGTGGCCAAACATGGACATGAACATTGAAAGTGTTGTGAAGAATTGTAAATCATGTCAAGCTGTTCAATCTTCACCACCCTTGACAACACTTGGATATTGCCTACAAATCCCTATCAACGTATCCACATTGATTTTGCCGGACCATTTGTGGGAGATACATTTCTTATTGTTGTTGATGCTCGGTCAAAGTGGCCTGAAGTGGTACAAATGAAATCTACCTCAGCAGCAAATACAATTCAAGTTTTGAGACGCCTGTTCGCATCCTATGATATCCTGGAACAATTGGTTTCGGACAATGGTCCTCAATTCACCTCAGATGAATTTTCCACATTCCTTACAAATGATGGGGTGAAACACAGTATCTTACACAGCAATCCTGCAGAGTTATTCCTAGGAAGGAGGGTGAGAACACGGATGGATCTTGTCACATCTGACCTGCAGTCAACTAGTCATCTAACGCCAAACCGGGTCGAAGACACTTTCAGGTTGGTGACCCAGTGATGGTGCGAAATCACCGGTTGGAACAGAGAAGTGGTTAAAGGGTGTTAAGCTGAAGGCGCTTGGTCCTGTCACATACAGAGTTGAAGTTGAAGACCTGGTATGGAAGCGCCATGTAGATCAGTTGATCAATCTGGCCGGGGTGTCACCTCCCTGGATAGATATCAGCACTGATGTGAGGGATACGACCACAGAGTTCCAGGCAGATGAGCACTCGTGTGATGATACCCGGTAGGTGACAGCGTCAAGTTCTGTAAGTGATGCTATGTTGTCAGCATCAAGACAAACTACACATCAATCAAGATGAGACACACAGGATACATGTGTCAGAAATTCCATTGAGAATATATCCCATGAGAGAGCTTAAAAAAACAGAGAGACTTTCTTATTGAAATGGCAATATTGATTTAGCTGGTGTCGTAGTGACCTAGTGTCCAAGTGACCTACTGTCATTGTGACCCCATGACCTGCAAATATAGGTCAAACATAGGACATTTAAAAGTGTAATACAAAGACATATATACACGTTTATATTAACTTTAATTTATTTGGTACAGCTTGATACCATTCTATTATTTCATTGGACTTATTTACTTTCGTTTTATTTAGAGGGGATAAAAATACCTTTCTACTTCACATGGAATATTCATAAGCCTGGACTCATTAATGTAAATATTCGAGTCATCGATTATTCTGTTATTGATAAAAAGTAGAATAAAAGGAACAAGATTATGACTGCAGAAAAGGTTATTCAAAATATAGAAAACATCTACTGACAGTTTTCTGTACCTTGTGATTTCATTTAATTTAGCCTACAAAGTTATATCTCTTTTGTCAAAATCAATTATTCTAAATTAACTATTTACTGTTACTTACTGTTCAGGACTTTATATTATATACACTCACGGGCAAAAGAAAGTATATCTTATTTTCATCAGAGTCACACACAAAATATTCCTGCCGGATAAAGTCGATTTAGAATTTTTGTAATGATGATATTTTTCTTAAAGAGATATACACAACTTAAATCATGAGAGTATGATGCATAATATTTTGAGGTGAAGAAATTTCTATTTCAAGGGTATTTTAACCTAATGTTTGGTATTCAAGGTAATGTGTTTATGAAATGTGGAAACTATGGAAGAATAAGATCTTGTAGGCAGAATGTACCTTCTTGGACTTTAAATTATTGTCTCACTGTTGCTGTATGATGTCATAAAACAAGCCAGAAAGGCATCATCACTTTCCTTTTTCGCCTGGTTAAGAAGATTTTAAAACACGATTTTTTAGAAGCCGTTTTTTTTCAGAGATATGAACAGATCCTGTTTCCAAAAGAACATATTAAGTATCTACATTTTTTTACTAATAAGATCATACTTGGATATCATACAGATTTTAAGGAAGGCAAAATAACTTTTAATAAACTTCTTTCAGACACCATTAAAACATACATTTGTTTATAAACAAATAGTTCAGAAAAGCGGTCCTTTTAAAATTTCTGTTTTGTCACTACAAAATGAATTTGTCAAGAAAAGCAAAATGTTTGGAGTGTTTGCATTTGTTATTTTAAAGACATCACAGATAAAAGTTAAACACGAAAAAGAAAAAAACTAAAAATGGCTGTGTACATGTACTTCATCTCCAATTATATAAATTGTGAGAATTCTTAAGATAACTCTTGCGTTATCCTGCCAAAGTTTAGTTTAGTTTGAATGGTTTCAACGAATAGTAATTTTAGTAACTAAATACCATAAACATTTCTTTTCAAAGCTTTGAAACACTTCTGAATTTATCCACTGTTAATGAAAAATGTACTTAAACCACTTTCAAAGGCTTTTTGTAAGACTCTGACTTCAGTAGAGTTTGGTCAAAGCTATTTCGACAAATAAGTGCTTGTATGAGCCACAAGAAATTACCACTTCCAAATCACTATCTGTTAAACTAAGTAACCTCGCATAAAGTTGTTTAAGAGGCAAAATATAAATTATGGACACCCTAAATTTCATCGAAATGTATTTATTTAATGCATTCGCATTTCCATAAATGATGTTTATCACGAGGCATTGTTGTATAAAAGCTGGAGAAAGTATTGAATTTATAGATATTATGTGTTGAGTCGAATCTTGGAAGTTCTTGAAAACAAGTCTTATCCAGGAAGACTCCAGTATCTGGCACAACTTTTCAAATGACAGAAATGGTGTTCTTGAAGAAAATACTAACTGAGGTGTTACCATTGAATAATGTCCCGCACATATGTATACAATGTTATATATTCCATATAAACCATCATCTTTGGACAAGGGAAACATATCAATTTAATGGGTTATCAAATGTATGAATTCCCAAGATACCTGCAAACACTCATACTACTGTAAAGTTGTTGATACATGTACAGAGATATTTAGCAGCCCCGACTGCTATCAGTTTTTGCGCATTTTGCATCGCCGCCGCCGCCGCGTTTTGTATTGGCTATAACGTTTTTCCTATAAGGTTGTGAGAACTCATATACATAACTTCTTACTTATGCCCCTGGGGAATTTTTTGACATGTTCATATTCAAGGTCAAAGGTCAAGGTCAAGAGTTGTGAAATCGCTAAAAAAAATCCTTGTAAACACGATAACTTGAAAAATGTTGGTGCTATCAGGCTCTTATTTGGTGTATATCAATCTAGGAGAAAGGCCAAGATTTGGAAAGGTTGTCGCTAACATCCATCAAAGGTCAAGGTCAAAGCGAGGTCACAACTTAAGCATGCTTTTGCGAAAATGTCTTATTTCAGCTATTAACACTTTGAATCATTACATGCTTGTGATACATAATGAAAAGTGATCACGGATTGTGTGACCTTGAATTTTAAGTGAGGTCACAACTTCAGCATGCTATTGTGAATATGCCTTATGTTAACTATGACCACTTTGAGTCATTGCATAATTGTTATACGCAATGAAAAGTAATCATTGACTGGTGTGACCTTGAAGGTCAAAGGTCAAGGTCATGAGATATCGGTTAAGGCCATGTTAATCCTTTGATCCAATTTTGAAATCAGAAAAAGGTTTTAAGAACAAACTTGTGAAAAGTGACCCCAGTGATGATTCAACTTGTTAAGTGATTTGAATAATGAACCAATTTTTATCAAAAAAGTTTAACATTTTATTTATGCTGACGAGAAGGCGGAACAGGGAAAGGCGAGACCCAAAGTTTCGGGGCCGCTCTGCTTTTGCGGGATCCCGCAAACGCTCATTTAGTTAATCAATGACAATTTGACAATTATGTTGCACCTCAGCAAACAATCATTATAATTATAAACACTATTGTTATTCAGCCATAACTGATTAAAGTTTCGAAGTTCTGTTTTGAACAATGTAATTGCACATGTCCTATTGATTCATGTGTTTTGTAATGACCCTGTTTGTCTGTATTGATCAAGTTTTCCTCAGTCCGTCTTGCTGGTCTTCATCGTAATTTAATAGCAAAAAGCTAACGAGGTCAACCATGTACTGTGTTTTAAAACTGGATCTGGAGTTCCATATGCATATATTGATCTTTGAGAGATACACTAAGGATGATGTGAAATCTATATCATCTTAATGCATTTGAAGTAGATAATGGATGCTTAGATTGATTGAGTTGTTTACTTCGAGCACAAAACACCTGTCCCCCAAATATTTTATTGTTTATATAACGGTGTCTTATTATGTGAAAGTGTGCATGTTTACGTCAAGCATATATTTTTTCTTTGTCATTTAGTGTTTAATGTATATGGTATTGAAGTACTGAGTTCGTCCATGGTCTCTATCCAAGCATTTGAAGTTGATAATAGAATGTTAATAATCAACTTTCGAATTTTTATAAGATAATTTAACCCTCTGAATCATTAACCAATAATAACATACAGTGACAATGGGCTTGTTTGGGCAAAGCATCCGTCTTACATCGTGATCAGGTTTGTTGAAGCCAATTAAATTTTTAGGATAAAGATGTCAATATTTTCATCGATATATGGTTATAGTATTAAAATGAAAGTTAATATATACACATGTAAAAATGAGTAAGTCTTCACTTTTCATTCAAAATAGAAATAACAGACACAATAGTACGTCATTATACAAACACATTCAAACCAATATTTGTTTTATTCTCGATTATACATGTAGTGTCTCCGTAAATATTTTTGCCCTCGGGTAGTGTATACTGATAAACACAAATACGTTATCATAATACGAAGACAATTGTACATCACCGTTTCGAAATGTTTTGAAAGAATTTGTAAAGTAATAGAGGTATAATAGGGTGTTTAAAGAGTCCACTTTCATAGAGTATTGCGGGTCTACATATTGCTCACTTCAAGTACTTATTTTGACAGAATTCCTTACAGTTTGTAAAACAGTTCTATATTCATCAAACCGAAATCAACCAAACTCATAACAATACCTTCACACCAAAGCCAAAAGGGAATATTCAATTTAATCAGAAGTAGGAGAGGCAGGCATATATAAAAAAAATTTAATGATTTTCATCCTTTGCTTTGACTTCAGTTTAATTGAATATGATAGTATGATGGTCATGTTGATAATCTTCGACAATAATAGCAAATATTGATCACGGTATTTATTGAATCCAGTGAATTGGACAATGTTTGATCCAAAACAAAGAGACATGTAAAGACTATGCCCTAATTGACAGGACAAACATGTTCAAAATAACTTTTCTTGTAAATTGTACGCATAGAACTTATTTGGTTGAATTTCCTTGTTATTTTTATTTTAAACTGTTTCGTTTAGGTGTAATGTATTGACATATGTTTGAAATTATGCTTTGTAAAGATAATTGATAAAATTGTCAAAGCAATTGAGTTCACTGAACGTTTAGTTTTACAGAAAGTATTATTCAAACTCGACCTCACACTGAGCTTAGAGCCTCCTGAAATGCATGTCTAAAAATTGTAAGACAAATTCCATTTCCCTCAGGCTCCTTTACAGTATTGAACTCAGAAGGCACGGTTTAACGCCTTTCTTACTGAAATTAAGTGCTCTCACGAAAATAGTGTTACAAATTGTAAATCAGTACTCCTCAATTATAAATCAATCAATCAAAAACGAATGTTTTTGGTTCAGTTAAACCATGCAAGTCCATTTTCCTTCTCGTGGTCATTTCTAGGTGTTCACACTAAAATGGTCGCTTGAAGGTTGTTTAAGTGAGCTGACTGCAGTAGCGTTGTCTAAGCACTCAGAATTGGGTTTTAAATTAGCACAATGATGGGATGGTCAACCATTTTGCTGTCGACATGTCATGTCGGAACTCTCAAATTAAATACAGCTTATTTGATCGTGTAATGAAATGTTAACCCTCTTAAGTAACAATATTTTGTATATATAATGTACAAAAATTATGCTTTTAAGAATGATTTTTCTGATTTTCCAAAATTAAAACTCGTTATTTTATGAGACACTGTTAATGTAAGTTCTATTGAACTGTAATGTTTTTGGCAATTTTTAGACTAGTTTAGACTAGACTAGTATTTGAAGATTCAAATGTGTGTTGGATGCATGTGCATATACATATAGCTTCAATGAGTTGGCCTTTTAGACACATACTTTCAACACCTAAAGCAACACATGCTTCTCAATTTAGACCAAGTAGATTTGAAAACTTAAAGAAACACAATTTATTTAGAGGAATGTTACACTGGAATGCTTGCTTGAAGTGGAAGTGATTTTAAACATCAACTCGAAATGTTCCATACGTGGACGCCCAACCTAATTCTGTATTTAATGTGGTGTTTCTAAACTAAGTAAAGTAGTAAAATGTTTACTTTTATTATTTTTTTAAAAAGTGATGTATGTGTAGATCTGATGCCGTCTAAATTCAATAATTAATGCTTCATGTACTAACATTTACTTCAGACACTAAGAGAATTTTAGAATCTTTGGAGAAAAGTTGAGATGCCTCAATTAAGAGCATGTCCAAGAACAGGTTTGCAACTGACTTATTATGTAATTTCGAACGTCTTTAAAAAATTACAGAGTTTGACTTCTAAGGAAGTCGAGTGTACGAAAGCTTTCTGTTGGATAAAATTTATACATACATAAAGGAATAGGAATTCAGTGTGAAAAATAGATCACATGTCACATCCTATTCTTACTCAGCGTTATTTTAATAGATAAGCTTTCAAACATATATAGTACATACTATATAGGTTATATATATATATAACATATGCTTGATAACGGTATATATATATATATATATATATATATATTCAAAAGTAAAAAAAAAACCCACAGAGCCATTTTATATATCTATATATATATATATATATTATACCGTTATCAAGCATATGATAACGCATCAAACCGAAACGTCGCCATTGTGAAATACATAAGTTGATCATCCATAAAACAGCCTTGTCTTTCTATTACACCAACTTCTAGAACTTGCCTCTCAAACAGTTAATACTAAATTTGTGTGTAGGTTATAAAAGTTTTCTCATGACACATCTCTTTCTTAAGATGAAAAGGTTTGTTTTCAAGGGAAAAGTCAAGTCCAGTTTATTCTAATTACATCGAGCATATTATAATGTATCATCAATGGCCTTTTTGATGCTTAGTTAGTTTGAAATTATTTTAGTTTTCCACTTAAATCATTCCCTTTTTGTATCCATATTTTAATTAAATACTCTAATACCTACTTAAATTTGAATCCACCAGAAATGAATGACATTATTGATGATATTGCATTAAATAATTGACATGAACTTACATTTAAAGCATACAAAAATTAGAATTTGATCTGAATGCAAATGATATAAGCATTCATGTATCATGCTTTTCCTTCAGTACTGTAAAGCAAAAAATGAGGGGACCCTGCTTTGTTTATTCACTGATTTATTCGCTGGTGTTTGCAGTAAAGCAGCATGTGACTGACAGCGTTATTTACTTGTTTTTCTACAAGTACCAACAAGATCAATGTACATAACTCATAAACTCATTCACTGGTTCTTACGATGTCAGTTAATATAAATCCTCTGTAGCATAATAAACAATGATATAAAGAACTTCCATCGATGATGTTGAGGCTGTTTGTTGACATCATTGACATGTTATTGCATTGATGTGTTGATGTGGGACCATCCAAAATGATTTTCAATACCTTAATTTTATTATCTTAAGTAAGCAAATACTCCTTTTATTGAAACTTTAATTGCTCATCTAATGTACATTTAAGCACCGTTAGTGACAATGTTACTCCAGCTGTTGAAATCCCAGACTTCTCTTGATTGCTTGAAGAGTGTGTTGTAACGCCTCTACTGTAAAACTAATTAAATGTCAATGTAATATCTCTCTACTCTCCTGAAATGCTCGTGTTAGCAAACTAACTTAATGGTAAAACATATTTATCTGCAGAAGTATTTTAAATCGCAAGATGAGCCGTTGCACGTTTTATGAAGATTCAAAGTGGACGAACTATTTTTAATACGGCTTCAGTTTGTAGGATAAGTGTGTCCTGTGTTGATATACTTGATGGTATTACTGATGTTATGTTCATATCAGGTATACATAATAAGTAGAATTGCTGTTTCAAAATGAACCCCAAGGGTTTTGTCTATGTATATTATCGGGTGAATGTAGCAAAACGGGTCGTTTTGAGTATACGTTGGCTGTACCTGGTTGTACATATGGCACAGGTGTTATTTGAAAATGATTTAAAATTAACATCGTGTTTGTTGAGGTGCTTTTTTTATGTAAGTGTTGTTATTAATTTAGAAGTATTGGTAACACTTATTTATATTTTGCGAGAGCACTTTATTTCAGTAAGGAAATCGTGCTCCAGTGCCTTGTAAGCTCATGACTGTACATTTGTGTGAATTGTGGTCGAGGAACAAATCTAATCAAGTTCACATTAAAATATGTTTCTTTCTATAATCGGAAATGAGGTAAGCAGCTGTCAAAACAATGATTTTGATATCCATTCTAAGTTCGTTTTATCCATTATATTTGATTATCAATTATATCTATGTTAGCAACATTTAGGAATGGTACTACGATGAAAGCTTGTAAACGTGCTTTGGCACTTTGAGTGAATAACGTCACACTGTATGGGCAATGTTAATTTGCTTTAAGCTGATAATTTCATCAAAGAAAAGCATATCACCTGGAAGATTTCTAGGAACCTTAATCTAACTGCTGATATGGGTTTTTTTAATTAAGGAATTCTAATGTTTGTCTGATCAAAAAAATATCTACATCCTGACCTCCTTATCGTTTCGTATTTCAATTAAATCCACCTGTTATACTCGTATAAGGTTGGTACGTGTACATCGATATCATGTTTTTAGTAATGTTCATACCACACCCTGTATCAGAAATGCTCTCTTCTCTAACTATTAAAGTGTCTACGCCAAGACCAATATGCCAATGCATGTAAATGCTTTTTATTTCAAGGTGAATTTTCATTTCGTTACCTGATCCATTATTTGACTTCCAGTCATCAGGGATAAATAATCATTTATCATGTATAGACTGTTTGTATTTATGGGAAAATGTAAACATAAATAAGATATAATTTTGAAAACGTTTTTCATACCCTTTCACTTGAATACAGGAGCCCCTACATGTATATGATCATACAGGACCACGTGGTTATATTTAGGGCAATCCCCAAGTAACGGAAACAGTTTTGTTCGTCATCCGTAGCCTTTGCTTAAACAGTTCAGCTAGGATGAGTAGTTAACTTTAGGTGTAGGGTATAGCTCAATTATTTTGTCGCAAGGGACTCGTTCAAGCCCGTCCAGTTTTGTTTTTTAAATGGATAGTATTGCGTCTAGAAGGAGTTTTACCCTCACGCTCCCCTTGCTCCTAAGCATATAAGCCAGGACACTCGACAATACCCAGGGGACACAGGAGTGTAGAAGTGTAACAGTGTGTCCTCGGTGACAGGAAATAGAAGTCACAGAGATGGTATGAAAATATAAAAACAAAAGATATGACAGGCATGCTAAACTTTATGCAGATCTTAATGTTAAAGAGCAACTCCATTAAACATTAATGATAGTACTTACTAGTTAGAATCTTTTGATTGTGAAGATTTCGCAGAGGAGAATTGAAAACGCTATTGCTACTAGAACTGCTATGACAATCCCTATTGTAGTCAAATTTCTTAGTTTAAATTGAGGATTCATAACAACAGATGTGTCACATTGCATGGCCTTTGGTGTCCATTTCTTCATCAATGTGTCAACAGTTCCATACTCCTGCAGTTGCAGAAACCTAAAATGTAGAAAAAAGTAATTCAATATATTATAGATATCTATAAATCTTTTAAAGTCTTCAGATGAAATACATTAAATCATACTATTACATGTACCCTAGTGTAACAAAACTATTATCACTGTTAGCAAATACTAATACTCGAGTACTACAGAACCTTGCAATTATTTATTATGCAATGTTATATAGGAAAGCCATTGTACCAGAACAAAATCTGTAATGTGATCTACTCTTGAATGTACTACAGGCCTGTGGCCTTTTAAGTACCGAAATAAAGATTGAAATATTATAGATAGTTCGTGTTCATAAATTAAATTTGCTTCGTACATTTACAACTATAATGATTGTACTGTTTATGACAAACATGAGTAAGCACGTCGTGTTCCTGGATCTATCTAGTGACCTGTCTTGCTTGTATCTTTCGATATGATAATAGCTTATTTCGGTTTCATCATTTACACCATGCAAAAATACTTCACAGCTATAGTTTTCCTAAATCTCTTCAAGTTGGCCATATACGGTTTGAGGCCATTGTAAGAAGCTAATATTGTGTGTACCTGATGGAGTATTGCAATTTCAGAAACTACCTGAATATTTTAAGTATCATTGATGTTTTGCATCCCTTACGGCTCTTAGCTTATGATAGCAAAACAAAACTGCATGGTTTTGATTGATTAAAACAATGCTAGTTGTCATCACGGTGAAAGTGTAGATGGAAATGTAATGTGTAGGGACTTAACAATTTACTTATATTCATTTAAAATGTTCTGCATATTACCACTATCAACTCGTTTCGTATTGTTATCACTACATAACAGAAATATTTCTCACTCGTTTTCAAAAATCCTTTTCAGTGGTGAAAATGGCGGGAACAGGAATCCGCTGTAGAGTAGGAAGAAACTCTGCTTTGTCTGCACGATGTCACAGCTACGGGACTTCATCACATCGGTAAATACCAGTGGAGATATGTATATATATTTCTTCTGTAGTATATGTTGAATAATCTCAGTAGGATCCTGAAAGGCACTGCTGTTGATGCTGATCGTTTTCTTGTTTATTTTCTCCAGGACTGAATCGCTTGAAGTCTGAAGTGTTAAAAGGCAGGGAATTAAAAATAATTTCATAGATACATGTATGTTTAAAAAGAGTATCAAAATGGTGAAAAGTACCATTCAGATTTTTGTATACTTCAAGACCTAAAGATCTTAGAAATTTGTTAGAATCTTTTTTTTAAATCCCCCGAATAAAAAAACAGCTTATCCACTCGGCCACCAAGATCTTGACCAAGGTACATTAAGGAATGTAAATGTTGAAAAATCTGACATGTTAAACAGGAGAAATAGAAATAAATATTGCAGTTTTTCGCTGGTATGGGATTTGCGAGTTGACTGACTAAAATTTCCCGGTATGGTTATAAACATTATTAGAAAAACGTAAAAATGGCTGAGGGTAGCCATTAAGGTGATGCTCTATGCATTTGTGAATTTTTGTTTAAGATAATATTATGCAAAATGCAATTTGAAAATATTTCCAAAAAACATTACACTCTTGAAAATGATTTAACAGATGTCATTGTTAATATTAAGTAAGATGTACATTGTTGTAAATTTCAATAAAAGTATGGTTTAAAATCTATTTATTTCATGAAAAGATACATGAATCAGATTTGCCATCAAGTTCAAATGAACTTATGTGAAGGCCGCTCCAAGTAAACGTATATATTTTTACACTAAGGATAACAGGTACACGTACCATTATTACTCCCTCGGCGTAGCCGCCTTCCATGACGAACACTCCATATTCGTTTTGGTTTGCTATATCCTCCAGTGTATGAAACGGATCCGTGTTCTTTTCGACCGTTGAAAAGGCTACGAGGTTTCCGACGAAGACAGTTGTGACAATAAAACAGAACATACACCATGAGAAGACTAATATCCTTCTTGAAGCCATACGTTCGAGATCAATTGTTTCTGAAATAAGAGAACACTATCAAATATATAAATGTTTTATTGTGTCTTATGTCTTATTTCTAATCAGTTTTATATTTGTCATTAATCCTCCTGGCAATGTAAGCATTCTAAAACAAACTTCACTGACAGACCTGTGTGTCATATTTAATGGATCAAAGTTCATTATAGAAAAGTTCATTAAGGTTTCATTACTGAACTTAGTTCACAAAAATCCTCGAATAATTATCGGTCCTCATTCTTAAATCATCTATTCCTTACTTAATAAACGTAATATATATTTATTGTTAGTATTTTGAGCTTTGTCCTTGAACTCACTTAGTTATCAAGCTTGTTTTATATTCAATTCTAAATACTCTTTAGCATGATGGTTTTAAGTCGAAAGATTATACATTAACCACAATACTTCCTTTTGATAGAAGACACCAATGCACTTATCTTGCTTTGAGATGCTATATAGCTTAGCATTTAAGGAAACGACAGTTGAAACAGCTAGGACTGTCATTATACACTGTAGTACAAAGGTTTTCGTACCAACTCGTTTCCCCAAAAGAACAGGAAGATGTTCTAGGAAAATATTCTATGATCTATAGGAATGATGTCAACTGTATGTACTGAAAGTTTGAATGAGTTTGTAAAGGGACATAGTCAATCCTGAATGCTTCAATTTAATTTATTTCTAACAACCTAATAATAACGAATAATGGGTACATTTTGAACAACAAACATACTCAGTGAATGATAAAATCTGATGATACACGATACTCAAGAGGAAACATTGAAAGTAGATGTAGAGGCGACAATTACCTATATTTTGTCGGAGAGGAACACTGAATCCAATTTCAATCAGTGAATGCACATAGGATTGTTTGGATACCTCCTTTGAAGCCAGTTTCCAAACTAAGCTTAAACAAAGGACAGCAATCCAGGTACCTAAACCAACAACATAAGTCTCCCAAGAAAAACAGGAGACCGGGTACATCCAATCTTGATCATCCTGATTTCTTCTGTACAAAGCGTTGTACTTAGACTCTATTGCTGGATAAGAAATGTCAGTGAACTTTTCTCTATCACTACTGACAGCATAAGGGACAACACAGAAATCGACTTCCTGAAAAGAAATGTGGGTGTATTAAATGAATCTAATGATGTAATTTGGAATAATAAAAGTAATAAGTTTTTAATATGTTCATAATTGTCGTCATCGTATCATTTTAATTTGGCTATGATGTTTAGGGTTATAAACTAAACAATTGTCACACAAAGTACTTAATAAAAAATACTTTTCTCAACTTAGCAATAATGCTTGGAACAATGCACAGTGTACGGAAAATCACATAGCGATTGTGAACATAAAATAATTAGAATCGACAAATACAATTAGTCGCAATATTAATCTCTCTAATTCTGGAGTATCATTTATATACTCATGGTCACCTCTTGAAACAAACATACACCAAAGTTGTATCATAAGACATAAGGCATTATTCACTATCACCAAGCACGCAAACGCCATTTGTAACTAGAAAACTAAGCAACAAACCCTAAATCAACACCAATAGAAATTCGAAACCAGATAGTCGAAATGGCGTTAACGAGGGTCACAGATAACGTGATAAATAATTTTGCCGAAAGCAAAAGAACTGTGCAACGCATATTTTACAAAATACACAGAAACAAGCATCCTCGTCTGATTAGTTACCACCTATTGTGCCATCGACTTTTGTCAGCCAGGTTACTGAAAGGTGGCAGCCATTGATAAATCTGAGACTTTCTCGGGTGATAACCGTGCAAGACGACCAGTGTTGACACATCGACATACGCTTCTACCTCACCAGTGTGCTGTACAGTCCTGCAACATTGGAGTACAAGACTGGTGTCACGTCACATTTAACTGACAAATCTCGTTTCCTCCATCATCCAGCTGATGAACGTGTGCGTGTGCGCAGATTGCAAGGAGAAAAGTTCAGAGATGACTGTGTGGAAGGTGTCGTGACCGATGGAGGTGGTTCAGCTATGGTTTCAGGCAGCATTTCCATGGAAAAACAACTTTTACTGATCATTCATGGAAATGGAGCAAACGCCAGGCAACCAACAACTTCCTTTTGCAAGATGGCAATGCTCAATGGTACGATTTCCTACTGCAACTATGCGTTGACTGCCTGTTATGGTCCGCCAAAGCCCAAACCTCATAGAGTATGATTTATGTTGGACAGAATGAAGAGATAACTAAGACAGATAGACTCCCCCCTACCACAATGCACCAATTGGGTCGGTTTTTGGTTCAGATTTGGAACAATGTGTGCCATAGCGATTTTAACACACTGGTTGACAACGTGTCCAGGCGAATTACCACCCTTGAGTATATATATATCCATTATGTCCAGGTGATAAAATAAAGCATAACCAAATGCTTGCCACTTTCTTGATGACGGTTTCTAGATCGAAACGTTGCAGCCATAGCAATAAAGAAGTTGACCATCCATAGCATCTAAATTGCCTCTCAAAAAAGGGATCAAATGAGATTTGAAACTCACAGCTCTGTTTATTTGCCCAATTATACCAGTCAGAGATATATTTTCGAGTGCTTTTCCCCAACTTTTATCCTCTGGTTCTTCGATGACGTAGCTTAAAGTAATAAATGATAAGTTAGTTTAGTATATATATAATAAATATAAACTTAAATTAGATATTTACACTCGTAGCTACGCCATTCGGGAATATAAAATGTTCTACTTTAGTTAATGAGATATACATGTCACAATTTAGTCTCTATATATACAAGTATCATTCAGTCATCATTCGATCTGGTATTCAACCTTTACGAGGAATTATGTGCCTCATCATTCGATCTGGTATTCAACCTATACGAGGAATTATGTGCCATGTTTTATTGAATGACGGAACTATTGATTGATATAAAAGTCAACAAAAGCGAAAACCTTTTTCACATTTACCTGAAATTTAGCGTTTCTGCAAGAATATCAAACATGTCAAGCGCTGCACCTACATATGTTGTAACGTCATTGACAACTCGTTTTATTGTAAATGGACTCCACTGAAGATATAAAAAAAATCACTTAATTATCTCCACGCGGGGTACACATTTACATTTAAACTTTGCCTTTAAGCTTGACGTAAATTTAAATTGACTAAATTATGTTTCAACTGAAGAGTGTTTTAAAATATAAATTATACTATCATTAGAATATATTTATTCTTCACCATCGAAAGATATCGTAGTCTCCTTAAATATTAAATATTAAATAACTAAATATCATATAAATTATTAAAGATATGAATATACTCTCAGAATCAATATCTATTTCAACAAACCTCTAAAGCAGTTGTACTCAGTTGTCTTCCGTTCAGTCCTCTTTTGAAGTTTGGAAATATCGATGAGTACATGTAGCTGGTTTGATATGTATCGATTGATGACCATTCTCGGCCTTCTGGCATCCACATCAATGAATAGAATCCCTTTATCGATGATGTCACTATATCCTGTAAGCAGGGAAAAAACTATTTTCATATTAAATATTAAAGAGTGAATCATATTTTCATAAAGCTTATTAAAGTAGATTTTTAAATTGGAATTTTATGGGGTATCATCAAACATATTACAGTCAAGTTGCTCTTGTGCCTCGGAAAAAGCTTTTAATAAAGGCAAACATGTGCAGATCAATAGCGCAGTGGTTGGTGTGTTTGACGGTTCATCAAGAGATCCCTCGAGGGAATCAGGGATGTTGCCTGCGGTAGAATTCGTAGGGTGCAGTGTATTAATAAATACAATAAAACACCATGGATGGCCTGCTTGTTGGACATGACGCTAGCAAGGCTTCATTGAAATATAGAATACAACAAGGTTGGGTCGGGGACTGTCAATAGTGACAGGTTGTTATGAAACTCATTTTAAGAAGTACAACGTTGACATAAAAGCACATATCATTGGACACGTATTAGCTGGACGCAACTGAGTTTACACAACTTTGCATTTATCTGTAACAAATTTGAAGCAATAAATACAATTAAGTGTTTAACTGTAATCACCGTCTCATTTCTAGTCTGAAAGCTACTATATGCTGCAGGGATAACTTCAAACTGTTGTCTCTCCGTCTCCATCTCAAGCCATGCCACGTGATCCATGGTAACGTTGACGACTGAGGGGTAGTCAGGGGAGATAATCAACCAAGTTGAGAAATGGCGCAGTAAAGATCGGTGTCCAATAGTTTCATCCAGGGCAGTTGCCTTATATTTGAAAAATATAACTGATGAAATATGACTGATCAAAGCGAAAATGATAACATACCATTGTACAAACTCTATTTAAAGAACTCAAAAGACTATTAGTGCAGTATATTTGTACATCGTCAAACTGAACGAAAACAATTTAAATGATTTCACGATCATATCACTCAATGTTTATCTAGATATCTCAAAAAATGAAATACCAAGAATAAGCCCAGAACAATCAACATAAAACGTGACCGACAACGCTATATCAAGACAACGATATATCAACCAAAGGCTTATGTTGTAATAACTCCAAACACGCATTCACAATTACACTAATGCACATTTAACGACAAGATTATATTTGTGAAAAACAACATCAACATCTTGTCGTGAGCGTAAGTTTCACAAAGCCTTAAGGTGAACGTAAGTCACTAAGGTTACATTAGTGTAATGTTAAAGAATGGGAGTTAAGGTTCACCTTAGTAAAGGTTGCTCTCCCCTATCGAACACTGTGACTGTTTAGGGAGGCGAAAAGGGATATAACATTCCAAACGCCGTCGTTTGACTCTCACAACGTCAATGAGACGTCGAGTGTTTGCCTGTATGACAGCTGAAGGTGGCCACACAAAATATTGTATGGTAGGAACTGTGCCTTTTAAAGGGTGTGCAGCACGTTTTTTTGCAAATTTTATTTTTCACATTTCCCACTTATATAAATTATAATGATAGTGTATGTCATTTATATTTACTTTAGAGGGTAAAACATCATATTACACAAACCAATTATCCGTAGTGGTAATAACGGTGTTGCGTATGAAGCAAAAATTGCATGGCAGCCATTTTATTGTGAACACATTTGATTATTTTGAATGACAAAAACGATTCCCATGGTTTTACGGAACCATGCAGTCACTCATTTTTTAACTTGATTTTCCGAAGAGAGAAAGGTGTTTTATTATTAGTGACATTATTTTTCAAATACATTTCACCAACTTATTTGAGCGAAAAAACGTGCTACTGCCCCTTTAATATGTTATTATGGTATGTAATTAAACCAGACGTTCTTTGGAATTGTAAAATGACTTTTGATTTCAGTGTTAATTCAGCATGTTCTGATCTGAGTAATTATATGTAAATTGAACTTAATATATAATTGCACTCAAATGGGTACCTGCACACGGGTTAAGTACGGACCTATATGGTCGCGCGGGGCGCTTAGTAGCGGCACCGAAACTATAATAATGTACTACCAGTGACCAGTGACCAGTGACTAGTGCCTGCACTGGATATTAGGTGTAAAATGTATATTTTTATTATTATCATTTATTACATTATTGACATTGTGCTACCGATATTACCGATATTAATTCAGTCTCATTTCTCTTTTTCTGTCCAACTTTTAATGAATGGTTAACTTCCTTTCGACTTAAGTTTATGTTTTGTAATGCAAATAATCTAACAGTAACAAGTCATTTATTGGTTACTTTTCATAGTTATACCTAAAAGTTATCTACTCTTGATCTACAAAACTCATAAAACTGAGTCAATATGTCATACTTACTGACATAAGGACGCTATTGATGCACTCGGTTCTGCAGAAAATAACAAAATTGAGCAAGGAATGAAAATCGTCTGATAAATCATTTTCCATGGTCTTTGTTATGATTTGTTCCAAGGAGGCTTCAAACCCGTCGATGGTATATAATGAATACCGACTCTCTGTGCTGTGTAATAAGGACATGACGTGAGGTTCTGAAAAAAATGAAACTTACGTTAACGTCTTTATTTTATTATGGCTTTTTTCCATTTCTTCATACAGCTATATAGATGTTACACGTACCTTGTAAATGTGTATTGAGATGGCCAGCGCCCTCCATTAGGAATAAACATTGTATTGTGCTTTGGTGAGCTAAATAATCGGTAATTTACCATCCAAAACATACCAGCGTGAAAACTTTATCATACAATGTCATCCTTCATTCATTTTGCTCAGTAAAGCTTGAGAAATTTCTTCAAATACGGGCATTGATATATGTAAATGAAGAGCGTGGTTACTCACGGTAAATTGACAAAAAATAGTTCATTGTAAATGTTGCTTTCAATAAACAACACCTTTTTTTTCTCATGACCTATACTTTTCATTTTTAAAAATCAAATATTTTTAAAATAATTTTCAAATATTTAACGAATTTGAACTCGTGTTCCTCCGCCTTTATGTAAGCGGATGGACGAGTCTATCCCGAGAGAGACGAGAGTTGCTCCCCTTCCATTGGAATGCAAATTGCAGCTAGCTTAAGAGACGGAAAGCTTAACTGGAAGTTGATTTGTTAATTCTCTGATCCGATCAATTTTATCCAAGCCACGTGTATCGAACATTGAAGTTGGATATAAGGTTAACGAACATGTGACTCAAATTGCCTTTCTCGTGACATGCATGATAAACCATGACATCTGTAAGGAGCGATTACATTATCATCCCTTGTCAACTTCATTTTAAAACATTGGCCTATTTCTTTTAGATTCTTTAGATAAATGGTGATTAGCCAAATTAAACATTCTTTCGCTTATATATCTATATTTGACTAATATGGAATCACTAGTGCACATTCTATCATATGTTTAACCCCTGTACTCGACGAAGTGTTTATATGTCTACAACCTTATTTCATAAATGTTATTTCATAAACAGATTGCTTAATTTGTTAAAGCTTTATTTGAACAAATATCCTTACCATTATTGTGATCAAAAATATATATCGGGCTTGATCCCTGTGCTGCTGTAGTTATCAAATTTACCAGTTTCTCCATCCCTGTAACACATAAAACGAGATTATTTAATCATTTATTTAGAAATTACATCGGTACTAATGTTTGCAAATGTCGGAAGTACATGTTAGATAAAAACTGCTGCATAGTGTTCGCAACGAAGAAAAAGATAATCTCATACCATATCAACAAAGCATGCATTAAAACATAGTTGAAAGATGTTACCAGATGGTAGAATAAGAGCTTAATTAGGGATGAATGTATCATTTATAACTATAAACGTACTGTTATCGGTGGCATCAACCGTTAACATATCTGTAGAAGTATGATTAATAAAATACACACTGAAGTTGAAATATGTTTACTCTAAATAATCGAGAGAATAAAAACTATGCTAGAAATTCATTGCGAAAAAAACGTTCAACGGATAGTGAGTTAACTACTCACTATCAAAAGGAAATATCCATGACGAATGCCTTGTTAACAGAAATAGATTAGATTCTTGTTTCATAGTTTCTTAATCATGGCATATCAAAAGTACCACTACGAAAACAATGTAACAACATGTACTTACCTTGAAAATGAGTTTTAGAAGATATTACCAATAAACTGTTCACTATGACTCCGACATGTGCTATGAGATTCATCCTCATCCACAGCAGTGAACCCAACAGCATATAATTCACTATGTTTCCATATGCATTAGTCCACAACCATCCATATACATGTATGTCAACAAACCCATTCGCTCACCAATTATAATTGATCCTGCATTTGCCCAAGAAGCACAAATAGATATGAAAGAAGGGTGCTTAGTAACATGACGACACACTAGGCCGGACGTTAGGTATTCGACGTTTACTTCCAGTGTTTGCATTATTGACCTAATCTTATTCCGTGTGAGTAAGTTAGCAAATCCATTGCGTGAACAATAACGAATCATTATCTCCTGCAGAGCAACCTACACATTGAAGAACGTTTATAACACAGCAATAGACCAATATAGCCTACTGATGTCATCGTTTGTCACGTTTGGTGGCTATTATAGAATTCCCTACAATTTGTCCTATAAGGAACAAATAATTTGACACATAAGATAGTTTAATAGTAACCTAGAATTGACAATATATATATATATATATATATATATATATATATATATATATATATATATATATATATATATATATATATATATATATATATATATATATATATATATATTAAAAGTTAAATGTACATTTAATTTACTTTTTATAATATGTAAATAATTTACTGCATGTGCATTGCTCTGCATTATAAGATATACTCATTGTCAAAGAGGTTTTCGCCCCACACGAAAATCGAACTGTAGGCTGGTTTGCTCACAGAAAGTATAATAACAAAAATAATTTCATTAACATTAGTTATTGACTAATTATATACTGGAGTTCACATATTTGAATGTTTTCCATATCAAATAGGACATTATTGACTTAGTGATTGGCATTCATGGTGTCCTCCTGGTTACAGTTTTCCTCTAGGTTATCTATGTCTGTTACACCGATATAAAGAGTTTCATAGTATCAATAAATGATCAGACAAGAGGTGAGGACGATGCTGGCAAATTCATCAGGTATTATATTATTATAACACGAGGGTATTGTAATTTTCAGTTAACACAAAGATATATCCGGTATGAAATATAGTATGAAGCATCAAATTGAAACACTGATAGAAATTCCAAGTTGGAAGAGTGAGGGGTCATTAGCACTTATAATGACACGTTTTAAAAGTGTCATATATTATTTATTTCAGTTATAGGTTCAATGTATAGTATAAGATGACAGAAATTCCAAGCTGGGATGGCCATTTCTGAGAGTGAGGGTCAATAGCACTTATAATGACACGTTTTATAAGTGTCATGCAATGGTTAGCAACATAAAAATTAAACACATAAGTCTTTAATTTTTTAAAAGTAAGTTTGAATATTAAGTGAGCTATGTGGAAAACATGACAGAAACACCAAGTTTGGATGGCCATTTCTAAGAGTGAGGGGTCAATAGCACGTACAATGACACATTTAGATCGTTATATCATAGATATAACGACCGTACGACCTTTAGATAACAATACCTTTTTATATCGAAAAAGTATGTACAACATATCTGTATTTATCCAATTAACTAGTGTTTAAATCAGTCTGTATCTTAAAATGAGTTGAAAAGGAAAGATCGTAAATTTCTATCGAATCTAAGTGTTCACTAAGGGGTGTTTGGGTGTTTATTGTTTGTGTACCCTTACCCTTTAAAATTTATTTGCAGAAAGCAAATGTCAGTTTAAACTCAAATTTGGAGAAGATACGTCAATAGTATCATTATGACGTAAACCTTCTGCAGTTTATACTCCCGTCTGATTTCCGATCATAATCTCTGTTCTACTAGGGCTGGATTTCTCGGCTCCAGCAAAATTCACTTGCGAGGAAAAGGGGAACCTCATACTGTATCCCTGCTTCTTAACCAATGAAAACTCATCTTTCAACGGCTATGTTGTCGACCGAGTGGTTTCAAAGATCTTAACATTTGACTCTAAAGGGTCTCGCTCATTAGCATACATGTATGTCCTGATGTAAATAACACAAATGAACTATTTTCGGTATTTTTCCTTGACTTTGACTTCTTTAATTATCATAATGTTTATGAGCGGTTGTTTCCAAAAAAACAAATAGCATATTTCGAGGAATACACTATAAAGTAGAAACAGTTTATCATATGTTTATTTTAGAATTGTGACCTGTCATTAGCGCTACTAGATTCAAATGCAACCAATCATGATTTCTATATTATTTCGAATCCAGTAATTTGCACTCGTTGATGCTTAAACAAACAATATCCTTTCAATTATTTGTCAGATACAAAAATAAAAACAAGTTCTCTATTTGAAAAAAAGTAACTGCTAAAGCCACTTCCTTGGTTCCTTGTTGCTGCAGCTGTTGATATCAGAGACTTTCCTTGACATTTATTGATTCAGTGAAGTTTATGTGGTCACGCCTCTTCTGTATAAATAATCAATGTCAAACTAGAATCCATCCAGCTTGCTGATATGCTTGTGTTATCAATCACCTGTGTTATCACCTCTCCTTTATTCATTTAATTATAGGATGCATTTAACTGCACAAAGTTTTCCCGAATTAAACCCTTTCGTTTAAGGATTTAAAGCATGAAGGCAAAATCTCTGAGTGACTTTGTGAGTAATCTTTCTAAAACAACATGTCAATGTTCACTGCAGCTGTTTTTACTTTTTTTTATATTTAAGGTGTTATCTATGATTTACTTCAAATGAGTTAATTGAAATATATCACGAAATGTTAGTGCTATCTATGAATAACCACCCCTGATGTGATCAAGCTCAAAACACTTTGTGAAGTAATCATAGACCACGTTATCGATAAAATGTGTAGAAAATGATTGAAGCACTAACATAGCATTTATGTGCGCTTCATTTTCTCTTATTTAAGCATATTACATTATCATCAGTTTATCAAACATTAACGGTTTATAACTCTGTTAAAGCACTCCTCCTTGGAAGTGTGTGTGTGTGAAAGTCCTCGGCAATAGATTATGGAAAAGTAAATGCACAACTGCTTCTCGCTCCCCTTGTTCTTTCCATTACCCTTCAGCTGCAAATTACCTCATATACACATATAGCTGTACATAAATTAGTGTTATAGATCGAGGGATTGTCAGAACAGAGTACATTTTTGGCGACAAATCAAAGTCGCGTGTAGTTTCTTGTTTGCAAATGTTTTAATTAGATTTGTGAAATGGTAATTTGTAAACTTGTTAGACTTCATTTTCAATATATATCTGCGAATTTGTGAGCAACCACAGAATAAACTTTAATAATTTCATAATTGTTGCAAAACATTTTGATGTTATAATCCAATATTCCCCAAATATTCCCTCAGAGGTTAACCAAATATATAAAAACTCCATGTGATTGGATTTGTAACACGACAGAGACTAAAGGGGGGTCTTTACACATTTCTCTAGAAACTCCAGAAATCGTATCAGGTTTACGAAATTTGCCCGAAGATTGAACATGTCTGCGCTGTATAGGGAAGTTGGCAGAAAACATGTCCCATAGGCTTGATCTACATTTACAGTAAATAACGTGAAGGGAAAAAAAATGATTTGAGGTATCTCTTCCTTTTTCAAAAGAACAAATGATGTAATTGTTTAGTATTGTAATTCAATTAAACTCTTTTTGGGGTTTGGTCTGACAGCGTTTGTGCTGAGTTACTGAATATTAGAAAACTAATATCAAGAAAACCGAAATGGATAAAAAGAATAAACGATAAGGACCTTTAATGGACATATCTTTTCAACAGCTGACTAAAACTCAAAACTCCGTTCTTATTAACGGATAGTTCCCTCATTCAACAGAAAATAATTACCTCAACAACTAACTATTTTTGGAAGAACATACTTTAAGAATGGTCTACCTTCATAATCATACGTACAAGTGAAATTACAAATGAAAAAGATATACAATGTTAATCATTATGATTACAATATAAGAATTATTAAACATCAATTTTGAATCTTGAATGGTATAAAACAAGTTGTTTTCTTTGTGAATGACTTTCTTCATAAATACGGCAGATTGTTGACTTATGAAGAATTTTCCAATACCTATTCAATCAACACTAATTTTCGGACATATGAATCCTTGAAAAGAGCCGTGACTACATATATTCGAACGCTGAACATAAAACAATTTCAACAGACATCGGTAGGCCTAATTTACCCTTTTAATTTGTCAAACGTTGATACCGTAATTGGAAGCAAAAACTTATAAGTTTGCTTTTAAACTCACAATTTGTACGCTTGCCAAGTTATTTAAAATGGGAAATAACTCTTCAGAATGATTTTACTGAAAAAAAATTGAAATTTTGTAACACGATTGCCAATAAATGTTCACGAAGTACATACTTGAAAAGTTTGCAATACAGAATTATTCACAATATCCTCCCAACAAGGCAGTTTCTTTATAAAATTGGGTATATACCTCCAGCACTATGCCCGTTCTGCGAAACGTAATCAGAAACTATCAACCATTTGCTATGGGAATGTGAACCTATCCTCAGATATGGAAGGACATAGAATCGTGGTTAAATTCAGTACAATTGAATTGGAACGTACAAATAAAACTATTATTTTGGGAGTGAAAGAAAAAAACAACAATCCTGTAAATGCAACCATTCTTCTAGTCAATCAGTATATATATAGATGCAGCATAAATGGTTTTAAAAGTAAGAATACATTAAATAAAAGAAGTTGTACGTTATTACGATATGTCTAGATATGTTATTCTGTCAACAGGAACAGAGGAAATGTTTTTTTCCAATACTGGTCTACACTGCACTTATTACTTGGAAAATAATCCTGCTGAATTGTATCAGTCAATTTTGGATGTATGTATAGGTAGGTATGCACCGTATACCTTATAATAATTAGGTAAGATTCGTGAATTCAATCGGTATAAAATGTCACTGTCAATTCTTATGCTTGCTTTAATATGCATCAAACGCTTTGTTTAATCAACACATTATCGTCACAATATTTAGCAAACATTTATAATAATAATAATATATAATAGTAATCTCAAAAGTGAAGACTGTGAAATATGTATTTGCAGTGGTGGCACTTTGTCGTGTGCATAGCTCAATTGACTGCTATCGGTAAGTTCAGGAAGAATAGGCGCGGCTCGCTGAATGGCCATGGGTGGGTGACCCGCTTCATTGTTGGGTAATCTGAGTGCTTGAAGGGTTGATCCCTGCTCCTTACAGAGACACGAGCTAGGAAACTTGTGGTATAATTTAGACAGTACAATTGGATACCTGATATGGAAGTAAAGGCATATCCTTAATATGCGTCTTAAATGGCAGCAAGGTTGCATACTCCCAAAGAGTTGAGAATGAAAAAGTAACGATGTTGCTCCTCACACCAGGGCAATAATTTGTCTGCGCTCTGAACATGCCCTTTGTGTTGTGCAGCTCGGTATAAGTATACTCGTCATTAAACCCCCATAACATAGTTTTATCATTATTGTTTTACGTTGCTAGATAATTGATAGTATTTAAGGTCATGAAACAGAATACATTCTTCAGAAAAGAAAGGCAAAGGCGATTTGGAGAATGATGATATCGTGTTGTATTGTAAAAGAAATACAGATATACCATGTATTTATGAAACATCATGTTGTATGAGTGTAAACAGCTTACTTCACTTACACATCTCATGTTCGAGATGTTTTTTCCACCATGCTGTCAAGTGAGTATTCGACTGAGAAGGTCAGAAAAGGGCCCGTTTGGAGAGATCTCCATCGCTACTGACCATCTGTATACTGGAAAGTCATTATACAGGAACGGTAAATGTGTACGGTGATTTTTTACGTCATAGTAAATTTTAACCTCCGCTGTGTGTAAGCCATGGAAATTTATAACTGACGCATGTATCTGAACACGATTGTAAAGTTGAAATTATGTATAGGATGTTTAAAGATGGCGAATCCAGAAATGTAAGTTGGTTCTTATGAGACACAATACTTACATGTAACATCTGGTTCTTTATTTCCAAGTATTCGTAAAGCATATGGTGTATTGACAAATCTATCTTGAAATGGGTTTTTTTCTTCTCAATTTCAGTTATTTGATCAAATGTGAAAATAGCCGTGGTTTCTCTTTTTTCTCAATTTCGCCTCTGTCTCACTTCATACTTTTTGTGTATTAGACTGTTCATAGATTTTATCTATTATTTGGCTTTTTATAATTCAGGAAGACTTATTGCGTTCAAGCACTGCCTGTCTTGAACTGTTCCGTTTTCTCAATTACGACCCGAAGCGAAAGTAACTTTAGACAAGATATGATTTTAGATTCCACAGGGATCTTTGATGAGAACAGACCATAGACCAGTGTGGAGGCTGACAAATTACATTCGGCTTGACTTTATACAAGTATCCCGCCTCAATTACAGACATGTTTCTTAGATGTCCAAAGCCAAATTTCCCTAATTTCATTTTTCTTATGGTATGTGTCTGACAAAGAACATTTTCAGTAATCCCAACGAAGCAATATATAGAACTTCTTTTTAAATAAAACTAACTAGTGATTGAATATAAGTTTTCTAACTTCATTAATGATAAATGAGGAATGAAATCAAAAGGACAAACGTTGGTTTGCTGATGATACAAGAAATTCACCTGGGGAAATCCATTCTTCAAACATACATAGTTAATACAGGCTGATATGAACGTTGCAGTACAAATAAACGAATTCAATACTCCGAAATTAAATATTGAAAGTTTTTATTCTTCATTGTTTTATTAACAGATGAGGATCTAACTTGAACTGAGGTCGAGGTCGGTAACTCTTTCACACACTGACTGAGCACTACATTAAACCACATACATATATATTTAGGGTAAAAGATATCTGTGTCCTTGTCAGAAAAACGCTCATAAACGGTTTGAAAAGTGCATGTTAAACTGGTATACATGCCGGAGCTTCTCGTGAGTGTGTGGGACATCTTAACGGCCCATGACGTGATATGATCAATGTATACAGGAAGAAATAGCTTGCTGACATATATGAAGAATCGGCTCTTTGACGTTTTTTATAAGAATACAGTGTATCCCGAAGGCATGATCTGTAACCCCATTTCAAGTATGTTGTTGACAACGCAAACATCAAATAACACTTGTAGGCACAATAGTTGACATGAACTATTTTTACACCATCATAAGTGGTATTTTCCATTTCTAATCATGTAGGTGAAATAAAATGGGTGTTATAAGTTGTGTGGTGATGTTGACATACAAAATGCATTTTCTATTATTAATCCAGGTGTAAGTTTACCTACCTCAACAGTATTCACATCTTTGTAATGGAAAGTCATTAACAAACCAGTTTTAATCGCTTCACCTAATGACTGCGATGTGACGTCTCCTGATTGTTACATGACGTCAACGATCTTGTGGTATGGTTGAAAATGAATAACATACTACCTCACTCGGTAAAACACGGTATTTATTTCATCTGCTAATTATAAACGTCATATTACCGAACATATTATAAAGCCTCCCAGGTGTTATGTGTTTTACCCATATAAGACGTTGACCCTGATACACTACATAGCATGTCTGTAATGCATATGAACAATAAGGCAATGCTTAATCAAATGCAAAACTGATCGAATGTAACACTCGTACACTTGTCCTTGATATGACTACAGCTCGACCGGGGTCATGTCCTCGTAACAGTAACATCAAATTACGTCAGGGAGAAAGCACGAGGGTCGGGTTTTGGTAGACATTTAAAACACCTGAGGGTGGCTAGAAATGAAAAGTAAAACCGAGCTTGCGAGGTCTTACTTTTCATTTCGCCACCCGAGGGTGTTCGAAATGTCTACCAAAACCCGGCCCGAGTGTTTTCTTTGACGTATATACCGCCATGCGTTTTAAATACAAAAATGAAAACAATCCTGTTAGTTTTTCAAGCCTTCGTGATCCAAGTTTGAGGCGCACATAAAATATCCCAATATTGTGAGCGGAGCAGAATAGATACCAACAAACAACCATCTCATGATCACCAATCCTCTGTGGTCTAGTGGGACAAGTCTTGGGCTACAAATCGGAGGGTTGCTGGTTCCATTCCCGCATTGTCAACTATGCAAATTTTAAACTTGGAAATTTTTGAGTACCTAACTGAACAGGAGATTGAGGTTATTTGGAGTTCGGTCTTACAATTAGATTGTAATACTTCAGGTCTTACTAAATGTTGAAAATTAACCTGCTATGAGGTTAACTTTCGACGGTTGGTAAAACCTCTATTCGTAGTAAAACCTTAAAATTCGTGTTGAAACCTGATCAAAGGTTATTACAAGAAATGCAGTTACCTTAAAGTGTAAATAGATATCCTGAGCTAGGTTTATACATGTTGGCCTATATGGTTCGTTATTGAGACATACTTCAGATTCTACCATTACATTGCTAGATACTCGATTCTGATTGGCTTTCTAGAAAAATGAAACGCAATCAATTATTCAATTCAATCAGAGGATTGAACCTCTTCCAATTTTAGCGTTACTTCAACGCGTATGCGTTCATGCCTTATGACGTCACAGTCCAACATAACAAACGGTCGATTCTACATGCATTTTGTATTTACTTTAAAAATCAAAATGATTCATACTTGATCAAACGAATCGTCCCTGTAGAGTTTTTAAGATTGATGTTAAAGGGTAGTTTAGCAAGACAAACTTCGTCAGTATTAAGATCTATCCAAATAGCGACACATGGCACTACGAACTCGGGAATACGTGTGAACGCAATGGTATTGACGCAATGGTCAACCGCTTCTGACAACCGAGTGTAACGTTTTGATGAACAATAATAAATTAATATGTCATATATCATCACCTACCTCGATAACTAGAATGTCCGTTTCTTTCCTGAGTGAGACAATTACCTTCATATCATTTTAATAAATGCAAGTCCTCAACCATTTTGAATGTCTCGTTATATGCTAATTAAGGTTATTCCAAATAATGCGGAATCGAGAGAAAAAAAAGAACCTTGATAGTATGAAAGTGAATGCTCGAGAAACGAAATTAAATCTTCTGTCGTTGTAGTTCAATAATTCCTCGAGTTTGCATCGGCCATGGATATTATTCTGTTTAATTCGGAGCTCGCACGGTGTCGTTGTAGGCACTCTCTGCATGCGACATAAAATAGTTCTTTTTAATAACGGTCGTGGTAAGTTGGAGATAAACCTACTGATAATCAGAGACATGATATACTAGATTAAATGTTTAATAACCTACGCGTTCGGTTTTAATTTAAAATTTATTCGCTAGCAATCTAATATAACATGTCTCTGGTTTTCAAACACATCAGGTTTATCTCCTATACAGGCTATCTTTGATAAAAACATATGAACAATATAAATGTTGGTATGATTTAGGCTGATACATCTAACTTTATGTAAAGAATTCGAATACTCTGGTTGCATTATCATAAAAGAACCTAACTTTGGGCTAACTTTTATCCTAAGGGAGAATCGTTTGTTGGCTTTGTCAATGCAAAGACGCATAAACGTCTGAAAGGGAGATCAGTTATCTGATAATGAATTGCAGATGCATTATATGAATACATGGAGGTCCCAAGTGGTCGTCATGTTTAACCACAGCTGACATTTATCAGTCCATAGGAATATTATAAAACAATGTCTGCACATTTCTGCATTACAAGGGGAAGGTCTGCAAACCATCTCAATCTTGTTATATATAACAATGATAGGATGAAATTGCACTTTAAGCTGAATCTTGTTCTTTCAACCTTGTATGCTTTTAATTTGTTTTGTAGTGAAGGCCATAGTCTCAGGCAGCATTTCAGTTTTACAGAACGATAGATTTTGTACATATATAATTCACAAGGTAACCAACCAATTACATACTATACACATACAAAAATGGTAGGGTTCATATAGAGTGAATCTCTAACATTATTTTATTGTGCACATAAATGGAAAAAGTTGTTATAACATATGTCGATTGACATGAGCATATTGAAAGTATAAATGGCGAGATATCAATAAATAAAATGTATGTAATACATACAAGTATCTTTGTTTCAATGTACACACCAGCATAGACATAAATTAATGTTCGATAAGGTTGATTTTCCAAACTTAACATAACCTGTTTGATCTTATTAATAATTCGACCGGTTTGAGGGATAAGATCATATGACATTAGCAAGGGCGGATATCGATATTTTTCATGAAAAATAAACTAATTAAAGGAAAGATGTAATGACATATGGTCAAATTCGGATTAATTAAAATGGGGTGACAATTTGACAATTGCTCGATTGTAAATTTTAAATCGGCCCATAAATTACTTATATCCGGCTTTTTTTTTAAAAAAGCCTAATTTAGCCCCCGCGACCAGAATGAAAATCTGCGCGGCCGTGGTCCCTGAAGTGATGACTCCTGTGACGTCATTGGAGTAATCTCATTATTGGCGAAAGTCATAATTCAACGCATTTTCGCAACATTTATATTGTTAATTTCACAAACATAAAAACAACTTAAATTTTCCATATATCGAATGTTTAGATAGCCAACTAGGTAATTCCGCAGATGACAATTACATAATTATTGCATAAACATGTATTTTGGGGGATTTAACATACCTCATAAATGTATCTTGCGGTAGCGATAATCATCATTTATTAATAATATTATTATTATAATAATATACGAAATTTATATAGCGCCCTATCTGAAATAATGAAAGTCACACTAAGGCGCTTCACAGTCACAAACAGTTCAGAGCTCAAATGCACACTTAACGACATGTGTCTTGACACCTTTTTGAAAGAGTCATATGTTTTGGTGTTTCGAAGTTCCTCAGGTAGACTATTCCACAATGTTGCAGAAAGTCTTGTGAAAGAACGTTTGCCATATGTTACAGTTCTTGTTTTGGACACAGTGAGGAGACGGGCTGATTCAGATCGGAGACTCCTGGTCGGCTGATATGGTAGAACCAGGTCTTGCAGATAGGCTGGAGCTGTCCCGTGCAATGATTTGTAGGTGTACATGAGAATCTTATGTTGGCAGCGGTATTTTACCGGAAGCCAATGCAGTTCCATCAAAGAAGGTGAAATTAATGAGGCGACACGGACGCCAGCTCTCTTGCGGATCACAGACGACACTCGACTGTGATTTATCACAGTCACGCCTCACTGGTTGTTTCAAAGCGTTCGCCGTGCTGATTGTTTCATTTTTAAAATGGGTAAATTAAACTCGTCTTAATAATCAATTGCAAGTGTATATTTTATGATTTTATGATAAAATGTACGAAGATGTAATAATATGTCATTCTTGTGAAAAATGCATTACACGTGAACTTAAATGTGTTTTTAAAGAATAATTAACCGAATTAATAGTGTGCCATTTTTCTTCATAATGTGCGACATTTAAAAGAACACGATTACTTGTGGCCTTATTATGTAAATGACATTAAAATACAATGTACTATATGCATTGTTTTGGCTTGCAAGTCGTGTTATTGCATGGGAAGACTATGGCAAAGAACATGACATAAAATACAGTGATATTTGTAAGAAGAATCAGTTTTCAAAAGTACTCCATTGAAATGCCAGTTTTTCATATTTTTCGAGAATTTTTAATTCAACAATCTATGGTGTATCTGTGTACAACTGGTTAAAAGTTAGTTGATGACCTTAGTGAGTAAGTGAGTTATTGCTTAACGCCGCTTCGGCAGTATCGCAGCCATTTGCGGCATTGGTCACGTTAGGATAATCTGTCTAAAATATGTATGATTTTTGTAATAACAGAGTATGCCAACAATATAATCAGCAATTTTTTTTTAATTTAGTACAGCATAAGTGTATGGTTTTATGCCAGGATAACATTAAGATTTGAATTGTTAACGTCATTGAGAACTCAAAGGACACAAAGGACCTTGTCGTAAACTCCGTGGGTATATGAAACGAAAATATCCCGAAATATCATCCCACAAGACAAGTTTAGATAGAAGGTGGAACAATTGGCATCGCAGATGATACTGTCTTGTGAATAGCCCATACTTTAAAATATCCCCTTTATCGAAATTAAAAATCCTTTTAAAACCGACAAATATAGCACAAACGTCTCCTTCTTTTCACAATATATCGTTGGATAACAAATTGTCAAATGAAGAAAGTATGAATCGTATTGAACCTGCAAGAAATGATTATCGATTTAGCATTCGAAAGTTTAAAACATTAACAATTAAAATAAAATATTTTGTTGCGAGCCAATAAACCTCATGTATGTAATGTCTGTATTCATAATTCTCTGGGTTATATAAGATCAATTTTTCAAGTTTACGATTTACTTCATTTAGTTAATATGTTCAGTCTATCAAAGGTACTGTAGCACGTTTTCTACTGGGGAAAATAGATAGACAATACAAACTGTAAAAGAAATGTTACTATATCAATTGCAAGACAATCCTCCTTAATCAATAAATAGATTTCTAAAACAAATGGTTAATATGGTCCAGTTTATCAACGTTGATCCATTTCCCATCCTCGTATTAAAAGGTGTTCACACTAAAATGGCCCCTAGCAGTTTTCGTTTGATACGTGACAGCGTTTTTTACGACCACTGATAATCGGGTCCTGTGTTGGACTGTTACCCTCTTAAGTAAATATAGACTGCATTAACTGTCAGTATAAACGGCAAATGGAAACATAGAATAAGTACATATAAAGTGCTACAGTGCTTTTAGGAAAATACTTAACAACAAGTTCAATGTTAGATTTTCTAAAGCCTTCCTGCAAGGAAATATGAAATACGATACCTACCACTAATGTAATGAGTTAAAACAAGCTGGGAATGAGTTCGAGTTTTAGCCGCTGACAATGTGCTTCTATAGTCTGCATCTGGTGATAGCAGATGCCACTATTTTATTGAATATGTACCTATAAACAGCTCAACGCCAGCTTGTGGTCTCTTTAATGTTTTGTTACAAATGATCTCCAGGTCCACATATGTCATTGGTTAATTATATAATCAATATCCAACTGTTTTCTTGATCATCAACGTTATACATGAAAGAGGCAGAACGTTATTCATTATGAATGAGTGATCTAAAACGTTCTTTGGAATGAAATGTGTAAGACGAGTATTATCTAAACCAGTTTAAAAGTATTGATTTTATTTATACACTACTCATAATATATCTATTTATGTGTTGATTGATTGAAATAGATTTGGATTTTGACTACTCGCATCTACTTATCAATGAAAACGCCGAATTTGAATGTTGACAAACACGGTTTAATGTTTCCTGTGTCATTATTCATGTGGGAAGTTGTTGACTATATTTCAACATTTTACTCTAATGTATGTACGATTTTTTCATACGCTCAACCGCAAAAGAAACCTCGCCACATGTTCAACAGTATGAATAACGGAACACTGCTGCCGAAGAACGACGATTTATAAAACAATGTTTGTAAAGAGGTACTTGCAGTTTCATACATCAGAGTACAATACTTTTAGTTTAATGTCTGTTCAAGTACACTTGGAGTGTTTTCAAAATAGTTTTTGGCCAGAATGTTTGGCATTTAACTTACAAGATCATAAACTGTATAATTTTAATGAAGTAAAGATGTTCTTGGACTTTTTTGTTGACCCGTCTTTACTGTATTACGTCATATAACACGCAAAATATATCTTTTGACTTTCCAAATTTGTCTATTTAAGGCTTTTCGAAAAAAGGTGATTTCTTAAAACTAGTGTTGCTATGAAATATGAATACTCAGATAATTTTGGAAATTTCGAATTTAGTTTAGTTGGCTTCTAAAAACATGATGTACACTGCTGTATCAGCCACTCGTGGAATAATCTTCCATATTGTATGGTGACGTTTCCCTTGCTGTTGAGTGTATTAACAATTTTCGTGGGGATCATATTTGTCAAATGTCAAATTGTCGATTTCAGTTTGACATTTCAATTAAATGAATATTGACTTCAGTGCAGATTACAGGTCTTCAACATTCTACTAACAGCACAACTATACTTGATAAACTATTCCTTTGAAAATATATAACATCCTCCCGTATACTGTTCGGTTATTAAAATTGAATAAATATAAGCAGGCAGCTTGGTTTGATGTCTTTTTAAAATAACATTAAAAAAGTGATAAAACTCCTAAATGGTATTTAATGATTGTAATGGATTAAATTTAAACAATTTGCATACTATTAACTTACACATAATTGGAATTTATATATTTTTAATTAAGCTTTCACATAATCAACGGTACGATGTTTATGAAGTTTTATTACGAGAGCGCTTGACATTATGTCAATAAAATTTCAAAATAGCATAAAAGATAACAGAGCTAGTGCCTCTATTACAATGATCATTTCAGGTCACTGTTGTTCCCAATTGAGTTATACCTGTACATAGAGATTATTAACCAAGTGTGTTTCCGTAGCATTAATATCATATTTTTTTAATGAAAATTGTATTATGTGAGCCTTTGGCAAGCATAATATATTATTTTTTATTCCAAATATATGATATTAATGAAACGGAAACACACGAGGTTAATAATATCTTTATCATTTAATGTCACTATTAAAACAAGCGTTTTGATGTGTTACAAGTGGTAAGAGAATTGACCTAGTTTAAGGGGAGTTATTTCATCAAAGTGATGGTCACGATATCGGCGATATATGGCTGAGAAATAGTTCTTATTTAAAAAAATTTAAAAACATGATGTGCGCGATTCTTTAAAAAGTTGACAATTGGTCCCCGATTTCTTGTTTCAATCAGTTCATAAGTATATGTTTAATAATTAAAAAGCACTCATAAATCATTTGGTCACGTTACTAGAACAAGGGAAGTAACTCTACTTTCAACGTTTTGGAAGCTGCGTTGCTGGGTTGATTTGGATTGCTGCATAACGGTATCTTTCACACTTAAACGGTAATTATTTGTAAGGTCGGATTGTTACTTTTGACAATAAATACCTATTAATGTACCAAATACCGTATGCTCAGCCCTCAAGAACTACAAAATGCTAGTGCGATCGACTAGGCGGGTCGGTAGGCCACAGACTGACACATCTATTTCATTTTGTACACAGGACATTGAAGCTCCGTGCTGATGCTCTTGGTCAATAGCGCGCTGAGATATTTTGAATAATTTTTCAAAAATAAATTTACAATTATCTTGACTTTGTTAAAACTATAAATGCACTGTATCATATCAGATGATTTCGTGTATTCGAATTTCCATTTATTCAAGCGGAAATACTCGGGTAAACCGGTTACGCTTTTCATTGATTCGTAGACAGTTTTAGGATTCGCATGCAAAGAGTGGAATTTTGCGAAAGTAGTTCGTTTATTTGACCTTTGACCTATTTTGCATATTTATCACATTTGGATGCCAAGTTTATGTGGTTGCTTTATTGCACCGATAACACCCTCCATTATATGATAATCATGCTTATTGCATGGAAACTAATTTGTTCAACTAATGTACATAGATTCACCTCCCTTGTATATGTGCTGATGCAGCTGTTGGGTCTCCCAGACATCCCTTGACATGTTATTGATTCATTGGAGTGTACTTGGTCACGCCTAAGCTTATAAATGTCTAGCTGAAATATCGCCGTGTTTGCTGCGTAGTCTTTTCCATTACATAGTTAAAAGCACTATTAACCTTTCGTGAGCTAATGTTTTCAGGAGGCTTTGGAAGCTACAAAGAAAATATGAAACCTGGGTTATGGTTTCATGTTTAGATTTCAATTGATATTTATTGTAACATACCTTAATTCCATAATCGTTGCGCCTTGGACATTCTCTTTTCATTACAGATAAATAGAACTTGGTAATGATCAATAAAAAAACCCTCAAAGAATACTTTTGAAAGTCCTGTGGTGAAATCAAATAATATGATTGGTCATTTACAAATTACATGATTAGGTTTAGAACGAATGTACCATGCATGCGCTATGATCAACTCCACTCGATCGTCATAACTCGCGACATTTTCCATCACTGGCTAATTTAAATTTTGCTGCATTTCCTTAACTTTTCTAGTGTTAGTACCTCTGTTATGCTATGTTATGTTTACATGTTAATCCACAAGATTCAACACAATCCCACCCCTTGTTTGTATTATTAAGTCTGATGGGCTACATATTCATTTGACTCTAATATTATGTATGGCTAACAAAATTTATTTAATATTTTTCAATTAATTCTTTGTAATTATATTCAACAGTCACGCTGCAAACACCTGTCATATGTTTCATCTCGAAAAGAGACATTAATGTACACATCGTATATTATTACCTACGAGGGCACTCATATCGGAGTTCATATTTTTCATACGATACCGTAGGGCTGCCAACTAGCACTTCGTCATGGTGACGTGGCGTCATAAACAATGCTATTACGTCACGTTTCGTCTATGACGTTGAGCTCTAAATCCTGTGGTTTAACGTGGATTTACATTAATTTCATGACTTCGGTAATAAATAGAGGATATTATATGAGTGTCTGTGTCATACTATATTTACGACACTCGTGCCTAAATATCGGTATATCACTCGCTCTCGTTGGGAAATACTAATAGTCAGGCACGTGTGTCGTATACATAGTATGACATAGACACTCCTATAATATCCTTATATCTTATATATTAAGAGCTACAGTTAGTCGAAAAGGGTTATAGCATATTAAATTATATATTAAGAGCTACAGTTAGTCGGAGAGGGTTATAGCATATTGAATTATATATTAAGAGCTACAGCAAGTCCGAGACTGTTATAGCAAATAAAATTATATATTAAGAGCTACAGTTAGTCGGAGACGGTTATAGCATATTAAATTATATATTAAGAGCTACAGTTAGTCGGAGACGGTTATAGCATATTAAATTATATATTAAGAGCTACAGTTAGTCGGAGAGGGTTATATCATATTATATTATATATTAAGAGCTACAGTTAGTCGGAGACGGTTATAGCATATTTAATTATATATTAAGAGCTACAGTTAGTCGGAGACGGTTATAGCATATTAAATTATATATTAAGAGCTACAGTTAGTCGGAGACGGTTATAGCATATCAAATTATATATTAAGAGCTACAGTTAGTCGGAGACGGTTATAGCATATTTAATTATATATTAAGAGCTACAGTTAGTAGGAGACGGTTATAGCATATTAAATTATGTTTTAAGAGCTACAGTTAGTCAGAGACGGTTATAGCATATTAAATTATATATTAAGAGCTACAGTTAGTCGGAGACAGTTATAGCATATTAAATTATATTTTAAGAGCTACAGTTAGTCGGAGACGGTTATAGCATATTAAATTATATATTAAGAGCTACAGTTAGTCGGAGAGGGTTATATCATATTATATTATATATTAAGAGCTACAGTTAGTCGGAGACGGTTATAGCATATTTAATTATATATTAAGAGCTACAGTTAGTCGGAGACGGTTATAGCATATTAAATTATATATTAAGAGCTACAGTTAGTCGGAGACGGTTATAGCATATCAAATTATATATTAAGAGCTACAGTTAGTCGGAGACGGTTATAGCATATTTAATTATATATTAAGAGCTACAGTTAGTAGGAGAGGGTTATATCATATTATATTATATATTAAGACCTACACTTAGTCGGAGAGGGTTATAGCATATTAAATTATATATTAAGAGCTACAGTTAGTCGGAGACGGTTATAGCATATTAAATTATATTTTAAGAGCTACAGTTAGTCGGAGACAGTTATAGCATATTAAATTATATTTTAAGAGCTACAGTTAGTCGGAGACGGTTATAGCATATTAAATTATATATTAAGAGCTACAGTTAGTCGGAGAGGGTTATATCATATTATATTATATATTAAGAGCTACAGTTAGTCGGAGACGGTTATTGCATATTTAATTATATATTAAGAGCTACAGTTAGTCGGAGACGGTTATAGCATATTAAATTATATATTAAGAGCTACAGTTAGTCGGAGACGGTTATAGCATATCAAATTATATATTAAGAGCTACAGTTAGTCGGAGACGGTTATAGCATATCAAATTATATATTAAGAGCTACAGTTAGTCGGAGACGGTTATAGCATATTTAATTATATATTAAGAGCTACAGTTAGTCGGAGACGGTTATAGCATATTGCATTATATATTAAGAGCTACAATAAGTCCGAGACGGTTATAGCATATCAAATTATATATTAATAGCTTCTGTTAGTCGAAGAGGGTTATAGCATATTACATTATATATTAAGAGCTACAGTTAGTAGGAGACGGTTATAGCATATTAAATTATATTTTAAGAGCTACAGTTAGTCGGAGACGGTTATAGCATATTAAATTATATACTAAGAGCTACAGTTAGTCGGAGACGGGAATATAATATCAAATTATATATTAAGAGCTACAGTTAGTCGGAGACGGTTATAGCATATTGCATTATATATTAAGAGCTACAGTTAGTCGGAGACGGTTATAGCATACTAAATTATATATTAAGAGCTACAGTTAGTCGGAGACGGTTATAGCACATCAAATTATATATTAAGAGCTACAGTTAGTCGGAGACGGTTATAGCATATCAAATTATATATTAAGAGCTACAGTTAGTCGGAGACGGTTATAGCATATTGCATTATATATTAAGAGCTACAATTAGTCGGAGACGGTTATAGCATACTAATTTATATATTAAGAGCTACAGTTAGTCGGAGACGGTTATAGCACATCAAATTATATATTAAGAGCTACAGTTAGTCGGAGACGGTTATAGCATATCAAATTATATATTAAGAGCTACAGTTAGTCGGAGACGGTTATAGCATATTGCATTATATATTAAGAGCTACAATTAGTCGGAGACGGTTATAGCATACTAAATTATATATTAAGAGCTACAGTTAGTCGGAGACGGTTATAGCACATCAAATTATATATTAAGAGCTACAGTTAGTCGGAGACGGTTATAGCATATCAAATTATATATTAAGAGCTTCAGTTAGTCGGAGACGGTTATAGCATATCAAATTATATATTAAGAGCTACAGTTACTTGGAGACGGTTATAGCATATCAAATTATATATTAAGAACTACAGTTAGTCGGAGACGGTTATAGCATTTTAAATTATATATTAAGAGCTAAAGTTAGTCGGAGACGGTTATAGCATCCTAAATTATATATTAAGAGCTACAGTTAGTCGGAGACGGTTATACCATACTAAATTATATATTAAGAGCTACAGTTAGTCGGAGACGGTTATACCATACTAAATTATATATTAAGAGCTACAGTTAGTCGGAGACGGTTATAGCATATCAAATTATATATTAAGAGCTACAGTTAGTCGGAGACGGTTATAGCATATCAAATTATATATTAAGAGCTACAGTTAGTCGGAGACGGTTATAGCATATCAAATTGTATATTAAGAGCTACAGTTAGTCGGAGACGGTTATAGCATATCAAATTATATATTAAGAGCTACAGTTAGTCGGAGACGGTTATAGCATATCAAATTATATATTAAGAGCTACAGTTAGTCGGAGACGGTTATAGCATTTTAAATTATACATTAAGAGCTACAGTTAGTCGGAGACGGTTATAGCATATCGAATTATATATTAAGAGCTACAGTTAGTCGGAGACGGTTATAGCATATTAAATTATATATTAAGAGCTACAGTTAGTCGGAGACGGTTATAGCATATCAAATTATATATTAATAGCTTCTGTTAGTCGAAGAGGGTTATAGCATATTACATTATATATTAAGAGCTACAGTTAGTCGGAGACGGTTATAGCATATTAAATTATATATTAAGAGCTACAGTTAGTCGGAGACGGTTATAGCATATTAAATTATATATTAAGAGCTACAGTTAGTCGGAGACGGTTATAGCATATCAAATTATATATTAAGAGCTACAGTTAGTCGGAGACGGTTATAGCATATCAAATTATATATTAAGAGCTACAGTTAGTCGGAGACGGTTATAGCATATTTAATTATATATTAAGAGCTACAGTTAGTCGGAGACGGTTATAGCATATTGCATTATATATTAAGAGCTACAATAAGTCCGAGACGGTTATAGCATATCAAATTATATATTAATAGCTTCTGTTAGTCGAAGAGGGTTATAGCATATTACATTATATATTAAGAGCTACAGTTAGTAGGAGACGGTTATAGCATATTAAATTATATATTAAGAGCTACAGTTAGTCGGAGACGGTTATAGCATATTAAATTATATACTAAGAGCTACAGTTAGTCGGAGACGGGAATATAATATCAAATTATATATTAAGAGCTACAGTTAGTCGGAGACGGTTATAGCATATTGCATTATATATTAAGAGCTACAATTAGTCGGAGACGGTTATAGCATACTAAATTATATATTAAGAGCTACAGTTAGTCGGAGACGGTTATAGCATATTGCATTATATATTAAGAGCTACAATTAGTCGGAGACGGTTATAGCATACTAAATTATATATTAAGAGCTACAGTTAGTCGGAGACGGTTATAGCACATCAAATTATATATTAAGAGCTACAGTTAGTCGGAGACGGTTATAGCATATCAAATTATATATTAAGAGCTACAGTTAGTCGGAGACGGTTATAGCATATTGCATTATATATTAAGAGCTACAATTAGTCGGAGACGGTTATAGCATACTAACTTATATATTAAGAGCTACAGTTAGTCGGAGACGGTTATAGCACATCAAATTATATATTAAGAGCTACAGTTAGTCGGAGACGGTTATAGCATATCAAATTATATATTAAGAGCTACAGTTAGTCGGAGACGGTTATAGCATATTGAATTATATATTAAGAGCTACAATTAGTCGGAGACGGTTATAGCATATTAAATTATATATTAAGAGCTACAGTTAGTCGGAGACGGTTATAGCATATCAAATTATATATTAAGAGCTACAGTTAGTCGGAGACGGTTATAGCATATCAAATTATATATTAAGAGCTTCAGTTAGTCGGAGACGGTTATAGCATATCAAATTATATATTAAGAGCTACAGTTACTTGGAGACGGTTATAGCATATCAAATTATATATTAAGAACTACAGTTAGTCGGAGACGGTTATAGCATTTTAAATTATATATTAAGAGCTAAAGTTAGTCGGAGACGGTTATAGCATCCTAAATTATATATTAAGAGCTACAGTTAGTCGGAGACGGTTATACCATACTAAATTATATATTAAGAGCTACAGTTAGTCGGAGACGGTTATAGCATATCAAATTATATATTAAGAGCTACAGTTAGTCGGAGACGGTTATAGCATATCAAATTATATATTAAGAGCTACAGTTAGTCGGAGACGGTTATAGCATATCAAATTGTATATTAAGAGCTACAGTTAGTCGGAGACGGTTATAGCATATCAAATTATATATTAAGAGCTACAGTTAGTCGGAGACGGTTATAGCATATCAAATTATATATTAAGAGCTACAGTTAGTCGGAGACGGTTATAGCATTTTAAATTATACATTAAGAGCTACAGTTAGTCGGAGACGGTTATAGCATATCGAATTATATATTAAGAGCTACAGTTAGTCGGAGACGGTTATAGCATATTAAATTATATATCAAGAGCTACAGTTAGTCGGAGACGGTTATAGCATATCAAATTATATATTAATAGCTTCTGTTAGTCGAAGAGGGTTATAGCATATTACATTATATATTAAGAGCTACAGTTAGTCGGAGACGGTTATAGCATATTTAATTATATATTAAGAGCTACAGTTAGTCGGAGACGGTTATAGCATATTAAATTATATATTAAGAGCTACAGTTAGTCGGAGACGGTTATAGCATATCAAATTATATATTAAGAGCTACAGTTAGTCGGAGACGGTTATAGCATATCAAATTATATATTAAGAGCTACAGTTAGTCGGAGACGGTTATAGCATATTTAATTATATATTAAGAGCTACAGTTAGTCGGAGACGGTTATAGCATATTGCATTATATATTAAGAGCTACAATAAGTCCGAGACGGTTATAGCATATCAAATTATATATTAATAGCTTCTGTTAGTCGAAGAGGGTTATAGCATATTACATTATATATTAAGAGCTACAGTTAGTAGGAGACGGTTATAGCATATTAAATTATATTTTAAGAGCTACAGTTAGTCGGAGACGGTTATAGCATATTAAATTATATACTAAGAGCTACAGTTAGTCGGAGACGGGAATATAATATCAAATTATATATTAAGAGCTACAGTTAGTCGGAGACGGTTATAGCATATTGCATTATATATTAAGAGCTACAATTAGTCGGAGACGGTTATAGCATACTAAATTATATATTAAGAGCTACAGTTAGTCGGAGACGGTTATAGCACATCAAATTATATATTAAGAGCTACAGTTAGTCGGAGACGGTTATAGCATATCAAATTATATATTAAGAGCTACAGTTAGTCGGAGACGGTTATAGCATATTGCATTATATATTAAGAGCTACAATTAGTCGGAGACGGTTATAGCATACTAATTTATATATTAAGAGCTACAGTTAGTCGGAGACGGTTATAGCACATCAAATTATATATTAAGAGCTACAGTTAGTCGGAGACGGTTATAGCATATCAAATTATATATTAAGAGCTACAGTTAGTCGGAGACGGTTATAGCATATTGCATTATATATTAAGAGCTACAATTAGTCGGAGACGGTTATAGCATACTAAATTATATATTAAGAGCTACAGTTAGTCGGAGACGGTTATAGCACATCAAATTATATATTAAGAGCTACAGTTAGTCGGAGACGGTTATAGCATATCAAATTATATATTAAGAGCTTCAGTTAGTCGGAGACGGTTATAGCATATCAAATTATATATTAAGAGCTACAGTTACTTGGAGACGGTTATAGCATATCAAATTATATATTAAGAACTACAGTTAGTCGGAGACGGTTATAGCATTTTAAATTATATATTAAGAGCTAAAGTTAGTCGGAGACGGTTATAGCATCCTAAATTATATATTAAGAGCTACAGTTAGTCGGAGACGGTTATAGCATATCAAATTATATATTAAGAGCTACAGTTAGTCGGAGACGGTTATAGCATATCAAATTATATATTAAGAGCTACAGTTAGTCGGAGACGGTTATAGCATATTTAATTATATATTAAGAGCTACAGTTAGTCGGAGACGGTTATAGCATATTGCATTATATATTAAGAGCTACAATAAGTCCGAGACGGTTATAGCATATCAAATTATATATTAATAGCTTCTGTTAGTCGAAGAGGGTTATAGCATATTACATTATATATTAAGAGCTACAGTTAGTAGGAGACGGTTATAGCATATTAAATTATATTTTAAGAGCTACAGTTAGTCGGAGACGGTTATAGCATATTAAATTATATACTAAGAGCTACAGTTAGTCGGAGACGGGAATATAATATCAAATTATATATTAAGAGCTACAGTTAGTCGGAGACGGTTATAGCATATTGCATTATATATTAAGAGCTACAATTAGTCGGAGACGGTTATAGCATACTAAATTATATATTAAGAGCTACAGTTAGTCGGAGACGGTTATAGCACATCAAATTATATATTAAGAGCTACAGTTAGTCGGAGACGGTTATAGCATATCAAATTATATATTAAGAGCTACAGTTAGTCGGAGACGGTTATAGCATATTGCATTATATATTAAGAGCTACAATTAGTCGGAGACGGTTATAGCATACTAATTTATATATTAAGAGCTACAGTTAGTCGGAGACGGTTATAGCACATCAAATTATATATTAAGAGCTACAGTTAGTCGGAGACGGTTATAGCATATCAAATTATATATTAAGAGCTACAGTTAGTCGGAGACGGTTATAGCATATTGCATTATATATTAAGAGCTACAATTAGTCGGAGACGGTTATAGCATACTAAATTATATATTAAGAGCTACAGTTAGTCGGAGACGGTTATAGCACATCAAATTATATATTAAGAGCTACAGTTAGTCGGAGACGGTTATAGCATATCAAATTATATATTAAGAGCTTCAGTTAGTCGGAGACGGTTATAGCATATCAAATTATATATTAAGAGCTACAGTTACTTGGAGACGGTTATAGCATATCAAATTATATATTAAGAACTACAGTTAGTCGGAGACGGTTATAGCATTTTAAATTATATATTAAGAGCTAAAGTTAGTCGGAGACGGTTATAGCATCCTAAATTATATATTAAGAGCTACAGTTAGTCGGAGACGGTTATACCATACTAAATTATATATTAAGAGCTACAGTTAGTCGGAGACGGTTATACCATACTAAATTATATATTAAGAGCTACAGTTAGTCGGAGACGGTTATAGCATATCAAATTATATATTAAGAGCTACAGTTAGTCGGAGACGGTTATAGCATATCAAATTATATATTAAGAGCTACAGTTAGTCGGAGACGGTTATAGCATATCAATTGTATATTAAGAGCTACAGTTAGTCGGAGACGGTTATAGCATATCAAATTATATATTAAGAGCTACAGTTAGTCGGAGACGGTTATAGCATATCAAATTATATATTAAGAGCTACAGTTAGTCGGAGACGGTTATAGCATTTTAAATTATACATTAAGAGCTACAGTTAGTCGGAGACGGTTATAGCATATCGAATTATATATTAAGAGCTACAGTTAGTCGGAGACGGTTATAGCATATTAAATTATATATCAAGAGCTACAGTTAGTCGGAGACGGTTATAGCATATCAAATTATATATTAATAGCTTCTGTTAGTCGAAGAGGGTTATAGCATATTACATTATATATTAAGAGCTACAGTTAGTCGGAGACGGTTATAGCATATTAAATTATATACTAAGAGCTACAGTTAGTCGGAGACGGTTATAGCATATTAAATTATATATTAAGAGCAACAGTTAATCGGAGAGGGTTATAGCATATTAAATTATATATTAAGAGCTATAGTTAGTCGGAGACGGTTATAGCATATTAAATTATATATTAAGAGCTACAGTTAGTCGGAGACGGGAATATCATATCAAATTATATATTAAGAGCTACAGTTAGTCGGAAACGGTTATAGCATATTAAATTATATACTAAGAGCTACAGTTAGTCGGAGACGGTTATAGCATATTAAATTATATACTAAGAGCTTTAGTTAGTCGGAGACGGTTATAGCATATTAAATTATATACTAAGAGCTTTAGTTAGTCGGAGACGGTTATAGCATATTGAATTATATATTAGGTGCTACAATTAGTCGGAGACGGTTATAGCATACTAAATTATATACTAAGAGCTACAGTTAGTCGGAGACGGTTATAGCATATTAAATTATATACTAAGAGCTTTAGTTAGTCGGAGACGGTTATAGCATATTGAATTATATATTAGGTGCTACAATTAGTCGGAGACGGTTATAGCATACTAAATTATATATTAAGAGCTACAGTTAGTCGGAGACGGTTATAGCACATCAAATTATATATTAAGAGCTACAGTTAGTCGGAGACGGTTATAGCATATCAAATTATATATTAAGAGCTACAGTTAGTCGGAGACGGTTTTAGCATATCAAATTATATATTAAGAGCTACAGTTAGTCGGAAACGGTTATAGCATATCAAATTATATATTAAGAACTACAGTTAGTCGGAGACGGTTATAGCACATCAAATTATATATTAAGAGCTACAGTTAGTCGGAGACGGTTATAGCATATCAAATTATATATTAAGAGCTACAGTTAGTCGGAAACGGTTATAGCATATCAAATTATATATTAAGAACTACAGTTAGTCGGAGACGGTTATAGCATTTTAAATTATATATTAAGAGCTAAAGTTAGTCGGAGACGGTTATAGCATCCTAAATTATATATTAAGAGTTACAGTTAGTCGGAGACGGTTATAGCATATTAAATTATATATTAAGAGCTACAGTTAGTCGGAGACGGTTATACCATACTAAATTATATATTAAGAGCTACAGTTAGTCGGAGACGGTTATAGCATATCAAATTATATATTAAGAGCTGAAGTTAGTCGGAGACGGTTATAGCATATTAAATTATGTTTTAAGAGCTTCAGTTAGTCGGAGACGGTTATAGCATATCAAATTATATATTAAGAGCTACAGTTAGTCGGAGACGGTTATAGCATATCAAATTATATATTAAGAGCTACAGTTAGTCGGAGACGGTTATAGCATATCAAATTATATATTAAGAGCTACAGTTAGTCGGAGACGGTTATAGCATATCAAATTATATATTAAGAGCTACAGTTAGTCGGAGACGGTTATAGCATTTTAAATTATACATTAAGAGCTACAGTTAGTCGGAGACGGTTATAGCATATCAAATTATATATTAAGAGCTACAGTTAGTCGGAGACGGTTATAGCATATCAAATTATATATTAAGAGCTAAAGTTAGTTGGAGACGGTTATAGCATATTAAATTATATATTAAGAGCTACAGTTAGTCGGAGACGGTTATAGCATACTAAATTATACATTAAGAGCTACAGTTAGTCGGAGACGGTTATAGCATACTAAATTATATATTAAGAGCTACAGTTAGTCGGAGACGGTTATAGCATATCAAATTATATATTAAGAGCTACAGTTAGTCGGAGACGGTTATAGCAAACTAAATTATATATTAAGAGCTACAGTTAGTCGGAGACGGTTATAGCATATTAAATTATATATTAAGAGCTAAAGTTAGCCGGAACCGGTTGTAGCATGTCAAATTATATATTAAGAACCCTGGGATACATTACATTAACAGAAAGGATAATTATAAATGTGATATTTACAGACAGAATTCTTGATATATGAAAGCAAGAGTAGTAACTTACCAGTAACATGCAACTACCAAAGCATGGCATTGTTTTTACTTTGACCCGTAATCACTTTAAAAACGACTGACTGTATTTACACTGTCAACTTCTTTTAAACTGTTGACCTTCAATTATAATTAAAAATTCAACCAATTGCCTGTTTAGTTGTAAATTAAGCTCAAATACCATATAAAACTTTCCAAATGGATTGATTTATGAGCATTCGTGATCGTTAACTCGACAGTTGTTAAAGAAGTCCTAATTCAGTTGACTAGCGTCATCATAAAAATAGAAAAAGATGCAAAATGAAGAAATGGTATACATTTTACGGGACGAAATGCAATAATAATAAATAGTTTGATGATTTTTTCAAAACTTTAGTATTTATTCATTTGCGTGTAACACAAATTCGGGAATCAATACGCTGAAAGATCAGAATGACAGCAGCACCTGTATGCTTTTAAACAGTAGTTTATGTCAAGATAACATATAACGTACAGGACATATGAGAAGTTAAATTGGAAAAAAAGGATTAGCAAACAGGCTACACTAGCCTATATAAATGATTCTCCTAAAACAAACAAATCAGTTTGTAAATACATTTGAGGAAATACATTAACGTTCATACACATGTTTAGTAAACTTACAGTAGTTAAACATAAAAAGCATATGGTACCGAACTTTATTAAAAACGGTTGGTATCATTTATGAAATTTTACACAGATTTGATCAACAATTCGTTTTCACTATGTGACAAAGATTCGTCACCGCATAGAATAGCATGTACAGTTATATTATTTTGGTAAAAGTATTTGCTGAATCTGAATGAATTATATAGTGGTCACACAAATAAACAATGAAAAGGATCTTCTCGAGTGTTTCCATAAAAACAGGCACGATTTTCAGACAAACATATATCAATCAGATGGGAATTGAGAGATATTGTGGAGTTAATCCATTTTACCATTTTATAGAACATACACAAGTTATGGTAGTGGCGCCTTTCAACTAATGAGCAATATTCAGTGTATGTAGTTGTGACATACATGTAAATAATTTTATCATATAATCGAGGGTGTTATCGATGCAATAAAGCAATCTGATAAACTTGGTATCCAAATCTGATAAATATGCAAAACAGGTCAAAGGTCAAATACACGAACCACTTTCGCAAAATTCCACTCTTTCAATGCGAATCCTTAAACTGTTTACGAATCATTAAAAAGCGTAACCGGGAGTTTACCCGCGTATTTCCGCTTGAATGAATGGATATTCGAAAACACGAAATCATCTGATATGGTACAGTGCATTTAAAGTTTTAACAAAGTCAAGATAATTGTAGATTTGTTTTAAAAATCATTCAAAACTTTAGTGCGCTATTGACTTACAGCATCAGCATGTAGCTACAGTGTCCTGTGTACAAAATGAATTTGATGTGTCACTGTCAGTCAGCGTGTGGCCTACCGACGCGCCTCGTCGATTGCAGTAGCATTTTGGCAGTTCTTGAGGGCTGATCATACGGTATTAGATACATTAATAGGTACTTACTGTCATAAACCTAAGAAACAACCCCACCTCACTACCGTTAAAGTGTGAAAGATACTGTTATGCAGCAATCCGAATCAACCCTGCAACGCAGCTTCCAAAACGTTGAAATTAGAGTTACTTCCCTTTTTCTACTAGCGTGACCAAAGCGATTTATGAATGAATGCTTTTTAATTATTATACAGATGCTTATGAACTGATTGAAAATATCTCCATGATCAAGAAATCAAGGATCAATTGTTTATTTTTGAAAGAATCGCGCACATCGTGTTTTTAAATTGTTTTGATTAAGAACTATTTCTAGGCACTTCACAGCCGATGTCGTGACCGTCACTTTGATGTACCGTCTATGAAATTACTCCGCTAAAACTGGGTCAATTCTCTTACCACTTTTACACAACAAAACGCTTATTTTAATAATGACAAAATATGATAAAGAGATTATTAACCTCGTGTGTTTCCGTATCATTAATATCATATATTTGGAATAAAAAAAATAATGTTTTATGCTCGCCAAAGGCTCGCATAATACAATTTTTATTCCAAAAATATGATATTAATGATACGGAAACACACTTGGTTAATAATCTCTTTATCTATGTTATGAGCCACTTTCCAATTTGCGAGATTTTCCCAAGGTCCCATTTGCTAACTGATCTATAAATCCATATAAGCTATATCATCGTTATTAACCAGCACTGATAGCAGTCATGAGAGTGAATTCTTTTTATCCTAATAAATCTATTCAATAAGATATATCAATTTCAAAATCTTTATCCTGGGCGTGCTTCCCCGAGTCTCAAACGCACTTGGTAGTACATTTCGTTCGCTCAAATGGTCGAAAAATTAGAGAGCTCAGTCTCGAATGTCATAAAGAGCAAGTTTTTGTATATGTATACATAGTTTCGGGCACTTTCAACATGATCTGTCACGTGTTCGATGAGATATCTAAGAACAATACATATCTGAAAAGTGGATCAGACATTTAGTTGCTACTACAGATTTGGACTTAATATTCTCTTAAGAGCAAATCTACGTTTTGGAAAGTTGAAAATTGCATTTAAAAAGTTAAACTCGGAGCAAACGTCTAATATAAGTTGCGAGTATTTTTTATCTCATGTAGAATATTTTTCACATCGTAAACGACTGAAAACGGCAATACTTATCCACGTACATCAAAGGAAACTTGTTAACAAAAATGTCATCATTGTTTTTATATCTTTGCTACCGAACTACCGAATCATATATTTGATTTTAGATGCATGTAATAATCATAAAGAGGGTATATTATTACAAACATATCAGTGATATCACTTGTTTTACATGTGCATTATACACTGTCGGCCAAAAGAAACGCCTACTTGATTTTCCTTAAAATGAATGATGCAATGATTTATTAAATATAATCAATGGTGGTCTCCATGTTATTCTGTAGCAATAACTAATATGAAAGTCCATTAAAATCGTTGAAACTGTGATTCGAGTCAATAACATTTATGAAATCTACGCCCAATGAAGACGGCTATTTTCGGTTAATTCACTTGCGCACCGTAACCACGTACATCTGTAGCATCATCACCACTTTAATGCGAATGCGTGTCTGTGTTGTTGCTCGTTGCTCGTGGTTGTATGAACATATTTTGAAAATATTTTTCTGACCAAGCACTGATCGAAAACTGAACAATTATTGTTTTCTTATTTCAACAATCGCCATTCTTTCGTGACATGAACTTCTGAAATTCAAATATAATGCAGAAATGGTGCAACTTCATTATGCTATAATATTGCTAAGCTGTTCATTATAGTTTTTACGATATCTGATGTCAAGTAGGCGTTTCTTTTGGCCGACAGTGTAGTAGTAACTGCACCGCATCTACATGTGTATATTGCTGCCTTGTCCCTTTGCTTACTGACGCACAAACATGGGGTAACTTCCCTTCAATGTGCAACAAAGAATATATTGGGTATGCCACAATTAGCAAATTAGATAATGACATCCCCAGAGGGAACCAGAAAATAAAAACAAACAAGGCCTATATATATTCAAATTATATTAACTAATTAACAATACTGTTTTTCAAATGATATACAAGAGAGATATAATAGAGTCACAAATATACTAATAGACCTCTACACAAGACTACAATATACCTTCTTGATCAGTGAAGTGTCCGAATGATGTTGATAAGTGACAAGACGCTGTCATGTCACGTGCTAATCATGCTGAAGAGGTAAACACTGAGAGCTAGGGGTGTGACCAAGGCCGTAAATGCAATCAAAGTCCAAACGTTATAAACTTTATTGTGTGGAATATTGAAGGATTGAAAAGAAAAATGAGCAGTTACTGTGTCATGGAATTTATTAATAGATTTGATATGATATCTCTTGTGGAGACATGGGCGAATCATGATGATGTCTTCAGCTTTCCTGGATACCAACAGTTCAGCCAACTGAGAGAGAAAACAGAAGGGCAATATAGTAATATGCAGAATTTTGCCGGTTCCCGAATACTGACGGTCATGCCAAAAAATGTATAATTATAACCAAATAAATTCTTTCCCAAAATTAATTCTATCCTTTATCTGTAGCATACATGTACCTCTGCTGCTTTCAAATAGCTATATAACCATTCATTACTGTCCGTAAATCCTGCTGTGAACTGGAAAAGAGTTGCCAGTTGTCAAAATAAAGGAAATTTATTAGTGAGCACTGATTCAAACACTTTGTTTTTATAGAAAACGTTTATTCAGAACAAACCTTGATAATCTGGAATCTCTTTTCACAAAAAGTCATTTAGCTTGGCTTGTCGGATGTCCATCACATGAATTCATATACTATGGTCACTTTGCTATCTAAAAATCATAGTGGCATTTTGTCCCCCAATTTGGTAGTTAAACCCTAATTTTCAGGCCCTGGCTCAAGGTCTATTAGAAGACAGGAGGTAAATCCCAAAATAGAAGGCAGTTAATCAATATTGTCACAGACATAACCAAAAGCAAGAAAACCGAAGTTAATAATGAATAGATTATGAGTTTAGTTCAACTTACCTTGTCACCAAACGTCGTACTTACAAGTATATGTAGTTTCATTTTTCAAACTGCCCATTCCATGTAGTGTGCACGTCGCTGTGTTTGCTTCGGTTTAATATCATATAATACACAAATATGAAAAGTAACTTCAACACATCATTTTGTGTTTTAGTGTCCAACGTGATATGTGCCATAACTTCAAAATATGCACACAGGGTGTTCAATGTCGTCAGTCAAAATATTGAACAAGATGCATTGTGGAAAGAGACCAATTTAACAAAGATTGAGTGTCTTGCTTTGTGTTTTCGGAAATACAAATGTTTGAGCGTTAAATATTCACTGAACGGGACTTGCCTAGGCTTGAGGCGGGAACCTCACTTCACAGCTTCACACGTCGATGCCCAAACTGACTGTTTTTATGTCACTGGCAAAGGTATGTAACATTTCTGTTTAAAACGCTCTCGTTATATTCAAATATAATATCAGTACAACCAATCCCCATACACTTAGTCGCTATTAAGTGGACTGAAGTAGTATATACTCTGTCAGATATCTCAGTTAACCAGTGTACCTTTGTCCCTGAGACCAAAATGCAGAAAATATTTTGAACTATTTAATATTTTCTACAACATTATGTCAGCGGTTGTCATTCAATCTTAAGGGATGTTTTATGAGTAGTTTATCATTAATAATTTTGTATCTTTAAATATCCGGTAACAAGAATATAACATTTGTGTACCTTATCTTAAAGGACTGACATCTCAACAGAAAGCTCCACTAACAAGTCAGATATCTTTAGCTGGACAACAAAGAACGCACACAGATGATCAGACAACTTCACTTGAGCACACGTCACTCGGTAGGATTTATATTCATTTACATAATATTTCTAAATAATGTTCATTCTCTTGGCCTTGTGTATTGTGTTTACTGTCATATTCATCCTACTGCGGGACCTCAACTCCAAACGACTCAAAACGGTTACATTTAAATGTTCTTATAAATCTAATTGTAAAACTAGATCAAATAAGAATCGAACTATTGATTGTGCTTTTACGAATATTGATGAAAGCATTGAATATGTAACTAACGCCCTATGTTTAACGGCGTAAACTATGAAAAGAAAAATTAATACCCCGCGAAGAAAAGCTAATATGTGGTATGATGAGGAAATTGGAAAGCTTAAAATAAAATGTTGTAAACTACTAAATAGTCTGGATAACCGAAATAATTACAGAGAGATTACTCTCTTCAGTAAAGTTTTCACTTCTATCATTAACAGAAGATTAGTATAGTGGGGAGAGACAATGAATATAATCAGTGAATCTCAAGCAGGATTTAGAAAGGGACATACCACCACTGACAATATGTTTATACTACAAAGTATTATACAAAAGTATTTCAATGCTTATACTACAAAGTATTATACAAAAGTATTTCAATGCCAAAGGAGGCAAAGTCAATGCTTTCTTCGTTGATTTCGCAAAAGCTTTCAATTCAGTTGACAGACAGAAATTATGGTCTCTTTTCAATAACCATGGTCTTAGCCCGAAAATGAAAAAAAGTTCTGAGACTGTTTTAAACTACAACTTGGGGTAAGATAAGGATGAATGAATGAATTAGCAACCCAAATTGAAAGCAATTGTGAGTATAGAGTACAGTTACACCCCGATCTTGTACATATTTTTCTGTTGGTCTTATACGATATCGTGCTATTCTCTAGTACCGTAGCAGGTTTACAAAGACTTATACATGAACTAGAGACTTATTGTGACCATTACAAATTAAATGTAAATAGAAGCAAAACCAAAATAGTAGTGTTTAAGAAAGGATGGCGTTTATCAACAAAATTAGAAATGATGTTATAGAATTAGTCTGTATTAGTTCGTACAAATATTTTGACTTGTTCTTCAGTAGTTGTTTATCGTGCACAATGCATGATAATTATGGTTGCCTACAAGCACAAAAGGTGATGATTGGTATCTTTAAACAGTTAAATGTTCTCGGTGACATTGATATAAGTGCATACTTTAAAATATTTGATGAAAAACAACACACGAACACAGTGGTTTATGGAGAATGTGGTAGATACCAAATGCACCTATTCAAAGTATGAACATCATTAAAGGCATAACGTATTGGTTAAAGTTATTGCAAATGCCTTCATATCGTCTACCAAAGAAATGTTACAATATGATGATGTTATATAATAAGAATGGTCACAAAAATTGGGTTACTTCTGTAAGAAATTTCTTATTCACAAAGGAGTTTGGTTTTGTGTTGATAGACCAGTGTTTTGATTCAAACGAGGACCTTATTTGTCAAGTAACGAGGAGATTAAAATATATTTATTTACAAGAATGGACTGAAAGCATATCCCTTTCTAGAAAGTGTCTGTATTATAGGATGTTTAAATGTACTCTAGAATCAGAAATTTATCTTTCTTGTATAAATGTAAAAAGTAGTTTAGGATAGCGTTAAGTAGATTAAGATGTTCATCACATGATTTATATATCGAAAGTAGAAGATTCAAATCAGTCCAAAGAGAGAATATGCAGACTTTGTAATAATAATAGAATTGAAGATGAATATCAGTTCATTAATTTGCCCTATTTATAATTCACTGAGAAAGTTGCATATTAAAAACTATGTCCATCCGAACCTTTATAAATTTGTAGACTTGTTAAGTAACACTAACATTGCAGTTATTCAAAATCTGGCTATGTTTGTATACCATGCTATGGTATTCAGAACAGAATATATTTCTACACATTGTATCAGTTATACCTAATTGTTGAATATCATCTTCATTGTATTAAATGTGTGTGTACATAATATCATGTACTACAGGCCTGTGGCCTTTCAGTACTGGAAATAAAAATCACTGAACTATGGATACGCAGCCACGAGTGAAAATGTCACTTTCTCTCTCCACGAGATAGAAATGATATTCGGCAAAAACAATGAAATAGTCTATATATTATATAACTTTAATCTGCATACAAACAAATAAAACGTGACTATTGGAAGGTTATAACGGTCTTGTCATAGGCCTAATCCTAACAACTCCCCGCTATAGTTCATGGTAAATGCACAGAGATAATAATTTGACTGAAATAAGTCGATATAAAACAGGATAATGCCTTACAAAAATAAATATGTTGAAAAAGTTTTTTAGATTTAAGACAAATAATACTTTACGGTTCCATCTGGTCAAGTGAAGATGCCTACAACATTGAAGAAAGTAAGTTTTGTTGTTATTTTAAACGAGAAGTGATACAGTGAGTTCATTGACTGAAACATCACAACAGCGTCAGTCACCGTCAGACGTGGAAAGCAAGGGAGATAATTACGTTACAAAGGGAGATAATTTCATTTCAAAGGGAGACAATCATGAAAAGTAATTCCGGTCACACATTAGTCACTGCAGTGAAAATATGAGTTATATTTTCACTGCAGTGACAATATGACTATCTGCTACTTATGTGTAAATATGGATTATATTTTCATTGACACAGGGACACAGGGTAGTATTTTCTCTGTAAGTCACATGAGAGTTACGTATTTTTCTGGCTTTTGATTAGCTGTTTCAGAAAAAAAAACGATTTCATTGGTTGCCAGAACTACTTCCTTCATCTTTCTAACTTTTCCCAACTGGTGACTGTCTTCTGTATTTAAACATGCTTCATTTGTTTCCCGTAGTTGCAATAAGCATTTTCGTACATGTGCCGATGCATCAAATGTCAGAGGAAGCAGTTAAATTGTCCGAAAAAAGAAACTAGCGATTATGGATTGACTTTATCGCCACTGAAAACTTCAAGAGTGACGGATCGCCGCTAATGGCTGCAATACTGCCGAAGCGGCGTTAAACAATAACTCACTCACTCACTCAAGAGCGACGGCGATGGTTCGAATTCAGTGATGTCATAGGCACGAGCGGTGTCGATTGTAACGTCACAGGTGTTTCGGATTGAGCTGACTTACTTTGGAGCTTCGCAGACCTCTTGATATGAATGTTGCAATAACTGATATCGTATAATCACGAATTGATAGTAATGAGCAGAAATACAAAACGTTCAACTAAAACCAAATCTATCTTTTATTGTGAATGACATTTTCGCAAGGGACATTTTAATCGTGCGTAGTAAACAAGGATAAGTTTGAAGAAGTGAATCCACGTTACACGCTTATGAATATAGGAATACTTTTGTCTTTTAATAGTCGCGTTTTTGCTTTAATTTGTTATATGGGTAATATAAACAATAACCTACCCACTCGTTATAACATTGTGTAATTTTCTCGCCAAGGCTCGAGAATTACGCAAAATAATATAACTCGGGAAAGATAATATGTCATTCCCCGTCACTCGTCAGTTGTTGTCTAAGTCATACATGTATGTCTAGCAGAAACTTCCGATGCAAACAATATAATTACCTTTCCGATAAGACAGTCCACCTCGTGGCGGCAGTGTAGCAGTTCTTGTAAAAGACACTTGTGTGCGTCGGTGAAATGTGTTTTAGACATAGTCCAGCTTCAAGTGATATGGCTACAAATGACATGTAATAACTAGATATTATATCTTGTAACATCAACATTCTAAAAATGTAGTTGTTTAAAGTTACTTCTGAATTATAATGTCTAATTTTAAATGCAAATTGAGTAATACAAATCATAGTTAATAAATTATTACTGACTCATTCATTTGAACCTTGAAATCAATACATGTTGCAATTAACTGTTTTTGACAGCGCAGTATAATCATAGTCTACAGGTACACTGAAATACTAACTACATTTAAGTTGTATGTAAATAGCAACCATATCCAGAGACAGGAGGCTTTCACTGGTGATTATAGAGCAATTGTCAGTTAGAATTATGATTATGAAAATTAAAGTCACAAGTTGTGTTACATTGTTGTTCATAGTATATACAGCAACAACAGAGAATGCACACAGAGTGTTGAATTTCAAAGGTGAAATTAATAAAGGAGATTGTGCATGGAGAGAAACGTATTTAACAAAGATCGAATGTGTAGCTGCATGTTTTCGGAGTAACAACTGTTTGTGTGCTCTGTTTTCACAAAAAGAAAACTGTATGGGTCTAAAAGTGAAATTGAAAGTAAAAAACACTGCAGGTGATGATGTCAAAACTGGACACATTTACATTTATGTCACGGACAAAGGTAAGTGATTAAAAGAAGTATTGAAATTGAAGGCCACATGTGAGGAAACATGATAGAAGATTATCTAACATTAAGTCTCTGAAACGGATTTTGTAAACTTTGAAAAATATGAAAATAAAATAAATAGGAGCTTCTGAGATGTGTTAGTTTTCAAACAAACTGGACCCTGAGGTCTTCTTGTAGACTTGCCCAGGCTATTAAAAAAGTCAGGGGTCTGGATAACATACTGGATAGCCAACCGTGTCCCACTTTCTTAAATATATGTTACAATGATAGGTCACCTGGTATACTTACATGTAGTTGTATATTTAGGCACTGGCGCCACTTCAGTTGATGTTCACTGCAGCACCCCGCCAAGTTACCCACATGCTGATGTGAAATCTATCACTGGAAAGGAAGTCGTATACTCCTGTAAGAGGGGATTTCAAAGTTGTTCCAAGATGAAAAGAATATGTCTACCAACAGGAAAGTGGGAAATGGACAGAGTTAGATGTGAACAAAACTCTTGGGTAGATCCCGTTGGCACTCCTGTAAGATTTATCATCTTATGTAACACATTGTTGTGCATATCGTTTATTTATTTTTATAATAGTGGGGAATATTTTGCATTCCCGACCCACATCAGGCTATGTGATATATGATCATGATGGGATCTATGCAATGACCTGTCAAATTTGACTAAGAAACCCATATTAAGAGAAATAGAACATTTTAATTTTGAGTCGGGCAATATCTTGTGAACATGATGTATAAGTTCGTGGTGATCCGCCCCGAGTAATTTGCGGGTATTAATTGTCATTCAACTTAGGCAAATCAACCAATCAGAATCAAGGATACACGGAAGTCATGTTACAATATTTGTTTAATACTATTTCGATCTTTAATCTTGATAACTGATAACAGTGAAATAAGTTCAGGGTATATTTTTTCTTCTTTTATTATTTCACTTTTGCTTTGGGGAGAGCATTTCGATTTTTCCGCCGCCTTTGCAATTGGCGTCATCAATTGTATTTCTCGCGTGTGATCATATCAAAATCATTTGGCTTTTAAACTAAAACTGAAACTGAAACTGAATCTACGTCTTCTAAATGATTTAAACTGAAACTGAAACAGAATCTACGTCTTCTAACTGATATCATTCTATTCATTTGACAGTCACAAAGGTTAAAAACAGACATTCCTTGTGGGCCAAACAAGTACGTGGAAGTGATTATGAAAGTAGCTTTCACCGGAATAAAGTAAGTTATCGGAAACAGTACAAGGTACTTATGTCACAGCAAGGTTTGTTACCATTATATTGTTAAGTTTTCCAATTGGTTGATAATCAAAGAATGCACAGCTATCTATATAGGCAGTTGTGCCAGTGTGACAGTTCAAATGACTCTACAGCCTGACATGACTAAACTTAAATGGAACTAGCCTCAGATGACTCAAAAGGGTTCGGGTCCACTAGCTCAAGCCTCAAATGACTCTACAGCCTGAAATGACTAAACTTAAATGGAACTAGCCTCAGATGACTCAAAGGGGTTCGGCTCGACTAGCTCCAGCCTCAAATGACTCTACAGCCTCAAATGACTAAACTTAAATGTGGCTAGCCTCAGATGACTCAAAGGGGTTCGGGTCCACTAGCTCCAGTCTCAAATGACTCTACAGCCGGAATGACTAAACTTAAATGTGGCTAGCCTCAGATGACTCAAAGGGATTCGGGTCCACTAGCTCAAGCCTCAAATGACTCTACAGCCTGACATGACTAAACTTAAATGGAACTAGCCTCAGATGACTCAAAAGGGTTCGGGTCCACTAGCTCAAGCCTCAAATGACTCTACAGCCTGAAATGACTAAACTTAAATGGAACTAGCCTCAGATGACTCAAAGGGGTTCGGCTCGACTAGCTCCAGCCTCAAATGACTCTACAGCCTCAAATGACTAAACTTAAATGTGGCTAGCCTCAGATGACTCAAAGGGGTTCGGGTCCACTAGCTCCAGTCTCAAATGACTCTACAGCCGGAATGACTAAACTTAAATGTGGCTAGCCTCAGATGACTCAAAGGGATTCGGGTCCACTAGCTCCAGTCTCAAATGACTCTACAGCCGGAATGACTAAACTTAAATGGGACTAGCCTCAGATGACTCAAAGGGGTTCGGGTCCACTAGCTCCAGTCTCAAATGACTCTACAGCCGGAATGACTAAACTTAAATGTGGCTAGCCTCAGATGACTCAAAGGGATTCGGGTCCACTAGCTCAAGCCTCAAATGACTCTACAGCCTGACATGACTAAACTTAAATGGAACTAGCCTCAGATGACTCAAAAGGGTTCGGGTCCACTAGCTCAAGCCTCAAATGACTCTACAGCCTGAAATGACTAAACTTAAATGGAACTAGCCTCAGATGACTCAAAGGGGTTCGGCTCGACTAGCTCCAGCCTCAAATGACTCTACAGCCTCAAATGACTAAACTTAAATGTGGCTAGCCTCAGATGACTCAAAGGGGTTCGGGTCCACTAGCTCCAGTCTCAAATGACTCTACAGCCGGAATGACTAAACTTAAATGTGGCTAGCCTCAGATGACTCAAAGGGATTCGGGTCCACTAGCTCCAGTCTCAAATGACTCTACAGCCGGAATGACTAAACTTAAATGGGACTAGCCTCAGATGACTCAAAGGGGTTCGGGTCCACTAGCTCCAGTCTCAAATGACTCTACAGCCGGAATGACTAAACTTAAATGGGACTAGCCTCAGATGACTCAAAGGGGTTCGGGTCCACTAGCTCCAGCCTCAAATGACTCTACAGCCTGAAATGACTAAACTTAAATGGGACTAGCCTCAGATGACTCAAAGGGGTTCGGGTCCACTAGCTCCAGCCTCAAATGACTCTACAGCCGGAATGACTAAACTTAAATGGAACTAGCCTCAAACTAGCCTCAAATGACTCTATCAAATCAATCTATGAAATTAAATTCTATCTATCATAATTTCTCATTTCTCATTCATCTATGAAATTAAATTCTATCTATCATAATTTCTCATTTTGATACATTTACTATGCACTAAGGTTTAATTTTCGTCAGAATCAAAGAGTCAAAACCCTAGAGTGAAACATGATAAAAGTATATATACAATGTATTTAACTTAAGTTCACTTAACATTCGCACAATGATTAGCATAACCCGCACAATAGTTAAACTAAATTGTTTCATCTGTATAATCTCAAGACTATACTGATCACGTGTGAACGTGAACAAATGAACAGATGAAAAGTCACTAAAAACATCTCATCGCTTGTCTCTCTTTTCAGCGAAAAAGTGTGTTCATCTTTCACCAAAATAAGTTACATCTCTCTTTCATGAAAAGATATAACTGAATAAATTAATGGTTACTTTTGAAATGGGGTTTATTTAAAAAGTATACTCAACAAAAAAATTCCTGTAACAAGGATCTGTTTTTTTATGAATACGAACTATCGTGTTCAAGTGAACCAAAAACGAGTTCACGACAGAGTATCCAAATGCCCCCATTCCACCGAACCATGAGCCATATGCGACAGTGCGCAATCAGTGCTATCAAGCTGGTCGCATCGCATCGGTCCATTTAGGCGAAACAAATTTAAGTAAATTTTTTTGATAAAAATTAGATAATATTTCTTGAAACAACTTACAATCTGATGAAATAAGTAAAATCTACTATTCAACACATGAAAGTAGGAGTTTTGCTATCCAAACACAAGTGATAGCGTGATGTGTTGATTGACATTCTCGAAGTTGGGGTGACACATTGTTATGGATAAACAACTTTTTTATTTTCCGTAAGCGACGTTTCAACATATATTTTATGTCGTTGTTAAGCAAGTGGTATATACAGTAGTTGTTTCCTTTGTCTCTGTAAATCCTCAAGCTGTAAACATCAACAAGATAGATTCCTCCCTGGGATATTTCAGGCACTATTTGCTAAAGTAACTGTAGACTTAGTAGTTTGTTATATTCAGTACATATAGTTCATATTCGTGTGTAATTCATTTGTACTATGTAATTATTTCTACCTAACCGTTTTCATGTACACCAACTTGTCACCAAGCCCATGTATTGAATAATCATTCACCTGCCTTCAAATCACCTCAATCTCGTATTCGTTTATGTAAACTGCCAGGCACAAGAAAGTACACATCTCATTTGCTTTCGATTTTTTCAATATTTTAAAAGAAATGAGATTCATTTGATTATGGCACGACACAAAATCATTTATCTGCAGTTCGAATTAATTGGATATGGGTTGTTTTGTAGATAAAATATTCATGTTTAAAGTAGACAAGGGTAAGAAATAACCTCTATCATGTTGAATATGTTGTAAATGTGTGCAGAATGAGGCGCATTTATTGATTTTAACAGATAATATGTCTTTTATGTCGATGAACAGTTGTCATTTATCCAAATTAAAATTCATGTATGTTTTAATTTTAAAACTACGTAGAAGTAGTATATGACTAATGACTAAAGGTATTCACTATTTTGTTTTCATTCAGAACACGACTTTAAAAACTCAAGATATTCGAATTGAAAATCATACATATTATGTTTAAATCAACTAAGGTGTATACTTTCTATTGCCTGGTAGTTTACATTATGTGACACAACATCCAATCAATTTGCTCAATGTCGTTTATACCCTCACACATGAATCCTATTTATTGTATACATCTCCAGTTTATTGTAAAACAACAATGTATATTTACTTCCTTATTTGGCACTGGGGATGCATGTACCACCTGTTGTCGAAGGAGAATGCTATTAAAGAGTTCTCACATTTAGAGTTGTATTTAAAGTCATAACGTCAGGTTATGTCAGGTCCATTCTTAATATCTTATTCAATTTAAATTTGCGCTAAAAAAGACCGTAGTACCTTAGTATCGTAATGAGTTTATCCGATTTTATAATTATTTGCTAAAAGATCTACCTAAATAACTAAAAATTGGAAACTAAAATCAAAGCGTATTTACTATATAAAACTGTGACCTGGTTCTCAAGCTGTGTTGTGTCCCTGTGCAAGGCACTTCATCCACATTGCACTCAGTCCACCCAGCTGTTTAAATGGGTACCTGAATGAGGGAAGAAGGACCTATACGGTCGCGTGGAACGCTTAGTATCGGCACCGAAAGTACAATTTCCTTCAGGGTAATAATATGTGTAGCACATTGACCAAGCACTGAATGCATGGAAGAGTTTGTGATATAAATGTCCACTTTTATTATCAAAATCATCATCATTATTATTATTAGGTCTTCAAGACGTATGTCTCGAAGACGTATTGTTATTATCCTGATTATTTTATTATTATTATTCTTTGTACCAGATTTTGTTCAGCAGTTTTCTCAGTAACGGCTGGGCCGATTTGCATGAAATTTTCAGGAAAGGTAGCTTGTAACCAAACTTAGGGGCCATTTTTTTACTTTTTTGATTTTCGACTTCTTTCTTGAGTTATCTCCCCTTGAAGTTGAAACTTCAAACCTCAATAGCTCGAAAACTAAGCAAGATAATTTCACAAAACTTTCACCAAAATGTGGACAACAACATTCCCCATCGATTAGGGCTATAGCGGTCTTCGGCCGTAATAATAGATTTTTTGCTATTTCGAAAAAAGTGAAAATTTCGTGCATTTTCGCGGTTTTGAGGCTACGCGTCTTCAAACTTCTTCTCCTCACTAAAGGCAACACATACAAATATGTTTGATAGCTCATCTGAAAGCCAAGACAACGTAGAATATAATTTGCTAACAGAATTTTGAATTTCGAACTGGTTCTTGAGTTATCTCCCCTTGAAGTTGAAACTTCAAACCTCAATAGCACGAAAACTAAGCAAGATAATTTCACAAAACTTTCACCAAAATGTGGGCAACAACATTCCCCATCGATTAGGTCTATAGCGGTTTTCGGCCGTAATAATAGATTTTTTGCTATTTCGAAAAAAGTGAAAATTTCGTGCATTTTCGCGGTTTTGAGGGTACGCGTCTTCAAACTTCTTCTCCTCACTAAAGGCAACACATACAGATATGTTTGATAGCTCATCTGAAAGCCAAGACAACGTAGAATATAATTTGCTAACAGAATTTCGAATTTCGGCCTAGAATTCGAGTAATCTGCCCTTGAATATGGTTCTTTTTAGAAAGGGCGTTTTTTGGCTGCAATTTCAAAGGGGCATAACTCTGTAACTAATTGATTTATGTCAAAGTAATTGATAGCCATCTCTTTCTAATAAAGAGCTGCACACTTCCATAATACATCAATATCATATAAAAGTTAATAGTTTCGGCATAAATTTGAGATATTCCCATAAAAGTAAAATGTTGTGATTTTCAGCATTTTCGAGGGGTATATCCTTTGGAGAATTATTGGTTATGAACCAATGGAGATAGGAAGACTTTAAATAGATTGTGGTGATGTAGAAACGTCATTTATTAAGGACAATATTTTTCAAGCTCAAATATGTCTTAGTTTTTTTGTGACAAGTCATAGAAGTTTGTCATTTTTAAAAAATCGCCATTTTCAATATGTTTGATAGCTCATCTGAAAGCCAAGACAACGTAGAATATAATTTGCTAACAGAATTTTGAATTTCGAACTGGTTCTTGAGTTATCTCCCCTTGAAGTTGAAACTTCAAACCTCAATAGCACGAAAACTAAGCAAGATAATTTCACAAAACTTTCACCAAAATGTGGGCAACAACATTCCCCATCGATTAGGCCTATAGCGGTTTTCGGCCGTAATAATAGATTTTTTGCTATTTCGAAAAAAGTGAAAATTTCGTGCATTTTCGCGGTTTTGAGGGTACGCGTCTTCAAACTTCTTCTCCTCACTAAAGGCAACACATACAGATATGTTTGATAGCTCATCTGAAAGCCAAGACAACGTAGAATATAATTTGCTAACAGAATTTTGAATTTCGGCCTAGAATTCGAGTAATCTGCCCTTGAATATGGTCCTTTTTAAAAAGGGCGTTTTTCATCTGCAATTTCAAAGGGGCATAACTCTGTAACTAATTGACTTATGTCAAAGTTATTGATAGCCTTCTCTTTCTAATAAGGAGCTAAACAAGTCCATAATACATCAAGGTCATATAAAAGTTGATAGTTTCGACACAATTTGGACATATTCTCAAAAAAGTTAAATTTTGTGATTTTGAGCATTTTCAAGGGGTATATTCTTTGGAGAATTATTGATTATGAACCAATGGAGATAGGAAGACTTTAAATAGATCATGGTGATGTAGAAACGTCATTTATTAAGGACAATATTTTTCAAGCTCAAATCTGTCTTGGTTTTTTTGTGACAAGTCATAGAAGTTTGTCATTTTTAAAAAAACGCCATTTTCAACAAAGTTGAAAGATTCATAACTGCTTAACTTCTTATGCTATTGAAATTATACATAAACCTACGTATGCACAATTTCAAGAAGAACAACTTTTATGTTGACCGCTTTCATCAAAAAGTTGATAGTTAAGCCTCGAACATCGCAAGTGATGTCTAGGGGTCCAAATTTAAGCATTTTTGACTATTTTCTTGAATATTCAAAACAACATAACGCATTTATTATGTATGCAATCTAAATGATGATTACATCTTCTTAAGTGGAAATTAAAGCACAACATTTTCTATGTTGCACCTTAATATGGAAATATTAACCATTTTGTCTTAATCGTGAGAAATGTAATGTAGGGGTCCATTAATATGTGATTTTTCCGTTTTCAGAGGGGTACCTTCTTTGGAGAATTTTTGTAAAAAAACTACTGAAGATAGAGACATGTTTGATAGCTCATTTTAAAGCGGAGAAACAGACGAATAACCCTGAGTCCAGCATGGAGTTCAAGGTCAAGCAGAAGTCTTGAAGACCTAAATATTGACGTGTCAATCCTAGTTATTATTATTATTATTATTATTTGTGGTACTTGGCGCTTGGCAATAACATTAGAACCTATTTCGAAACGTCGCCTTTACAGAAAGAAAAAGTTGAATTTCAAAACAAATTGTCTTCATTCTTCACGAAATAAACTTCTTATATGCATACGCAAATCAGATATGTAATACCATCAAAAGATGGTTTTGGTTCCATCCTTTTACTACAGTGCTCTAGGAATATGCATGGAAACATAACTTAACATTGTATTCTTAACCAGAAAACCGGGCTCAACAATTGTAAATCCTAGCCGAATGAAACATGGTGTGTGAAACAATCATCATATGTAGATTTGTTTTAGCGATTTTTCGCCTTTTTCATTCTTTCATTCTTACCTATTTCCATGGAAAATCATCTTCATCTTGATTCCGGTGCAAAATTGAAAATATCTTTTACAATTTCGCTTCCATAACAGATCTTCAAAACTGTTAGGCAGATATTAATACAATTTGAGAAGTATATATTAGTGTGTAGCATTAACATATCACTTATGAGTGATTTAAGTCTTATTAGGTTCCATAACTATTGTTCAGTATTTTTCAACTTGGCGGGGATATAGTCGACTCTGTTAACTTGTTCCAATTTGTATATGTCTGGATTTGATTGTGAGTACTTTGTTGTGCTTGTTTTAGTAATTTCGGAAGTAGAAACATTTTAACATCATGTTTCTTCAAACATTTTTCAAGTATTTTGAATAACGAAATAAAGTTATAGTTTGATAGTGGTTTTTTTTTCAGAATGCACTTTCTCTTTATGAGGAGCTCAGATGTACTGTTTTTTATGTCTTATGAGTCCAATGCATACGGAAGCTTTATGTATGTATACAGTGCAATACTTCATGGGAAATGGACCAGGAAAAAAAAACTGAGTGCTGCATATTTAACTCGAAACACACCATTTATATTTGAAATATGTTTCGAAAAGGGAACCTATGTAGTAAGTATACAACACAGTTTTTTCTTTCTTTATTACTAGCCCACTCAAAGGCACTGTAGCACTTTTTTGCATGTTATTTGTCTCAAAATTTTGAAGTCTGTTGGAATATCACACTATGGCAGCACGTTAGCAATATGACGGTAGTGACAGTTTGATGCGGATAAGGTGTGATAGGGGTTTGTTCATGTAAGCGCATCACTTTACATCCTGATGGTATAGACCCCTCTCATTTCTTAATAGCTATCCTCCAATTAGTTACACATGCAAGTTGTCATACATACGGTCACAGGCCACTACACACTAAGTGAAGAATGGAATGGTCCAAACTCGTTACATATAACAGTAACACACAATTGATTAGCACTACATATGATTTAAACATAATAGAATCATTCATAATATGTAAGTTCAACAATGAAATAACGTGCATGTGCATTCAAACGAGATAATTACAATGACAACGAGTTAGCAATAACCACTGGTGAATTAGGTGTAGTGCCCTGGAAATAAATATGTTTAAACCAAGTGCCCTGTAGGCAGAAATAGACGCGGCCCCGGCCGGCAACACACACAATACTGGTTTCAGCAACTAAACCGACCATACACATGTGGCGCAATAGTTTATGGTAAATACAGTGAGAAAATATTTCGACTGATATAAATTGATATAAAAGAGGATAATGTTCTACAAAAATAAAAGTGTTTTCATTTTTAAATTTGATTTTTTTGGTCAAATTCGGCACTGCGTGAACTGGCCCTATAAGAACACTACAAGAAACAGAGAACCAGTGCCCTGCTGCACTCATTCGAATGTCTTATTGGTATGTAAGGACAACAATATCGAGATGAAAGGAAACATATGTACCTTGATAATAATGTCCAGAACTTAATAACAATGGCATGTATGTGTGTGTAACACACTTCTTTCATATATTCTTTACAGGTGTCAGTTAACAGCTATATCCAAGCTCAAATACGAGAGGAAAAACCAGGAGGAATGCCGACATCTTTCCTGGTGCGACATGATGTACGCTTACTAACTGTGGACATTCTTTCACATGGGTGATGAATCTGCATATTCAACATTTTGTCTTTTGCAATTATTCAAAAGCATTTAGATATACATATATAATGGGATAATACAAAAGACATCTTATGAACAGCAAGTTCTTTATTTGTTTCCCAGAACAGAATTATAATAGCCTTAAATTACCCAGTTAAAGCCTCACGCTACTCGTTCCACTTTAAATTAAATTAGAGCTATTACAATTCCTTTATATATCGCTGATTTTCAAACACAGTATGTTAATCACCTAATTATCTGGCATTTGTTAATGTTCATGTCCCTGATTGGGATACAAGGGCAGTGCTTTATAGATATTTCCAAGATAAAATATAGAAACTTCTATTTGCATTGTTCCTTCTATTGATAGTAATCCAGTTTTGTCAGATATGTCCTTGAAGTGGGAAGACAGTATTCCATTGCGTCCGTACGAAACATCGGTGAATGAACAAGATTGATTCGTAATGCATGGAAATACCAGGATTCTGTAAACTGGATATGTAATGTAACAATGTATACGAGTTATTTTGCTTGTTGATATCCATGCCAGGTCCATTTAGTTCGATTGTATGCCCCGTCAACACATCAGTCTACATGACTGACACAGTTGATGGAAGCGTACGTAAAATGATCTACCCCACGATTGATATTCTCCTTGACACTTCACAACCATTACCTGAGACGGTAATAACTGCATTGCTAGTGATGTCTGGAGTTGAGCAGAATCCCGGTCCTGACACACGTACATCTACTAAACAGTTGCGTCTTTGTGGTGATGAAGGTGACAGTAAGACAGAATTTGATCGGCTTATGGAGCAGTTTGACAAAATGTCAAACAAAGTAGGCAATGTGAAGCAGGAACTATCCGACAAACTGAAAACTCTTTCAGACTCTATGAACAGCATAAAGTAATCTGTTGATAACCTTAGTGAAAGATGCAGTACATTAGAAAAGGAAAATTCCGATTTAAGAGATAACTGCAATACCCAAACCGATAAGATCGAACACCTCGAGAACCAGAGCAGACAAAATAACCTGTTGTTTCATGGTGTACAACTGTCCAAGCCCCGGGAAACCTGGCAAGACTGTGAATCGATAGTTAGAGAGGTGATTAAGAAAAACATGGGTGTAGATGACAGTGGTATCACTATAGAACGTGCACACAGTGTCAATAGAGGTAAATCTATCATTGTCAAGTTTTTAGACTCTACTATGAAAGTTGCTGTGCTGAGTCAGGCTAAGTTACTGAAAGACACTGGACTATATGTAACGGAGGATTTCCCCGTTTTAGTAAGGACAAAACGACAAAAATTTGATAAGCTGGTGTTTCAAGACGGAGAGGTTCTCACGTGGAACTTAAGTGACAATGTTCCTGTAACTCTGAAGGTTAGGTCGGGATTTCGATCCCCTTACGTTGTAGGAGATAACGAAAGTTATGAATAACAAAACGGCCGGGCCCAATGTAAACAAAACGTTATTTCCCTTCTAGCGTGGAATGTCCATGGTCTTTTGCGTAAACTTTATTCATTAGATTTCTCCGATTATTGTACCAAGTTCGATATTGCTGGCTTTATAGAAATCTGGAGTAACTGTGATATCGCAACAATAGAAAGTCGTTTTCCAAATCATACTGTATATATAAACCATCGGGACTTTACCATTATGTAATCAAGGAGCATCATGCTTATATTCCTGAATTCAATGATATACACTATATAATATATACACATATAATCATCTAGAGACAGTGAAGTAAATGAATATGGGAAAGATCTAATAAATTCATGTGCAGCACTGTTCAATTCTATTAAAGATTTTAGCGTGAGCACTCGGACAGAAACCGATCACTTCCCGATTGAGTGTGAGTGACGAATGGATTGATTATTTTCGATCTGTACTGAACATCAGTGATAATATTATAGATGATGATTTAATTACATTCTCAAATGAGTATATGGTTTCCCATGCTGACTATTCCATTATTTGTGATGACTGTACAAATGATGATTAGAACAATATTTTCAATCACGATATTACCCCCAATGAAGTTGAAACAGCACTTCTTAACCTAAAGTTAAAGAAATCTCCTGGTCCAGATGGAATTGTACCGGAAATGCTCAGATACAATTCTCAAATATTTATAACGTGCCTTTGTAAATTATTCAATTGTATCTTTAAATCTGGCAATTTTCCTGAACAATGGTCGAAGAGTATAATATTACCCTTACACAAAAAAGGTAACATCAATGATGTTAATAACTACAGAGGTATTTCCCTTTTAGATATACTAGGGAAAGTTTTTACATGTCTTTTCAATAATCGCTTAAAACAGATTATTGATGAATTTGATAAGTATCCAGAATCACAGTGTGGTTTCCGGAAGGGTTACTCAACAGTTGTTAATATGTTTACCTTACAAAGTCTTATCCAGAAATATTTATCTAAATCCAAAGGTCGTTTTTTATTGTTTATTTGTTGATTTTAGAAAAGCGTTTGATTCCATAAACAGAGATCTACTGTGGTATGTTTTTGCATCAAATAGTATCCATGGTTATATGTTGAACATTATTATGGATATGTACTCTAAAACAAAAGTCTGTGTAAAGTTGTCACAAAGCACTATTTCAGAATATTTTGACAGTTTCAGTGGTGTGAGACAAGGTTGTATTTTAAGCCCTTTGTTACTTTCACTGTTTATTAACCAAATACATACAGTTATGGAGCAATGTGGTGATAGGGGTATTTTGTTGACTCTGATTTTCTAGAACTGTTCCTGTTGTTATATGCCGATGATTTATGCTATTCTGTTATAAGTTTACAAAAGAGAATTAATATACTTGCGCAGTTTTGCAAGAAATGGGGTCTGACGGTTAAACTTGATAAGACCGAAATTCTTGTCTTTCGAAACGGAGGGGAATTAAGAGCTTACGAATATTGGTGCATGGACGGTATTAAACTAAATGTATCAACATACTACAATTATCTTGGTTTAACATTTTCAAACAGATTATCTTGGTCTAAATGTGTACAAAACTTAGTTATGAAAGCAAATAGAGCAATGGCATCAATAAAAATATTTTCTTCAAAATTGAAAAATATATCTCCATGTGTATTATATAAGATGTTCGATGTACAGCTGAAGCCTATCACATTGTATGGATCTGAAATTTGGGGAAGTCACAAATGGGAAGCTATTGAAAGATTTCATGTTCAATTTTGTAAATATGTTCTTGGTGTGAGTTATAAGTATTCAAATGTTGCAGTACTTGCTGAATGTGGAAGAAACTATGTACATATTGACACCCTTCAAAGAGTAATTAAATTTTGGTTTAAAATATTAGAATCACAAGAAACGAGGTATCAAAAACAGTGTTATAAAATGATGTGTGAAGCAGTAGGTCGGCACACTTTAGATGTATATTCTAACATTTAACACACTTTCTGTATAGAACCATACCTACTTCATGTTAAATCGCAAGAATCACGACGGAGAATAACTTTGATCAGAATAGGTGCACTATCTATTAGGAAAAATATTGGAAGAAGAGAAGGAATTCCTAGATGTTATAAATTTTGTAAGCTTTGTGAAGATAATGTAATTGAAGATGATGTACACTTTTTATTCAAATGTCCAATTTTTAAAGAATTAAGACGGAAATATGTCCAACATTTACCTTGTCATGTTGATATTTATTACCTGCACAATATTTTACAACGTCAAAACTTAGAAATTATTTCATCATATTCATATTTCATAAGAGATGCACTTGCACTACGCTCGAAGATTTTATTATCAATCTAACTCACAATGTAAACTTTATTTATTCTTCTCTCTGATGTTTGTCTATTGTTTGTATATAATGTGTACGTGGGCCTAAGGCCTTTTACTGAAATAAACGAAATTGAAATTGATATGTAATGCATGCAGTTACTGCAATACTGGTTTACGGGATCAATCTGCTGAAATCGAGCATTATATCCAGCATTATTTGCGTTAGCACATGTTGCTATCGACGACTTAAGACGCTGGACCAACTTTTGATAATGAGGCCAATGTCGTTATCGGGGAAAGTGGATTCGCCACCCTTGAAGATAACAGACACTGTATCCATCTGCATTTTTCAATCTGAGAAATATCAATCAGATAAAAGACTGTATTGACAGATCAGTTGTCCAGTCTTTAGTCCAAGCACTTGTTATCTCGCGATTGGGTTGTTGCAACTGTCTTATGTTGGGTGCTCACAGCAAACTCTCAACCAACTTGCAAGGGTTCAAAACGCAAAAGTCATCAATGATGTACGGAAATAGGAATACATATATATCATTCTCAGGTCTGTGAATGTGCCTGGAAATAAGAGTGACAAATAGTATCTTCATGACATTTGGTTTGATTTTGATACTTGCTAAAATACTTAAATATAAATGCATATAACAAATACATATTCTGAAAATAGCACCATTTTACTAAATATTGAAAAAGAGACTTATGGGAAATTGGATTTCAGTTTCAATATTTTTTTAAATATTGTTTTTCAGAGTCAAAGTGTTAGACTACATAGCGTGGTATTTGCTGATTTAAGTTCCCAAAATCAATTTGACTAATTTGCTCTCGCTACTCACGGTACAGTCCGGTATCCACTGAACCGCTGGCATTACATGATTATCTCAGTATTAGTACTTCCCGAAAAGATGACACCAACGACAACGTTTGACATGTGTGATTCCAACCAACTATGTTATGTCACTTTATAAAAGCCCAATCTACATATTATTTTGTTGTTATTTTAAGGGTTGTACGTTTTATTCAAGTACCATACAAATATTTAAAATTACACCTATTATATATTCATGGCCATGGTTAAATGTGCTCGTGATTCAAATTAAAATAACCCTTCAGCTCGACCTTTAAACATAGTTTTGTAAGAACTTATTCACGTGATCAAAAAGAGGAAATACTTCAAGGAATAGGAATATTTTTTCCATAGATCCTCACTCCATTTATCCATCCTTGAAACCAGGCTACTATGTTTCACTAGCTTCTCTTACCAACTGTACCCATGGAGTTTTTCTCTTTGAAATAGTCGATTCAGTTGATTCTCAACACACGGAAAGTCCCCTTGCTAATTATAGAACGCCAATGAGAGATGAGAGAGATGTTTATTCGGTAATGGGGCAACATGCCCACTATACACTGTAAGCATATAGAAAAAATAATACAACACCGAAGCGCCTGTAAAATATGGAGTAGTCTAAGTACTTAACTGGTAAATGATTGTATGTCGTCATAGACAATGCTCATCGTGTAGAAACCTCTTCCGCAGATTAAATGCAAGAAATGTGTATGTTTATTTATTATAACATTTTTTTTTTTTTTTTAATTTCCGTTTTTGCTTTACAGGCATACATCATACATCATACATCATACAAAATGTCAGCAATATACAGTACAGTTCATAAATGAAAAAAAACAGTGTACAATACAATACTCTTATATATCTAACTTAGCAACAGGTGTAAGGTGGACAGAAACTTAACAAAACTTTGCTCGGTTCCATGCGATAAGTGAAGGCATCTTGTGATATCACAGTATTTAGTGATTTCATTTTTGACTGATAATAGGTACATAATTTCCATGAGCACATTTGAATATGTGTTGTTTTATCAAGAGGATGATTACATTTATAGGATTATTATTATCATTTTTAAAACCAAACAAGACATTTTCAATAGAAAAATTAATTGTTATTTGTACAGTATGGAGCCATTCTGCTACTTCATACCATATTCTCCTTACAATATCACATTTCCAAAAGAGATGTTCTACAGGTTCAATTTCCTTTTGACAAAAGGAGCAAAGAGGTGAATCAGTATATTTCATTCTATAGAGGAGACATGTTGTTGGCAAAATGTTGTGAATAATCCTGTATTGTAACCACCTTAATTCAGTACTTTTAGTACATTTGTTTGGAATAACATTATAAATCATCCACTCCTTGTCGGTGAAGCATCTGTCTAAGATGCGTTTCCATTTGGAATAGCATGGTAGCCTGATAAAGGATGAGTTCAAAAGAGAATTATATATGTACTTATTTCCCGCCGGTGTGTTCAGTAGTTGATAATTTAGTGGATAGACAGGGTTTTGTAGCGGTTTTGTAAATTTATAAATATTATGCTTGTGTGCAAAAGACTTTATTGCTGCCTTTATTCCTTCAAAAGTTAAGAAGTTTGTTCTAGTTTGGTATTTCTCCAGGAATTGTTCATATGTGAATAACCTACCCTCTTCATTTATAATGTCATTAACAAAAACTTTACCTTTGTTTTTCAGGTTTTCGTAAAATATTGGTTTGTTATTAATAGTTATGTTGTGGTTGTTCCAGATTGTTTGACTTTTTATTTGATTTTCTGTTTAAGTGTTTGATTCACATTTTGTCAGAAATATCTCCCACACATTAAAAACATCTTTCTTAAAAATATTGGATAATTTTGCTTTACAAAAGTCTTTTATATATTTCGAGCTACCAGACCAGAAGGAGTACGGATGAGGTAATGTATTTCTGATAATATAACTCCATTTATTATTGCTTGTAATAAGTCTACTTATCCATTTTAATTTTTGAGCATAAATGACTTTTTTTACGTCTGGAACTCTGATCCCACCATGTTCGGGATTTAAAGTGATAATATTTCTCTTTACTTTATCTGGCTTACCGTTCCATATAAATCTAAAACATGCTTTTTCCAGCTTATCAAGTAATTGTTTTGGAGGGTTTGGAAGGGCTGAAAATAAATGGTTTAATTGTGAAAGCAAAAGGGACTTCAAAATAGTATTTCTTCCAAATGGAGTTAATGAACGGGTTGACAAAATATTCATTTGTTTTTCAATGCTTGCAATTTTATCCTTATAATTGATTTCAATCATGGTCGAGATCAATATTAAATTTGATTCCTAACAAATCCAATTCTGTTTGAGACCAGTCAAAATTATATTCTTTACATAGTTTGTACCGTGATCTCTTTTTTGAACCAATCCAAATGAGTTTTGTTTTGTCAACGTTTACCTTCAATCCAGAAAAACGAGCAAAGAATTGTAGGACGTTTAGAACTGCATAGAGGCATTTTTCAGATCCGTCCAACGTAAGGGTTGTGTCATCAGCAAATTGAGAAAGAATATATTCTGTGTTACCTATAGTGATTCCATTGATTTTACTGTCATTTCGTATCATGATTCATAGTATTTCCACACAAAGAATAAACAAATATGGGGCAATAGGATCACCTTGTCGACATCCACGTTCAAGCATAAAGGGCTGGGTGGCAAATCCATTTACCATAATCCGAGATTCTATCTCATTATAGAAAGTATTAATCCATTTAATAATACTGGAACCAAAATTGAAAAAAGATAAAACATTTGTTAAATAGCGTCTATCAACTGAATCGAATACTTTTTCAAAGTCGACCTATAGCAAAAGTCCTGGAATCTGATGAGATTCGGTATGTTCCATTAAATCATAGATTAATCTGGTAACTTCACCAATAAATCTACCTTTGATAAAACCTTTTTGGTCCTCATTAATAATACTTGGTAGAATTGTCTTTATTCTGTTGGCGATTGCTGCTGAACCTATTTTATAAGAGGTATTTAAAAGTGATATTGGACGCCAGTTTTTAAGGAATTTCTTAGGCTTATTTCCTTTTGGTATACAAGTTATTAAACCTTGCCTTTGTGTGATTGACAAATTACCTATTTTGTATCCATAGTTTAATGAATTTAACAATAAAGGTCCATGATCTTTCCAAAAGAATTTTAGAAATTCTGCCGTAAAACCATCGGGGCCGGGACTTTTGTCATTTTTCATTTTTCTTAACGCTATCGACAATTCAGATAAGGTTAGGTCTCCTTCGAGACTATCAGATTCCCTCTGCGTTAATTTTGGTACGTTAACGTCTTTGAAATAGTCAGTCAAGTCTATATCACTGACGGTGTTGGCAGTATATAATCTTTCATAGAAAGTTTTAATTTCATGCTGGATATTTTCAGTATCTGATATTACCGTCCCATCAGATTTCTCTATTTCTGTAATTGCTTTATCTAGAAAGTGTCTTGATTCAAGTTTAAGGAAATATTTACTTGGTTTTTCACCATGTTCAATCCATTTAGCTTTTGACCTTACCATCATTCCTTTTATTTTGAAATTGTTAATATCACCCAATTCGTTTCTGATGATGTCGATTTCTTCTAATATAGTTTGTTTTTCGCCATGAATGCTTGATGAATCTAATTTTTCTTCAAGTTTTTCCAATTGTTGATCTAAGGTTTTCTCCTTTCCTGCTCGTATTTTCTTCTGCGTAGAAGAAAAATAAATGGTTTTACCTCGAATCATTAAAAGTAAAGTCTCCCATAATAATTGATCATCAATGGAATATTTGATAGAAGAGTTTTCATCTATGACTTTGTATTCATTTAGAGTTGTTTTAATAGTGTCTTTTACGAGTTCAACATATTTTCTGTCCTGTAAGAGGGAGTTGTTAAATTTCCAGAAGCCTGCTCCTCGACAAAACGTGGAAGAAGAGATTGACAATTCTATTAATGAGTGATCTGAGTGTATACTCGGTGAGATGTTACAAGCGTCAACTGATGACATCAAGTCATGCGATATCAAGAAGAAATCTAGTCTGGCTTGTTTTAAGGGATTGGGTTGACGCCACGTGTATCTTTTGGAGTCATAGTTTATTTCTCGCCATGGATCTTTGAGGTCAAAAGTGTCAATTAGTTCGAATACCTTTTCTCTTGCCTTTGGGTTATTTTCATGTTTATAATTATACGTGTCTAAACGTTGGTTTAACACTAAATTCCAATCACCGCAAATGCATATTTCATCACTGTCAAATTCTTTTACGAGTTCAATTATATTGTCGTAAAACTCAGGTGTATCATTATTAGGCCCGTAAATAAATATAACTGTATATGTAATATCGTCTTTGGTGATTTTTAAAGCTACAAAATTGCCATTTTCATCGAATTTAGAAATCAGGACATTGAAGTTAAAGTTATTATTGAAAGAGATAGCCGTTCCGCGAGCATTAGATGTGTACGTACTTATATAACATTCACTGTAGCCCCACTGTTCTTTTATCAGATTAACTTGTTCAGGCGTAAAATGCACATCTTGTAAACAGTATATGTTGCCTTTCTTCTTTTTCAGGAAGTTGAATACTTTTTTTCTTTTAGAACTATTACCTAAACCTCTGCAGTTGTATGTAAGCACCTTTAACTTTTCCATTTTACAACGAAGAATCCGTCTGTTGTTTTTGGGAAATATATGTATGTATTAGACATAAAGTACTGTTGCCAGAAATTATCTATTGTAATATTGTAAGAGTATGCCTGTATTTGATATAATGCTGTCATTCCGATTACGATTGCCTGGTTTGCACATCTTTGAACCAGCAGAAAAAGACACAGTAAAAAATCAAAACATAGATACAAAGATGTATATGCAAAACTCTTTGCAATCCCCTCCCCATCCCATGGATATAACTTAAACGTTTACCGAGGTGAGGTGAGGTGAGTTGGTGTTTAACGCCGCTTTCAAGAGTATTTCACTTATATCGCGGCTGCTAGTATTATGGCAGGGAGAAAGCCCGCAATGCCATGTGGCTATGCACTGCGGTGAAACCTGCGAGCAGCGGCTGGAACTAGCGAACCATTGGTGGTACTGCACTGAAATTCAGTGTAGCATTGCACCCAAACCTAACTGCGTGTAGAACAGTTCTCTACTGCAGACAAAGTTGCCGTGCCCCTGGCGGGATTCGAACCCCGAACCTCTTGATCCGAAGCCGAACGCGCTAACCACTGCGCTATCCCGCCCCACGTTTACCGAAGTTTGGTCATCAAATACTGGATAATAATTGCAAATAACGGTAGTTAAATAAATGTATGCTAAGAGAATAGTATTGTCTTACTGATCGAATACTATTAACTTTAATTACAATAATAATAATAATATATGTATCCACGTGTTCTAACTAAACGGAGTCAGCAGTTTGAGAGTTCACATAATGAATGAGGTGATATAACATAGATTTCATATTTTAGTATAAGTCATTTGGTACTCACTCATGAGTCGTGTCACCAGTCCTTATGAATATATGTAATCCAGTTGAAGAAACACAGAAGCAAATTCCCCCCATAGGGACGTATCGTATGTGTTCATCACTCTTCAAAAAACGCATGGTTCAACGCGGGAGAACTTCCCGCGCACAATATGCACGTGCAATAAAGATTGGGATGGTATGATGACTGTCTCACATGGTTAGATAAGAGCGTTGTCAATATTTTAAATTCGCATTGCTTGAGAAAATCATAAATCAAAATTAAGAAAACTGTTAAATAAGTACATAAGACGATTTAAAAACAAAATATGCATTTGCTATTTCCAGTCACTAACAAGGTTAATGCAGGGTTTTAGAATAATAAGTCCTCACGTTACTCACATTAACGCATTTGTTTATGTTTTGCCATTATACTGTTTATGAGTGTTTGGTCCACGTTGAAGGTATTGCCTTTGGGTCCTTTGTCTCCAGGATGACCTCTGTCCCGACCACTCTGACCCGTGTCCAGAGGTGTTCCTTCTCACGGTTTTCAGCTCCAAGACGACTCAGTATAGCTCGGCGTTTCTTGAGCAGCGCTGGCAAGTCGGTTTTGATGCTTTTTCCAGTTCCTCGAAGTAACTTGCGCGCGTTAAAAACATCCTCCCTGTCGGACATGAATGAAAAAGTGGCAATGATACTTTTGTGAGCATCCGGTCGATGTTTACGCTGATATTCAGAAACCGGTAGTCTGTGCACCACTTTAAACCTCATTTGTTGCACTCTAGAGTGATCAAACTTCAGGACTTCAGTGAAATAATCACGGAGCACATGTTCGGTGTTTTCTTTTGGGTACTCTTTTATTCTGTAAAATAAAAGATTAGGTTTTCTGTCGTGCATGTCTTTCATTATGACTTGCTTCTCGAGTCTGTCATAAGCATTTTTGCTCTCGGTCAATCGTTTCTCAGATGCTTGAACGACTTCATCTATTGATGTCTGTGACCTTGTGTCCGGCATGATCGACTTGGGCCAAAGCACGTGGTTTTTATTTCAATTGTCTATGATGACATTTTGAAAATTTCTTCTATCTATCGACTCTGCTCCTCGTTTATAACAATATTTTGGTAATATTTACACATTCACCACACTTATTAAAAGTCCATGGGTTGGAGAAAGAGAGGTGAAGCACGTCTATCGGCTAGTCATGCGCAACCGGAACTCCGGAATTTATTATAACATTATCATCATTTATGAACAATTGCTTCAATTTATCGAGAGATGGGAACTCCCAAAAGTATTTACTTTCCCCTTGAATTGAGAGTTATCTCCCTTATTAGCAGACGTCAAGAAACAGCGATTCAATTAACATTTTTCCTCATTCATACATTAAATTAATTTCTTTTTCACGTTAAATTAATTTCTTTTTCAGTGAATTTTATTATCTGTCGTATTATGCAGAATTTCCCAAATTTTAAGCAGATGTAATAAAAAACAATTCTAAAAGAAGTTATATTTTTAAAAAGAGACTAGAAACATAGGTTGCACTGACATTCGTTGACAGTCATATATTGGTGGTTTGCAATATAGTAATATGCAGAATTTTGCCGGTTCCTGAATACTGATGGTCATGCCAAAAAATGTATAATTAAAACCAAATAAATTGTTTCAAAAAAATATTGTTATCCTTTGTAGCATACCTCTAGTGCTTTCAAATAGCTATATAACCATTCATTACTGTTCGTAAATCCTGCTGTGAACGGGAGAAGAGTTGCCATTTTCATTGAAAAAAATAATTTTTGTTGCTTCTCATCTTGAATTAATTATTAAAATATGGTAAACCCAACATAGTGTATGTCAAAATAAAGGACATTTATTAGTGAACAATGATTCAAACACTTTGTTTTTATAGAATATGGCTTGTCGGATGTCCATCACATGAATTCATATACTATGGTCACTTTGCTATCTAAAAATCATAGTGGCATTTTGTCCCCCAATCTGGTAGTTAAAGCCTAATTTTCAGGCCCTGGCTCAAGGTATATTAGTAAATCCCAAAATAGAAGGCAGTTAATCAATATTGTCACAGACATAACCAAAAGCAAGAAAACCGAAGTTAATAATGAATAGATTATGAGTTTAGTTCAGGTTACCTTGTCACCAAACGTCGTACTTACAAGTATATGTAGTATCATTGTTTCAAACTGCCCATTCCATGTAGTGTGCACGTCGCTGTGTTTGCTTCGGTTTAATATCATATAATACACAAATATGAAAAGTAACTTCAACACATCATTTTGTGTTCTAATTTCCAACGTGATATGTGCCATAACTTCAGAATATGCACACAGGGTGTTTAATGCCGTCGGTAAAAATATTGAACAAGATGCAATGTGGAAAGAGACAAATTTAACAAAGATTGAGTGTCTGGCTTTTTGTTTTCGGAAAAACAAATGTTTGAGCGTTAAATATTCACTGAACGGGACTTGCCTAGGTTTGAAGCGGGAACTTCACTTCACAGCTTCACATGGCGATGCCCAAACTGACTGTTTTTATGTCACTTGCAAAGGTATGTCAAATTTATGTTTAAAACGCTCTCGTTATATTCAAATATAATATCAGTACAACCAATCCAAAACAAAAGTTTCACAATAATGAAAATACATTATTTTTTCAATTGATAACATTGAGATATCTTTTCTCAAGAGTATTCTCCATACACTGAGTCGCTATAAGTGGACTGAAGTACTGCATACTCTGTAAGATATCTCAGTTAACCAGTTTACCTTTGTCCATGTGACCAAAATGCAGAAATTGAAATACTTAATATTTTCTACAACAATATGTCAGCGGTTGCCATTCAATCTTAAGGGATGGTCTATTAGTATGGTTGTTTATCATTTTAATTTTGTATCTTTAAATATCCGGTAACAAGAATATAACACTTGTGTACCTTATCTTAAAGGACTGACATCTCAAGAGGAAGCTCCACTAACAAGTCAGACATCTTTAGCTGGACAACAAAGAACGCACACAGATGATCAGACAACTTCACTTGGGCACACGTCACTTGGTATGATTTATATTTATTTACATAATATTTCTAAATAATGTTCATTCTCTTTACCGAGGCATTGTTGGCCTTGTGCATTGTGTTTACTGTCATATTAATCCTACTGCAGGACCTCAGCTCCCTAACGACTCAAAACGGTTACATTTAAATGTTCTTATAAATCTTTTTGTAAAATTAGATCAAATAAGAATCAAACTACTGATTGCGCTTTTACGAATATTGATGAAAGCATTGAATATGTAACTAACGCCCTATGTTTAGCGGCGGAAACTATGAAAAGAAAAATTAATACCACGCGAAGAAAAGCTTATATGATGAGGAATGTGGGAAGATTAAAATAAAACGTTGAAAACTACTAAATAAATTTAGAAAAACGAAAGATAAGGAATCACTCGAAGAATATTGTCAAATAAGAAATAGTGTAGTGTGTAAACAGAATCGTCTTGCCTACTTCAGAGAGAAACAGCTTGTCATAGAAAGTTGCATATCAGACTCAAAACGGTTTTGGCTTGAACTGAAAAAGTTGAACAATTCTACTGTAGCAAAACAATATAAGTATGGATGAATGGCATCGACATTTTAGAAACCTATTTAACTTTGAAACTGAAACTTGAGAATGAGAAGGAGAATAACACTAATACTTTTGTAGACAAAGTAAACTTATCGACATAAAACCCAATAAATCACCAGGTATTACTGATATAATACCAGAACTTATTAAGAATTCGGCAGGTTTTATAGTCCCATATCTAGAATGATTATTCAACATTATATTAAAAAAAGTTATATTGGAAAATGGTCAATCCTGTCGGTCAATCCGTCCCGCTCTATAAACAAGGTAGTCTGGATAACCCAAATAATTACAGAGGGATTACTCGTTTGAGCATGTTTAGTAAAGTTTTCACTTCTATCATTAACAGACGATTAGTATCGTGGGGAGAGACAATGAATAGAATCAGTGAATCTCAATCAGGATTTAGAAAGAGATAAACATGTACCACCACCGACAATATGTTTATACTACAAAGTATTATACAAAAGTATGTCAATGCCAAAGGAGGCAAACTCTATGCTCTCTTCGTTGATTTCGAAAAAGCTTTTGATTCAGTTAACAGACAGAAATTATGGTCTCTTTTCAATAATCATGGTCTTAGCCCGAAAATGAAAAAAACTTCTCGGAATGTTTTAAACTACAACTTGGGGTAAGACAAGGATGAATGAATGAATGCATTAGCAACCCAAATTGAAGGCAATTGTGAGTATGGAGTACAGTTATACCCCGATCTTGTACATATTTTTCTGTTGCTCTTTGCAGACGATATCGATATCGTGCTATTCTCAAGTGCCATAGCAGATTTACAAATACTTCTAAATGAACTAGAGACTTATTGTGACCATTACAAATTAATTGTAAATAGAAGCAAAACCAAAATAGTAGTGTTTAAGAAAGGATGGCGTTTATCAAAAAATTAGAAATGGTGTTATAAAAGCAAAGAATTAGACTGTATTAGTTCGTACAAATATTTGGGATTGTTATTCAGTAGTTGTTTATCGTGGACAATGCATGCTAATTATGCTTGCCTACAAGCACAAAAAGTGATGATTGGTATCTTTAAACAGTTAAATGTTCTCGGTGACATTGATATAAGTGCATACTTTAAAATATTTGATGCAAAAATTAAACCGATTTTATCATAAGGGCCTGAAATCTGGGGGTTTAATTATTACGTAGATATTGAAAAAGTCCAATTGAAAGCATGTAAAAAATATCTTGGGGTAAAAAACAACACTACGAACAGAGTGGTTTATGGAGAATGTGGTAGATACCCAATGCAGTTATTGAAAATGCCTTCATATTGTCTACCAAAGAAATGTTACAATATGATGATGTTGTATGATAAGAATTGTCACAAAAATTGGGTTACTTCTGTAAGAAATTTCTTATTCACAAAGGATTTTGGTTTTGTGTGGATAGACCAGTGTTTTGATTCAAACGAGGCCTTATTTGTCAAGTAACGAGGAGATTAAAATATATTTATTTACAAGAATTGACTGAAAACATATCCTTTTCTAGTAAGTCTCTGTATTATAGGATGTTTAAATGTACTCTAGAATCAGAAATTTATCTTTCATGTATAAATGTAAAAATGTTTAGGATAGCGTTAAGTAGATTAAGATGTTCATAATATTTATATATTGAAAGTGGAAGATTCAAATCAGTCCAAAGAGAGAATATGCAGACTTTGTAATAATAATAAAATAAAAGATGAATATAATTTCGTTTTAATTTGCCCTATTTATAATTCACTGAGGAAGTTGTATATTGAAAACTATTACTATGTCCATCCGAACCTTTATAAATTTGTAGACTTGTTAAGTAACACAAACATTGCAGTTATTCAAAATCTTGCTATGTTTGTTTACCATGCTATGGTATTCAGAACAGAATATATTTCTACACATAATTAGGAGATAAACCTACTGTGTTTTTAACTTTTCGTGAGTCTAACGTAGATTCGATACCAATTTTTATCATTCGGAGCCGAACGCGTCAGCGTGAGGCTTCGAACGATATAAATTGGTATCGAATCTATGTTAGACTCACGAAAAGTTAAAAACACAGTAGGTTTATCTCCATTCTACCATGACGAGTTATCAGCTTATTTTTAACATGTGTCTTTGATATCGCGGAAGTAGACTGAGCGATGCGGTGATCGGTCGAAGCCATTTTTCTTCAGGTGTGACACGTCACATTCCTTTGTTTTCAATGTTCAAGAAACTGAATATTAGCCAACTTACCAAATTATTTCATTTTAAAAGATGATAAGTAAGTGATAAAATTGTATTCTAAGCAAATAGAACTTAGGTTGGGAGATAGAAACTTGGATCTCTCAACGTTTTACCGCCTGAAATTCTTGCCTGCACCACTTGTCGAATCGACGCGACCATTTCCTTGAATCGCTCAAGGACGACGTCACATCGTAGGGGTGAAGGGTTGACAATAACGACAAACAAGAGAAAACACATTTGAAACATTTATTTCAACGGTTTATAATCGTATTTGATCGTATTTGATCGTCACAAGTTTATACAGTTTCTAAAAATCGCATACTTGTTAAAAACGCCGTGGTCAGATGCAAATTTTGTCAAATGAACTAGGAATCCCCCTTGGAGGTGCAAATAGGTATTTGACCTAGAAATTAGCGATGGTACACGTTGTTGATGGTAACGGTGCTGTTTGAAATTTGAAATGCACCTTGAAGGAACGCGCCAATGTTTTCCGACATATTGACAGAAGAGGTTTGGGTTTGAGAATATGGTGCAACACTACGTTTAGTGTTTTCGACACCTTGGAGAATGGCAGAATACTGACGTTTCTGAGAAGCGGACGAGTCGGGATTGTACGACATGAGGGATTGCTGATTCTTATGGCCGGTCAGCTTCATTATTTCCCTCGCCTCAACACCCGCCTGTGACAACAAGGTTACAGTCTTAGCGCGAACAAAGTGATTTGTGTATACCTTTGAGAGACCTGATTCCCTCGAAATTGCCTTCATCATTCCGGCGATCGTATTGTGACCAAGATGTTTTTTGGTGAACCAAACGGGGTTAGAAACATCGGGTGACAAAGTGAAGTGCCAGTTGCATATAAGCGGGGTTTCCCCTGCATGTCATGATTCTCGTCTCCTCTGTGATTTTTAGTGGCCTCAAAGTAGGACTTTGTGATGAATTCTAACCCCGTTTCGTCAGTTTCAATGGAAAATGCGTCCTTCTTGAGATTATATTGGTTCTCGCAACCTCGCCTACCAAAACCTAGAGTTGTGTCAGACCACACTTTTTTCTGAAACATCGAAGGAGTGTCAACAGACTGATTTTCTCGGACAAGAGAAATGTCAGCTTGTGTAAAGGGTTCGTGATCTGCACTTTTATCAAGGCCCATACGCTTGATATTTCGAAGCATTGAATTGAACATGTTGTTCGCTGAGTGTAATTCCTTGTCTTGGAGGATGTTGAAATTTCTTTCAAACGGAGGATTACGTAGGTGACGATGAATCGCCGCCCTCAAGCCAACATATGAGGATTTACTGTAGTGTTGACCTCCAGTGTTTCTGACCTCTGCATAAAATCGACGGAGGAGGTCATTGAGTGCAGGGGGATCGAGCATCTCGAAACTTGAGGATTGAAAGCCACTCTGCAAAAAATGCAGGTACATGTAGGTCTCAAATTTTACCGGAATATTTTTAGGCTAAATTCGGAATGTAATATAATTATATTGTACGATAAAAATAAATTTATTTCTGTTATTTTAGGCTAGTGAACTGTAAACCGTATTACTCTACTGTACAGTAGGTTATGAAACATGCGTTACTGTATTTGAATTATTTTGAATGCATATAATGATAGGAGGTTTCGATATATTTTAATTTTCTTACGTCTAAAGATATTTACACCCCATGAGGTGTTCTTTGCAGTGCCTTTTGGACGGGATTTGATCAATTAGCGAGCCCATGTCTGTCTCGGCAAATCGAGAACTTATTGTAGCTGATACCGTTGCCGTGGTTGCCGATTCCATAACAACCTCTTCTGAAATATATCCAATATTAATTTTTTTTTAAATCGTATTTGAAAAATAGGCAGAATAATTGTTTACAGGCCTTAAACATGATGATTTATCGTCGGAAAACCTCGCTCTTAGTGACAAGGACATTGTTTTATTTCAAGTTTTCATTAACAAATACATTGTGGAAAAATATCAGGGAGGCCTACCTTTCACCTGTTCCAATTGAAAATCTTCTAAAAACCAATTCTCATCTACAAATAGATCATTGTATACATTGTTGAAATCTCAGATGTCAAACATCGCTAGAGTAGGATCAATAGTATCGCTAGCGAAAGCCATTTTGTATGTTTGTTTACAAACAGACGTCCACGTGCCGTAGATCGATATTGATACGCGGTAAATCGCCGTTCACAAAAATCGTGTTCGAACCTCCGTTCGACCATAAAATAAACCAATCAAAAACAAGGATTTTAAAATGTCGTGGTAGAATATAAGTTATACCTAATTGTTGTCCCCCGCCGCCGCGTACGTACGTCCGTCCCGCTTCTTGTTAGCGCGATATCTAATGAACCGTTTAACCTAGAATCTTCAAACTTGGTACCAGTCTTCATCTGGGGAATACGCAGACCTGAAAAGTTTTCGGTGACCTTGACCTCATTTTCAAGGTCACGGCGAGACTTTGACCAGTTTTGAAAATGTTGTTAGCGCGATATCTAATGAATCGCTCAACCTAGAATCTTCAAACTTGGTACCAGTCTTCATCTGGGGAATACGCAGACCTGTAAAGTTTTTGGTAACCATGACCTCATTTTCAAGGTCACGGCCAGACTTTGACCAGTTTTGAAAATGTTGTTAGCGCGATATCTAATGAACCGCTCAACCTAGAATCTTCAAACTTAGTACCAGTCTTCATCTGGGGAATACGCAGACCTGAAAAGTTTTCGGTGACCTTGAACTCATTTTCAACGTCACGCTGAGACTTTGACCAGTTTTGAAAATGTTGTTAGTGCGATTCCTCATGAACCGCTAGAACTATTGGTTTTAAATTTAGTATCAGTCTTCATTTGGGGAATATCCAGATACCAGTCGATTTGGTTGACCTTGAAATTATTTTCAAGGTCACTACAAGACTGATTGTCAAATGTTAACACGATATCTCATGAACTGCTGTACCTAGAGTCTTCAAATTTGATACAGGTCTTCATTTGGGGAATACGCAGACACCAGTCGATTTGGGTGACCTTGACCCCGTTTTCAAGGTCACTACAACACTTTGACCATTTTAAAAAGTTTGCCCGATATAACAATAATTGAATCAAACATGTAAATGTCACTACTAGGTACAAGCTGTGTGTCCATTCTTTTAGCTCATTACTTGTTGAATATCATCTTCATTGTATTAAATGTGCGTGTACATATGATCATTGACATGTATGACATGACTACAGGCCTGGAAATAAAATCACTGAACTATGGATACAATGAATATTACCCATATGGGTAGACAGGGTAGTATTTACTTTGTAAGTCACATGGGACTTACGTATTTGTCTGGCTTTTGATTGTCTGTTTCAGAAAAAAAAACGATTTCATTGGTTGCCGGAACTATTTCCTTCATCTTTCTAACTTTTTCCAATTTGTGACTTTAGAAACTGTCTTTTGCATTTAAACATGCTTCATTTGTTTCCCGTAGTTTCAATTAGCATTTTCGTACATGTGCCGATGCACCAAATGTCAGAGGAAGCAGTTAAGTTGTCGATTGTAACATCACAGGTGTTACGGTTTGAGCTGACAAGCTTTTGAGTTTCGCAGACCTCTTGATATGAATGTTGCAATAACTGATATCGTATAATCACGAATTGATAGTAATGAGCAGAAATACAAAACTTTCAACTAAACCAAATCTATCTTTTATTGCGAAATTTTTGCAAGGGACATTTTAATCGCGCGTAGTAAACAATGGTAGGTAGGTAGGAAAACTTTTGTCTTTTAATAGTCGCGTTTTTGCTTTAATTTGTTATATGGATAATATAAACAATAACCTACTCGTGACGGGGAATGACAGATTAGCTGTCCCTCGTTATAACATTGTGTAATTTTCGCCAAGGCTCGAGAATTATGCAATTAACATAACTCGGGAAAGATAATCTGTCATTCCCCGTCACTCGTCAGTTATTGTCCAAGTCATACATGTATGTCTAGCAGAAACTTCCGATGCAAACAATATAATTAGCTTTCCGATAAGACAGTCCACCTCGTGGCGCAATGTAGCAGTTCTTGTAAAAGACACTTGTGTGCGTCGGTGAAATGTGTTTTAGACATAGTCCAGCTTGAAGTGATATGGCTACATATGACATGTAAAAACTAGAAATTCTCCGAACGTGCTATATTAGTATAGTATAGTTATATTAGATACTGAGGATCACACAGCACACTGGAGGTTAGAAATGCATGCTTCTGCCAAGGTTATTGCAACGCATTGAGGAGGAAATAAACCGACATATTAGTAATATTAGTAATGAATAATGGAATTTGATCAAAGAATCAATAGGCAATGTAATCGACTTCAACATAAACACGATACTACTGATACTGATACTTTTAATATTGACATCCTTCATGGACAGGGTCCAAAGATAAATTGTTTACCAATTTTACAGGAATAAGCGAATGAAGCAAAATTGTTGCTTGATTTTATATCTGTATCTCACCATGATGGTGGAGATTTTAATGTCAGGTTTGACGATAAGTGATGATGATGTCAGATATTCTATTGAGACTAGATCCTGCGAAATAAAAGGGACCTGCATTCTCTCCCTACAGCCGTCAATACAGTCAATTCATCCCTGTAAATTATGTTCCAAATGGGTCATAGTTCTCTCTTCTTGCAATGTCGTACTACCAATTATCTCCCTATACTTCCTTTCCAATAATATCATATCTCACATTAACCATATCGACTGTATTACTTCAAAGGTCTTTAATTTCGCTTCAGAATAAAGCAGCATTAAAAGTTGAATAAAATTGTACAGTGAATGTATTAACGAACTGTGTTGTTAAGGTTTAAATTTAAAGGGTTTTTTATGTTCAGGAAACACATTATCCTATCAAATTCATGAAATGAGATTCCACAGTAAATTCATTGATTTATCTTTATAAAATCACTTCCAACTGACAGTGGACTAAGGAACGAACGTTAGAACAGTATCTTGTGCTATATGTAAAGCTTTTTATGGTGATTTGCCCGGGTGTATCATTAATATATGTCCACCCATACCACCTAATTTTTACCTTTTAGGTCGGAGAAGATCGGTAGGCAGTACAAGTTTATCACGGTTGGTTAATAAACAGACATTAAGCGGTATGGGAATAGAAGAGTCCAAGTTGAACAATTGGAGGGATATAATAACTCAAGTCGGATTGCTCTAGAAAGTTTAGAATAAACTGAATGATTTTTAGTGTATGCAATCTATTTATAAGAATATATTGAATGTCATAGCTTTTGTGCATGGTCTTGGGTTAAAACAAGGTTGTGTTCTCAGCCCTATATTGTTCAGTTTCTTCATTAAGGATTTCGCTTTAGCTATTGAGGCTGGATGTGACTACTCGGTACTGTAAACATTCCACTCTGATATAATGCTCTGTTTTGCTCTTGTTTGCTGATAATATTGTACTTATTTCAAACACTATATTCGGACTGCAAAAGCGTATTGATACCCTTGAAGAACACTGCAATAATTACTCTCTGAATAGTAATATGGATAAACTAAAGTTCATTATCAAAAGGTGGTGGTTTTACAGGGGTATATAGTTGGGCTGCATACAAAACATATCTCGTGCATATTGTTTACAAAATTGACGGTAGGAATTACTTCTATTTTTTGTTGAAATAATAATCTATTTTTCCCCATCAAACACACATTGGAAGTTGCAGAAGTTTACAAAAAGGAAGCACATCCGTTCCTGCAGGGACATATATTTGGTGAAGAAATTGTTTTTGGGGTTTAATGAAAACGATGCGTCAAATTCTAAAATTCTCTTTTTAAGTAATGTATTTATCATCAATAGCCTTCATGCTAAAGGCATACAGAACGAAAATGTGTTATGGTTTAAGAGTAACTGTTAATTAGATGGTAGACAGCGGAAAGTGGTAATTAATGAATTTGTATGTGGCTTAGCTCTGTATAAGCTGACGTAAACAAGGACTAAATCTTATAACTGTTGTGTTCATTATTCATATTTATTATGTCGTAGATTGCATAGAAAGTAAGTTTGACATTTTGCCTCTGATGTATCAGTAAATGCGAGAATAGAGGATCATCTTACAGCAGAGACATTATAAAGAGTAATTGAGTAATGACTAGGCCAGAAAGTGGTAAGTTATTTTTAACCCAGAGAGTTGTATTTTGACGTTCTGTCGAAGAAACGAAAAACTACCTCAGACTGAAATTATAAATTGATGTATAAATTATCAAAAAAGTTGAAAAGCAAAACCATAAGGTATAACGTTTCAATGCAAGGATGGAACGAAGAAATCGAATGCACTTTCGGCAACATTTTGCGACAACAATGTATTGTTGTGAATAAGTCTCAAAATATATACATTAAATCTTTTTAAGCATTAATTAATCAACAAACTAACGGAAAGCGCTTAAATTTACCGTAACGTCTTTTTAACGGCCATTTTACGACATGGCGCATGTCGTTACCGTCACCGATATTCGCGGTAAATGTGTTACTATGTGTGTTATTTCAATCAAATACATATCTCCAGTAAATGATGAAAATAAGTCGCCTTGTATATTAATAGTTGTTCTTCCATCAAGCACTCTTAGATTGATAGTATATTCAATAATAATTACGCGATAGGGCGTCAAAGTTAAACTTGAATTGATCAAAACGGCCGTGACGTCATGTTTTTACGTTTATGTAGGTAATTTAAAAAATGACGTTTAAATGATGAAAAGCGTTCGGTGGCCCACTCTTATCATTTCTGAATTCGTCATATTACAATTTTAGCAATATCTAAAATATATGTGTCACTGAGAAATCCTGTTGAATATGCGAAAAACGATGATAAAAATGCCTTTTTTTTATTAAAACAGGTTTTTTTTCAATATAAATTTGCTATGTATCCGCAAGTTTAATTGTTTAAAGCGCACACTTTATATAAGTAGGGGAAAATGGTCAAAATACCGTAATTTGCTGACAGGGGTGTTGCTATTGATACCGATAACTTTTTAATTCATTCCGTGACCCCCAAATGTTCGTACATTTTTGGACAAAAGACATGATAAACTTGCAAAACTTGCTTAACTTGAAAAAATAAGCGAATTCTAAAATATTTCGTTACATCATCCCATCTCTCCTTAAGGCATTTTTTGTCAATTGGTTTCGTTTTGTTGGTGACATGAACATGTTTTCATTTTGAATATAGAAAATACCTAATTTTCAATAAAACAGTTTTTTTTGTGATTGTCAACATTCTTTTAGATAACAGTATAGTAACACAAGTCTCACAATATTGCAATAAATCATGTTCAACTGAAAACAATGAGACATCATTTTTAAGAATATCCTGTCTGTATTAAACGGTCTCAATTATTAACCATTGCGTGCTATAGTGTGTTATATAGATGTATATACTATTCAACCCTGTATATACGAGTAGTCGTCCCTGGGATCAACATACGGACAAAATCATTCGGAATATTTTATCTCCTCTGCAACAATATATCCAGTTGGTTATCATTCATAATTAGGGGGATTTTTTATTAATATTTTATTATCATTGATAATTGTATATCTTTAAATACCCGGTAACACGAATATAGCACTTATAAACCTTATCTTTAAGGACTGACATCTAATCAGGAAACTGCACTAACCAGTGAGACATCTCCAGTTCGACAACAAACAACGTACACAGATGGTCAGACAGCTCCAGTTCGACAACAAACAACGTACACAGATGGTCAGACAACTTCAGTTCGACAACAATCAACGTACACAGATGGTCAGACATCTCCAGTTGGACAACAAACAACGTACACAGATGGTCAGACATCTCCAGTTCGACAACAAACAACGTACACAGATGGTCAGACAACTTCAGTTCGACAACAAACAACGTACACAGATGGTCAGACATCTTCAGTTCGACAACAAACAACGTACACAGATGGTCAGACATTATCAGTTCGACAACAAACAACGTTCACAGATGGTCAGACAACTTCAGTTCGACAACAAACAACGTACACAGATGGTCAGACATCTTCAGTTCGACAACAATCAACGTACACAGATGGTCAGCCAACTTCACCTGAGCACAAGTCACTCGGTATGATTTATGTTTGTTTATACATATGTTCACATAATAATTTTTAAAATGTTTAATTACTATATCCAGGCATTATTGATGATATCGTGTTTTAAATGTCTAGTAAGATTGAACATAAAAACTTATCATTCCAGAATCTGAGTGAGGTATTGTCTAATGCCACTTCGGCAGTATCATCACAGCCATTAGCGGCGATGCAGAATTTTAAAATTTATATCTAATCATTAGGCTTCAATTCTAAGTCAGAACACTCCACCTTCATAATAGGAGACGCATACAAAGTTTCTATCTGTCGGAACAAAGTTATTATTTCATGGAACTCTTCCATGGAAGTCTAAGTTTTCTTTTAATTTATATAATTTATACTCATGATCAAGAAACTGTCACAGTCTTTATGACTATAGGTATATTAGTTGTATGTTTGCACTTACTCACGATAATAGAGTCTGTCTATCTGTGAAAGCTAATATTATGCCTTTATAAAGTTTTTGGGAAGGTTCATGAGGAAACAACTTATTGCAATCGTGTTCTAGCTTAATAAAGTAAAATAGAACAATAACTTATACAATTTGACCACAGACTGCACACGAACAAAGATTCAGATGTTATGTTAAGAAGTAAAATTTTAAAACTTTCTGTAAGGTTGACAAGAACATTTTCAGTTACTAAACATCAACCCCCAATACCTCAAAAACAATTGCTTCAAACCTGAAATACGTTCCATTTTACATTGATCATCGTGTATGAATAAGATGTCAACGAATATTGGCTTTTTAGCTTGTCTTGCTTATGGTATGTTATGGCGTCAGGCGTCCACCAGTCTGTCCATTCATCCATAAACATTTCACTATTTCTCACAAACGTCTGGTTCTAGATACATGAACTATTGTGGACAGACATCTTGGCCAATGGGGTTCTAAATTGTAGATGTGGTGATGGTGTGGCTCATATTAAGGGTCACACGGGCCGGAACCTTAAAAATCTATTTTCAAATTATTCTTCAATACGAAAAGCTCTAGAAGGTTCTTCTGTACATACTCCATAGGCCTTTGGGATTATAAATTGTAGAACCGGAGACCCTTTTGGCTCAAATAAGGGCCACAGGGTCTACGATCTAAAAACAAGTATTTGAGTAGTAAAATGATGGATTTCAAAAGCCTGATGAATTACAGAGCTTTCCGCTCTTGTTTCTGAAATATTAGTGTTTCTTACATGAAACAGGTCCTGTTGCTAAAATCCCTTAAAGAGCCATCAAGGATGTTGATGAACATATCAGAAAATTGCCAAAAATATATCTCCGTGAAATAAATGTATACACTTAATTTTTCACAGATTTTTTCGACCCAAAATAAGCCGAGAAATTGCACTAATTAGTAAAAGTGTTTTCCAGTCTAAATATAGATGAGGTCTATTATTTTCAAGCGCAAAGCATTGTAGTCTAGCTCACACACCGTATACAAAGACACGAAATAAAAATAAAGTTTATGAGCAATGAAATAAATTGAAGTTGTTGGCAGTTATTTATTTACCATTTCATGTATTTTCTACAGATATTGGAATAAATGTTTTACCCAACTAGGTATTTTGCTTGAATTTTTATAATCAATGAGAATATATTTGTCATAATTTGCTGATCTTAGCTAAAAAAACTACATTAAACAGGCAATAATTTGTACGTTCTCAGGACATTAATGTTTATAAACCAATCGTCACATTAAAAAATGTGTGACAAGGGCAGCCTAACTTCCAATAGAAGCACATACAGCACGTGGGTTGCTTTGGCGATTTGCGCTAGAGAGAGGCCTTCACGCTTCGTAAAGGCTAGTTGTTGTGTATTACGTTTTATGCAATAAAGTGAATTCTGTTTATATGACGTCAGATGGCGCGCGCTACTCAAAGGGGAACCTGTCTTTGAAACAAAATTTCATTACATTGTCGTGATATGAAAATTATTTATCACATGTCATGTTGTAGATAAAAGATTTCTCTAGCGATTGACGTTATAAGTATATTATTTAAATACCTATCTGTTGACTAGACCTACTATGCCTACCTCCTCTCTAGGTATGCTATTTCAACCTTAATACAGACGAAACTTGAACAGTGGAGTAGGGGATGTGTAAAATCCCTATTCAAGGGCGGTAAGTCTGCATGGTCTCGTGACGTCACCACCGGAAACCTCACTCTCCTTTCAGTTGCAGAGCAAGACAGTCGTGTGTGTTTTCGCTCTGAGACTGGGTATTTTTAGCGCCTTTTTTCGCTAACTTGCTATCTACTTCTTATTAATTTAAGAGGTAGTATCAACGCCTTAATCTACGTTCGTCGTTAACAGGTTGGTAGACAACCTGTTTTATGTAGGTGTTGAGTTACAAGGGGCCTTGTTGACATGTGCTAGGTGTGTGCTACCTGTTGGGTGGCTGCATGCTTTGCACGTGCAATTCATGTCTTTTGTTTTCTCTCGCCTTCGTCGGGTGACTGCTCGGTTCGCACGGCTTTGGTCGTACCTTCAGCCAGTCCCTTTGTCTTCTAGATCAGGGGAATCTTGCAATAGCTCGCCGTCTGCTTCGGTTGGCTTTCACCTTCGACTCGTCAGTGACCTCACTTAAGCGTCTCGTCGTCTACGTTTTTGTGAGCTGTCACTCGAAGTTGGCATTCGACTCGACTCGCCTCCCCAGTGATTCGCCTTCGGAATTTTAATCGACTTGACTCGCATCGTCTCACCAGTGACTCGCTTCTCCTGTCATTCGCTTCACCAGTCATTCGCCTTCGATTTGATTCTACTTGACTCGCATCGTCTCGCCAGTGACTCGGTTCGCCAGTAATTCGCCTTCGGGTTTCGAATCGACTTGACTTGCTTCGTCTTGCCAGTGACTCGCTTCGACTGTCATTCGCTTCGACTGTCATTCGCCTTCGGGTTGATTCTACTTGACTCGCATCGTCTCGCCAGTGACTCACTTCGCCAGTCACTCGCTTCGCCGGTCATTCGCCTTAGGCTCGATTCGAAGTGACTCGTCTCATCGCGCCTGTGAATAGCTTCGTCAGTGGCTTGCCTCGCCAGTCACTTGCTAATCACTCGCTTTCAGTTTTCGACTCGACTTGTTTGCCTCGTCTCGTCTGTGACTCGCTTCGCCATTGTCTTCGCTAGTCACTCGCTTCGCCAGTCGTTCGCTTCGCCAGTCAATCGCCTGTCACTCGCCTTAAGATGTTAACCATTGTCTGACCAGTAGTTGATATTGACTTCGCTCCCTTCGGATTCAGAGCCTCTGCCTTCAACACTCTCGATAGTCTCCCTCGTCTTACCTTGCGTGTTACTCACTTAAGCGTCTCGTCTACGAGTTTACACTCTTGGTGTTTTTGGAGTAATTAGCTATCGTAAGGGTTGTTTTCTTAGTGTCAGAACTTAGTTCTCACGCTACGCTACTTAGGTGTTTCACGTCAGTGATTAGCCTGTCATTCACCTCGTCTACATTACGCGTGCGAGTGTCTTGCCTATCGCTCACCTGCGTAAGTGACCCGACTGTCACTCACCTCGCCTAGGTTACCCGTGTTAGTGACTCGCCTGTCACTCATCTGTTAAGTGATTTGAGTGTCACTCGCCTGTCACTGACCTCGTCTAGACTACACGCGTTAGTGGCTCGTCTGTCACTCACCTGTTAAGTGACTTGAGTGTCACTCACCTGTCACTCACCTCGTCTAGATTACACGCGTTATTGGCTCGTCTGTCTCTCACCTGCTAAGTGACTCGACTGTCTCTCACCTGTCACTCACATCGTCTAGCTTACTCGTGTCAGTGGCTCGTCTGTCACTCACCTGTTAGTGACTCGACTATCACTCACCTCGTTACTCTACTACCTCCGTATTTGCTTCACTATGTACTCCGCTAGGACTTGCTTTGTATGAAGTGCAAGGACCTGTGTAACGAGTGTGTCACTCTCTCGTCTTAAGACTTCCGGGCGTATGTTTCGGCCATTCGTAAGTCCGTTACTTCGTCTTTTAAGCGTTCAGCCCCCTTCGGGTGACTCGGGTCAAGGTCAGGATTTTCTCCCATTCGGCACCCCTCCCCCGGAGTGGCAACTGAACCCAGCAGTCTTCAGGGCGTTGTGTCTCCAGTTCGGCACCCCTCTGATAGACCTATTCGCGACATGCCTCAATCACCAATTGCCAACCTCTGTCTCTCCAGTACCAGACCCGCGAGCGATGGGCTTAAATGCACTCTCGTTAGGGTGGTAGGGGATGGACGCCTATGCTTTTCCGCCGCCGGCCATCCTCTCCCAAGTGGTAGCCAAGATAGGGACAACTCGGGTTCTTCGACTTCTTCTGGTCGCCCCTTGGTGGCCAGCCCGACCATGGTTCGTTCCTCTCCGGCAGCTCTGTCATCAGGAACCTGTTCCGATTCAACCACGGAGAGGTCAGCTCCTCAGCAGGTCAAGCGGAAGGTTACACGAGAACCCTCAGGTGTTCTGCCTTCACGCTTGGCTTGTATTAAGAAAGGGTTAAGGAGCAGTGGTTATTCAAGGTGCGTCGCCAATGCCATAGCTACCTCTCATAGGAAGATCACTAGGAAACTCTATGATTTTCGGTTGCAGGCCTTCGCCGCCTCCTGTGCTCAGAGGGATTTCATCCCGGCAGAGGCCTCAGTTCCTCAGGTTGCGGAGTACTTAGTGTACCTACGCAACACCAGGCATCTTGATGCGTCATCAATTAATATCAACATGTCTGCTATCCTCTCCGTTCTCAGGAAAAGGTCACCAGGGTTAGATGTGTCGGTCCTCAAGGGCCTCATTAAACCTTCCATTCTGTTGATGGCAGGACGAAGCTTCATCCCCCTGAGTGGGACTTAGCCATTGTGCTCAACCATCTTCGCTCCGATAGGTATGAACCGCTCTCCGACATGCCCCTCCTCCCTCTCTGCGTCAAGGTCATTTTTCTGTTGGCCATAGCCTCCGCAGCTCGGATTTCTGAGATCCATGCTTTGCAGGCGGACCTTCTATGCTTTGAGGTCAGGGAGGGGGGGTCAGCCTTTCTTGGTTTAGCTCCCGACTTTGTCTGCAAAAACCAGGCAGCTGATGAGGCTGGCCGTACTTTCTCTATTCCGGCTCTGGGTTCTGACTCAGGAGAGGTAGATCTCTCTCTGTGTCCGGTTAGGGCTTTGAGGGTGTACATGCAGCGTACCCGCAGGCTGAGGGATGGCAGGCGTCGTCTGTTCTTGTCTAACTCGCCGAGGAGCACCAAAGAGCTAGATAAGCGAGCGTTGGGGGTGTACCTGAGGTCGGCGGTCATTGATGCGTACAAGGTGCCTCCTCCTTCGCGTTCCAACCCGCATGAGATCCGTGCAGTTTCAGCCACGATGGCTTACCACTGTAACATCGCAGTCTCGGACGTCATGGCGGGGTGTTTTTGGCGTTCCTCAGAGGTTTTCGCCAACCATTACCTACGAGATAGCAGCAGCAGATCTCGAAGGCATCTCTAGGCTGGGTCCACAAGTGTTCCCTCAGACGAAGGTGGTCCCCCCAACCAGACCAGGAAGGGGTCAGTCCTCTTAGGAGCTTGTTCCCCGCAGGTCTTATGATGCTCATTGTAATAAACTTTGTTTCCATTGTTTGCTCCTTGTCTGTTGTTTTGTTCTTTAGCTTCGCTTTTAACACCCCCTCCCCGTTGGGGTCGGGGGCAGTGTGTTGATCAGAAGTTGAGTGGCTGGGTTGTCTCTTCGATCCGCTCAGCGGTAGAGATGGTATCTCCCGGGCTGTGCCTTGTCCTCACCACAGGGTGGAGGACTCGTAGGTTAGCTTACACTCAGGGCTTGTTGCTGGTCTCGTCTCTACCACATATCTACTGGCCCGCCTCCATGCAGTGGGATTCTAGGCATAGTAGGTCTAGTCAACAGATAGGTATTTAAATAATAGTACTTTTTTTATTAAACGTAATTATTTATACTTACCTGTTGACTAGACCTACGCGCTAGGCCCGCCCATCCTCCCCGCTTGGTCTGTCTTGCCTTGTTGGGACTACTCGGAATGAGGTTTCTGGTGGTGACGTCACGAGACCATGCAGACTTACCGCCCTTGGATAGGGATTTTACGCATCCCCTACTCCACTGTTCAAGTTTCGTCTGTGTTAAGATTGAAATAGCATACCTAGAGAGGAGGTAGGCATAGTAGGTTTAGTCAACAGGTAAGTATAAATAATAATTTAATGAGCGAGGATGAGCTTGGTGACACTCTGTGTCTCGGACGGTTGGCTTGTCGGCCCGGGAAAGCTTAATTTCAATTTTAGGAAGTACCGGGACAGAAAAATAATGACTTTATTGTAGTGTACAGGGGAGAGCGTAAATTTGAACACTGCTATGAAAACATGGGATTACCGTAAATCAGTTAAGCACACTTTTCTCTTGTAACTCTGATTACTCCTTTATACACCATGGAGAAGCATTAAAAAACCATGGCGAAACATATTATATTATATGGAAGGTGGTGAACAATTTCGAATCCCTGAATCCCCACTACCCCATTAACACTCTGGATAAGCTTGGGAGTTAATTATATAATAAGAATGACTGATGAGTAATGACGCAAACATAAAGGGACTAAAGTTGCTGAAACCAGTTTAGTGTGATGATCCATTCAATTCAATGTTCTGGCTTCGGCTGCACCGATTTTCTCTATGTTAAAGTTTTTCTTTATTATGACCGGAAATGATTGTTCGCGAGCGATTTTATAACTGATTCATATAGGCCATAGTCCTGTCTTACACTCCTGAAAAATCTTTCAATTCGATGGGCAGGTTATTTAATTATCTCCCCTGAAAGTTCGCAATTTTAAAAAATTGCCTGATTTTGAAAGGTCACTGTGAAGAAAGCATTAGGAGTTCGCTAAAAAAAGAACAAACTTGTTATTCAGCTATATATAAATACAGTTTCGGCTCTAAGGTGCAAATATCTTCGGAGTGGTATATCCGCAAAGGTACATGGGGTCAGAAATTTTGAAAAAGCGTCTAAATTCAAAATGGCGGCTAAACCATGTGACTTACGAATTCGCCATGACATTCTTTTTTACTCGCATTGCGATTGCGCATCTTTTAGAAAAAAGTTTTAAGTCTTTAAGTGCATTTTGAAAATATTCCAAATACTAAAAATGGACATTTGGATTCGAAAAGGAGCTCATATGGCTGGACCGATTGTTCCCAAAAGCTTCGCTGATCTATTCCACATTAAGGGCTATGAGCATGTAAACTTTGGTTGCATTTGCTTCAGCCGTTTTGGCTGCATTTGTGATACAAAATTCTTGAAATAATAAAACTAAAAATTAACACGCCAATAACAAATGGCTGAATCCTTAATAAAACATTTCTAGGACCTGTTTTCTGAGTTATAAGACGGTGGAGTTGAATGATTACTATGAGTTATTTGACGTCGTAGTTGAATGATTACTATGAGTTATTTGACGTCGGAGTTGAATGATTACTATGAGTTATTTGACGGTGGAGTTGAATGATTACTATGAGTTATTTGACGCTGGAGTTGAATGATAACTATGAGTTATTGGCAAATAGAAATAATGGAAAATTCAAGTTTTTGCTGTTTCATTAATGTATACAAGTTTATAGAGCGAATATGTTTTTACTATAAACCATTTAACACAACCATAACAGCATTTCCTTTCCTTAGTAGTATCAATGTAATCTGATTTTTAAAGTCTCTCACAACACACTGTTGGTGAAAAATGGACCAAATGTATTGCAGTTCAATAAGGTTCTTACAGTCTTTAATAAAGAGCAGTGTTTATTGTAGTACAACGTCAACATTAACTAATTAACTACCCAGTTTACTATACACCTATACAGCCCAAAGCCCAATCTTTCACTGTTGTATAGTTTACCCGGCTGTTTAGTCATTTCGAGTTATTACGATATTCCATTTTCAGCTGATGCTCGCTGTGGTACGCCGCCAAGCTACCCACATGCCAATGTGAAATCTGTCACAGAAGAAAAAGTTGTGTATTCCTGTAAGAATGGATTTCAAAGTTGCACCAGGATGAACAGAAGATGTCTACCAACAGGAAAGTGGGAAATGGTCAAAGTTAGATGTGAACAAAACAAGTGGGAACGGCCTTTTTATGATAAAGTAACATGTTATTCTTTATCCAACATCAGTGAAATTTCTGTATTTCATCCTTTGATAAATGTTTATCTTTTACAACTTTTATCATTCTTATCACTCATGCATAGTATAACGTTTCTCTCTGAAGTTCGCGTTTTAACCTTTTAACAGCTCAGTTAAATGTTCTTCAAAACTAGATATGAAATCAATTTAGACAAAAACTGACAAAGTCGGAAAGATATCAAACATATCTTGCTTGTAATCTCATACATGACTATGTGCATTCTATGACAGAGAAAAGAGTTTAAAGCTGACGTTCCTTGTGATCCACAACAAACGCTGAAGGTGCATATTTTCGGCTTTTTTACAGGACAACGGTAAGGAGAAAGAGAATATTATTAATATAGTAAGAAAGGTGAAATATCTTTAAAAAGGTAAGAAGAGAGACAATATGATCAATACGGTAAGGGGAAAACAATACCATTAATACCGTAGTGAAAGAGACAATATCACGGAGAGAACCATTTTCACGACTACGTTAAGGAGATAGATAATATCATGAGTACGGCAAGGAGATAGACAATATAATGAAACCGGTTATGACAGATATAATACCATGAATAAGGTTTGGAGAAGGCGACAATATTATAAATACGGTTGGGAGAGTGACAATGTCATGAATTTCGGTAGGGAAAGCGACAATATTATATTATAAATACGGTAAGGAGAGCGACAATGTCATGAATATGGTAGGGAGAGTAACAATGTCATGAATTACGGTAGGGAGAGCGACAATGTCATGAATACGGTATTAAGAGCGACACTATCATGAAAACGGTAGGGAGATTGACATTGTCATGAATATGGTAGGGAGAGCAACAATATCATGAATACGGTAGGGAGAGCGAGATGGAAAGTGAAAACCAAAAGTGTCATATATAAAGTATCATTGTGAATGGGTAAGTTTCACTTCCATAACATATACCTGTGAAGGGTTTGGTCGAATTGTAGGTACAGGCGGTGGGGGGAACACACACAGTATGTGGTTTTCAATCATAATGATCTCCGGGTAGACTTTATATGGTAGGGAGAGCAACAATATCATGAATACGGTAGGGAGAGCGAGATGGAAAGTGAAAACCAAAAGTGTCATATATAAAGTATCATTGTGAATGGGTAAGTTTCACTTCCATAACATATACCTGTGAAGGGTTTGGACGAATTGTAGGTACAGGCGGTGGGGGGGGGGGGGGGGGGGGGGGGGGGGGGGGAACACACACAGTATGTGGTTTTCAATCATAATGATCTCCGGGTAGACTTTATAACTTAACTTTGTAAGGGATTCTTTCAAAGAATGATTTTCGTCACATGTGATCAGTTTTAATGAAACATTTACACTTAGTCGCTTTACTTTTAAATAGCTTTTATTTTTTAAACAGTATGTCAAATCAAGTCGTTTTAAACAGTAAATAACATAAACATTTGGTTTGTTATTGGGTTGTTTTTAGGATGAGGTTTCTTTTAATGAGGAACTCTGATGTACTGTTTTACATGTCCCATCAACTGAATAACTTCGGAAGATATGAGACTATATACGCTGCCAAACTTCATAATAAATGGACCAGTCAGATGAGATACCCTGGGATTTTTCCTCATCGAAGATCTTTTGATCTGGAAATATATTTAATTGGTGGATCATATGAAGTGAGTATACTAATATGGTTTATCCCATTTTAAATTATGTATTGCTCACTTGTTTAAGATATAAGATATAATATCATTGCATATATATGATATCATTATTACGCGAAAAATCATATTGTCATTAATTGTACAAAATACTGTTAAAAGGTTAAAATATAGAGAGGATATTATATGTATGGCTATACACGACAGAAGTGCCTGGATAATAATATATTATTATGCCGATATTGAGGGATGAGTGTTGTCAACATAACGTAACAAATATACGAATGTAATGTTTTATGTATTATCGAAATAGGGAAAATGAGTGAAATATGCCAATATCTACGTTCAAACAGAGGTCGCATTTAGAACGTTGTCTCCTAGAAAAAAGTTGGACATCAGAATATTGTTTATGACGTCGCCTCATCATGGCAATGTTTTTTGGCCAAGAGCACCGAAGGAAAAGGGAAACCCAACATAATTTCCCTCGTTGGTAATGTTACTTAAATATCATAATTCGATCAACGATTGTCATTTGGGAAAGGCATACTATCTTTATCTTCATAATCAGTGAGCTATTACTATAACACTGGTGCGAGGCCGATTGCAATATTTTAGAAGTGCTTCATTCACATTTAATAGTTTAGCTGTGAGTTACAGTTATGCCTGTTTGAATGGATGTGGTGCATATCTTCAAAACTTATTGTTATTTATTCATGAAACTGAATGATGAGTCGTGCCTTTAATAAATCGAATTTTGTTTCATGAATGTCAAAGTGAAAGCTCTGAAACTGAATGGTATCAATTAATAAAGTTATCATTTTTAAAATATCAAACCGGTAAGTGGGAGTTTTTGTAACATTTGGATTATTCCAATGTACATGTCAACACATAAGTTAATATATGTACAAAACGTTTAAGGCCCATTATGGCCCATTGTAAAAGAGATTACGTGAAAGGAAATGACTTGAGTAAGCTGAGGGGTAGACATTTTGTTGAAGTGCTGGTTTTGTTTGGGCTGTAGCTGCTGATATTCATTCTGAGGCAATTTATTCTTAAAAACATTTCATTAGATGTGGAAGATTGTGTACATAGATGTATTTCAGCCTGATTAACCTGAAATCCAGGAAAACATGAACAAAAATTTAAAAAACGCCATTAGGTGAATTTTCAAACGAAAAAAATGACTTGAGCTTCTGTTTTCTACTTGTGTAAAACCAAACAATATAAGCTTGTCCGGACGATGTTCGACGTGCATTTCAACCAAATTGTTTGCCTACTATAATAAAAAAAAATTCTTACAAATTTGTAAAAAGTAAATTGACAAATTCGAGAAATTCACAGAAAAAATATTTGAATTCGTTTAACTATCATTCAATATATTACAAACTGAATAGAGTACTTTTTTCAAATATATATTGTCTGTTGTCAAAATAAATGAAATATCTGTAGTGTAAAGCTGTTACTTCAAAACTATTGATCAACTCTCAGGACATTTTAAAAAAAAACTTTTTTTTTAAAATATACTTCTAATAAATTTGGGTTTGGGTGTGCAGATACATAAGAACGATTTGTTAACAAGTATCTCATTAAATTTCAATGCATTTTAGAACATTGTTACTTTTTAACTACGAGGGCTTGGGCCTTATTAACGTTTGTTTTCCTCCTTTTTTCGGCAAAGATGTAAAACACATCACAATTTTTATTCGAGCAAGAGTTTTTTGGCTATAACTGTACTGGACAAAATGAGTTAGAGATGTTGGAATGTGTATGGTGGATGTTTTATCGGTGTATCAATAAATGAATAGTGTCCAATATATACTTCTATTATTTAAATACCTATCTGTTGACTAGACCTACTTTGCCTTACCTCCTAAGGGTAATGCTATTTCAACCTTAATACAGACGAACTTGAAGAGTGGAGAAGGGGTTCGTAAAATCCCTTATCCAAGGGCCGGTAAGTCTAGGTGGTCTCGTGACGTCACTACCTGTTCATATCACTCTCATAAAAGTTGCAGAGCAAGGCAGACGTGTTTTGTTCTGTGACTGGGGTTTTAGCGGCTTGTGTTGCTAACTTGCTATTTTTCTCTTGTTAGTTCAAGAGATACCCTCAACTTTATTCTTCGATAGTGCAGGTTGTGTTTGCAATCTGTTTTCAAGTAGGTGTTAGTTTTCAAGGGGCCTTGTTGACATGTGCTAGCTAGCGACCACCCGGAGTAGGTTGATTGCATGCGCCGCACGTGCAGCTCGTGATTCTTTGTTTTCTCTCACCTGACTGTTGGGTGTTTGACTTGCGTAGGGTAAAGGAGCAGTGGTATCTCTCCTACGCGTGTGACTCGCTTCGCTTGTCATCCGCTTTCGCTTGTCATTCGCCATTCGTTCCGAGTGCTAACTGTTAGGTGTTTGTCTTGCGTATGGTAGAGGAGTAGTGGCATCTCTCCTAATCGTTTGACTTGCTTCGCTGGCCATTCGCTTTCGCTTGTCATGCGCTTTTCGGTCTGTACTCTAGTGCTAACTGTGGGTTGTTGACTTGCGTACGGTAAAGGAGCTAGTGGAATCACTCCTAATTCGCTTGTCATACGCCTGTCGGTCGTACTCTAGTGCTAACTGTTAGGTGTTTGTCTTGCGTATGGTAGAGGAGTAGTGGTATCTCTCCTAATCGTTTGGCTTTCTCCGTTTGTCATTCGCTTTCGCTTGTCATACGCTTTTCGGTCTGTACTTTAGGGAACTGTGGGTTGTTGACTTGCGTAGGGTAAAGGAGCAGTGGAATCTCTCCTACGCGTGTGACTCGCTTCGCTTGCCATCCGCTTTCGCTTGTCATACGCCTTTCGTTCCGTTTACTAGTGCTACTGTTAGGTGTTTGTCTTGCGTATGGTAGAGGAGTAGTGGCATCTCTCCTAATCGTTTGACTTGCTTCGCTGGCCATTCGCTTTCGCTTGTCATGCGCTTTTCGGTCTGTACTCTAGTGCTAACTGTGGGTTGTTGACTTGCGTACGGTAAAGGAGCTAGTGGAATCACTCCTAATTCGCTTGTCATACGCCTGTCGGTCGTACTCTAGTGCTAACTGTTAGGTGTTTGTCTTGCGTATGGTAGAGGAGTAGTGGTATCTCTCCTATTCGTTTGGCTTGCTTCGTTTGTCATTCGCTTTCGCTTGTCATACGCTTACGGTCTGTACTTTAGGGAACTGTGGGTTTGACTTGCGTAGGGTAAAGGAGCAGTGGAATCTCTCCTACGCGGTTGGCTTGCTTCGCTTGTCATTCGCTTGTCGCTTGTCATACGCCTGCGGTCTGTACTCAAGTGCTTCGCGTCTCGCTTGGCTTCTCGCCTCGCCTGTCACTGGCTTCGCTAGTTGTTCGCCTAAGGTGAGTGACTAGCTTGGTTAAGGAGCAGTGGATACACTCCTCGTCAGTGACACGCGTTGCCCGTTGCTAGCTTTCGCCTACCATTCGCCTTTGGCATCGCCTTAGGTCGAATCTACGCGACTCATCCTTAGGGTGAATCACTTTGGTTCAAGTGACTCGCTACGCCAGTCACTTACGGTTTGGTACACGCACGAGTGTTATGTGAGATAAGATTGAATTATCTTGTAAGTGTTTAGCCTAGTTTTTGTCTGGCTTGTTCGTCTTTGTTTACCTTGGCGGGTCGTTACTTGATTTTGACTTTGTGCTCTTCGAGTTCAGAGTTTTTGGTTCAACTCTCTTGATTGCATATCGTCAGAGTTGTTGTGCTTTTGCTCCGCCGCTTGGGTGTTTCACACGTGTGACTCACCTCGTCTACGCTACGCTACTTAGGTGTCTTTCTGTAGGGATTCACCTCGTCTACGCTACGGGAGCGAGTGTCTCGCGTTTCGCCACGCCGCGTAGGTGACTCGACTGTCTTTACCTTCGCTTACGTTACGCGTCTTATCGTTTCGTCCGCCATGTACTCCGCCTTTTGCACGAATTGCGGAGGCAGGAAGTCCGCCTCTAAGGATCCGCACTTGTTATGTAGGAAGTGTAAGGACCTTTGCGAAGAGGAGTACCGTTGCAACGAGTGCGCTCCTCTCTCCGAATACGTTTCCGCCATACGCAAGTCTGTGGCCGATAGGGCTTCGCTTCAGAAGCGTGCGTCGTCAGCTCAACGTAGGGAGATGTCTCCCATTCGTCATCCGTCTCCGGAGGAGGACGTAGACATTGTCCTCACGGAACGGGCGGATGAATTCGACAGGGAATCGTCGGTCCTGTCCGAACCCGCTAGGGGGTCGAAGGATTCGCGCACCCCCCCTCCGCCGTCGTGTTCCAGTTCTCGTCCGCGGACTCGCCCGTTGTCCCCTCCTTCGCAAGACAAGCGGTTGTCTCCGCTTAGGCTTAAGGTTGGCGGACCCACTACGCCCATGAGCAAAAAGAAGAAGTCCAAGAAGGCTAGGTTTGACAAGGTCAATCCGTCCCTCCTTCTGGCATCCGTCAAGGATATGGTCTCTTCCTTGCTCGATGCGCGTCTGGGTCCGCGGACCGTACCCACTCACACTACGACTACGCTACCGTGTGAACCCAATGCGGATGTCGTACCTCAGGGTTCGCGTTCTACGTCCGCTAGGGCCTCCGCATCCGCGACCCCATCGCGTACCCCTCACACCCTACGCGTCGTGTCACGGTGGTGTCACCCCCACGTGATTTGTTGTGTCTTACGCTATGCTACTTAGGTAGTCAGTGATTCGCCGGTTATTCACCTCGTCTACATTCACGTGTGAGTATCTCGTCTATCGCTCACCTGCGCAAGGGAACGGACTGTCACTCACCTGTCTCTCGCCTTAGGCTCGATTCTACTTGACTCGCTTCGGCTAGCAAGTGACTCCCTTCGCCAGGCACTCGCGTAGCCAGTCATTCGCCTTTAGGTTGTCAATTTGTTTTGGCTCTCTTTCGTCAGTGGCTCGTCTCACTCGCCTTCACCTACCACTCGACTTGATTGACTCGTGTCGTCTGTGACTCGTTTCGCCAGTGACTCGTTTCGCCAGTGTCTCGCTTCGTCAGTCTTTGGACTTCGCACCCTTCGGGTTCGGAGCCTCTGCCTTCAACACTTTCGATAGTCTCTCTCGTCTCGCCTTGCATGTTTTCACTTAAGCGTTTTCTTTCTACGTTTTCGTGAGTTTACACTCTGGGTGTTTTTGGAGTAATTAGCTATCAGAAGGGTTGTTTTCTTCCTATGTCAGAACTTCGTTCTTACACTACTCTACTTTGCGTTTCGCGTCGTGAATCGACTGTCATTCACCACGTGCCTGTCAGTAAGTGACCTAACTGTCACTCACCTCGTCCACGTTAGTGTTATCTGATTGAGGGTCAATCTCCTGTCACTCACTTCATCAGCTTACGCGCCTGGGTCAGTGATTGACTATCACTCACGTTGTTACTTCAATATGTACTCTGCCTTCTGCACGAATTGCGGAGGTAGGAAGTCCACTATCAAGGATCCTCACTTGCTGGTTAGGAAGTGTAAGGACTTGTGTGAGAAGGATTTTCGTTGCGACGAGTGCGTGTTGGTGTTTTTGGAGTAATTAAGCTATGGGAAGTGTTGTTTCTTAGTGTCAGGAATTAGTTCTTACACTACCTTATGTAGGTGTTTCGCGTCAGTGACTCGTGTGTCATTCAGGGGCGGGATAGCGCAGTGGTTAGCACGTTCGGCTTCGGATCAAAAGGTCCGGGGTTCGAATCCCGCCAGGGGCACGGCAACTTTGTCTGCAGTAGAGAACTGTTCTACACGCAGTTAGGTTTGGCTGCAATGCTACTCTGATGTTCAGCGTAATACCAACCATGGTTCGCTAGTTCCAGCCGCTGCTCGCAGGTTTCACTGCAGTGCATAGCCACATGGCGTTGCGGGCTTTCTCCCTGCCATAATACTAGCAGCCACGATATAAGTGAAATACTCTTGGATGCGGCGTTAAACCCCAACTCACTCACTCACTCGTGTGTCATTCACCTCGTCTAGTTTACGCAAGTTAGTGACGCGCCTGTCGCTCATCTGTTAAGTGATTTGAGTGTCACTCACCTGTCACTCACCTGGCCTAGACTACACACGTTAGTGGCTTGTCTGTCACTCGTCTGTTAAGTGACTCGACTGTCACTCACCTCGTCTAGATTACACGCGTCAGTGGCTCGTCTGTCACTCACCTCGTCTTGATTACATGCGTTAGTGGCTCGTCTGTCACTCGCCTACTAAGTGACTCGGCTGTATCTCCTGTCACTCACATCGTCTAGCTTCCTCGTGTCAGTGGCTCGTCTGTCACTCACCTGTTAAGTGATTTGAGTTTCACTCACCTCCCCCAGCTTACATGCGTCAGTGACTCGTTGTCAATCACCTGGTAGTGTCTCGAGGGTCTCGTCAGTGACTCGACTATCAGTCACCTAGTTACTCTACTACCTCGGTGTTTGCGTCACTACGTACTCTGCATTTTGTACATTTGCGGAGGTAGGAAGTCTGTTAGGTCTTGCCTTGTATGAAGTGCAAGGACCTGTGTAACGAGGGTGTCATTCTTTCGTCTTCAGACTTCCTGGAGTATGTTTCGGCCATTCGTAGGTCTGGTACTTCTTCCTGGAAGCGCAGTGGCAACGGAACGTGGCAGTCTTCAGGGGGTTGTGTCTCCTGTTCGGCACCCCTCTGAATCTTTGCATTCTTTCAGTTTGTTATTTAAGAACTGGTTCATCGTCCCATGTTTTGGATTTTGCAACAAGTCTGGAACTGTTACAAAACCAGGCAGCTGTTGAGGCTGGTCTTGCCTCACTCGCCTAGGAGAGCCCAAGGGCTAGATAAGCGAGTGTTGGGGGTGTACCTGAGGTCATTGATGCGTACAAGGCCGCTGACCTGCCTCCTCCTTCGCGTTCCAACCCGCATGAGATCCGTGCAGTGTCAGCCACAATGGCTTACCACTGTAACATCGCGGTCTCGGGCTAGCTCAGTCGGTAGAGCGCGAGACTCCTAGTCTCTCGGTCGTGGGCTCGAGCCATCAATCAACGCCAACATGTCTGCTATCCTGTCTGTCCTCAGGAAGAGATCGCCAGGGTTGGATGTGTCGGTCCTCAAGGACCTCATTAAAACATTCCGTTTGGTTGACGGCAGGTCCGGGCTTCGTCCACCTGAGTGGGACTTAGCCATTGTGCTCAACCACCTTCGCTCCGATACGTGAACCGCTCTCCGACGTGTCCCTTCTCCCTCTCACATGCAAGGTCTTTTTTCTGGGGGCTATGGCCTCCGCAGCGCGGATTTCGGAAATCCATGCGTTGCAGGCGGACCTTCTACGTTATGAGGTCAGGGAGGGGGGGATCGACCTCTCTTGAGTTGGCTCCCGACTTTGTCTGTAAGGACCAGGCAGCTTATGAAGCTGACCTTACGTTCTCTATCACGGTTCTGGGTTCTGACTCAGGAGATCTCTCTCTGTGTCCGGTGAGAGCCTTGAGGGTGTACCCGCAGGCTGAGGGATGGCAGGCGTCGTCTGTTTCTTGCCTCACTCACCGAGGAGCACCAAGGAGCTTGATAAGCGAGCGTTGGGGGTGTATCTAAGGTCGGCGGTAATTGATGCGTACAAGGCCGCTGATTTGCCTCCGCCGTCGCGTTCCATCCCACATGAGATCCGAGCAGTTTCAGCCACAATGGCTTATCACTGCAACATCGCGTTTTCGGATGTCATGGCAGGGTGTTTTTGGCGTTCATCAGAGGTTTTCGCCTTCCATTACCTACGAGATGTCTCCACAGCAGATCTTGAAGGCATCTCTAGGCTGGGTCCACAGGTCTTCGCGCAGACGAAGGTGGTCCCCCCAACCAGACCAAGAAGGGGTCATCCTTCTTAGACGCTTTTGAGACTTATTGTAAATAAACATGGTTTACATTACTAGCTCTCGTGTCTGTTGGTTTTTTCTTTAACTTCGCTTTAACACCCCCCTCCCTGTTGGGGTTTGGGGGGCGGTGTGTTGATCGGAAGTTGAGTGGCAGGGTTGTCTCTTCGATCCGCTTAGCGGTAGAGATGGTATCTCCCGGGCTGTGCCTTGTCCTCACCACAGGGTGGAGGACTCGTAGGTTAGCTTACACTCAGGGCTAGTCGCTGGTCTCGTCACTACCATGTATCTACTGACCCGCCTCCTTGCGGTGGGATTCTAGGCAAAGTAGGTCTAGTCAACAGATAGGTATTTAAATAACAGTACGTTTTTGATTAAACGTAATTATTTATACTTACCTGTTGACTAGACCTACGCTCTAGGCCCTCCCATCCTCCCCACTTGGTCTGTCTTGCCTTTGGGACTTTCGGAGAGTGATATGAACAGGTAGTGACGTCACGAGACCACCTAGACTTACCGGCCCTTGGATAAGGGATTTTACGCACCCCTTCTCCACTCTTCAAGTTCGTCTGTATTAAGGTTGAAATAGCATTACCCTTAGGAGGTAAGGCAAAGTAGGTCTAGTCAACAGGTAAGTATAAATAATTACGTTTAATCAAAAACGTACTATTTTTGTCCAGAAAATTAACTATTTGATAATAGGTTATAATATGCAAGACAGCGTGCTTAAAAAGAAGCCTTTGTTAATGCATATCACATTTTGAGAATGAACAGTGTGAAACCGTGAAACAACTCTGAAATTGTATACTCCACTTTCATGTGACTTTACACATGGCAATACATATGTTTACATGTGTCATTTGAAGTTTTTTGACCTTAGCAGGACGAGGGGATATGTGAGCTGTGCTCGCTTCTACACTTACTGAAATGATTGAAGTGTGGTCATGGTTAATAATTATTTAAATAACGAATAATGTCATGACATATGTTCATTTAAAGGGTGAATTGACCTAATATAACCCATTAATAAAAAGAACATATAGTATTCGTTCCAGTATTATACTATGGTTGTGACTCAATATCGGTTGATATGTTACTTACGTGTTATATAACAACGTTTAGGCACTCGTGTCATTATCATAGCATAACATAGGTTTGTGATAAGAAAAATGTATTGAATAAATCTATGAATTAATTATTACATGAATGTGTATAACATGCATTCATTTTGTATTCTTTACAGGTGTACATTAATAATTATGTTCAGCACCGAATACCGGAACGAGAACGGGGAGGAATACCTACATCGCTCTTAATTCAAAAAGATATTAAGTTGATTAGTGTTGAATTCACGCATTTAATTTAAACACATAAAGCTCATCCTTTAAAGTCAAATATTAAAATCCTTACATCGCCATGTTCATGTCGTGACCAAGAAAAAATATTTTGATCCATTTAGGGTATTATGATATGTGATTTTAAATCTACCGTTACTTGATTTACTTTCCTTACTTCCATTAACCAGATTTCTATGTTTAAAATCTGAATGAAAATTTGTACGCAGTGACGTTCGACCCAAGCCTTAATATTGTCTGTGATGAAAGGGTTTGTTTCAGGTGGTTTAAAGAAACTGCATATTTTTGGAAACAGAACGTAGGATAAACATTTTTTTTCGTTCAATGTGTTTTCCTCGATATTTGCTATTTGGTTTTGTGAAAACATTTCATCATAAACATGTTGATAAGAAAAGAAGACCAAGTCGGAGACAAAAACCGAAGATGATTTATTTGTGTGATTTTCATCAGGAATATCGCTTGCTGGAGCTTAGATGTCTTTCTGATTTTCATAGCTGTAGGTTATTTGTTTGTATTGTCCAACATGTACTTCTTGATCTAAGTACAAACATGTCAAATGCGTTACTCGGCAACGACAAAGGGTCTTCCTTTTTCCTTGTGTGCAATATTCATTCTCGATCTTACCATGTGAACGTGAGGTCAGTGGTGCCTTTTCGGTTAAAAACACGTCAGTGTTTTAAAAATATAAATCTCTGCTTCGCCTCGAGTAATTTTTTAAAAACACTTCCGTAAAGATGTTAAAGGTTATGTGACGTCATGAAAGGTTGATATCTGATATTTCCCTAGGTTAACATGTTAGTATCGACCGCGCCGATTAATCTAACGAATGGTTAGGAGGAAGAACAGGACAAGTGTTCATAGGTTTATTCGTTCAACAAAATAGTGCATTTACACAAACGAATCCAATGTCATGAAGAACAACAATAAGCAGGTCTTCAAACACAGACGCGATGATAATTGATATGTTATAAGGGTAGATCTTTGTATTCCTTGAGAGATGTGTCAGGAAACCGACTCTGTTTCAACCTGGTTTTCATCCAAAGTGTCCAATACCTGCAGAAATATGTTAAATCACTTCTTCATATAGAGATCTACTTGTTAACTTTAAACAACAGAGGGCAGAGACGTCTACTATTCCAGCTAAGATCATCAGAACTACCACTCAGAATTAATACTGACCGATGGGAAGGGTTACCGTATGAAGAAAGAATATGCCAAGTCTGCGATCACAACACCATCGAGGATGAATTCCATTTCTGCCTAATTTGCCAAGCTTACAATACTTTAAGAATTTTACATCTACCAAATCAATATCTCGCAAATGTCAACATTTTTGTTTACTATAAACTATTATCATGTTCAAATAATACAAGAACTTATAACTTGGCAGAATTTGTTAAATTTGCACTCATAGAAAGAAAAAGATTACTCAATATTTAGTACCGCCTAATTATGATGTATATATGTTTGTACATGGGCCAATGGCCTTAATACTGAAATAAACAATTGAAAACAACTTAATTCAATGAAATACAAATCAATGCAGCTTACATAGCTATACAAAACATATATGAAATATAACCTTTAATAACATGTTGTCTCTTGCCCAACATATCCCGCATCACGTTGCGAGAAAAAAAGTATCTTGTCAATCATAAAACCGCACCAAATTGAATGAGAAATGTTCAGATTAATCAGCTCATGTCTAACGGTTTGGTTAAGAAACACAGAAACTTTTCCTCATTCTTGAATTATTAAAAGGTGTTTACACTAAAATGGCCGCTAGCAATTTTCGTTTTATACGTCAAACCATTTTCTACGGTTAATCAGATCATGGTATGGACTGCTTTTATACTACATAAACTTTTATTATAAATACCAAATATGAATATGTAAAAATGCCAAAAAAGTGCGTTTAACGAAGAACAAGTCGATGCATTTGATGTAGTGAAAGAATTTACCTGCAACACGGCTGATTTGAGTAGAATAGCGCTCTGATAAAATATGCAGGCCTGGTGTCGGTCTTCTACTTCTAGAGATGATGGGTTGCTGATCCGTTTTTAGATTCAAAGAATCCAAGTGCAGCATACAGGAACAAGACAAACAGGATATTGCAATTGTTGATTGTCTATGTAATTGAGCATTCATTGCTCAAATGACACTTTTAATTTAGACAATCCAGTACAATCCAATCCAATTACAGTAATCTTCGCTACATCATCCGAAACTGGGCCCACAATTATTATCCATATGTTTGCTTCGCTGTAAATAAGAGTATTCCGACAAGCACGTGTTCGCCATATTGTATCACAGCTGAAACCAGTCCAGACCATCCAGACCATCCAGTCGCTCAAGTGAATTGTGAATAGCAAGTGCTTTCTCACACGTGTGCGCACGTCACATTATCATTGTTTGCTGATTGGATAATGCGGAAAGCTTGACAGCAGTCAAATTCGGAAAACCTCGTGCATTTTACTTTGCACGTGCAGAGCATTCTTCTTGCCATGTTCTGCTCTTGAGGTTGTACATTGAGTGCCAATGTTATTCAGGAGGCAAAATAGTATAATTAATGCATTGAATGAACTGAAATAGTAACAACAATGATGAAAACAGTATTTGTATAATTGACCCTTTATTCCTCTGTGTGTATGACAAATAGTAGCCTTCCCCTACGGTTGATATGTTAAATATTTAACCTCTTGCTAGCGCTCGAGGTAAAATATTTAACATATCAACCTAGGGGTAGGTTACTATTTAGTACATATACTATTTGTGTTGATTTCAGTTCAAATCAGTTCACTCAACTTGAATATTCATCTCCAATCGCTAAATAAATCACAATTACTAGTTTCCAATTAAAATCGAGCAACACCGTTTTACACGTGCAGAAACCCAAACTTCAGGTCCTATTTACATGCACATTAGCTGTAAGCCTTATTAAACATTATAAGCCTAATGTTATCGTTTTGTCTGCTGTAAATAACTTTCAAAACTTATTTTTGACTAATTGACGCACACCACATGCGATGTATTGTGCGGTTTTCGATCAGAAATCGATACTTTCATGTTTATATCGTCGGTATATAGAGTCGACTATTAACAAAATGGTAATTTTCGGTAACAGTCAGTACCTCTCGATAGAATAACACCATTCATAACGTTTGGCACATGTGACCCCAACAACACAATGGATGTACCTTTAAAAAGGTACAATACCTCAAGAAATTGCTCACTTGGTTGTTTATTTTAAAAATGTGTCCTGAATCATTTCAGGGCGCAATTTATAACAATAGGCACCCCTTTGTGGCACCGAGTGTTGAACGTTTTATAAGAAGTTCTCTCTGAGGTAAAATGTTTACTATTAGTTGTCAGTTGGTGTATTTTATTTATCCAGGTAAAGTCATCCATTTGACCTTTCCACTTAAATAGGCAAAGTATATCTGGTACTATTCCTTATGTCATGTGTTCATATTATGCATCTTTCCTTCCTCTCCTGTCAATGTTTTTCATTGTTGTTTTCCGTCGTTTCACCTTGAGTGTTAGAGCCTCTACCTCGGTCTGTGCATTGTAATTCATTTATTTCTAGAGACGGTGGTGTCTTTGGTGTCAAGCTATTGTAACATCCATGCTTTTGAAATAAAGATGTATAAACACGCATAACACTATCCAATTGAAGCATTATTGATTTGATGAAATATTTGATGACTTTAGATTTGACAGTTTTACAAAGAATAACACGTATTTATTGTTTTAAAAACAATAAGAAGTGAAGCCATTCATCTGCGCTATGAGCGTGGAAACTGAGCTTCTGCATAATGGGACACTATTGATCAGTCTGATAAATTATTTGCTACATTGTGTACATTCTATCAAGTTATATCTTTAATATAAGAAAGTTATTTTAGCTAATTCACAAAACAAAACGGCATATACTACAACAGAACTCTCTCTTTAATGATATCAAAACTCGTTTTCGCCAGGCTACGATGCCTCAGAGAAACCATAATATAATATTTACTCTAAGCTTTGGAAATATAGATAGATATATAGATATGTCTAAACTGTGACTTTATGAGGGTAGTAATATAGGTGTGCAATATCGGATATTGATAACCTTTTTCACAACTCCTGTTGATATGTGTTATATCAGATTCTGAAGATACTAAGGATCACACAGCACACTGGAGGTTAGAAATGCATGCTTCTGCCAAGGTTATTGCAACGCATTGAGGAGGAAATAAACCGACATAAGGCGACCTTAGCAACTTACAAATTGAGGCCAGAGAACAATGTCACTTCAAAGAGACAGAAATGTAGATAGGATAAGAATAGTAGCTTTAAATCTAATTATCCTGTTAGAAGCATTGTTAAGATGCAATAAGTAATGGAGTACAAGGGATGACACTGGATGCGATGCAATCTGTCCTGTGTGTTTCGCCCATTTGGAACATTGACAAAAAGTCATTTTCAAGATTCCATGAATCACCATATTCTTAAATAAAGCAAAAGGAATAATTCAGTGAGTCGGTTGTGGGCAACTCTGAGGGTCACAAGTGTTCTGTTCTCTCTGCGTGCCGTGTGCCTGCATGTGAAGATCCAGACCAAGCCACTTTGAGTTAAAGTCCTTGGTAGTGGCTGGCGGTGTCAAGAAGCCAAGCTCTGCCCTTAATTAAATACTGTACCTGCTCGCTTTAACATCGAGTCACGCCGACACATACCCCTTGGACACTTTTGTCAAAGCATTGAGGGGGAAATAAACAAACATAACCATTTAAGACGACTTACAAACTTACAAATTGAGTAATGACCAAAGAAAGCTTCAAGAAGCGATCTAGGGTAAAGCCCCATACATCGCAATCAAGCCATTTAACTTTTTAATTTAAATTCCACTTGCTTATAACCTACATTTGCGCCGCCTTAAGACGTAATTACACTGTAAATAAAAAATTGTCAATTTGACAATTGAAAAGTTGTAGTCGGACGGTGCCTGAGATGAATATGCAAGTTGTCAATTTGACAATCGACAACATATTGACAACCCATTTAGGTTGTCATTCTGGACTGTAAAGGTTGTCAATTTGACAATAAAAAAGTTGTAGTCCAACGGTGCCTGAGATGAATATGCAAGTTGTCAATTTGACAACCGGCAACCTAGTGACAACCTGATTAGGTCGTCATTCAGGTGTGTATATAGTCAGATAGCTGTCAATATATTGTCAAATGGTTGACAATATAATGCCATTTTGCTATCTTACTTTGTCGAATAAAAAAGCCATACCTGAAAGGAAAAATAAATAAAAGGACAATGTCACAATGGACAACTTGTTTTAAGCATGACTTTAAATAAACACATCAAAATAAATACTTATAAATAGCATGAATGGATCCTACATAATTGTCAAATCCTGATTAACCATTGGAGTTACTTGACGCTTAAAAATAATAAACAAACTATGATAGTGATGACTATTCATTCACCACTGCAGGAGATAAACTCATAAGATCAAGTATATGATAAAAATTGCATACACAGTTGAGCAACGAAATTATCATATCCTTATGTCATAATCCAGAATGTTCCATGTTAGTGTTCATATTCCAAGGTGAGTTCACAATTGGAGGTGTGAGTATATAGATATAATCAGTTCGACCTAAGCAATGTCAATCTTGCTAACATGTGACTTGCTTACTCCAAAGAAACATGCTTCCCCAAACCGTCTTCTGATAAACAAGACATCTCTCACTGTACTACTCCCCCATAGCCGCGATGGTTCCTTTCTACATATGGTTATCATCGAAATATTTCCACTGTGTCGCGTCCGATCGCTCTTTTGTACCTGTAAAATAAAGTGAAATCCTAGTATTGGAAATTTAGAATCAAATATAGAGAGCATTTAGATGTAAAAACGTGTAAATGTTTATCCTATATATCACATCTTTTAATACAAATTATATAAACTTTTGATCTATTAAATTATAATATTCTTACTCAGACTAAAATACTAAAATACATAAATATATATTTAAAAAATAGAAAGAAAAACAATTATTATTAACTTATTATCCGACTCAACCGATAGATTCAGCCGGGATGTGAGTACCGAGAGATATCTATGTTCTTCCTCCTATAAAGTATAGATCCCTTATACCTAGACGCATTCAACAAAAGTATTTTAACTTCGATTCATTTAAAGTACGGACTGTCGTAATTAAAAACATTACTCACCGAAACAGGATAAACTTCAGCAGACGCCATTCTTTTATATGTGCATTTTCAGCATCGAGCGAGCATTAACGGATATGGCCGATGTCGCGACTGATCCCGATGTGGTTCCTTCTGACATTCCAACTGTCTGTTTCTGTAATTACCATTCTCCGATATTGATGAGATAGTTTCGAGAAAAGAAGCTTTTCTTGTGTAATGGGCGCGTTTCTTACACATTTGGATGGGTTTTCTTCTAAATTGACACATGATCTTGAATTACTTAGGGGTCCTGATTCTGTATAAATAAGTCCTACCTTGTTGTACCAACAATTCAACCTGATGGCGGAGTGACCATACACAGTGAAACGTTGTTTATCTACACAATATACAAGTCGTTTTCTAGTTTCAGTAGTTGTGCCCAAAACAAATATTCTATCTTGTAACATCAACATTCTACAAATGTAGTTGTTTAAAGATACTTCTGAACTATAATGTCTAATTTCAAATGCAAAATGGATTAATACAACTCATAGTTAATAAATTATTACTGACTCATTCATTTGAACCTTGAAATCAATACATGTAGTAATTAACTGTTTTTGACAACGCAGTATAATAATAGTCTACAGGTCCACTGAAATACTAACTACGTTTAAGTTGTATGAGAATAGCAACCATATCCAGAGACAGGAGACTTTCACTGGTGATTATAGAGCAATTGTCAGTTAGGATTATGATTATGAAAATTAAAGTCACAAGTTGTGTTACATTGTTGTTCATAGTATATAAAGCAACAACAGAGCATGCACACAGAGTGTTGAATTTCAAAGGTGAAATTAATGAACGGGATATTGCATGGAGAGAAACGTATTTAACAAAGATCGAATGTGTAGCTGCATGTTTTCGGAGTAACAACTGTTTGTGTGCTCAGTTTTCACAAAAAGGAAACTGTCTTGGTCTAAAAGTGAAATTGAAAGGAAAAAACAGTGCAGGTGATGATGTCAAAACTGGACACATTTACATATATGTCACGGACAAAGGTAAGTGATTAAAAGAAGAATTGAAATTGAAGGCCACATGTGAGGAAACACGATAGAAGATTATCTAACATTTAGCCTCTGAAACGGATTTTGTAAACTTTGAAAAATATGAAAATAAAATAAATAGGAGCTTCTGAGATGTGTTAGTTTTCAAACAAACTGGACTTTGAGGTCTTGTTGTAGACTTGCCCAGGCTATTAAAAAGGTCAGAGGTCTGGATAACTTACTGGATAGCCGACCGTGTCCCATTTTCTTAAATATATGTTACAAAGATATGTCACCTGGTATACTTACATGTAGTTGTATATTTAGGGACTGGCGCCACTTCAGTTGATGTTCACTGCAACAGCCCGCCAAGTTACCCAAATGCTGATGTGAAATCTAACACTGGAAAGGAAGTTGTGTACTCCTGTAAGAGGGAATTTCAAAGTTGCTCCAAGATGAACAAAATATGTCTACCAACAGGAAAGTGGGACATGGACATAGTTAGATGTGAACAAAAGTTTTGGGAATATCCTGTTGGCACTCCTGTAAGATTTATCATCTTATGTAACACATTGTTGTGCATATCGTCTGTTTGTTATTTATATTACTGGGGAATATTTTGCATTCCCGACCCACATCAGGCTATGTAGTGATCATGATAGGATCTATGCAATGACCTCACACAATAAGGAATGCATAATGCATAACTACCCTCATATAAAAGATGTCATATGTGTACTTCCATCACAAACACACAAAACACAGTTTGTAAGCATTCAAATTGACAGTGTTGGGAGACGGTAATTGATTTTTAGACTGGGCTGAACTGACAAAATGTTTCCCTAGTCAAGTATACGATAAATAGTTACGTTGTAACAATTTCAGGGATTCATTGTTATTCAAAAACCGCAAATTCATTTTAAAACCGACGGCGTTTCATCGATATTGTAATATGACTGTTAGGTTTTTTTATCAAGCGTTTTGAACAAACTCCCTTTTTGAGTACCTATCTCTTGAGTGTAAATGACTTTGCGACTGTTCCATTTTTGTAAGAGGTGTGGTCAGGTCAAAAGAAATATGAATACTTGGATATATACATTAGCAATAATTTACACTTAACCCCGAACAGTGTCACTAAACTATGGTCACTTCACAATATTCACGTCTCCTTATGATGGCGATCAACAGTTATCTGCAACATCAAAATACCTAGGAACAAACATCTTAAACTTGCCCTAAACCACTGTGACAATGACGCGAACATTGTGACGTCAAAACGGTCAATCACCATGACGCCATGGCAATGGTTTTCGGTAAAAACACCCGCATGGAAGAAGGCGTCGGACTTGGACAAAATTAACTAGTTGAAAACATTTTAGTTACTTGAAACTAATTCATATTAAGAGTTATTTGTGACGTATACGGGAAAACACAAGTTAGAAAATTACAATGACACCTGTCAAATTTGAGTAAGAAACCCGTTTTAAGAGAAATAGCACCTTTTAATTTTGAGTCGGGCCAAATCTCGTGAACATGATGTTTAAGATCGTGGTGATCCACCCCGAGTAATATGCGGGTATTAATTGTCATTCAACTTAGGCAAATCAACCAATCAGAATCAAGGATACACAGAAGTCATGTTACAATATTTGTTTAATACTATTTCGGTCTTTAATCTTGATAACTGATAACAGTGAAATAAGTTCAGGGTTTATTTTCTTTCTTTTATTATTTCACTTTTGCTTTTATTTTGGGGAGAGCATTTCGATTTTGCCGCCGCCTTTGCAATTGACGTCATCAATTGTATTTCTCGTGTGTGAGTTAAATACCATAATCATATCAAAATCATTTGGCTTTTAAACTGAAACTGAAACAGAATCTACGTCTTTTAAATGATATTAATCTATTCATTTGACAGTCACAACGGTTCAAAAAAGACATTCCTTGTGGGCCAAAAAAGTACGTGAAAGTGACTATGCAAGTAGCTTTCACCGGAATGAAGTAAGTTATCGGATACAGTACAAGGTACTTATGTCACAGCAAGGTGTTTTGACCATTACATTGTTAAGTTTTCCAATTGGTTGATAATCAAAGAATGCACTGGTATATATGCAGTGGTGCCAGTGTGACAGTTCAAATGACTCTACAGCCTGAGATGACTAAACTTAAATGGGACTAGCCTCAGATGACTCAAAGGGGTTCGGGTCCACTAGCTCCAGCCTCAAATGACTCTACAGCCTGAATTGACTAAACTTAAATGGGGCTAGCCTCAGATGACTCAAGGGGGTTCGGGTCCACTAGCTCCAGCCTCAGATGACTCTATCAAATCAATCTATGAAATTAAATTCTATCTATCATAATTTCTCATTTCTCATTCATCTATGAAATTAAATTCTATCTATCATAATTTCTCATTTCTCATTCATCTATGAAATTAAATTATATCTATCATAATTTCTTTTTTGATACATTTACTATGCACTAAGGTTTAATTTAAGTCAGAATTAAAGAGTCAAAACCCTAGAGTGAAACATGATAAAAGTATATATACAATGTATTTAACTTAAGTTCACTTAATATTCGCAGAATGATTAGCATAACCCGCATAATAGTTAAACTAAATTGTTTCATCTATATAATCTCAAAACTATACTGATCACGTGTGAACGTGAACAAATGAACAGATGAAAAGTCACTAAAAACATCTCATCGCTTGTCTCTCCTTTCATCGAAAAAGTGTGTTCATCTTTTACCAAAATATGTTACATCTCACTTTCATGAAAAGATATAACTGAATAATATATATATATATATATATTCATAGTTCATATTCGTGTGTAATTCATTTGTACTATGTAATTATTTCTACCTAACCCATTCCATGTACACCAACTTGTCACCAAGCCCATGTATTGAATAATCATTCACCTGCCTTCAAATCACTTCAATCTCGTATTCGTTTATGTAAACTGCCAGGCACAAGAAAGTACACACCTCATTGGGTTTCGATTTATACAATATTTTAAAAGAAATGAGATTCATTTGATTATGGCACGACACAAAACCATTTATCTGCAGTTAGTAAACCGAATTAATTGGTGATTGGTTGTTTTTTAGTTAAAATATCTATGTTTAAAGTAGACAAGGGTAAGAAATTACCTCTACCATGTTGAATATGTTGTAAATGTGTGCAGAATGAGGCACATTTATTGATTTTAACAGAGAATATGTTTTTTTATGTCGATGAACAGATGTCATTTATCCAAATTAAAATTCATGTTTGTTTTAATTTTAAAACTACGTAGAAGTATTATATGACTAATGACTAAAGGTATTCACTATTTTGTTTTCATTCAGAACACGGCTTTAAAAACTCAAGATATTCGAATTGAAAATCATACATATAATGTTAAAATTAACTAAGGTGTATACTTTCTATTGCCTGGTAGTTTACATTATGTGGCATAACATTCAATCAATTTGCTCAATGTCGTATATACCCTCACACATGAATCCTATCTATTGTATACACAACACTGTAGTGTATTTACTAATAATGAGTTGCCATACCTATACTATGACTGTGTACAGTACCCCAAGATCGATTACGTCATAGATACAAGAATGATGACGTCACTTGATGTAAGAGTCCGCCATGTTGGAATAAACCCTAACGTTGTCTCCACTCAGTGTAATGTCATGGTGTATGAGAATGTTGAACCTGAACCCAAGTACATAACATTTGGCGACGAGGATGGGATCCAAGTGATCCTATGGTGTTTCGGGAACAATGCTATGGATGTGAATTGGTAAGGGACATTCTAAAGGAAAGTTCTGCTAAAGGCGCCATAAAGTGAACGCACGTCAGCTAACAGGCTTCCGTCGATTACAGATCATTGTGCGGACAATTAAGTGTGTTGTTTAATTCTAAAGGAATTAATGAACGAACTTATGGAACGTTCTTATCATGAACATTAGTAACTAAGAAATAGTGATTGTGACAGCTCTCGCAAAAAGGATACAGTTACTGTGAACAGCGGAACTCTCGCGAGACTTAACGAGACCAAAACGAGATCCAAGATGGCCGCGCGCATAGGTTACATTTCCGAGTTTGACTCAGGTAAAGAAGATTGGTCTTCTTATGTAAAACGATTTGAAATTTGGATGAAAGCTAACAAGATTAAGAAAGAGGACGAAGTTAACACGTTTCTCGCTACTGTTGGCCCACAAGCATTTGAGTTATTGATGTCGTTAGCCTCACCAAACGATGTTTCGGATTTGTCATTCACAGAATTGAAAACACTACTCACCGATTATTACAAGCCACATCGCAACGAAATTGGGGAACGGTATACTTTCAGTAAAAGAAATCAAGGTAAAGATGAATGTGTTGCTGATTACATTCTGGGTTTGAAACGTGCTGCTTTGCATTGTAATTTTGGAAGCACTCTTGAGGAACATTTACGAGATAGACTTGTTGCAGGTTTACGTTTTGAGAACATTCAAAAGAAGTTGTTGACAGACAAGGGGCTAACATGGCAGAAAGCTTGTGAGTTATCAATTGCTATGGAAAGGGCTGACAAAGACACTCAAACATTCAAGCCACAACAAGTTGAACAGGTAAACAAATTTCATCAAAGTAGGGCGACAAAGCAAGATCATTTCATTCATAAGGCATGTTACAGATGTAATGGAAATCATGATTCAGAAAAATGTTTTCATAAAAGCAAGAAGTGTGACCAATGTGGAAAGATTGGACATCTAGCAAGGGCATGTAAGGTTAAACAATCAAGTCATCACCGTTCCCATGGCAACCAGCATAAGAGGGTATGGGGAAGAAAATACAAGAAAAAGGGAAAAGCATATCAACTTGAAAGTGGAAACGAGGATTCCGACGATGAAGAACAACTGTGTATGATTTACACACTTGAAGAAACCAATGGGTCAGAGTTCACAGCTGTTATCATGCTAGATGGAATGCAACAAGAGTTCGTAATTGACACAGGTGCTAAAGTCTCAGTCATTGGTGAAACCTTGTACAAAAAGAAGTTTGCACATATTCCCCTGCAAGAGTCCAAGATAACTTTAAAGGGTTACTCAGGTTCCAAGATACCTATCCTTGGGAAGATTCAAGTCACAGCCCAGTACCAGGGAAGAACACAAACACTGCCTGTTGTTGTTGCACAAGGAAGAAAGGTACCTCTACTTGGGCGCATGTGGTTCCGAAGTTTGAACATTCATCTCAACGAGATTAACGCCATCGACAACCAAGGGAAGAAGATGACAGACATCCTGGAAGATTACAAAACAGTATTTGAGGGAAAAGGAACAATACAGAATTTCAAGGCAGATGTTAGGGTAAAGCCCGACGCTGTGCCCAAATTCTGCAAGGCAAGGCCAGTTCCATATGCAGTGAAAGGAGAAGTAGAGAAGGAATTAGACAGGTTGGAGGGAGATGGAATTGTGAAGAAGATTGAGAGATCTGATTGGGCGTCTCCTATCGTGATTGTTCCGAAATCAGACAAGTCTATACGGATCTGCGGCGACTACAAGGTAACCATTAACCCATGGTTAGAAGAGATGGTCTACCCTATGCCCACAGTGGAGGACTTATTCTCAAAACTGTCAGGCTCGAAAATATTCAGCAAGGTGGATTTGTCAAGTGCCTATCAACAACTAGAGCTTTCAGAAGATTCAAAGAAATTACTGGTAATCAACACTCATAAAGGCCTCTATGAGTACCAGAGACTTTCATTTGGAGTTTCTACAGCCCCGGCAATGTTTCAGTGCATCATGGAACAAATTCTCAACGGCATTGATGGAATCGAAGTTCTCCTCGACGACATCTTAATGGGAACAGAGAATGAAGATGAGCATCTAGTTCTGGTGGAAACTGTCCTAGGGAGACTGGCACAACATGGAATCAAACTCAAGCTACAGAAATGCAAGTTCCAGACAAGATCCAATGAATATCTTGGACACCGTATTGACGCCGAAGGAATTCATCCTTTAGAAGATAAAATCACAGCCATCACAAAGGCTCCAAACCCAAGAAATGTCACAGAACTCCGTGCTTTCATCGGCATGGTAAACTACTATGGAAAATTCATACCGAACATGTCCACTCTGCTGGCCCCTTTATACAAGTTGCTGAAGGGGGACGCCACATGGACATGGAAGAAGGCCCAGGAAGAGGCATTTTCACAGTGCAAGGCACTGCTGTCGGGCAAGAGTGTCTTAGTTCACTACAGCACAGATCGTCAACTCACTCTGGCTTGCGACGCCTCAGCCTATGGAATAGGGTGTGTCATATCACACATAATGGAGGACGGAAGTGAGCGACCAGTGGCATATGCCTCCAGGACATTGACAGTCTCAGAGAAAAACTATGCACAGCTGGAGAAAGAAGCGTTAGCCATCATTTTCGGAGTGAAAAAGTTTCACAAATACATTTATGGAAGAAGTTTTATCCTGATAACAGACCACAAGCCACTGACTACCATATTCGGACCGAAAACGGGGGTCCCAACGCTAGCAGCAGCAAGACTCCAACGATGGGCCCTGATTCTCATGGCACACCAGTACGAGATCAGGTACAGAAAATCATCAGAGCACAGCAACGCCGACTGCTTATCAAGGTTACCATGGGAGTCGTCCAAGCTGGCAACAGAGGAAAAGATTAATCAGGTTAACTACCTTGACAACTTCCCACTCTCAGCAGACAAGATTGCTGAAGCAACCAGGAAAGATGTCATACTGTCAAGAGTGTTACAATACACGCAGTCTGGATGGCCGAATCATGTGGATGATCTACTACGACCTTTCTTTATCAGAAGATTTGAGATGTCGGTGGATCAAGGTTGTTTACTCTGGGGTATGAGAGTGGTTATTCCACCCAAATATCAGCAAGTTGTACTCAGCGAGTTACACGCGGAACACAGTGGAATGGTAAGGATGAAGAGCATGGCCCGAAGCTACCTGTGGTTTCCAGGCCTCGATAAAGAGATCGAAAATACAGTTAAAGATTGTGAAGCATGTCAAATGACCCAATCAGAGCCACCAGTTGCACCATTACACCCATGGGTGTATCCAAAAAGAGCTTGGGAAAGGATCCATATAGACTTTGGAGAGTTCAGGTCACAGAAGTTCCTAGTTGTTATCGACAGCCGGACAAAATGGATCGAGGTGGTTTTGATGTCTTCTACGACAGCCAGTAGGACGATTGAAGAATTGAGGGAACTGTTTTCCACGTATGGTCTACCTGTCGAAGTGGTATCGGACAACGGACCTCAGTTCACATCCGAAGAATTTAAAGAATTCTTACAGAAGAATGGAGTCAAGCAAAGTTTGACACCCCCGTATCACCCTGCGTCAAATGGAGCAGCGGAACGCAGTGTACAGATTGTCAAATCAGCACTCAAGAAACATCTCGTTTCATCACAGAAGAAAGAAAATGTAACTTCGGTGAAGCAGATGTTGGCAAACTTTCTCCTCACCTACAGGGCAACTCCTCACACGGTCACAGGTGAATCACCAGCAGAACTTTTCTTAGGAAGGAAACTGCGCACGAGACTAGACTTGCTAAGACCAGACTTGGACCGGAGAGTAGAGTGTATGCAAGAAAAGCAGAAGCAGGCGCATGACAGAGAGGGAAGTGCAGTACGTGATTTCCAGGTCAACGAACCCTGTCTTGTCAGAAATAGAGAGGGGAAGAACGAGAAATGGATCCAAGGCAGAGTCATTAAGCGCCTTGGGTCACTGAGATACAGTGTGCAGATTGGGAACTTGACAAGAGTCACCCATGTGGACCAGATGCAGAGATATCGCAGCTCCGAGAATCTGGTATCTACCCCACCAGCCAGACCTGACATCACTGATCAGCAGCTGAGGGAGTTGGTGAGACTACCTGGGCAGACGACCCAGCCTAGTCAGAGTCCGGTGACGACGTCAGACCAGACGAGATGTCCAGAGAGCAGACAGCCCTGCAGTGACGTTGTGCCCAGGCGATATCCAGCTCGCCTGACTAAGCCAGTGAAAAGGCTTGATCTATAAATGAACTCTAAATTGTTGTGTTAAAAGTCCAAGTTAGGATTTCAGTTGATAATTTGAAGTTTGATCCTTATCTATTGATGAACTCTAACGTTACAGGGTTACGAGTTAAAGTTGCCAGTTTGCAGTTGTATTTAAAGTGAGACATTTCAAGGAGTCCAGAAGCTCAGAAGAGACTTTTTAGTAAATGTTACAGCAATCATTATATTTACAATATTATAACTCCTAATTGATATTATGGAAGGAAGTCATTTAAGGGGGAAGAGTGTAGTGTATTTACTAATAATGAGTTGCCATACCTATACTATGACTGTGTACAGTACCCCAAGATCGATTACGTCATAGATACAAGAATGATGACGTCACTTGATGTAAGAGTCCGCCATGTTGGAATAAACCCTAACGTTGTCTCCACTCAGTGTAATGTCATGGTGTATGAGAATGTTGAACCTGAACCCAAGTACATAACAAACACATCTCCAGTTTATTGTAAAACAACAATGTATATTTACTGGGGATGCATGTAAACTTAAAATTGGAAACCAAAATCAAAGCGTATTTACTATATAAAATTATTATTATTATTTGTGGTCCTTGTCACTTGCTTGGCAATAACATCAGAACCTATTTCGAAACGACGCCTTTACAGAAATAAAAAAGTTTAATTTCAAAACATATTGTCTTCATTCTTCACGAAATAAACTTCTTATATGTCTACGCAAATCAGATATGTTATACCTTCAAAAGATGGTTTTTGTTCCATCCTTTCACTACAGTGCTCTAGGTATAAGCATTGAAACATAGCTTAACATTGTATTCTTAACCAGAAAACCGGGCTCAACAATTGTAAATCCTAGCCGAATGAAACATGGTATGTGAAACAATCATCATATGTAGATTTGTTTTAGCGATTTTTCGCCTTTTTCATTCTTTCATTCTTAACTATTTCCATGGAAAATCATCTTCATCTTGATTCCGGTGCAAAATTGAAACTTCCATAACAGATCTTCAAAACTGTTAGGCAGATTTTAATACAATTTTAGAAGTATATATTATTGTCTAACATGAACATATCACTTATGAGTGATTTAAGACTTATTTGGTTCCATAACTATTGTTCAGTATTTTTTTCAACTTGGCGGGGGATATAGTCGACTCTGTTAACGTGTTCGTCATCCTTTTCCTAGTTTGTATATGTCTGGATTTGATTGTTAGTACTTTGTTGTGCTTGTTTTAGTAATTTTGGAAGTACAAACATTTTAACATCATGTTTCTTCAAACATTTTTCAAGTATCTTGAATAACGAAATAACGTTATAGTTTGATGGTGTGTTTTTTTCAGAATGCACTATCTCTTTATGAGGAGCTCAGATGTACTGTTTTATATGTCTTATGAGTCCGATGTATACGGAAACTGCATGTATGTATACAGTGCGAAACTTAATGGGACATGGACCAGGAAAACAAAACTGCCCGGGGCACTTTTTACTCGAAACACACCATTTCTTTTTGAAATATGGTTGCAAAAGGGAACCTATGTAGTAAGTATACAACACAGTTTTTTTCTTTATTACTAGCCCACTCAAAGGCACTGTAGCACTTTTTTGCATGTTATTTGTCTCAAAATTTTGAAGTCTGTTGGAATATCACACTACGTTAGCAATATGACGGTAGTGACAGTTTGATGCGGATAAGGTGGATAGGGGTTTGTTCACGTAAGCGCATCACTTTACATCCAGATGGTATAGGTAATAGGTATCATCCAATTAGTTGCAAGTTGTCATACACCCCGATACACATACGGTCACAGGCCACTACACACACAAGCTCATGCCTACTCCCACTAAGTGAAGAATTGAAACTCGTTACATATAACACACAAATGATTAGCACTACATATGATTTAAACATAATAGAATCATTCATAATATGTAAGTTCAACAATGAAATAAATGTACGTGCATGTGCGTTCAAAAGAGATAATTACAATGGGCGAGTTAGCAATAACCACTGGTGCATTAGGTGTAGGCAAAGTGCCCTGGAAATAAATATGTTTAAACCAAGTGCACTGTAGGCAGAAATAGCCGCCGCCCCGGCGGCAACACACACAATACTGGTTTCAGCAACTAACCCGACCATACACATGTGGCGCAATAGTTTATGGTAAATACAGTGAGAACATATTTCGACTGATATAAATTGATATAAAAGAGGATAAGGTTCTACAAAAATAAAAGTGTTTTCATTTTTAAATTCGATTTTTTGGGTCAAATTCGGCACTGCGTGAACTGACCCTATAAGAACACTACAAGAAACAGAGAACCAGTGCCCTGCTGCATCGAATGTTTTATTGGCATGTTAGGACAGCAATATCGAGATGAAAGGAAACATATGTACCTTGATAATAATGTCCAGAACTTAATAACAATGGTATGTATGTGTGTTTAACACACTTCTCTCATATATTATTTATAGGTGCAAGTTAACAGCTATATCCAAGCTCAAATACGAGAGGAAGAACCAGGAGGAATGCCGACATCTTTCCTGGTGCAACATGATGTACGCTTACTAACTGTGGACATTCTTTCACGTGGATGGTGAAACTGCATATTCAACATTTTGTCTTTTGCAATTATTCAAAGGCATTTAGATAGACATATATATTGGGAGAATACAAAAGACATATTATGGTCAGCAATTTCTTTCTTTTCATTTTTCATAATAGTCTTAAATTACCCTCACGCTACTAGTTCCATTTTAAATTAAATTTAAAGCTATTACAATTCCTTTATATATCGCTGATTTTAAAACACAGTATGATAATCACCATATTATCCGGCATTTGTTAATGTTCATGTCCCTGATTGGGATACAGTAGTTGGGATAAAGTATATTTCCAGATAAAACTTCCATTTGCATTGTTCCTTCTACTGATTGATCCCATGACCATACATTCCAAGGTCACATAAAGCCCCCCTGACGTCATTCAAAATGGCGGAAACACCGGAAATGATGATGTCATTTTTCTGGTATAGTAACATGTATACTAGTGGTAGGTTTTGTTGTTTTTCTCTTTCTTAAAATTGTTAAGTAATTTTCATTATGTCCAGTACTTGATGAGAGTTCCTATAGTTGTACATCGTAAGTTTCACTTTCTAGAATCAAAATACTTTGAGATACTATCATACTACATTTCAAATGTTAAATAATGGAATAGATAAACGTGAGACATAGAAACGAGATGTGTTGGTTCAAAGCGATATCTTATTGCTAGAATCATATCAAATGGTCAGTGATAGACAAACACACGAAGTTACGCTATAGAATTAACACTTCAAAATAATACAAACAAAAGACAATGGCGGTAGATTTACGTTGGGATCCACTCGGCATTATCGGAGATTAAACAAACTAAACACGTGTGTACAGCAACCAAAGCTAATTAACGACTGAGCAGAATATGCCGACATTGTTTCTAATAATTATGATCATTTGAGGCTGTTTAGACAAGTGAAATCAGCGAAAAATACGAGTGCTATACGAGTGTATAATCAGGTAAACAATAACATGAGCCAGATTGTTAGGGCACGACTCCTGAGTAACACGTCACACCTCCGCTAGCAGCTGATTGACTAATGAAACGTTTCGCGGCTGTGTTAGTATTGTTTAAAAACGTTTTTTCTTCTAATTAGCTTGGATATCATATCCAATACTTTTGTGTCGTTATTCTTTACTTTACTTACAGAACCATTTCCGCGAAACCTACCCCCTTGAGGTTAGAATATCTTTAACAATGCAGCATCAGCAAATCTAACGTAAACCATGTGTGCATCTGTCCTTCGTCGTTGTCAATCGGTCCAGTCCCGCCTTAACCACAGTGACGTCATTTGCACTGTCCCGTCATGTTATAATTATTGCGCGATCTGATGCACCACATACCGGGCTATGTAACTGGAACACTATTAGCTGACGGGATAATTTAAGCGATTTTATACGATTTTTTTCAAGCGATTGTTTTATCAACCTGGTGGGCTATGCAATTTTGCTTCGACCAGTTATACGTTAATATTTAAAGCTTGAAAAATCATACCTATGTTATTACCAGATCGATTTTTATGTTTGATGGCTTATTTTGAAGAAAAGTGTATTGGCATTAACATGGTATTGATATTGAATGATAATATAATGACAACAATGTGAAATATATTTTCAGACGAACATGGGGTGTTGACCTTGTTACATCCCTTTACTTGTTATAGTATAAGGGCTGGATCGTCGACTTAATATGCTTTCTAATCTTAACTGACTCAACTGACTTCAATGCTTCTGCGTTATAGAGCTGATGTATTATATCTAAACACCTGTCAAGTGTACTGTCTATCAGTCGCCGACGGTCAACTCATTTATTAGAATACACTTGACCACCGATCGACAATTAATTCTATATATATTTACAATGACAAACATTTGCACACTTTTCAATCATTTGCATACACTCATAATACATAATCAAATATAAAGTGATATTATTATATTGGTAATACACACAAAAATGTGAAATATGCCTTGATATCACAACGAACGGCAGTTATTAATGTTGACACCAAGGCGATGGCCATGTATAAATGAAAAACGATCATTGGATCGATAGATTTATAAATATTAATTTTAGATGACGGATACACTTTCCAACCGCGACGTGATAAGAATACCGCGGTTTACGTCTTAACTTCCATTTTAATGCACTGAACAAATATGTAAATTCAGGTTGTTGTCTGTACTTATGTATATGCTTTCCCTCTAATTGTTGATTCATTATAATTTGTTATTTCAGCATTACAAATATTCAACAAACATGATATAAATATATTACGTTTAACATCTACATGGATATACCTGTTAACTGCGGTAATTCCACTGCCTTACTAGAGTACCCCTGTACCCATTTCCAATGACAAAAACGGTAATTGAATTAAAACTAGTTCAATATGTTGACAGATAGTTCTTCAACTATGACAGATGGTGATTTCAACGTGTGACTCTTTAACCATTTCCAAATATAGGTATTGAATTAAAAAATTATTTCACAATGATATACTACATACTTTTCGATGTTTTGTCGTGACATGTTTGTCTATAAAAAAAAACATACATAAACCGTTTATATCACAAGCCTTGATACCCCATACACCTTCACTGTCAGTTAGTTATTTTCTAAGTGGTTTCTGACGACAGGCCGTGGTGTGTGTGTGTATTATACGGTGCTATCGGAGCATGACAGACAGGTAGTATATGGACCCTCATATCCTGTGTCCCATACTCTTCTATAATGGGTTTTGCTTCACTGCTTCACATTTCTAACCATATCATTTCACTCCTTCTATAGAAGTCTATTAAATGGCACACACACATTATTGTGTTATTTTAAAATTCATTTCTTTTAACCCAAACAGTGTTGAACGTTGCTTTTATTGGCATACTTTGCCCACAAAGACCGTTTGGTGTTGTTTCCTAAATATCTTTGCAAAGAAGATAAAACAAAATTTAAAAAATTATAATCAAGAAGATTTTTCAGTATCAATTATATTCTATTGTAAAATATATGATTTGTTATATGATAAATCTAAGCCTTACAATCAAACGACAATGTGCATTCAAGACATATGAACCTTCATACTTTCTTAAGTTTCTATTTAATTATTTTGATAAGAGTTTTGTTAACAACTACACCGTGCATGCTTTTAACAACATGTCGGAGATTACAATTCATAAAAATACTAATATATAAACGCATTTAACGCAATTATGCATCATCACTAAACATGTTCAATGCATGACATAAATCAATAGTTATCCAAAGGCGAGTTAGAACGTATTAAAGAGGCAGTAGCACGTTTTTTCGCTGAAATAAGTCGATGAAATGTATTTTCAAAATAATGTCACCAATAGTAAAACATTTTTCTCTCTTCGGAAAATCAAGTTTAAAAATGAGTGTACATGGTTCCGTAAAGCCATGGGAATAGTTTTTGTCATTCAAAATAATAAAATGGCCGCCATGCAATTTTCGCTTTATACGCAAAACTGTTATTACCCTTACGGATAATTGGTTTGTGTAATAAGATGTTTTACCCTTTAAAGTAAATATGATTGACATAAACTATCATTATAAATGGGAAATTTAAAAATAAAATCTGCAATAAAAACGTGCTATTGCGCCTTTAAGGACGTGTGTTATATTGCACAGTTACATAAAGTTACCGCAAAATCACGTTAATGAATTGTACATGATGCAATGCATATCATTTCTTCTTATCCCACGGAATAAATTAGCAATTACTCGAAAGGACATTCTCAAAATATTACGGTATAGTTACAATGAAAAGTTATATTTATACAAGTATTGCAAAACACATGTCTGAATTAGATATAGGTGGAATGCATTACATATCATGATAAATTTTGTATGATATCATGTTATCGCATATAATATGTCGAACGCTTGCAATATTTACATGGTTAAAGTTGTTTATAGTTTCCCAGTAAACAAGCCCATTCTCTCTGCAATGGCCCGTATCACGTATAGCTCTATAACGACATGACGACAGGCACACAAAGTTACCACTCCCCTTGCCGAGCTGAAACTTATCGTTTTAGTACTATCAGTCGATAAGTGTTCAATAACGACATCGATTAATTACAAATATTTCCGTCTTATCGGCTTCGTTGTTTACAACAATTCATCTCACTTATCGATGTAAATAATGACTTGGTTTCACGACCAGAAATTGTTAAGGTGAATACATGAGATAAGCCTTCCATAGGAGACAGGTGATTAATGGTACGGGGCCAGCGGTGTCAATTGAAAATAACTTACCTGAATTGGATTACCAGTGATACAGCACCTGTAGGGCGGGAACAGCTTATGCAATTCATTGCAGGTGAGTTGTGGTCATTTTATAAAATTATACATACTTTTAATTGCTGTTCAGAGATTGTGTAGCGAAAATCTGGAGGGATATTTCTTGGTATTAACTTAGAGTGAAAGCTTTGAGTCCAGAGAATTCACTAACATGGTAAGACTCAATAATGAATAAATAATGTTTTATTGCATTTACGTAGATACTAAAATCTGACATGGGCCAGTAGTGCGTTTTTTGCAATTTTTAATTTTCAAACTTTCCATTTATAATAAAAATTTATGTCATTTATATTTACTATAGAGGGTAACACATAGAGAATCTCACCCTCGTGTCTTCTGATATCACATATATCAACGCGATTTGACAAAAGTTATAAATTTCCGAGGCTTGTATTTGATATCAGAAGACACGAGGGTGAGATTTTATTTATCATCCAAAATCATTCTTCATTAGTTTTTAATAAAAAATGGATAATTCTGAACAAAAAACTGCCATTTGGCTTCCAGTGTTGTGATGTCATAGCATTGTGACGTCATCATGATTATGACGTCATGACTTGATGATGCAAACGCATTGTGATGTCATGTAGCTGACGCCAATAGGGCATTGTTTTAAATCTACTGATTGATCTCATACTAGCGATATATCCTGGGGAACCCAGTTTTGGATGATAAATCTTATTACACACACTTATTATCCGTAGTGGCAATAACGGTGTTGCATGTAGAGGAAACATTGCATGCCGGCCATTTTATTGTGAACACATTTAATTATTTCGAATGACAAAAAAACGATTCCCATTGCTTTACGGAACCGTGTACACTCATTTTTTACACTCATTTTTCGAAGAGAGAAGGGTCTTTTACTATTAGTGACATTATTTTTCAAAAACATTTCATCAACTTATTTGAGCGAAGAAACGTGCTACTGCACCTTTAAAGTACACAAATGAATTATCATCAAATACCATTTCTTGCGATATCATATTGTAATATCAATACTGCTATGGTAATATAACACTACTGATCGAGGCAAGTTGGGTTCATTCTACTTAGACGCTTGTGCTGAAGTATGTTTATGTAAATACTATACCAGTACGACTAGGGATTAGGCAAAGCAATTTGGAGATATATTCACTTGTGTTTTCGGTTATCATTCAATATTGAAGAAATTATTAAGTAGCATAGGGTCTTTGTACATATAGAAAGTACTGTCACTTTTGTCCACCTTTTAGAAAGCAAACTATTAATATGTTAGAGGTGGTGCAAACATTAAAGGGACATATTCAGGTTGTCGTATTTTGTTTAAATGGTAGGCGAAACATGGTTAAAAGAAAAGGTATATGTATCCAAAGAACCGTTAAAAATAATACTAACATCAATGTTAAAATATACTCACATACTATGAGTGGTGTCACAGAGGCACGGAGTACTCGCCTTTTTGTTAGCCATCCGTCACCGGTTATCTCCCTTGACCATTTCGGTCTTATCCTATTGAGCATTTAATTTTCTTTGGTTCCTGACTTCGTCACGCCGGCCAAGGGCGGGTTATTTTAATACAGATTTCTCTGATAGAGTTTCCCAGGGGTAATATAGTGGAGAGAAACGGAGCATATATAAAATCCTGGGTAACCGAGGATGACCAGATGTTGGACAATCTACAATTTAAAATTCATATTGGTGGACGAGTTTGCTCAGAATGTTTCAGCATTTTAAGAATTTTAGTTGTCTTAATTAGGGTCAACGAAATCATCAAATTTACTATTAATAATCAATATTGCCTTTTCACAACAGCTCAGAACTTATTTTATGTTTTATGTTTATTTTAGATTTTGAAATAGAAGTAGAAAATAGGTTTCAATGGTGTTGCTCCTGTGGCACTTGTGAGGGAAACAGAATAACCAATGCACAATTTATAATCCCTATCTGCCAAGGAATATGTACACAAGATTTCAGTTTTCTGGTGCTTTTAGAGGCAGATAAAGACGTTTAGTTCGTCGAAAGCAGTGTTATAAGCTAATCGGGCATAATGGGCTAAAGTATATGTTTCTAAATTATTTCTGACATTGGGGTTTTCTCATGCAGTTTGACCTGTCGGTAGATGAAATTGCATCAGATCAGATCAGTCTGACAGTGACCACTCGTGATTATTCAATGAAAGGATAGCGTTTAGATGGTACACCATATCAGCCTTAGATAATTCAATTATCACCGTAAGTATACTATTTGTAAAACGACTCCAAAGCGTGGGGTTACTATGGGATCTATCGTCAATCATGCAGTAGGTGCATTGGCGGATCCCCCACAAGAGAGGTCCAAGTATAGTAAATGACCGTTGAAACAATTGTCAAAACATTTTACGTCATGTAAAAGCGCAATCCTAACTCCATTGCTAACAATACAGATATTGATGGTATTTTATTGAAGAGTTTATAATTGTTTGAGAAAAATGTGAAACGTATATAAAAACTTACAGGTGAAGGTGATTTCGATGATGATAAATATATAAATGAATCTTACAAATTTGTTTGCCATAAAGTTGGATACAACACAATACGCTCGTACTTCTCCCCTTAGCTCCCCTTAGCTACAATAACAGTGATACAATATCGTACCTACTGTTTTTCAGGTGCAAAGATGTGAAATCGCTTCTGTCTAGAAATTACACAAAATCTAACCCAAAAAAACAGAAAGTCAAAGAAATTCAGCATGGGCGATTCACCAGGAAAACGACAAGTGAAGAGGCAAGCTTCAAATGTATCATTTAGAGAATCTTCGTGTCTATCAAGAAGAAATTCTACCATTTCAAACAAGGATTATTCTCATAACCACAATTCAGGGAACAAAAATGGCGTTTTCTCGCGGGAATCGACGAGAACTGAAACCCAGATCAACAATGGAAGCAGGAATACCACCCTGTACCTCAGCAGAAGTCACTCCAAAGTCTCGCAGTCAGGGAACTTTGGGTCACGTGGCCTCTTCCGAGAAAGTACGAGATCCAGCACGTTACAACATACGCCTCGTCTTCGGTCCCGGCAGACGACATTCGAAGAGGAGGAGGCCGACATAAAGAAAACACCAAAACCTGTCTTGAAGAAGGAATTCACTTTCACCGGATATGACATCATGGCAGATTGTGGTAAATCCGTGTTATGCTATAATGTATTGTACAGTGTAATATGAATTGTGTTGAGCGGAATATTTCAAGAATCATCTTAATCATCATATATTATATCAAGTTATCATATAAGGAAGGATTCCCTGCAGATTAATTTATCAGAAAATACTTTTTTAAATTGATCGTGTCATGTTGATACTCAAATAGTAGAAGCAGAACAAACCATTATTTTCAAATCGAGGGAATGCGATTATCGAGAATCTAGTAAATACGCCGCCGATACTTTAATACTATATATTCATATTTGTATCTACTTCCCCTTCCAGCCGCCGTTCGTTCTGTTCAATGTGTATTACCTGAGAGAATATCATATGCAAGTCCGACGTTAGGACAATAAACCTAAGTGATAAACGCTGCAATAGTACGGGGATGAGGGATGCAGCATTGCTCCTTGTTGTTTAATCGTGCCCTACCCAAATGACACTGTCACTTTATTTACAGGTTTGTTAGACATTCACGATGTACGATAATGTGCGATGCGCGCAATGGGTTTGACTCGTCTAGTCAAAATTCTAGTCAACCAGATACCTAGTATGATGTAGTTTAATTACTATGCCACAAAACATGTCTGTGCAGCTAGTTGAGGGTGTAGCTATGTGTAGTTTGATCTGTGAGACCGTGACAGTGTGTCCGAGTCAGTCAAGCTGGTGGTGGACTTAACGCCAAGTGGCATTGTAAGAAGTTATATATGGGAGACATTGTCATCCCATCATTGAGTTCAAATAAATACCATTGAGTAATGCGTCTTAAATAGTAGTAGCATCAGCAACAGTAGTAGTAGTAGTAGTAGTAGTAGTAGTAGTAGTAGTAATAGCAGTATTGGCAATAGGAGTAGTAGTAGCAGCAGTAGTAGTTTCAGCAGTAGCAGTAGCAGCAGTAATAATAGCAGTAGCAGCAGTAGTAGTAGTAGTATCAATAGAAGCAGTATCAGCGTTTGTAGTATCAGTAGTAGTAAATCGATAGTAGTGGTATCAGCATTAGTAGTAGTAGTAGTAGCTGTAGTAGTAGCAGCAGCAGCAGTAGTAGTAGTAGTAGTAGTAGTAGTAGTAGTAGTAGTAGTAGTAGTAGTAGTAGTAGTAGTAGTAGTAGTAGTAGTTTCAGCACTTAGAAGTAGCAGCAATAGTATTCATAATAGTAGTTTCAGTAGCAGCAACATCAGTAGTAGTAATATAGTTTTATACATTATTTGATAACTTCGAAATCTTTCTGAACTTTTTAGATTCTAAAATACGCAATGCACATTACTTCACAAATTTATCCTTGAAACGAAGTTCATCAATGTCGTTCCTTGTTTTTCTCGAGCATTGGAATTAATTTCACTGCTTGCGTAGAAATCGTTACAAATATTCAGTTATTGTTTGACAACGATTGAACACATTTTCAAGCACTTTGAAAGGGTGCGAAACCATATATCAGCATTAATCGATAACCAGCTTCATTATGATATATGGGGTACCATATTACAACGTAGGTAGTGTGCTAAGCTTACTTACCTCAAGTAATTTATTACAATCTATGTCAATCAACACTCGATGTCCTTTTCAATATGTAAATTAGATCATTGTATCAAAAATCATGTATTTCTTCCTGTAAATGTTAATGTCTTTTCCAATGTTACACAGGAGAGAGAACTAGTTATTGCTGACAACGACATTCGAGATATGTTTTCAGTTTCCTCCCCATACATGATATCCAAAGACAAACTAAAATGATGATTGTTTTCTTTTACCATCCAATGAATAGTGCTCATTACATAGCGGCGTATTCGACTTGGGATGAATAGATCCCGGGTTCTATTAACGCCAGCAGCTCTTCAGCTGTTGAAAACTGTTCTGAATGTAGCGCTATGACATAAACATATCATTTCAGGGCGGACATATCATGTAGGTCCGACGGAATATCATTAATTGTGTCGTCTGCTCTTTCTAGACCCGCCTGACCCCCCACCCACGGAACCAGATGAGATAGAACGCCACGAGTATGTGAACGTGTACATCAACGCCTGCAAGTCTATGGGTCTGACGCCGGCTACATACGTCAGCCACTGTCTGATGCAACCCAAGTTTGTCTTGAGGAGTCGGTCCATTGGTCCCCAGGGGGCTAAAGCTCTTCTCATCGCTCTTGTGGTGAGTGATGTGTGGACTAGCTTACTACTCTGTGGTATGTGTCTTGTCTCTGCCAGTAGATGTCGTTAGAATTGTTGGATTGGTTCGATGGAGCCAAATATCGTAATGTTTTTGTAGGATACATATCATAAAAAGTTATGAGCTCAGAGTAGCGTGGTTTGTTAGGTTTTAACATCCCATAAGTTAAGTTTTTTTTGTGCAAAAATAAGAGACTTCAGGGTATACTTATAATATGTTATCGCCATATTTCCATTTTTACCTTTTTCACTTTAAAGATGTAATGTAGCAAAATACATTTTTTATCATAAAACAAAGAACAGTTCACAAGCATTACTGTTATGTGGGGAAATATTCGAGGTCGAGAATATAAGTTATAGGATGGCTCAAAGATAGTAAGTTCAGACAGAATAATTATATAAAAGGGTTTACGGGACAAATGAACAAGGGAAAGATTAATGAAAAAAGACAGGACAAGTTTTCTGTCGAGTAACAGTAGCTGAAGGGATCCGTTGTGTCGGAGATAAGGAGAAATGCTATACGAAAGTAGTCATGAGCGAGTATCGGGTGAAAGATTAAGTGGACAACAGCGGACCAGAGCAATTAACTGAACGAAGTTGTTGTTCACTAAAGCGATCAATGAAGGGGGTGGACCTAGGATGGGAGTCCTGCGATTGGATGGGTGAAGATCCTTCCATCAGGTTCTTTAAAAGGGCCTGCAGAGCATGGGACAGTGCAGTTTAGTTTCGGACAGGAAGATGAAAAGACCAACAGCTTAACCTTAACAGGCAGCGGCAGCAAGGCCGGGATCTGCTCCAGTAGAGGGAACCTCATGGGTATCGTATAATAGGCATAGATAGAATTGGGGGTATAGGTAGGGAATATAGAGTAAGGAATTAAGGGTTAAGCTTGAATGTGATGATAAAATGATTGTGATTATGCTTTAAATGTGTTCGTAATAAAAGGTAAAAACATTGTAAGAGTTATTCCTGATAAGCTAGATTATAGTACCTCAACCAGCCAAGCGAGGAAGAGTTTTACATCCCAAGAAAAGAGAAAGTGGACCTCATCGTAGGTCAGAGAAAGGTCACAAAAGACGTAATATAACACAAATATAACATTACAAGGCCATGTAGATCTAAAGATGACAACTGAGTGTGCGCAGAAACAAAGGTATCTCGCCTCAGTCAAAGTCAGTCAATCAAAGCTTTGTATACAAATACTTTCAAAGTTATTTGACTGATCAATAGATGCATCATTGCTGAGCCTCCTTTAGTATCCTAAAGCAGCGATTCTCTCTCCAGGACAACAAGAGGATACGCTCGCTGGACCTGGAGGACAACTGGATCGGTCCAGAAGGTGCTAGAGCTGTGGCTGAACTGCTGCCCCACAACTCACTCATCACAGAGATTGTACGTTAATTGTTTTTATTTACAGTTACTGAAATGATCATAACAAAATGATTTAAGTTCCTTCCAGCAGGCACACGGCGTTGTTTTGACGTCTTATTTATGTTGAAATATGGTCACGACGTCGTTCAACTATTAAAAGACGTCGTTGCACCGTCGCTATTTTCAACGTCGAAACAACGATCACAGAGATTGTACGTTAATTGTTTTGATTTACAGTTACTGAAATGATCATAATAAGATGATTTAAGCATTCAATGTTCGTTTCAGCAGGCACACGACGTTGTTTCGACGTCTTATTTAGGTTGAAATATGGTCACGACGTCGTTCAACTATTAAACGACGTTGTTTCACAGTCGCTATTTTCGACGTCCAAAACAACGTCGTTTCAACGTTGTTATTGACGTGATCAAATGGCCTAAATATGAAAACTGCACTGACTTAAAGCTAAACACGTTCTAAGCTATGAATGTATGTACATCCAGAACCTATCTGAGAACCGTATCGGGGGTGAAGGTATGGAGGTGCTGGCTGACGCTCTCAGAGACAACCAGGTGGTCAGGAAGCTCGACGTCTCAGGTGAGAGGCGTCTTAATTAATGTGCTATTAATTAATACTATTTTATTATTAATAACCCTCTTCGTCAATGAAATTAAAACTTTTAAACATCGGATCAGGGGTAATAATTTGGCTGTAAAACGTTTGCATTTCTATTCAAGACACATTTCGGAATTAGTTTTAACTTGAAAATGACCAAAACAAATGCAGAGAAGGTCGCAACGAATTAAATTATAATATCAGCAAATCAAACAATGTCAGATTAACCACGTTTAATTGCACATATTGGCACAATTTTACTTATATATATTCGTTTTCTAAAGGAAGTGATTTACGCGACCACGATGCAAAGTATCTTGCCGATATTCTTGAGGTAATTATACATTTCAATAACATACGTTGTATTTCTTTTCACTTTGTTACAATGCCATAATCAAATTCAAAGAATAATATATAAAATACTTTAAAGTATCTTAACAATCTTTTTTTCACAAGGTGTGGTCTAAACAATCACTTTGAAACCAACAATCGTAATAAATGACATTCATATTGGACGTTCGCAGTGTTAGATCAGCACTTTTTCAAAGAACCATTTCAATTTCAATATAGAAATAAATGTTAAAGAACGTGTTATTATTGGGTTAAAGTAACATTGCGTGACCACACAACATAATACCTTGATCATACAATGAGCATAATGCATAATAGGTAACGGTTTAGACATGAACTGTATGCGGGGAGGTAATGTATGCTGTGTAATACTCGTCTCTCATCTACAGAACAATGTGTGGTTGAGAGAGTTGCGAGCCAGTCACAACAAGTTCGGAGAGATAGGGGGACTATATCTGGGACCAGCTATAGGTATTTCTATACTTCCCTTTCTACTTTGTAACCCGTGTACAATACAGATGCTTACTGAGAGTGTGTTTGCCTGCATGTGTATCAAATATCATGTAAATGTACGTTAATTGTAACGATCCAACTATACCAATATCCAAGATAATCACCTTCAACCGTATCATGTTATCGTTACGTCAGTGGTGCATGTTTTTTAAATTTGGCATTGTGAAATAGACAGAAAATTCAAATTTCATTATTTTTCGAATAAAATTGTTCATATTGACTAAATGAGAACAATTTCATCACATATACACTGAATGAGTATAAGAGGAAATATATTATGTATAATTGACCCAATCGAAATATACTGAATAGTTTACAGAAGAAAATAAAAACAGTAGTTTTGAAAATATTGACCCCTGGTCACTTCAAAGAGCTGCCAAAACGGTAACTGTTAACTATGAGGCACCAAATCAGATTATGTTATTGAACATTCAACTGTCTTCTTATAATGCAAAACTGCAAAGTGATCGGTTTCGTTTTCGCGTTGAACCGATGCTTCAAAGACATGCCAAATTATTTGCACTGAAATACACAAGTAGGTGAACAAACTTTCGGTATGCAGCTGTAATTCTGTGGGAAAACATTTCAAATAAGACACTTCAATGTGACCCTGATAACCCGTTCCAGTATTGCGTGAAAGTTAAGACTACTGATAACCATTACATCATTCAATGTCACAAATGCCAAGTCACGAAATCATGCAAAATGCTTAGGTATGCATAATTCTTTTAACGGTCAGCATCTTCGTAGTTGTGAATTTTCTATCACTAGATGTATCCCTTTAACATTAATCTAAAAATAAAACATATATATAATAAAGTGGTATATATTAAGCAATATCTGTGCTTACCTAATTCGCTGTTGGTGTATGTCATATTGTCTTATGGTCCTATTCTCATTGGAATTGCCATGTCTTGTTCCGTTGAATAGTTGTTTGAAGGCAAAATATGAATAAAGGCCTTAGGTCTTGTTGTATACTTCTGACATGACATGTTACCTGACGTGACTTCTATGGTGCAGTACTCAGATAAAAAAAAACACAGTGAGGTTTGATTGTACCCAGGGACTCAGGGACTTTGAATGATATTTGTTCTCCAGGAAACAACGACACTCTGGAAGTGCTGGACCTCAGCTGGAACCATCTCCGGAGACAGGGAGCATCAGCTGTAGCAGCCGGGCTCGAGGTGGGTGCACAGCATTTGACAATCAACAATTAACACATTATGTTTCGCAAAGTTAATTAACACATCATCTGAATAACAGAGCCAATGGTCATTAGATCGTCGGAAGCGACGGTTACTGATTGTCTGGTTTCGTGGAAACTCCTAGCACAAAATACGACATGGGCTGCAACATTGACAAACCCCTTGGTAATTTGCACAACATAAAACTTCAGCGTTTCCCTTAAGTGACCGTTTATTACAATAACATTGAATACTCTAAATAATAACAGTGGTCTTAAAAATCTGAAGTTAATTTCCCTTTAACCATATTATCAGCGGTAAGGTACATTTGAAATGCAAAGTTAATACATACACACGGCTCCTCTCCATACTCATTGACACACGCTCCTCACCATACTGATTTACTCACGGCTCCTCTCCATACTGATTGACACACGCTCCTCTCCATACTGATTTACTCACGGCTCCTCTCCATACTGATTGACACACGCTCCTCTCCATACTGATTTACTCACGGCTCCTCTCCATACTGATTGACACACGGCTCCTCTCCATACTGATTTGACACACGGCTCCTCTCCATACTGATTTACTCACGGCTCCTCTCCATACTGATTTACTCACGGCTCCTCTCCATACTGATTGACACACGGCTCCTCTCCATACTGATTTACTCACGGCTCCTCTCCATACTGATTTACTCACGGCTCCTCTCCATACTGATTGACACACGGCTCCTCTCCATACTGATTGACACACGGCTCCTCTCCATACTGATTTACTCACGGCTCCTCTCCATACTGATTTACTCACGGCTCCTCTCCATACTGATTGACACACGGCTCCTCTCCATACTGATTTACTCACGGCTCCTCTCCATACTGATTTACTCACGGCTCCTCTCCATACTGATTTACTCACGGCTCCTCTCCATACTGATTTACTCACGGCTCCTCTCCATACTGATTGACACACGGCTCCTCTCCATACTGATTGACACACGGCTCCTCTCCATACTGATTTACTCACGGCTCCTCTCCATACTGATTTTCTCACGGCTCCTCTCCATACTGATTTACTCACGGCTCCTCTCCATACTGATTTACTCACGGCTCCTCTCCATACTGATTTACTCACGGCTCCTCTCCATACTGATTTACTCACGGCTCCTCTCCATACTGATTGACACACGCTCCTCTCCAGGACAATGGGGGACTGATAGTACTGGATCTCTCCTGGAACGGGTTCTCCATGACTGGATGCAAGGTGCTCGGACTCTCATTGGTAGAGAACTATACTCTGGAAGAACTGGATCTGTCATGCAACAGAATAAACGCCATAGCAATCGGCGCTCTTCTAGAAGGCATCAGATGGAACGAGGGACTCACAACTATAAGGGTAGGTTGAATATAATCTTATTCAGACTATACAACAGTTACAGGCGTATATTGGGTGCAATTTCTTATGGTGACCTTTAAGTGATTTGTGATCGAGGAAAATTTTCAATGATTTATCAACATCTGGGAATGTGGTGGGTACAGCTTCTTATGGTTGATATCTTCAGCGAATGAATGAATGAATGAATGCTCTTTAGTTCCAACAATGACTTGGAGAGTTGTGCATTCAGTTACATATATATTATTAAACAGTACACATCTTTGTATAAGATGAATATGGACTTACAAGTTTAACTGTATGCTGGTTTGAAGACATCCTCGATAATCCAGCGCTATTGTTCCGATAAATCTACACACAAGCGATAATCCAGCGCTATTGTTCCGATAAATCTACACACAAGCGCTGGAAAACAGTAAGGGTATTTATCCTTAACCTAGTTACCTCCCTTGGCAATGACTCAGCGAAACGCTTGCTTTCTAACAACCAATGAGATCACTTGAAATCAAGGATGAAATAACAAGCACTCTCATGTCAGGATCTTGGCTTTCGCAGTACAGGGATTTTAATCATTTACCTCCACCCGTTTTGATGGACATGAATACACCCTTCTTCTCGTACATACTTCTTAAAACTTTCTTTTGAGTTTCTGTCAGGTTTTCTACGCTGAATGTGTTACAAACTTTATCGTAATCGAGTGAGTCGGCCGCTATGTTTGTTTCTATAAACAACGGTAGTGATGCGTTTTGATTGGTCGAGTTGTTTACGCAGATAGTGTCTGCGTTTCGTTTCTGATTGGATAACATGGACCCAAGAGGAGGTAACTAGGTTAGGGATAAATACCCTTACTGTTTTCCAGCGCTTGTGTGTAGATTTATCGGAACAATAGCGCTGGATTATCGAGGATGGGACATGACGCTCTGCAAGTGAAACACTGTGTAGATTTATCGGAACAATAGCGCTGGATTATCGAGGATGGTTTGAAGAGTTAAGTAACACTATGATAAGTACATCATCATCAACGTGATATGAGATGGAAAGGATGAATGACAACTACAAGAGTAATCTTGATTGACAATATAACTAAGGCATCGCAATGGGTGCTTGTTAAAGTAAACTACACTACGGGTGGACGACATGTCTATGAAGACTCACTTGGATGGCATTAAGTAGACGAAGTGACTTCGTACTCTTAGACTTGCGTGTTGATAACAACGATGCCACAGTCGTTGCCTTACCGCAACAGTCTCATTCAACACAATAATATATGAAATAGTTATGTTTATACTGACTTGGAGGGGCATACATCCGCCCACACACTCAGCATTGTGGTATAATCCGGAAGATATTGACACAATTAAACCTTAGTGTTTTAGTACTTCACAAGGAAGCACTTTACAATGTTATAATAACGTTGTTCACATTCCCCTCCAGCTGGGACAGAACCCAATCACTCCAGACGTGGCTCTCATCCTACTCAAGACCATAGAGAAGTCAGAGAAGAGTGTTATAACGAACGTCGACCTGAAGGTGAGCAAATATCAAATCAAATATTGTCAGAAAATGATATATAATGACAACAATACAGGTAATATTTTGTCATAGATGAAATGATGAAAAGATAAGTGATATCACTAATGTTCACTGATATTCTTTTGTCTTCCTCGCACCACTACAGCGTTTTGAATTGAGTAAGATTCGTTTACCAATAAAACATTAACGATGTATCCTTGGGGTTTTAAAATGTGTCTCAGGTCACTGACTCTCGGACCTGACTCCCTCGGCGGTCTGACCTGCGGTCTCGGTCACGTCAGACCTCCTCGGGAGTCAGGTCTCGAGTCCTTGTATTTCACATAATGACCTCACCATCAGTAATTAAGTGTATAATATTGTACCTTTGAATCACTCGAGTCACATGAGTTGTCTCTAAACTACCAAAGTGGACTGAATGTCAGACAGAGCTCTGAGATTTATTCTCGTTAAACTGCTGTACGTTCACGGATTATTGACACTAAAACTGCGTTTGTACCCTGAACATAGGATGTGGTTGTGGACGAGGAGTTCGTGACGACCCTGCAGGAGATGCAGGGTTCTCGAGTCCTGCGGGCCAGGACAGGTCCCATCATCAGGAAAGGGGAGGGAATTCTCAACCAGGAGGCGGGCACATTCTTCACCAACAACCCCCTCCGCGCCATGTTCGACTACATGAACGACAGAGGGTACCGGGTGGTGGACCTGTTCAAGAGATACGATACTGACAATACTCAGACTGTCACAGATGATGACTTCACGAAGGGTTTGATGGTCAGTAATATGCCTTTTTGTGTTTACTGAAGTAGCAAGCTGTCTGTGTTACTATATAGGAGAAAATACGCCTATGAATTTGGGGTAGAAAATGTAAACTTGAAAATATGTGCTATATTTTCTTTGTTTCAGAATATACACCTTCCTCTTACGATAGGACAGATAGAAGATTTAGTGGCTGAACTAGACACGAAAAAGAATGGGAAAATCGACCTTAGGTGTAGTTTTATATCTGTTTGTTTTTAACACATAATAATGCTTTCCTTTTGTTTAACAAATACTTCTCTTTTCACTGTCACGTGTATTAACAATTACTGAAACTTCGCTTAAACTTACCTAAAACCATGCTGCAAATTATCTCCTTAAACTTATTTGAAGTAATTCTTGTATATTTACGTAATCTGAATAACATATTATATTCATCCTCTTTTAAAAGACTATGGTGCTGTATAACACTGCATTCTTCTAACTAACAATACTATTTTCCTTTGTAAAACCTAGCTATGTTGAGGAGCTATTCGACAAATCACAGGAGGTAAGTTTTATAACATCGACCTTTCCGCAATTTTTCGCACATACATTTATTAAAAGAAGTTACATTGATACAGCTCATAAAACTAAAGTATTACTGTATAAAGTATACTGTATTCTGTATATTTATTTCTCTTTTCTCTTAAAAATAGTTCATGCATGAGCTTCCGAATATTTGTAAACAAAAATACTTATGTAATAATAATTTTCATTTCTGGGTTAACTGTGTAGTTTAATCCATAAAATCACTGAATCAGTATCTTGTGTCAGTGTCATTTATCAAGGGCATATTTGTGTATCGAAATCGGACGATTTATATTTGTAATGAAGTCATAAATTTAAGTTAACTTACATAATTAAATAAAGATTGTAAATATTATTACACATTATGTAAGATGTTTCCTTTTTTAGAACAATACCTCAGAACAAGTTATATATATATAACTTCACCATCTGTTTATTACCTCAGTACCTCAGAGTCACAAAGAGAAATTTAACAGCCTACTTGTATCCCAAATTCAATATGCTGCACTCACTTCATTCTCAGTCACCCAAGTCTCAAATGTTCCGATCCTCTACACTATATCACCCCTTCAACTTAAACAATGTCCTTGATTCATGTCATCATTTTTATACGACATGTCAAATTTAATCCGACTAAGTACAGAAGGTCATAGCATGGCAATAAGGACACTTGAGCAACTTCACGTTGTATGGACATACATTACATACGAATGATTCCAAGGGAAACCATTTACTTTATAACACTATAACAAAGGCAGCAAACTGAGACAGTCAGGGCCAAGATTTCGGAAACTATTTTAGCACTAAGATGGTCTATGAAAGTTTATACCATTGTTCCAGGGCCAAAAAGAGTCGTAGAACCACGCTTATACTTCTGCCAAAGATTATATGAGTACGCTAGTAGCGTCGAATTTCTAACGCGTGATACCAATTATTTGATCCCTGAAAGATACCTTAGTTCGAATCATGACATTGGGTATGTTATATTTCCCCCAGGAGTCTGGCTGAGCTGGAGAAGACACACCGGAGGAAGATGTTCAGACAGAAGATGAAAGAGTCGGAGCAAAATAAACCAAAACCAAAGCAAACCAAGAAAAAGAAGAAAGTTATTAAAATGAGCGAAAAAGTAGAAAGACAATCTACCCGGCTACTAACTATACCGGACGTGGAACCACGCTGATGAGGAAATCAACACATATAATAGTTTATTGTTGGTATTAAGTTCAACCTCTTGTGATTGATCACTATTAACATGAAAGCCGAGAGATCGACGGTGTCCCCTAACGGTATGACACCGGATGTATATTTGACGTATACTGGACGCCATATCTGACTGAACATTACTAATCCTTTAATGGGTATCCGAACATGTTCTTCTAGAGACCATTTTATGTGTTCTCGAAAATAAGACTGAAACCTCTCTTGTTGTATACTGACAGGATGACTACTTCAGTTGAGGTAACCTTTTATAGTTATAGTAAGTAAATTGACCACACAACAATCATTATAAGTCAGTTATCGTTCTGCCAATATACTCCTCACAGTTTAATGATCCAATTCACTGTTTCAACATAACATTATGTTTGATCTTTGTTTTATATATCTTAGTGTTTTGTACGAATTGGTCCATGTTTGTCCTTGCATTTACATTTCCTATATCTGCAACTGACACATGTTTTGAATGGTCAATGACTCGTTCAGAAAGAAATGTACATCATGCGTACAATAAAGAAGCTGTCATGCATAATTTTGTTTATTGTAAATATGTGCTTTGTACGACTGTTGCAGCAGGATAAGAACTTTGAAAATCATGAAAAAGCTGCCTGTCTCAGACGATTCGTGTAGAATATATTATTGACCGACTGTGGGATTTCGATATATGCCTGATCATCTGAACACAAGATTCCGAAACTCCCTTAAGTAGCTGTAAGATCGGCGAATGGCAATGTTAAAGGGGCAGTAGCACGTTTTTTCACTGAAATAAGTCGATGAAATGTATTTGAAAAATAATGTCACCAATAGTAAAACACCCTTCTCTCTTCAGAAAATCAAGTAAAAAAAATGGGTGTACATGGTTCCGTAAAGCCATGGAAATCTTTTTTGTCATTCAAAATAATAAATTGTGTTCACAATAAAATGGCCGCCATGCAATTTTTGCTTAATACGCAACACAGTCATTACCACTACAGATAATTGGTTTCTGTAATAAGATGTTTTACCCTCTAAAGTAAATTTAAATAACATAAACTATCGTTATAAATGGGAAATTTGAAAAAATAAAATTTACAAAAAACGTGCTACTGTCCCTTTAATGTATGCCATTTATGGCTATCTGAACAGGAATGAAACTTTGAAAATACGGGCCCAGTGCATTGCATTAGATTTTTATCAACTCGGTCACCTTGGTACCTTTACACAAATCATCATACAGTAATAATATTGAAACAATGAGGCAATCTTTAAATTCAATAATATTAACTCACTGAGACAAGTTTAGTGTTCTGTCAAACGACACCACTAAGATAATCGTATTACAGGGTTTTTGTGAAACTGGGCCTCGATCTCTCGTCAAAATATGTCCTTACCTAAATAGTGTCATTCTCTTCCCTCAGAGGTTACTCTAGAGGTTAGGATCGGAAATCTGAAAGGAGTAACGTCTGTGGGAAGAGAACAGAACGTTGTTGAAGTGTTGGAATTCAGGCCACTCAAAGGAGTAGAGGATGTGACGCCCCGTCTTATTCAGAGCTTTACCCTTGCGGGATAACCTAGCATTGTCAGCTAGTACTAGCTAGTGGCGAAGATGTTCAAACAGAGGTTCAAATGGATCATTTTTAACTCATTTGGGTCCCACGTGTACTCACTTTAAATTAAAACGTGTTGTAGGGGTGTTATGTTATGTGAGTGTTATAATAACTTTGATTGAAAGATACTATAAAACCATTGCTAATAAGGTACCACGATAGCGTCATTTGAAGTATACCATGATAGCATTGTTTGGGAGAGTACAGTATATGTTGCTACAGCACTATCCTCTTACCTATATCCACATATCTTGGATCGTAGTGGCACCCGTCCAATTTGAAAAGTATACCTTAAAGGCGCTGTAGCACACTATTCTTCCTGAAATAAAGTGTTCTCACAAAAATGTAAATAAGTGTTACCGTTGACTAAATAATACTCCTGAATCAATAACGAACGCACGAGCATGTTTCCATTAAGCAATGCTCCATTTCCAAAGGCCATTTTAAGGTGTTTACTTTAAAATGGCCACTCGAAGGTAGTTCAAGTGATCTGACTGATGTAGCGATACCTAAACACTCCGAGTTGAGTTTTAAATATGACATCATGATGGAATGGTCAACCAGCCTGCTATCTAAACTCTCAAAATCGTAGGAGACTTACAAATCAACCTCTCACACTGAAGAGTTCGACAAACTTGTCGCTATCGAACTCGCCCAATCTTCTGCCAATATCGATAACCTTGTTCTATGGATGAGGCTTATCGGGTCGTGGAATAAAATGTGTTACCCTCTAACGTAACATTATATTGTACAAGATTTAATGATAAATGGTAAATTTGAAAATAACAAGTCTTTACAAATTGTCGTTTTGGAACATCTTAAACTAAGCGAGATAGAATATTGTGAAGTGACCATAGTTGAGTGACACTGTTCAGGGTTACAGGTAAAGTGTTACTAATGTACATATTACGCTGAGTATTCACATTTGTTTTGACCTGACCACACCTTTAACAAAAATGGAATAGTTGCAAAGTGTTTTCACTCAGAGATAGATACACAAAAAGAGAGTTCGCTTCAAAACCCCTGATAACTAACGGTCATGTTACAATATCGATAAATAGTTGCGTTTGTAAAATTTCCGGGATTCATTGTTATTCAACACCCGCAAATTTCAGCTTTTAAAACCTCCGGCTAACGCCGTCGATTTTAAACTAAATTTGCGGGTGTTGAATAACAATGAATCCCGGCCATTTTACAAACGCAACTATTTATCTTATAAGTGACATATATATATATATATGATATGGAAGAGTCTTCACGGTTGTTCACCAACGTTTAACGTCAATTTTAACAACTGAAGGACAGAAAAGGCCCAACATGAGATTCACTAGCCAGTAGGCCTAGATTAAACTCAGGGTGCCATTGGTGAGGCGAAAAACGTTTGCCAGTCGTGCCTTCAATGTCCTTGGAGCTACATGGTGGAACGCATTGCCTAATAACATTGAGCAATCCGAAAATGTGGTTAAGTTCAAGCATGCTCTCAAGACTAACCTCTTCAGTAGTTTCTGATCCTGTAGTGTATTTTTTACAGCGCTATTGAAGATTTTATATCAAAATTAGCGCTATATCAAATGAATAATTTATAGTTTATATATATATATATAGTTTTATATATCACGATGAATAAATTTGTGTATACTTCTTTACTAAACAACATATACTATCCAAGACATTCAAAATCGACTTTAACCGACAGCAGTATTTTGTTTTGGCGATTGAAAATGTGGTGTTGTTCATTTTGCAGGGTCGTTTATTTAACCCTTAAAATGTGTATGAACTATGGGTCTCACAATATCGAAATACATGGGGCTTTAAATAAAATGAAAGTACGCTACCAAGAATAAAACTGAATGACACGTAGGCCTAGTACTATGTTTGACTTCCTACGTTGAGACCTGAAATATGTCATTCAGATAGATAAAGAATAACCCAGCTGTGACTTGGCAATCCATATTATTTCATTTACTCAAAATATAACCCAGTTTCTTGAACTTGAAAAACATACCGAACATTATGTGTAACTCTGAATATCAAACTACGTGCATATCGAAGATATTATACGTGCGCTTCAATTAATGTTGAATGTTGCGTATAGTTGTTAATGTGCACTCCTTGTAAAAATAATCGTGTGATTTTAGGTTTAATGTTAAAAAGTTTATTCATATCATAAATTTACGTCATTTGTTCATTGTCAAGACAAGAGTATCAGTAACTGTCTCAACATTTGAAATAAAGAATAAAAACTGTAAAAACTCTAAAGAATATTTAAGATCTACTTCTATTTTCATGTTTCATGTTTGTCTGAAAATTGTCAAAAAAAATATTATTTAGAATGAAAATAAAATCAATTGTAAGGGGGGGAGGGGGTATATTTTTGTGGGATTTGAACTCAAATCGACCATAACGACTCACTCGAATATTTAATGAATGAGAAAGTATTTTAGAGTAACCTCCCTTTGACCGTACTGAAAACTAAACACGTGCAAGATGATGCGATTGCAAGGATCCACTCGGGGTGATCCCGAGGAAGATAAAAGACTTGCAGAGATGGAGAAGAAGCAAGCGAGACTAATGACGATACAAAGTCTGATCATGTTTGGCTTTACCTGTGGAATTATCAGAGGATGTGAGTGTGAAGGACACTAAGGTCACCTAAATTCGTGATAGTTTGAAGTCAACAGGTCAACCAACACTGAGAAATTAATCATTAATAATCTTTGCAAACAGATAAAATAATACTATAAAAATAAATAAATATTTATTATGTTATTAATGTGGTTAGTCTTACGTTTAATGTTGATTTATATGATTATAGTCGATTTTTAATTGCAATTTTTCAACTCTCTTGAAACGCTCTTGTAGGTCTAAACTGTATCTAGGCCTAGCTGCTTTAGAAATCAACAACTTGAACTTGGTAGTTTCAAATTTCAAATTCAAATAAATACTTTTTAACATATCTGTACTTTTCTTTCAGTGCCGTGGGCCTTGGAGCAGATTGCCTAGCGTGACTTGGATAGAACTGGTCAATGTCATCTGAACTCATCAAACCATCTGTGAACTGTTCCAGTGTAAATTCTCATGTGCAAGTTTTGGATGTTGTGTCAGAGGAGGAGATAATGTTATTTAGAGACAGAAACTTTCTCAATGAACAGTACAATCTATGTGTGAAGAGTACTGTAGTATTTGTTGTGATAGAAGAATGCATGTTATAATTCATTAAAAATAACACAATAAAATGTAAAATCACAGCTGCTTTTGAGTGAAATGATCAGTATGCTTTCACGGTGCTAAGATATCTCATATGATATCCAAGGTATTTGTGCTGACTAAGGGATTAAACAGTACACTTTTGAACAGGAATATTTTCTTGATAACAACTTCTTTAATGTGAAAATACATGTTTCGGAGTATATACACAATCCTTCACAGGGCTAGAAATTAACACTAGTCCTTCGGCCCGAGGCTAGTAAAAATGACACTGGGCTAGTAAATGTTAGCTTCTACTAGCCCTGTGGGCCTTTTAAAAATTCTGAATAATTATGAAATACTCAAAGTATGAGTAGAGATTCTTGTTTTTATCAGCAACAATGGTATCAGATGTGAATGATTGAAGTAGGAAAAATACTTGCCATTGTAGTTCAGACATAACATTTTATAATTGTTAGATTACTAGGAGATACGGGCTACTGATACTTGTATTGGGCTAGTAGAAATCAAAACTACTAGCCTTGCAGGCTACCATATATTTAAAGTTAATTTCTACCCCTGCTTCATCCGGTGGAATGTGTTCACTTTTGGTTCAATACCGTCATACGTATTGCATTACAGCACCCTTGTTTCGATACATGTTTTGTTCGGTTAAGATCCAAGAATGCAACAAACAAAAGTCACAACAAAGCTTATTTTTCTTGAAAATAAAGTCTATAATGAACTTGAAAATTGAAATATAATACAATTTTATGAAATATTTATATCATAAAATATTGTGTGCGGCACAAACTGAAAATACACTTTGATGCACGGTGCACCGATCTGAAAGCAAAATACAGATATTACACTTAGTTGTCTCTATGAAATGTAAGGAAATGGTCTTGTTTGTACAGTGCTAACTAGCTATTTACCAACCTGTAAATTCCTTACACAAAGCATAAGGTAAGATAAGATAAACTTTATTATCCCAGATGGGAAATTCGTCTTACATTCAAAGAGTCTTTGGTAGTATACAATACAAAATAACAATACATGAATACAATATAAACCAAAACAACAATAATTACATTGTGTTGATGGGTACTAAATATGACATATATATATGCCACATCTTAATCAGACATAGCATGTTTCAAGAGTTGCATAATTGCTATTTGGTGTGGAGGTTTAGAATTCTTATACTGTATGGGACAAAAGATTTGATGCTCTGTTTGTTTTTAAATGCCAGATTTTGAAACGACGTCCAGATGGTAGAAATTCATAATATTCATTTAGAAAGTGCGATGGGTCTGATCGAATGGCTAGAGCCTTGTTTTTAACTCTAGAATCAAACTGGAATGAAAGATGCTCAAAATTGAAGCCGCAAATTTTACTGGAGGTGTTTACAATTTTGTAAATTTTGTATTTTTGTCTTAGAGGAAGATTTCCATACCATGAATGGAAGCAGAAAGTCCGAATGCTATTGATAAGTTTGGTAGAATAACAACTCTATAATAACAATTCAACTTCCTGCCCGTCAATATTAACTGGCTCTAGTTTTTCCTTTTTCGTACGGAAATCAATTATTATTTCCTTTGTTTTACTAATACCGGTATTCAGAGAAAGGAAATTTTCTTTACACAAGCATAAGGTTCACCTTATTGCTTAATCAAATGCATTATAGTGATGTTGGGCAACGCATACTGGAATGCTCTGATTGGCATTATGACCAAGTCTTTGGTTATGTCTGTGGGTTAAAGAGAGAATGAACCACCATAACCAGAGTTGATGAAGGCCCTCTCAAATGCCTAATCATGTAAGAAAATGTGTATAGCTCTGCGGCGCACATGTCTCTGGTTGTGATGGTTCCTTCTCCCTTTACTCCACTGTTTACCAGCCCTCGGGTTGGTCCGCCACTGGATCCTGGAGACCTCAAGCCCAAAGAGGACTCAATAATGCTGGACGTCGAGTAGACAGCTGATTTATAGTGTAGTTTGTCTGGGTGTGCTACACTGAGCTAGTGCATGATTCAGAGCGTGTTACTACTGGAAGTGTTTGTATTGTGAATCAATTACAGAACATGTGGCTTCTCTGATGTAACGGGAGAAAATGATGGTCATTTGTTTTCCTTCTTCAGGGTCAAGAAATCTTTTCAGTGTCAATAGGTTGGATTATTGCACTTAGTCAGACTCATTCTTGAAGTCAAACCTTTGTGGTAGTTATTTGTTTCATATTAAGATGAGATGGGACAATGAAATCAAATATTTTAGAATTAGTTTATTCTGTCTTTTATCCAAAAATGTAAGAAAATTTGGGGGTCACCCGTCGGCAAATTACATCAATTTGGACTGATTTAGTGTATTTAAATAAAGCGCTCGATTTCAACGAATAAACTCCGAATCATTTAAGATACATTTCAATCACATACGGGGATGTAGGAAATCTATTATTTGAAAATTAATAACGGCATTTTTATCATCGTCTTTCACATGTTCAACAGGATTTGTCACTAACACACATATTTTAGATATTGCTAAAACTTTAATATGGTGTGCGCAGTTAACTGTACAAATGAATTCAGAAATAACAAGAAGACATAGTCATCAACATCCCCCGCCAGACACAAGAAATGAGAACAAGGGCAATAATTCAAGAAGAAATAATTGTGCGCTGCTCATTTTCTTTCCATTAAGGTAATGATATCCTCAAGCCACACAACTGATTTGATGTTAAACAATGTCTGAGAAAAGCTATATCCTTGGATACTTGAAACAGAGTCGAAAAAGCGGAACAAGGGGAATAATCACATGCTTCTTTTTTTCAAATTCCGTCAAGGTATCGATGGCCTTAAAGTACACACTAAATTTGGTTATCCTATCTTAAAAAGTTTCTGAGAAAAGCTGTCCCCTTTGGTGATACCTTGAACAGAGTCCAAATGTACAGAACAAGGGCAATAACTCCGCAAAGATTAATTGTGTGCTTCTCATTTTCGAACTCCATCAAGGTACTTATGCCCTCAAGCCATCCGACAAATTGGGTAATCCTATCTTAAATAGTCTCTGAGAAAAACTGTCCCCTTTAGAGATAGCATGAACCGAGTCAAAACATACGGAACAAGGGCAATAACTCCGGAAAAAATAATCACACGGTTCTTATTTTCGAACTCCATCAAGGTATTTATGTCCACAAGCCACACACCAAATTTGAAAACTCTATCTTAAACAGTTTCTGAGAAAAGCTGTCCCCTTTGGAGATACCATGAACAGAGTCCAAAAATACGGAACAAGGGCAATAACTCCGGAAAAAATAATCACACGGTTCTTATTTTCGAACTCCATCGAGGTATTTATGTCCACAAGCCACACACCAAATTTGGAAATCCTATCTTAAACAGTTTCTGAGAAAAGCTGTCCCCTTTGGAGATACCATGAACAGAGTCCAAAAATACGGAACAAGGGCAATAACTCCGGAAAAAATAATCACATTGTTCTTAATTTCGAACTCCATCGAGGTATTTATGGCCACAAGCCACACACCAAATTTGGTTGTCCTATCTTAAATAGTTTCTGAGAAAAAGTGTCCCCATTATAGCGGACGGACGGAAGCACGGACGGAAGGAGCCCAAACCTATATCCCCCTTCCACTTCGTGGCGGGGGATAATAATAGGGGGTCACCGAACGTTTTTCATCACTTTAACGTCATTTTTTAAATTACCTACATAAACATAAAAACCTGACGTCTCTGCAGTTTTGATGATTTCAAGTGTAACTTTGACGGCCTACCGTGTAATCATTATTGAACATTTTATCAATCTAAGAGTGCACAGTGAAAGAATAACTATCAGTTGATTATACCAGGCTATTTAAATTCGTCACTAACTTGAGATAATAATTCGAATAACACGTAACATTTACCACTATTATAGGTGACGGTAACGGTATGCGACATGTTGTAAAATGACCGTTCTAAAGGCTTTACGGTAAATGTAAGCGCTCCCAGTTAGTGTACAGATAAGCCTATGCTCAAAACAACGTAATCCATATATTTTTAGACTAATTCACAACAATAAATTCTCGCTAAATGTTGCCGTAAGCGAGTTAGATTTCTGGGTCCCGTCTCTCCCAATATAGGTGGAGGAGGAGTCTTAGACTGCAGATTATTTTTAACTTCTACAGACTGTGGAAATGTGATCTGTGCTTATTATTTTACAAAACTAGATTTCACCTTTGTTTTCCTTTTCACAGATACAAAACACGTAAGAACACTGTACAAAAATAATTTATTGAATCATACGATAAGCATTTACACATACATTTAGTCAAGTTCAAACATTTATGTATGAAAAATTCATAGTATAAACATATCCAAACATTGGAGCTCGAATGAAAGATATTGAATAATACATGTCGGTATATTTCTTCTTCAAATAAAAATTGCATAGATCATGAATGAGCAATTGATTATCCTATTGCACTGTCTTAATTATTAATTTCTCCTTTCAGCTAATACAATTCACAGATAAGGATTGATTTGAACAATTATATGTAACAAAAAAGACCACACAAAATGTTGTTTTTGTTTTATTGATTTGAAACAAAATGTCTAAAGGCAATAAATGAAAAGTGGCCTGAAAGTTTTAAGGTTAGCGAAGTGGCACAGAATTTTTTAGTTTTGAATAATAAATTCATGAAAACAAAAGGTCTGTCCGACAATTTGGCAACATTATTGATTGGGAGAAGCATTTACATCTGAATTGGTCAAAATCATGGTAGGACCCTCCGTAAAACAACTATAGGTTTTTTCACCTAATATCAGCAATATGTTTTTGTTCTCTCATGAGGTAGAGATGAGCACTGGCCACAAGAACATACTAGCATACTGAAGAGCAAGACAAAATACTGGCTGCAAATAGTTCAGTAATGTTTAAGTGGAAGTGACAATCTTTCAAAACATGATTATTGGAAATGTTCTATTCATCAATTGATTTGATTGATTTTCATGGGATTACATTGTTTTCATTTTCATTGCATCAACAGTGGTAAAATTGTTTATAGTATGTACAAACAAAATACTTTCATCATAATGTTGTATTTACAATTATATTACATTATTATCATCTTCCAAATTAATAAATGATCAACCTTTGACGAATTCAATTAAATATTAGATAGAATTTCATACATAAACATAGTATCTGAGACGCCTTGCAAAGTCAATAAGTACACTGCATTGTTACTCCACCATTAAATAATAATAAGCTTTTACATATTGTGCAATAAACTTTGCTATGGCGTCGTAATGTTTAAGATATGATGTCATATTGGCAGCACTGCAGATCCCATGACTATTATTTACTTAGACTAAAGCACTTACCGGTACAAATATTGATGCAGGGCTCACGACTATAACCTAAAAGACTAAATTTGACCACACAGTCAGATTTATACCCCATTTGCCTTGATTTCTGTTGGCAGTTGTATATATAAAAAAATACTGAAAAATTTCACACTGTAATGCTATTTTTCATTAGCATCCAACTCCCATAACATGCAGAAATAATTGATCAAATAAGGCTAGGAGGATCTATTCATCAATAAACAATTAACGTCCCAACTCCCAACTCGTACAACACACAAATCTACCTTTGCACAACCGATTAGACTAGAGTCTTGGCACCCACAGTCAGTCTGCAAGATATTCAAACTTGGAACATGATTTTCACTATTTGCTTTAATGCTCATGGTATATTTAATAATAACAAAATAACAGATACAATTTACCATTCAGTCATTCCTGTCCCCTGTTTCTCCTGTGTTTTCATTTTTAACTCCGATATAAATAGTTAAAATACTAAGCTCTCCAAAATGACTAGTCATTAAAGGTGCACCCATCGTGTTTCATAAAATTTTATGAGGCTTTAATACGTTCTGAGTTCAAATAAATTAACTCAGCTTGCATATTTATCCCCAATCACCACATATCATAATTTATTTATTAATTTCCAATTAAACTCAAGTAATATCACGTGAAACTGCACGTCCCATTTACATGCACAGTAGTTATATGACCTATTTAACATGATCAAACCGAATTGTCAGTGTGTCTGTTATAACTAAGATTCAAAAATTATGTTTGACTCGTTGGCGCACATCAATCCCGATGCATTGTCCAGTTTTCGATCAGAAATCACTACTTTTACCTTCATATCATCAATATCAAAATGGTAGTTTTTGGTAAGAGTCGATACTTCTCAATAAAGTAACACCATTTATAAACAAATCTATGAAAGTTTATGTAAGAGTTTGTTAAGTTATATCACAGACATCAAGGTTCATGCTGCCAATGTTTACATTTGTTCAGTCCAACTGTCCGGTCACAAACCTTTAATCCCACAATCATATTACATTTATTTCTAAAGGTTCAATAGAAGGTTTATTTTGTAAAATGAGGGAGGAAGAACCACCAGGAACGAGAGGATGCTCTGATGAAGACCACCTAGTTGAGTAGACGAGCTGATGTTTAGTTTTTTGTAACATGATGCTGTTTGGAAACAAGAGTCATCAGAAGATGACATATCCCACCGGTTCCACAAAATTTGTAAAACACATCTTTTACAGATACTTGTGTATCTACTACCGTACTTCAGATAGTTGGTATTACAGAGTTTCAGGAATGTTAAGGGTTTTAGACTTCTGCTCCAGAAGCAGTCAAAATCAACAACAACCAACATCCCTCTCATGTTTCTATGGAAACAGAAAAAAAAAAAAATTCAGAAAAAATTTGATAATATCAAAAGGCACCACTTCAGTCAATGGGTAATACACATGCAAAGTTTCAGGAAGATATGATGAACGGTTTTGGAGCTGTGCTCCGGAAACGAACCTGTCTCTGAACAAAGTCCAACTTCAACATGTTTCTATGGAAACGAAAAAAAATAAAATTTGTCAGAAATCTGAAAATATCAAAAGGCACCACTTCAGTTAGTCTGTAATACATATGCAAAGTTTCAGGAAGATATGATGAACGGTTTTGGAGCTGTGCTCCGGAAACGAACCTGTCTCTGAACAAAGTCCAACTTCAACATGTTTCTATGGAAACGAAAAAAATAAAATTTTCAGAAATCTGAAAATATCAAAAGGCACCACTTCAGTTGGTGGGTAATACACATGCAAAGTTTCAGAAGGATATCATGAATGGTTTTCGAGTTCTGCTCCGGAAACGAAATGATTACGGACGGACGGACGGACAGACGGACGGGGCGATGACTATATCCCACGGTATTACATACCGGTGGGATAAAAATGTCAGTGTCAATAATGTTACTTTAAGCTCTTCAGTTCTATTTGTGACATGATGTACTTAACACAGTAAAGATCAAAATGTGCAAAATCCATCTTTAAAGCATTAACACTATTAGCAACAGTTGGTGAATTTGGCATCACCATCAAACAAAAATATCAACCAATATCCTATTCAGCATTTTTACAGTATCAATCTTCAAAACTCCTAGACTATCACAGATTAGCACTTTTAGCTACAGTTGGCAAGTCTGGCAACCCTTTAACCTCGAAATCCAGCAGAATCTGTCCGAGAGCCTTCCCCTGAGCGTCACTACGGAGCGAGGCGATCCCCCCTCCCCCCAGAGAGTTGAGCAGGAGGAAGTTGATTCCATGGATCCCAGGCACATCAAACCTACAAGAGGAACAAATGAAATATTGAAGTGGTGTCCAGCCAATAATGCTGATATTTAAATGAATAAATAGCAAATGAATAGAATTATGGAGATCAGAATCAAGAATCAAAGTCTGTTATACAGATGAAAGGATATGAATTCAAAGTGCTACAAGTTTGTTACAGTGATTCCTAAATTTCAATACAATCTTCTGTCAAGATGGTGATCTATACAGGGTCTGTAAATAAAAAAAATAAAAAATCTCCTTTTCAAATTGTCATTGATCAATTGTTATGCCAAGGATCCGATTGGTCAATGGCAATACATAAGGACATGTGCATAAATTAATAGATCCAGGAGACAGTGAACTATGGACTCACTTCTTGACTCTCTGGGACACTGGTCCGGTCCTATCAGGGAAGAGATGTGAGAAGTAGTTCTCGACGGACTCGACGGTCAGTGCTTGCTGGAGGTAGGGCAAGTAGAGTGGGTGTCGGGCGATCACTCCTGTATCACACACAAGAGACATTATCATCAATGATCAAGGGATCTTTCCACAACGCAATCCTTACACTACAACACTATACTGAATGGTATAAATTAGCTGCTGAATCAATTAGAGTTAAACCATTGTGAGTGGCCATGGTCCCTGGGTGAAGAATAAAGACAGATAAGCCGCAGTATATATATCCCAGGTTCAGGGTTATTAAAATATCTTGGATAACTTTAAGCTCAGCACCTTATTAATTATGAATTGGAACCAAAAAATAAAACATATCAGCAAAGTAATATTTGTGTTTAACAAAAAATGTCACAAGTTATTTCATGAATCCAGAACCATGTAAAGCACTTCATGTTGGATTGTGGAGACTTCTTTAACCCTAGCACTCCGCTGGAATCACGTTTCTTGCGGTGCCATTAAGTGATAATAAGCACCCAGGTAATGTTGCACGCTCTTCAATAATTCATGATACAAAATCACAACTATGGGGATTAATATAGTCACAAAGATAATAGCTACCACACATTAAAGTCAATATCACACTAACACCTACCGATATTACAGTTATTGCCCTTGTCCCCACTGCGAGTGTATGCGAGATCCTCCAATCGGAATGTGTAGTTTCCCCGAGGCAGATCTACACTGGAGCTCTCATCCTCCGTCTCCAGGGGATACGCTCGCTTCAGGTAGTCCTTGGACGGTACGGACGGGCAGGAGTACGTCTCTATATGCTTCCCGTTCATACTGATGTTGATCTGTATATACAATGATAATATATAACTCTAAGTCTCATTAAAAAATGCAGAATAGATTTTGAGATTGAGGTCAGAAACTGTTCTTAACCCCCATATGCACTAAGTTCAAAATATTTCCATGCAAACCAGAACAAATATTAAAATCAGAATATTCTAAATAGCAAAAGGCACCACTCCACCACTAGGTCTAACCACATACTATAAAGTTTTGTAAAATAATATTGAACAGTTTTTGAGATATGGCCCAGAAGCAAAAGCATTTCAGAATAACGGAATTACGGGCGTAGGCAAAAACATTACCGGTATGTCTCTCGCAAAGCTTTGCAGGGGGACAAACTTAGGCCAAAGCTCTGATCAAGCTGTCTTTGGTACTCAATGTGTAAGAAAAGCAAGATTTTCAGGATAACAACTTCTCGTGAAAGTACAAAACATTTCTGAGTATATGCTTATTAAATCATTATGGGAGAGGTGAGATATAACAACGTTTTCAGTGTCTGTTATGAAAATCTTATTCGAAATTTTATCCTAAGAATCAAAATGTGTCAAAACAAATTGTTTATGTAACGATTACTCTATGCCTGTAAGATTAATTTGGCATTCACAATGAATAAAAACTCATACCAGCTTACATTGAAATTGTCTCGAGGATATAAGAAAGAGAAAAGCTTCAACACAGGCGATCTGAAAAGAGTAAAGAGACAACTAGTGACTGTCTGAGACACGGACATGAAGAGGATGTTTTTCATTGACCAAACAATACTGAACAACTGCCTTAAGTAGTTGAAAAATTTTAATTCCATATAACAACGAACAAAGAAGAGTAGAAAGTTTAGAAACAAGAACAGCTCCCAACTCCTGCTTAAAACTTAGGTCAAACAAACCTCAAAATAGTAAAGTGCACATAAGAAAATAGAAAAAGGATATAATTGTCTATTTAAAAGACTTACATTTTTGGTCGACCCCCGGCAATATTGCACAATCCTGGGGCTGAAAACGTAAAAGTAATGAGTTAAAGCAAAACAATAAGAGCATATTCTACCAGTCAACCAATGCAACTTGCCGAACTTCTTGAAGACTACACTTATCATTTTTGGTTATTATCTGAAAAAGTTCAATAATTTCATTCTGATACTTTCAGGTCCACAATTCCAAGACAAAAGGTGTCTCAACCAATCAGAACTCTCCACCTACCCATGCCAGTTCCAGCTGGCGCTACCTCCCGACTGAAGAACTCCAAAGCTTTCCTCTCGGCGTGGTGTACAGCCAGCCACATCACAGCCTCTCTCACGTCCTGAATACAAAACCATAATGTCATGGCCATAGAAACTTCTTTTATCATGTAAAGTGGCATTTATTTCTTAAGAAGATTGTTTAAAATCACATCTTGGTTGATTGATAATGTCAATCTATACACGTAAAGGAAGTTTGTCAGCAGCTAATCAAAACATAAGTATGATTGATGTATAATCACCCAATCAAACAAACAATTTCAAACTATAATTTAACACCTCTTGCCTCTGGCTATGTTGTACACAATCATGCTGTTGAAAGGCATTTAGAAGTGAAATTAGGAATAAAAACAAGACTTCTGGATACAGCTTTCAGACTATGTGTTAATCTATGTGCTATGTGCTAAGAAAAATTCATACTAAAAAAACATGGGTGCTACTGTCCTGAATTCAAACGTAAAATTGCACCCAAAGCTTACTGACAAACAACAACCTTGTGCCTTTAAACACTGGACTGAGTTACCTTTATGACTAAAGGTCACCTTAGTGTTTCGAGCAACAGGACCCAATCTCAACAGTTGCCAAACCCCTAGCCAGCAGAAAATCAAGGACGTCATAATTCAAAGTCGAAAGTGCTAACCACTGTGCTATCCTGCCTTCTTACTAAGAACATCAATGATACATTGTCAGATAAACAGGGTAACTGAATCGTACCAGTGAGGGTTTAGCGTTGGCTCCGTACATGTGGTCCGTACTGTACACCTCCATGTTCACATCGCTGAAGTCTTCCAGGTGCAGCTGGTGGAATATCCTCCTGCATCTGTGAGAGTACATTACATCTGTGAGAATACATTACATTCATGAGAATACATTACATCTGTGAGAATACATTACATCTGTGAGAATATGTTACATCTTTGAGAATACGTTACATCTGTGAGAATACATTACATCTGTGAGAATACATTACATCTGTGAGAATATGTTATATCTATGAGAATACGTTATATCTGTGAGAATATGTTATATCTGTGAGAATACGTTATATCTGTGAAAATACATCTGTGAGAATACATTACATCTGTAAGAAAACATTACATCTGTGTGAATACATTACATTCATGAGAATACATTACATCTGTGAGAATACATTACATCTTTGAGAATACATTACATCTGTGAGAATATGTTATATCTATGAGAATACGTTATATCTGTGAGAATATGTTATATCTGTGAGAATACGTTATATCTGTGAAAATACATCTGTGAGAATACATTACATCTGTAAGAAAACATTACATCTGTGTGAATACATTACAACTTTGAGAATACATCTGTGTGAGTACATTACATCTGTCTGATGTCTGATGCACGTTTAAATGAACTGTTTGCATCGGTAACATCAATATAAAGAAGGCTGTAAGTCCTATCACTAACCTGGTGAGTACAGCGTTGGCCGTTTTCTCTACTTTCTCTGCTGCCCTGGGTCCCCCGACAAATACAACAGCTGTGGAGCGGAAACCAGCCATATAGGTCGCACTGACCTGCAACACATTACACACGGAGCTCTTGACACTCAAGTCGCTGAATCAGCTAATTCCCAGCAATTTTGTGCAACAAATATAGAGGAATTTAAACTCATCAACGAAGGGGAAAATTTGGAATTGACCACTGTACTGGACGTCCGTAAACTTTTCATACTTTAGCTGTTTTATTAGTGTCTGGACAGCCAATTTAAAAGAATCATAATTCATTAAAGAAGAGAACAGTCTTGGATAGGCCACTGATTAAAGATACGCTATCCAAGATTATTCCAAGACCTGCAAGTCTCTTAAACTTCTGGCTGGGAAGTAGGGCTGTGTACTTGAGTTCGAACCATCTATGTCCCAGCAGCTCATTTCTATTTGTAACAACCGAATTTTTAGAAATATAGGCCCCATTTAGATAGTGAACAAATGTAACATTGCAATATAAAGGATCACACTATCTGCAAAAGTACAAATTCTTCTACTTTTTTCAGATCGAAACCCATGCAGAATGTGCACCAACACTCCCAGAGTCTGGTAACGATTACAGCACTGACTGTCCTAACAGCTTACCCACTGGATCACTGGGAAATTGTACAACTGCAGACAGTGTGTTCCCAAAACTAACAATGTAAAACCAATAACAACTACACAAGCAGGTGTAGCATAGTCCTCACCTTGTACTCGCCGGAGGGAGGGTTGCCCCGCGCCCCGCTCACATGCACTGTGTTCTCTCCCACCTCATCCAGAGTGACGTTACTGAAGTCACACACCACGTCAGGTAGGAAATAGTGGGAGGGGTCGCCGATCTCATACAGCAGTTGCTCGGATACAGTTGCCTTGGATACCAAACCTCCGGTATGATGGGGTTTTGTGATTAGAAACTGGCCATCTTCACCACACTCCACTATAGGGAAGCCAATGTCGTCCCTGTAATGTTTAAAGTACAGGTTCAGTAAAATAAAAACACTCATTCCAGTTACCATCTCAAACACTGCCAATAGGTTATTTCCACTAGAGAATACAGAGGATATCCTAAGTGCTCACCATGTTTGGATGGAGTGCCAGTCTGTGAAGATACCGCCAGTAACCTGAGCTCCACACTCTATGAGGTGACCTGCAAGGCTGGATAGAAACCAACTTGTTAGATCCTTTGACAAATATTCCTTAATGCTGTCCATTAGAGAATGATAACCATTAGCAGTGGACTCCAGAATATTCCAGAATATTTCCCCTTGTCAGAATGCTTTGGCACTCATTATTTCAGCAGAGATAGGACAACTCACTAATGACAACTATAAATATTGTAAGGATGTGCATCACTTACTCTCCCTTTATTGTTTGAGAAATCTGCACATTAAACATTATCTATATTCTATATCAGTTAATTCTTACACTTTTGGCATCACACATTGTATCTCACATGTATACATACTCACACATTTGTTCTTTAAACTCACACATTGTTGAAAATGCTTTTAAAAATCTTTAAATGCCATAATAATCAGCTAAAACTCATTTTCAGTTGACAGAATATAATAACATAGTTTTGTCCCCTGCAACCCCCATCAGATCTTGTTCTTGACCAGACTTGGGGTTGCACCCATGAAACTTCCCCACATTGACCACTATGATGTTACAATCTAATGTTAATGTGATGTTACAACTTTAACTCCTACCTGCCAGCAGCCAACAGATCAAACTGGTCCAGGGTCCAGCCAAACTGAAATATAGTTACTTTGCTACATTTTGAGTTTGTTTGTTATTATTGGGAAATAGGTTTTTCATATTTTTTATAACAAAGATAAATTTCTCATACTTTGATAGACAAATCTTAGTTAACTCAAGAGTTATCCCCCTTAGACCATATGAACCATGTTTCACTTTCTATGCTATACATTAACTTGTCATCTCATCAATTTCCAAAGAGAATGAGTAAATATTTTTTCATCGTTTGAAAAGTTTTTAACCAAAAATGCTTTGGGTACAATTTGAAGAATGCAAAAGGATTTAGTTTTGTTACTCACTGTTATTGTATTATATCTTCTGTGGGTTTAATGTTTGTGTTTTCACGAAAAAAGATTATGAGCTAATATTACCTGTATTCACCAAAAAGATGAGTAAAAAGAAATAAAGACAAATGTGATGATATTGTTAATTTGTTGTGTAGGTATGAAATCTTAACAACTAATGGCATAATATCTCATTGTTAACTTCATCAGAGATCAGAAAATATATCCGATCATGATTACATTATTCGCTACTCACCGAATGTACCAGTGGTGCAAGTGCTAGAGCACTGTCAGTACACCGACCCGTCACCACGATGTCCGCTCCATGGTCCAGGGCTTTTGCTATTGGACCACATCTGTTGCGTCAACAAATACTTGAAAGTTGAGATTAAAACGCATGTCAACATAACTTCAGTTTAGAGACTCAGTACAGTAATAATAATGCATATTTATTCCACTTCAATATCCATGGTTGGGGCTGTGTCTATTGTGATGATTGTAATTTCATTTGAACAATATAACAAAAAAATTGTGTTCTCACAGAATGATATATTAACTAAAGGAATTAATGCAAGATAAACAAAGTTAAATGGCAAATGATATTTACCCAAGATAGGCATTCATGCTGTGTATTGTCTTTGGGAATGCCATTCCAGAGTCCATTTCAGTAAGATCAAGTTTCTTGAGATCAGAAATCTGAAAAAGATATCCAATTTGAACAACTTCTGCAGAACTTCATTTATTAGGTAGACCAAATCATCAAATATCAGCAGAAAAAAAATGTCAATATGGATAGTGCTAAGACATGTTAAATTTAGACAACTGAAGTTACAATATACTTTCATTGCTAGAAGTTAAAAGAGCAATTTCAAGTGTTAACAAATAATCCAAGAACTGACCGTGGGCATGAGGTCGTCTCCTTCTACAACTGCGATGTTGAGTGAGACTCCAGCCTTGGTACACACTTCCTGCAGAGCTCGCGCACACCCCAGTGGGTTAACTCCTCCTGCATTGCTGATTATCTTGATACCTGCAGGAGAAACAAGATTAATTTCATAGGTATTTGGTGGATAAAGATTTGTCAACTAACACAAGGACTGAGGGCTATACTATAGTTATATCATTATGTTTCCTTCCCTTTGGGTTCATCGTCAAGAGGATCTTCTGTTATAATTTGGTGTTTCTGACAGTGTGGAAAGTGGAAAGGTAATTCTCAACACTCTTAACTGTTGAATTATCAGTACCATCCCATTCTGAGAGGCTATTTTACAGGAATCATAACACAGACTTCACCAATGGTTGAAAATAGACTGGTAAATTGGTATAATTTCAGAATTACATTTAATATAGTTTGATATTTCATATCTGATCATTATTTAAAGAAAGTCTCACCTTTTTTCTTGATGTCTTTAATGAAAGGGGCCATCGACACTTGGACAAAGTCAGGAGCATAGCCAAGGTTCTGCAACACATTTAGATATTTCGTAAGTGTACAAAGTAATGAAGATACAATAATAATGTGAATCAATGCATTTACGTATAAATAGGTTAAACATCATCTTCCAAAGTGCGTTCATCTTGATCAAATAAAGAATTTCAAATGCCTCATATGATATGAGACTTTTTAAAGAACAAAAGAACAATGCAGCAAAACATTGAATAATAAGTCTCCAGTCTCTGCATCTACACATTGAATAATAAGTCTGAAAATACAGCAATTTGTCAACATTTGTCAGAAAAACAAGACATTTGGAAACATCATATGTACGTTTTTTTTATTTTTAAGGGAGGTTTACAATACACACAAGCCTAGAAATTGACAATAATGGAATTCAGGATTATGATGATGTATTTTCAAATTTAATGTTACTAACTGGGTCTTTCCTCCTGCCAGCAGTCAGGAGCGACATGGTAATCTCAGAGAGGTAGTCGAAAATTATGTAGTCAACTTTGGCGCCATAGATAAGTTGGGGAGCTGAAGAGGAAAGTATCAAACTCTATTTCATGAAACATTAAGTCGATTTACTGACTTAAATATTTATTATGTTCACTCCATTTATTGAAATGGATTTTTTTTAATAATTTTATTTCTTTTTCAAATACATAGACATGTATATGATCTTATATTCATAGTAAAACAGTTTATAAGTACAAACACATATTGGTACAGAACAACTGCAAAACAAAAATACAGGGATTCACTTAATGTTCTCTAGTTTCTTTTTAAACCTGGCATTTTACATTCAAGAAGTTGCAGTGAGTTTTAGCCTGTAAATAGATTATGGCATAAGGACCAGAATTTAGTGAATTTTGAATAATTGCAATCTGAGTAACATACGAGTTTGTCAATTTGGTAGCCATGTTTTAAATCTTGTTTTATAATATGAAATTGCGGTAAAGATCCTTTTAATTTGGATATGTATATGTTATACTTGACTGTTGTTATAATAAGGTTGAGAATCATATTTTGTCTTTCAGGATATCCGAGACATATATTGCATTTTGAAAGGTTCAATTTTGAATCTGTTTTTTGCTCTATCCGTGTCATGATTCTATCCTAGATGTTATTCACAATCGGACAATCATAAAATATGTGAACTAGTTTCTAAAGATACGTTACAGAAGGTACATTTGTTTGTGTCTTTCAGTTTCATTTTGATTTGATTAGTTTATCATTTTGAAAACAATTCCAAAATAATAACTTTAAACAGAGACTTATTTTAAAACAATCACATTTCTTTCAGATTTTTTATTATGAGGTCACATTTCACTTCTTTTCTTTCACCAAGATGTAAACAGTAAATTTCCTGAATGTAAATAACACTGCAGACTTCAAATCACTAAACATGTCATGAAATTAACTGGACATTAGATACATTTTATGCCACAGCATATTGTTTACTCATTTGTAAAGTGTTTTGCAAACATAAATAGTTTAGATCAGCACTGAAATTAGTTTGCAAAGATAAAAGGGTTACCTTGTTAATAGGAATTTTTATTTTAGATAATGTCAAATTTAATTTTAATCTCATATGTATGGATAACATATTTCCAGTACTGGTTTTGGGTCACAGACTCCAGACCCTAAAAATATATATAAGTATACCTTGCTATTATATGATATTATAAAGGTGGGACACGGTCAGTCATCTTGGATCCTGGCGTATGACCGGTAATGGTTAAATTGGTTTGATGGATGTATAAAATTCATAGATTCAAATTTTCCATTTCCGGTCCAATGCCAGGATCCAAGATAACCGACCTTGTCCCACCTACTCTCTGTTATATCTATATTGGTAAGTAGGTATCCCTTTATGCATTTTTAGGGTCTGACGCCTATAAATTGGGTTATATGATTTTTAAAGCATATCCTGATTCAACCAAATGGACCATGACTTGATCAAGAATAATATTATTAATAAACCTAAACAGGACTAAATCATTTAGTCATTTAGTCTAAATGCAAACATTATGGTAGTTTGAGATAAAAATAGGGCCACTGGCTCTGTAGCTCATCAGGCTTTATACATTAACTAATTCAAAATGTCAACTTCAAGGTGAGAGGTACAACAAATAGGAAGCACTTTAAATGGAGGAGATGAAATAGGTCCTAACCCCTCTGACCTATCTCTGAGGCCAGATATAAAATCCCCTTCAAATAAAGACACACTTGAACATTTAATTCATCACTGTTGTTTAATTACCTCCCTTTGAAGAGCACATAAAATCTCAAGATGAAAAAAGCTTTTGCGGTCATGACCTCTGTGACCCACATTGAGGTCATGGGGTCACGAAATTTAGAATCCCCATTGGCCAAGGAGTCTGCACACATCTTTTCAGCCCTCTAGACCTTTTGGAACTGGAGGAGAAGATGAAAATACGTTTTTAAGGATGTGACCCTGGTGACCCCATTTGGGGTCATGGCGGTCACGAAATCTACAATTTAGAATCCCCATTGGACAAGGAGTCTGCACACAAAATTTCAGCTCCCTAGACCAAGTGGTTCTGGAGAAGAAGATGAAAATGGGAAAAGTTTACAGACGGACGGACGGATGGACGGACGGACGCCGGACACCATGCCATGCCATAAGCCCACCGGGCCTTTCAGGCCAGATGAGCTAAAAAAATTAAATAAATGCTAACTAATTTAATGTAATGATTTTAGGCTTTTGAATCCTTTGCAGGCCAATAATTCTTATATATATATCATCGAGTTTTTTTTATAGTTCTGAGAAGGTCTATCTGAGTATCTATCTTTCTTTTTTTGGCATTACATGAAATGAGAAAAACACTGTCTTTTTACTCATGTTATAATGTTGAAATTATATAACATATATGTTAGATCAAGAAAAAATAAATAACTTATCATTAAACTGATCAACAATGACTTGCTTCACTTCTCAGTGTTTCTTCATATTTTATTAATGAATGTACATTATTTTTTTCTAATTGTCAAATTGGAACTCCCAAAAATAGATAGACTTACAATGTTTCAAATGGACTGATATAAATAACTTAAATGTATTAACATGAATGTCCACTGAAATGTGTTTCTCGATAGAACCCTCCCTTTAATTAGAAAACAGCTGATGCTGAGCTTGCTGGGCCTACTGCAGTCACTAACAAACTTTGATCCCTGGCCTGAGCAGGCACTTGTCAGATATTCAGAGTAAACATACCGGCGACAGCCGTGTCACCCCAAAATCCACTCGCGCATCCTATTTTTACTGTTTTCCCTTTTAATTGTTGGCTGTAAAAACGTTTAGTAATGTTGTCATCCAATACATGGGAAGTACAAGGCCCCGTTAATAGTCGATTCAAACGGGAAAGCCTACGAAAACAGACCAAGACAGCCATGTTGTTCTTTAGTTTACACACATACGAATTTCCTTACGACTAATTCGGATACTAGTTCTACCAATGAACGTCTATTAGCAATTTTATTTGTTATCATAAATTATAGAATTGACCAACTTCAGGAGAAATATGTTTAATGTTTGAAAATCTATGATATAACAAAGATAACGAGAAACACTTAGGTGAGAGAAAGAATACTTGATCATGCTCGTAATATATTTTGCATCAGCTATCTGCAATTGTACACTTGTTTGTACTTTTTTATGGACAATTCCCTTGAGGGATTAAACCCAGGCATCAACCACCAAAACTAACAGTACCGACAGCTTATTAATTCGGCCACACAGACCCTGACAACATCAAGGTCCAACATTCAGTGCCCCTCTGGTAAGTACACTCCCAAACATGTTCCTGTGCTCTGTAGTAGGGACAGTCCAGAGAATATCTATCTGTCATAAATCGACAAAAAAAATTAAGATTATTCAACCTCTCTAAAGTTGCATCCTCTTTTTGCCTTAACGAAATTAAACATATCGTTTTTTAAATTCATAAATGACAATGCAAACTTATCAATATTGGTATTATTTTTTCCTGTGCGTATGCAACTAAAATTGCTATGTTAATGTATGTCAACAAGAAGCAGTGTACCGTATTTCCCCTTATTGGCGACCCGGCGCTTATTAGAGGAAATACGGTATACAATTAATTTGGAGACAAGCTAGCACACAATGTAGATTGGTAAATTGGTAAATACAAAAACGATACCAGTGATTTTTTTTGTTTTTAATTTCGCAAGAGGAGGCTTTATTGCTAGTTTGTTCTGATACATTAAATACACCAGATTTAGATCGATCACGTGCCTGATATAGACTTTGTCGACCTATATTATTATCGTGATTATATGTCTGCTTCACTTAACTTTTACATGTCTTTAGACGTCTATTATGTGGGAGTCTACTAACTTAACTCCTCACTAAATCCGACAAGTGCCCTCTTTTTCTGGTACACATATCGTGTTTCTGGTAAGAATGTGTGTTTGTGACGTTTCGCAAAAAATAATAAACATTAAACCTTTGATGTGACATTTAATGTCACAAATCATGTGAATTTATTATTTTGTGGGTATTTCTTCAAAAAGTGTTGTGTGATTTCTCCTTGTACCTATTTGTAACAGGATTTCTCAAATAAAATACTAATTACAAACAAAACATATTCTAGTACCTGTTTAGTTTGGTATGTCTTAGAATAACAGTTCATAAGGATGTTGAGTAAGGCTATGTGGGTCTAATGGACGTGATTAGAACGGCTCAGCCAGGTGTTTCTCATGATCAACGATATCCTCAAACTGCTATCGCCCATATCTTATGTAACATTACAAAGTTAAAGGTTTTCTCACTGTATGTTTTCGTAGCAATCACATTAAATCAGGTGTTTGGCAGAATGCATCACCTCACTAAAACAACAATGTAATGTTATATTACTGTTATTTGTAATATAAATTTAACGTTAACTACAGACAGACCATAAAATAAATGTTATGGCCTCTGCTTTAGAACATTTGAAATAATTAAACAATACTGGAGTATGTGTTGAACCAGGGACTTTCTATACAGAAATATGTATAGAAAGTCCCTGGTTGAACCTCTTAGATAGAATGCGTTTAAGGCACATTAGTTCAGAAAATTAAAACCGTAGGAAAACTATTCTAAAAGTTATGCATGTTTAAAATCCAGGGGTTTTTAAAATATATATAACATGATAACAGATAATAACGTGTTACTCTAAAGGGACTTTACATCAAACAGAGCAGGACATACATATAGGCCTACACTATATGAATATGGCAAGTTACATAGTACATTTAATTTTGTTTAAATAGTTTATTTTTTTTAAAGTGTCACGCCCTGTGTACAGAGTCCGGCCTACACGGCCTATTAAAATGCAATAATAAAATCCTTAAAATAATAGATAATATTCATAATGTATATATATACGCATTTACCATATACAATGAGTAATATTTAAACACAGACATTTATCACTGATCTCGTTTATATCCAAGATTATATATGATGGATACTGTCTATGAAATGACAAATATTATGACAATTAACAGCAAATATTTGTATATCGAATCGACGAGCCAATGCCCATGTAACTTTATAAAACACTTTGCCCGAGGCAATAATTTCAATAGCTTAATCCAAAAACAAGCTGCTAAGCTATATTTAACCCCGGGACAGCATTTTCTTAGTGTGAGACAAAGAAAAGAAATTGAATACAGCAGGGATTTATTCCATCAATGTATTGAAAGATATACCACGTCGACAGTAATCGCAATGTCTTCTCACGGAGTGCTCATTAACATGCATTATACTAATTGTGTTGTAAAGAAAATAGTTTTGAGTACGTCGACGTCTCAGTGCGCATGCCCGGTCACATGACCGACAAAATTGCTTCTGCAATATGGAGGACAGTGTACGTCAATATATTAGGAAGGGATGAGGAGACAGCAGTTTGGTCCTTGTAGGTCCTCAAGGGGAGGAATGTGACTTATGTCATTTGATAAACAACCTTTCCACCTTTCTTTTTAACAAACGTTTATCCCCCGATCATTCGCAATGGCTGACGTGTATGGAACTGGAACTGAAGAGGGACATGTCATGTCTGAGAAGGTGTCCTCTCTGGCAGCCACTGTTTATAAAGAGTTCGAACGGATGATGAAGAAATACGATGAGGATGTTGTGAAGGGACTTATGCCACTGATTGTTGGTATTCTGGAAGGTTTGGACAATGCCTATGCAGAAAAGCAGGAAACTGACGTTGAATGTGAGCTGTTGAGGGATGATAATGAACAGCTACTCACTCAATATGAGAGAGAAAAACAACTGCGAAAATCATCAGAGCAGGTTTGTGACTGTACTTCTAATCACCCGCTGTTCATCATGGTCAATAACAACAATCAGCCTTGTCAGCTTCTTTTCACACTTCAACTGAAATATTTATTTTTAAGAAACTAAGTGCATGCCATTCAAACAGATCAAAGGACATCTAATGTTATCTCCCTTATTTGTTACTTCTAAATTCCACAATTTATCTTTTATGAGCAGTGTTATGGTAACTATGCAGCTTAGAATCCAATCCCAAGATTATGACCCACTTGGTCATGTGATAATGAGGATAATGTTTTTGCATTATTGTTGTAAAGTCACCAAACTCTCTGAATTAAGAGCAAAATATAAATATTATTATTATTGGTTTATAATAGCATTTGGAATGAGTAATATAAAAACTTATAGTGTGGATGTACATCTACTACATACAAATAGTAGTATACATATACATTGCATATTGAAATGCTTTTTTAGTGAGATATTAAACAAATTAGTTACAAGGAACCAAATCATTTATTATCGATAACTTAGTGTATTTTATTGATAATTGGAATGTATTTTCATTCCATTTATCTGCTTGCATTGTAACCTGTCTACCATTTTGTTTAAAGTCGCAGTAAATTTATTTTAATTTTTGCAGAAATATCTGGAGATGGAAGATGCAGTTATGGGAGAAAAGAAGGAACTTCAAGACAAAGTGGAGAGTTTGGAATCCATTGTCCGAATGCTGGAACTCAAGTCAAAGAACGCTGCTGATCATGGTAAGATAACTGAAATTCACTACAAAACTACATTAACATTAACTGAAATAACTATGAGTAACTGTCAACTTTCCTAATCAAATTTGAATTAAAGGTACTAATTTACCTTGATTGGATGCTGAGCATTAAGCATACACAATTATGCATTTGTTCTTAAAATGATATCAGAGAAATTATTAAGATTTTATTTAATTATATTTGACCCATTATAATTATGAGTTTATTATGTCCCCAGCTGTTCCTATTATATTTAGTGATCATTCATTTTTGGTTTTTTAACTCATTTCATTCTGCCAAATTTATTGTGTAACTATTACAAAAATGTATAAAATATTTCCATTTCAGTCTCACGTTTAGAGGATAAAGAAGCAGAAATGAAGAAAGAATACAACAAACTTCATGAGCGTTATACAGAGGTTGGTTTCATATTGTTACTAAAGTTTATATCATTTTAAGCGGTACTTAAATTTATGTTATCACATATGTAAACTGATTAAACATGACCAATGGTATGGAATATAATTAATGGTGTAATAATTTTCAACAGGTCTGTCATCTAGATCTATATAAAAAGTATTTTTTGTAAAAATAATTTGTCTTTAAAATTCTTAATTTTATTTTGATAAAGAGAGTCTTTGATACTCTATTTGTATTAAAATTGAGTATGTTTGTACTTGCAGTTGTTCAAGACTCACATGGATTACATGGAAAGGACGAAGATACTCATGGGAACAGACAAACTATCCGAGATGTCGTCCAACAGTCCACGAGTCAAGTGAGTAGAAGCTTTTCTCTTTGTTTGGTTCCAAGAGGCATGTGTCCGTAACTTCTACAATGGTATGAGAACTCCTTCTAGGATTTAAATAAATATCCTGTATCCTTTGAAAAACAATTAGGAACCATTGGCTCTCATCATGTTAAAGTGTTTGGTATCTGTTTTGGTAAATGAGCCTTGTTAACATCCAAATGATATATGATGTTTAGGCACTTTATAGTCAATACTTTATAAAATGATTAAAAAACTGAACACTGGTATATTTTTTGTTACAGGGGTGGATTCCAGCTGCCATCTTTACGGCCAGTCAGTATGTTTGTGCAGGGGTCTGGTGAGACCCTCATCAAGAATGACGGGAGTCCCATGAGTTTTGATCTCACCTCGCCCCAGAGTGGTAGAGACTCTAACGTCAGTATCAAGAGTGAGCTCAGTGACCTTGACTCCCCTGCCGACCCTGGAAAGATGACCCACGATAAGGAACAGGTCACGGATAACATCAGTGTTGCCGAACGGAGCACCACAACAGGAACAAGTAGGAATTGTGTTCATAGTTGTAGTCCGGTTGCAGTTAATCTCCCTTGTAACCAGAATTGTGTGAAAAGTAGAAACCCTCTTGTAACAAGAGTTGCAAAAGACACTTGTCGATCTATCCCCTCTAGAAAAGTTCCCTCTAGTTGCAACAAGTTCCCTACAACTGATCAGCACTTTATTTCAACCCCTGAAAAGGTTGCCTTTTCAAAACACTACTTCACCCCTCTCAGAGAAACTAGAAATTTTAAAAGGAACTTAAGCCCTTTGGCTGTAGAAATGGCAGAACTTGGATGCAATTTCTCCACCCCGATAAGGAACCGCTCTCCAAAATGCAACCTCACATTTGTAATGGACAATGATCCCCTGAAATGTAGCCCAGTCACAGTGAGAATTGCAAAATTGTGTTCAGAACAATCCAAACCACGTAGGAACCGTTCTCCAAACTGCAGACGGTTGTCTATAAAGAACAGTGACCCCCTGCATAAAATACAAATGTGTTCTGCGAGAAAAAAGACAAAAGTTGTAAAGTTGCATCAAAAGCATTACAAAGCTGCCTCTTGCCCTTATGTTTCTCCCTGTTTTGCTTATGAAGCAATGCCATTCTCCTCAGGTATCGATCATCTCGACATGATCCTTGCGTATCAGTGAATAAAGTTCCAGTGGATGTTGTGACTTCATGATTTGCCTTCATTGTTGTTGTTTTTATTCATTTGTTTTGTTTTTATACATCATACTAACATCTTTTGCATGATTTCTTCACTTTATATCTATTTCTCTGCTCAATCTTGAAAAACCTTGCAGTTACTATTTTGCATGAACCATTTCTTTCGCTGTCTTCCCTCCTTGTTTTATGTAGCCGCTTACCTCTCCTTGGCTTTGCTAACTATCATCCCTTGCCTCAATTAACTGTGTATTTACAGAAATTAAATTCCCTTAATCTTTATAGAAATATCTCTCAAAATGTCTCGTAAGAATTCTGAATTTCTCTAAGATTTTCTGTCTTGTACTGTCTGTATCCTTATGCAAATTCTATCACTCGCTCACTTGTTCATGTTGTTATAATGTTGTAAAACATGAGCTTTCATCCGCCAGAAGGATTTTTAGGATAACAAATGATATGAAATAAAATATAACATTGTCCTTGTACACACACCAAACACATTTGTCCTTTGTTTTTGTTCAAATGGAGTGAAGTATTAAACAGTTTACAATATATATAATGATGTCGAATCACTGTAAACTGAACGACTTTGACACAATTTATAAACAATGGCTTGAAGCATTTTAGTTGCAATATTGAGACAAAGAGTATTATTAATAATGACCGTGTTCTAAAAAAAAAAACCCCGGATATCTGATCTCTTATTTGTGGTATAGAAGCCCAGCTGCAGAGGGCAGGAGGAACTGTAGTACAGCTCAACCACTGCAGTAGTGTCAGACAGTACAAGTCCTACATGTCCAACAGGAAATGTTTATCACACAGATAGCTGTAGTTGTAGTGAATCTAGTAGTGTATTGTATCCTTACAGTGGAGGAAGATATTGGAGTGTATTTTTATTATGACATTTAGCATTTTGACCTGGAAATAATGGTTCAGATGATTTAATTTTCAACACAGGCCTATACTTTTCCATATACCTTTATTAGTTTAAACATATTTGATTCATAATAAAATGGATGGGGAACAAGTTATCGAACTTAGGAACCCCTCTCCTTTGAATATCCTCAACCTTTGTTGAACGTAATACAAGGCACTGAAAACAGAGAGACAACATGAATAACAACTTTTAAATTTTGATACATACAAGTGCCAACTACAATAACGATCTTTGTTGTTTCGATGAAAAAAAAGCAGATTGATATATTGGCTCTGTTAGCAAAATTAAAACATTATGCTTGGCTATTGAAATTTAATGATTGATAGTCTGAAAAACTGGTTAAATTTTCAAACAATTTGATCATGTAGATTTTTTTTACCTAATTAGCATGTATTTGGGCAATAATTTCAGAAATACACAAGTCTGAATGGCTAGTATTGTATATATTTAGTATGATAAAGCCAAAATGGAATTGTGAAACAGAAGGCTGATTGTTAAGGATGGTATGTGATATAAAATATGAGAGTCTGAACAGTCGGCTATCTGCAGGGCTCTTAGTTATCAACAAACAGATCATGGTGATTGTAGCTTGATGATGAAATGATTTCGAAAATTGAACTCCAAAAAATTGTAGTCTTTTTAGATGGTAAAAAGAATTGCTCTCTAAATTTTAAATGATTTAATGTCATTTAGAACGGTCTGCAGATTACCGACGGTACGTGTTACTTATGATTATGAAGTTGTAATTATGTGTAAGGAGTGGATGTAAATGTAAACTAGTAATGGATATAACAAGGTTACATTGAGGATAACACTACCTTCAATAGTACAAATTATTTTTTCGGGCAACTATTGCGAGTAATAACCGTACCAGCAGCATACCATATGACTATTTCGCCTCCACATAAATAATGGATTGTTCCCTCTGATTTTGAAACCAAACAAATCATTTAATGCCTTACAATTTGTTCTCTAAATGTCTTTCAAAGAGTCCCTGGTCTGTGTTAATCTTCATTTCTTGTATAAACTAGAGCCTTGTATAATGATGAAGTAACAAGGATTAGGCTGGAGATGTCAAAGTCCAGGTTGAGGAGACTAATTGAGGTTTATTAGGTCAAGGGGCGTGTCCTACCCTTCAGGGGTAACTGTCCAGGAATGTTTTACTAGATCAAAGTAGCTCACTTCAACAGGTGTGGGATGTAATAGGTGACTTGATTAAAAAGATCAAATGTTGATTTCACAATTGAAATTTCAATTTGAGTTGAAAACCCCGAGGGCATTTGGAGAAATTGATATTTAAGCTGTTTTCCCAGTAATCAATTACATCATAGCTTCTTGGGGAATCTTAAAAGCACTCATAATTTGTTTTGGATCATGATGAATTCGCATTCTTCATGTAGTGAAATTAGATAATTTGTTACTGCTTTTGAATAGTGTTCATGGATGTTCATCACATCATTAATTTCTGCCATCTTGTCAAGTTAAACAGAATAATTGAACAGTGATTGCGGATCTATCCTCACCTGTCTTTACATAACAGTAATATCAGTATATTTAGCTTAGTTTTCATTAATATCACTGGCTCATATTTTGAATCCTCTTCAAAGAAATTGGATAACTAAATGGTGTTTTTTATCATTAAACTACTACTAGAATCAAGAAAAAGAAGATAGTTTGGTTGTACAAGGAATTAATAATCCGTAACGATATTTTCTTTCTGTAAGCATATCTGTGAAGTGTGTCTAAACTAAGTTGATACTTATCCTCATTAGTTACATAATAGTTTTCTCAGCATTCTCAATAGCTGTGATTTTATCTTCAATTTGGGTGTAATGTTTTCCTTACCCCGCCAAAATTGATTACAAGGTGTTATCTCATTAATTGCATAATAAAAGTGTTGACTATTTTCATAGTAAAAAGGAAAACTTCCTAATTGTATTGATACTTTGCATTAAAATGTGTCTGTGTGGAAATGATAATTAGAAATTGCATAATTTGTTTGTCAAAGAAAGAATTGGTGTAATTGCTAATGCTTAATTGACATAGATTCAGTAGTGACTGCATTTTAAACCTTTCTCTTCTTGTTCAAAGTATCAGGCCAAAGACCCCATATTTGAAAAAATATTTAAGTTATTTTCATGAGAGCAATGCAAGCAGCAAACGTGAATTTTATCTTGCGGCAATATTATACCATGAAATAAGGGTCGAGGTGACATACTCTGAATCAAATCAGGGTCATTTATGTAAAGAATTTATTTATGAATGATTTATCCTCATACCACACTGTTAGAAAATGTCAAACATGAAAAACTGGGCCCTTTTTTTGCACACCAGCCAATTGTAGGTAATAAATGTAAAATAAGTATCAAAGTAACATACAAAAAAGCCAAATAAACATCCCTTAGTAAAAAAAAAGTCAACTTTTCTTTCAAAATTAAAAAGAGAAAGTTATTGATAGTGTATGGTTTGATTTAGTTTCTGGCAGGTAATTGCCTATATGTGGAGAGCAAAGGAGCGTTATATCTCTTTCTGCCCTGCAATGAGAGCTTGATATAATTACATTAGTCGTATCACCACCGCCGACATCATAATAGATTCAGTGGAGAGTAATTACTGTGTACTCAAGATGGTTTGTCGTCTGTTACCATGGTTTTGTCAGCTTCTGGTAACTTGGTTACTGAATTTTGTATGTTGGCATTAGAATAGAGTTTCATGACATGTTTGTATATGTTTCCATGGTAATTGTTATATTAACTTGGTTGCTTCATTTTGTTCTTGATGATGCATCAGTTTCCTGAAAAAGACAAGTTTGTTGTTACAATGGTATTATACTTTAATCAAGTGTTTTGGTGACAATCACGAACATGTTCCATGACAGATGCTGAATAAACTTTAACTAGGTAACATGTTTTACTTTGGTGGCAGATCAGTTTCCTGTTTTTGTAAACTTTTGGGGACTTTAGGATATTGTCTCGTTGATATTTATGGAATACCATGGGTGTTAAATTGTATTAATCTTTCAAAATATCTTGTTAGAAATATTCCCTCACACAAAAGAATCACATTTAGTAAAGTAATGACAATATGATCCCACAGACAGTTCCTAGGGGTAACGTCTGAATTATAATTATTGATTGCAAAATCGTGAGCAGAAATTAGCGGACATATTCTTATTGCATCATTTCTTGATCAGTGATATATGTCCTAGACAATAGATTTGATTTTCCCATTTCAGTGTTGTTCACTGTTATCCTTTGAGTATTTCCCGCTGAAGTGGCATTATTCAACAATCCAAAATGTAGTAAATGTCCTCCCGGTTCTCAGTGACAAATGATTTCAGTAGTTATCCTGTTTTACCATTGACTGTTCAAGAGTGCTCACAACAGGAAGTTTTGTGCTACCGGACAGACAACTGCTTTACATGCTATGACTAATTGTCTCACCAAATTACTCCCTGGCTGATTGAGGTTCCATTTTGCGATAAGTTAAGTTAATTGAATGGGTGTGGTGCACTTCCACATCTTGACTAGGTCAGACTGATCTGTAATAGAAGAAAATTGGTGAAACATGTCATATTTTCTCATATGAAACCAAAGGGAACATTTCTTGGTTGAATCATTGACAGATATGTAGTTTCCATTCTCTTTCATTTGATTTGCTAAATTCAGAATGTGAAAACAATTAATTTTAAAAGCTGGTTAATTTTGGAGACTGCAAATATGGTCATACATTGTCTCAACAATTAAAATAATTTTGAGCAAAACCATATAGACATTTGATTGTATTAAAATCAGGAAGGCACTGGAGAGAAACATACATACCTTAGTTGTTTCTGTTGTGCAAGGAAGAGCATTTGATCTGTTGAAGATTATCAAGATGTGGTCTTTTCAGCGTGAAAGTATCTCAAATGGTTTCAAATGCAAAGTGTCTTTACCCACTCCCAAGCCCTTTTATTGCTCTTTGTTGGACCTCGCATTTGATTGGTTGGTCAGAGTAGAGAGAGAAATTTCATTGGTTGATGGCACATGTTGATAATCTATTAGCTTGAGTTGTTACATAATCTTCTTAAGCTTTGTAGATTGGATTGACAGTCTTGTTACAATCATTACAATGAATTCAAGAACAATGACAAAATACATGATCAAAATGTCTTTTAGAAAATGCTTCAAGCCAACGTTTATATTTTGTGTTTTCAGCCACTTATTAGAGAAATCTAAATGATGCAGATGCTGTTTGTAAAACAACATCTTTTATTGTTTGGGGTCTGGTTGTGGCCTGTGTGTGTCTTGTCACCTGAGAGAGGTTTAATATCATTATATATGAACATCTTGGGGAAATTAATCAAACATTTGCATTGTGAATAACTAATTAATAGGTGGTTTTAAAAAGGTTACACAATTTCTAAAATCAATCTTTAATTATCATAACAAATGTATCTGACCCAAAGTTGATATTGTATTGTATGTACTCTTCCACTTACTGTAATTATGTATGTGAAGGCAATACTTCAGGTGTTCAATATTTATTGGTAAACCACTGTATAGCCAGCCCTCTGATAGCAAACAGCTTTATGATATTATTCATGAAATCTTCCTCTGTATCCTTATCTCTGATAATGCATCTGCATGTCTTTTAATCCTTAGTTTCTCTTCCTGTTAATCCCAAGCAAATAATATAAGGCAATTACACTGTTTCAAAAATGTTTTTTTTGTATTTGTACAAATTTATACTGATTTTTCTTCTAAAACATCTCAAAATTCTGTTCAAAATTTTGATATATTTCATTTAATTTGGATCTTTTAGTTTAAAAATTTTAAGACCTTTTATTATTATTTTTAGCGAATTCAATTGAGTTCAAGCATTATACTGAAACTCTTATAAATACTGAATACTTCATTCTTTTATCATCAGTTCAAGCATTATATTGAGTTTAATCATTTTCGTTTATGTTGCTTTTACATCTGTTGCTGTTTGCTCGTCAGAAAAGCCATCCACCCCTGTGCCTCAAACCCCTGAACCAGTAGACGAGAAAGTACAACTGAGGAAAAAGTCAGATTCACAGGATAAATCTAGCTCTAAGGATATAGATAAGGACGAAAGTAGCTCAAAGAGTAGCTCAAAGGATGAGAGTAGCTCTAAGGATGAGAGTAGTGTGCAGGACAATAGTAGCTCGCAGGAGCAAGTTCCCCTTCCTTCCCCCGAGAGAAAGGGGGTAGAGCGATATATTTCGGAGGATATAGAAGATGACACCGACCTCGTTGGTGAGTTTAGGGATGGCAGCGGCCATTGTTGTTGATGATGCTGGTGGTATTATTGCTGGTGTGGCCCTATGTTGCTTTGTATTGTGTACTGTGATTCACTGAATGTAATGCAAAGATGTTTGGCAGTTTTTTGGCTTCTCTATTTTTAAAATCCCTTCCATCCTTGGCTTAGATTCAAGGGACTCGGAATTTGAAAACTTTGGTAGTTATGTAGCAACAAAATTTTTAATGTTTTCCTATTTTCTGTGAAGCAAGGATAAGATTAGAGTAGAGTTAAATAAAATTAATGAAACCTTTTTTAAAAAATAACTTATCATAGTGTCTTAATGTCGTGCTTGGTTTGCTTTTGCTTGTAAATGTTCATACTGTTCAGTGTTCACAAACTGTAATGAAATTTTATTAGCCTTTTTGTCCTCCTTGGTTAAATTTGAACAGCTCTTGCTATTGATATGTTCTGAGTCCGTAGGAATTTTCTTTTTATTTATTAAAAAAATGTAATTTATATTTTGTATTTGTCATAGGTTTGAATTTCACTGAATCACAGTATGCAAATATGTTGCATTGTTGATGAATTCCAAGTTTTTCAAAAGGTTTTGCCTCAACTAACAAAATGTTTTTTCCCTTTTTGCTGCTTTTGGAATCTCACCTTGTGGTAAGTGACATCGCACCTAGCTGAAGAACTGCTTACTGTGTGTTGGGTACAAGAAGAGACTACTACTTATTTTCTTGATTTACTTATGTTATATGGCCTACCTTGATTTGATGAAACATAGAATTTGTTTTCATTCCTCAACAACAGAAATAGAAATCTTTAGGTTTGACCGTGTTGTGTCTGAATTGATATTGCACTAGTAGTTATTGTTAACAATAAGATTAATGAGTTATTTTAAAATTGAAAAACTGAAATTTATTAGGACTTCTCGTAGTCTTGTTCACATCCACATTCATCAACAATAGAACACTGACATGTATCAGAAACCTGGTCCAAGTTGGGTAAAGTGACACTCGAGGCCGTATCGTTGAACTTGAGTAACTGAAATATTATGTCATGAAATTATATGATCATGTATTTATTGATTTTGTTTATTTTTAAAACACATGCATTCTGCTGAAACAAAGTTATTCTGTGACTATTGATTTTAAGTATTTTACGCTTTGACCCAAATTATCTCCGTTATTACATGCAGAACTATGTCACAAGTCACAAACGTTATTAGTGTTTTAGTTCAAATGTAATGAAAGCTGAACATTGAGTACTTATTATTTGAGCTGTAGATATTGATGGACTATCACATCAATCAGGTAGAAATAAAACAGGTAGGGATGCTTTAGTAGTTTATGAACCTTTATCAGGCTTTGAAGAAGTCAAAGAAAGGTTTTCTCCAAAACTGAAACTCAACTGAAATAGTTCATCAAATTGAGGTATGCATTAATCATATATTGAGATATTATTATTTGTAATGATCAAGTTGTAGAACATGTGTGTACACCTTGCAGGGTTGGGTGAAACGTTGCAATCTATAGTTGCATCTACCCCGGAGCTAGACGATGATTCTCTCACGAGTCCCGGCTCACACGGGAGAGGAGCTGCACGGTGAGACTTGTTTCATTCATAAAATTGTTTCAAATTCATGGAACATCAGTTTATTGTTGACTAGAGAATATTGGAAGGCATTCAATCTTGGCCCCATACAGGTTGCTATAAGACAATAACAGTAAGTTTTCCATAAATTTTACCCTCAAATTTTCCGAATTTTCAAGAAATGATCATGTTTGAAGTATTCTTGACGTATGTTTACTTGTCTTGTAAAGTCGCCATTGAGAATTATTTGGAATCAACTAATTCATCATCTTAAATGTCAAGTAAAGCATTTCAAAGAAAATATCCAATTTGTTTCAGAAGAAATGATCCAACGATATTTGACGAGTTGGTGGGTAAGGGTGCCGATATGATCGCAGAGGTGGACTTCGGTGGAGATATCACAGGTAAGGGGAGATGAGGGCAGACTCGTACAATGCATTGTGTAACTAGATACAGGTACTTGACTAACAGAATGAAGATGCTCTATGACCTTGAATCATCTCACTTGAAACTCTCCCTGGCATGAGACCTGTGAACGTCAGTAACAAGAGTAGATAATCTAGATACTTTTCAATACAGTGAGGCAAGCTTTATGAGTGAGTTGGACCATTATTATTGAAAACATAAAGCTGTCAATGTTTTAGAAGAAATAAAACACAGTGGGAAAATATTTAAAAATTGGACTCAAATGAAATTTAGCTATTTTTAAATTGTTTTTCGACTAATCAACATGTTTCAAATTGGTTATGTTTTTACGATATAAATGCATTTTGACATGTTCTTTTTTGATCTTGATAAAAGTTAAGGAAATGTCTAGAATCTATTATCATTTATATATCTCTGTTTCAAGTCTGGAATTTCAGCTCCATTTCGGAATCTAACTAGAAACGAAAATATCATTTTGAAAGAATCAAAAAGAAATTCAACTTCTGAATCCTTTATTCTACTCTACTCGTTCATTAACTCAACATGTAACTAACCAATTAACTAACGACAGGGCGGGAGGTGAACCCAGCCGAGTATGCCTCGTCCGGTGAGTCCCAGCATGCAACAGTGTGTCATGTGACCTCTAGCTTCCTGTCCCTGCAGCATTGCCATTCATTTCATTATCAGTTCTTCCATTGCTTTTAAGGACTTGGTCTCCTGTTCAGTTCCTGTCTAGCTATTATCATTTCAGAGATATGATGCAAACTTTTACTTTCAAACTATATTTCCTTTTAAACCATCTATTTATTATTATGGATGTTTTGTTAGAAGTAAGAAGTATTCTGTTAAAAATATTCTTAGAAAATACTTTCCTTTCAAAATCTCTATAATGTTAAAACAAATTAATGGTTTTGGTAACAATCGTTATTGTAAATATTTGCATCAATCTCAATAATCGCATTTTGTTATTTTGATAGTTTGTTGTCATTTTAGGTTTCATCTGCATAGTCTCTTTATTCATTTGTGACAAGTGTCTCCTATAATAACTATGCAATATATATTTATTTTGTAACCTTATCAGTCGCTTAACTTCAATGTTTAATCAATAAATAACATTGTTTAATGGTAATTTGCTGGAAACATAGAGTTAACACTAAATAACCCATGTCATTACGTGTGAGGATCCTGTAAGAATTTATTTTATGGAAGGTACAACTTTGGCTGATTACCTGTTGAGGAAGTAGGAAAAATATAAGCTTGATGATTTAATTAAATGTTTTGAAAAAATGTTAGCAAATGGACGATTTTGTCTGGGAATTTCAAATATTTGGCGCATAAATGAACAAAAAGTGTAGAATTTTAGTAACATCAGAACTATTATAGATATTATATTCTGTACTAAATTATGTGAGCATAACATAATTAATAAATATTAATGATTTGATAATAATCATTATAAAGAGTTATGAATGTCCAAATATAAATAATCTTTAAACCAAACCTATATGGGCAGGTGCATGGTTGCTTAGACTCATTTTATCTGTCCAGTGTTGCATGATCTTATAGTAACGTAACAGTTTGAATATTATTTTCATCAATTATTACTGAGAAATTTTGAGGTATGGTGAAGGCACTTTTATTACATTTGAATCAGATATTTTGATGTGAATCTTACTTATCCCTCACTACAGTTCAGTAAAGAAGCAGCTAATATGATTCAAATATCTAGGTTTATCAAATGAGAATACTGAACAATGCCAGGTGTTGAACCATTTTTATGAACATTTGACTTGTTTTATATCAATTGAGCAAAGAGAATTCAATACTCATTAGTTTCATAAAAATGGTATTACACAGGAAAAAGTTTAGCATTTCATTTAATTCAAGAATTGTTCTGAAGATTTAATGATTTTACATCTGACTCACCGACCGTTGAGACAGTTTAACACAGACATTGTGACATTTATGATCCTAATACACAAGTAGATTTATTTCAAAACAACTTCAATGAGTGAGAAATTAAGGAGAAAACCGAACAGTTGATATATCTAATTTAACCCTTACCCTGCTGACACTAAATATTCCTTACAAGCTGAACCTGACCTGCTTCTGTTGCCGTGTATAATGCTAGTTGTTCCATGCGCAATAAATGTTTCATTGAAGTTTTTGATTATCTAAACAATATCGCCCTTAGCAGATCTTCGAAATAGATTGAAAAGATAAGAGGATAAATTAAAGATTCTGATTTTGGCAGTTGTATATGAAATGCTTAAGTTTCTATTAGATTTAAATTCTATAGGATATTTACAGGTATTCATTGAGTTACTGCTTTATAAAATAACATGTAATCAGTAAATTTAAAATTGATAATCATAATAACAATCTTGTCAAATTGTAAAAAAATTTCACTGTAAAAGTTTTGGAGACACATGTCTGTGCTTGTTACTCACTTCTCTGTACTGTAGTATTGAATTGCATTTCTGATTGCATCGTTAATTTCAGTAGCATGTGTTGTTCCGCATGTGAATGTTGTTGTTGTGCCTGTTGTTACAGATAGTGACGACGATGGAGACAAAGAGAATGACAAAGACTCTGTCGGTAGGAAAATAGTACACTCTCACAGCTGGTGTTGTTCATTCATACAGGGATAGAAATCTTGTCTCTCTCAGTCATATCAACGGATTGTATCTACCCCAGGGGGTTGAGTGGGGTCTGTTATGTATGTGAGGGAAACACATGGTTGCTGATATGTCTATGAAATCGAGAGAAAAATTTACGATAATGATCAGGAAAATAGTGCCATATTTGATGACTAAGATTCTACAACAGTCTTTCAATTTGTTGTATGATATTTGACTTTCTGTATATGTAACTTTATTCTTTTTGAGTAAGATTAAAAGTATAAATGCTGTTAAAATCAAGTTTTCATTTGTTGTTAAAATGAAATGAATGAAAATTATTGTCACTAAAGACTGATTTTAAAAAAATTTATTAGAAATTATTTTACAAATTTGTCAGATGTTCAATGATTTCTATCCCTGTTTTTGGACTAAAATTCATTCAATGGCTGTTGAATAACTAGGGACATTGTCACAGAAGAAAAGGGGATGAGATACTATTTTGTAATAAAATAACTAAGATTTCTTATTAGACTATATATATAAAAACAGTTGCCGGTGTACAAAATATAAATCACCCATTTAGAAGTATTCAGTAGGGCAACTTGTTCATTGTATGTAAAATGTAAGTTGAGATATTTTGACAGATATCACCAATGCTTGTAAGGAGTTCATTGTCCTTAGTGATTCTGTGAAAGTGGTGACAGAAACATGGCTTCAACTAAACACAAGCTTTGCTCTTCTTCACATCCTTTAAGTTTGATTTTCATCTTTATTTCTTTTTTTTTGTTCAAGTTATCATATTCTACTTTCTGATTTTCAAAGAATTTATTGCTAAGAAATGAATGGTTATAATATATATTGTAATATTATTTAACACAAATTGTGTATTCTGAGAATAATATTTGATTAAAATCATTTTAAAGGGCTTTTGGAGTCATGTTATTCCATCAATTTACCGGTAGTATGGTTTGTGATTAATCAATGATATGAACAATATTTATAATGGCTACTCTTGTCCTACAAATATTTAGTGCTTGGATTCATAAAAAGGCATTAAATTGAAAACTGACCATGAAGAATTAGTCTTCAACAAAAAGTAACAAAAACTAATTTAGTTCCAGTGAAAATTACTTGACAGAATCTGTGATTAGTAAAACATGCATGAAAGACTCGATAGGCTCATGGCCTGCCACTCAACATCCAGTTCGGAGAGTTGTTTTTCCGCATATTCAACTTTTTCTCAAGAACCACCTGTTCTGGAAAGCTGAAATTTTTTGTTCAAATACTTTGGCCATTGGGGATTCTAAATGGTAGATTCGGTCACTCTGTGGACCTAAACATTTGCGTTGTTTTCAAGAGCAAAAGGATTTGATAATTAGTTGAGATCAATGCATGTCTATAGGGATCAGAACCGAAAGTTTATGTTTCTACTTCTTATCCAAAGTAAGTGAACTGGAATCTTGAATTTTTGTCTGAGCTACACAGCCACTTGACTCTATTGTATAACTACATGAAAATTTAATTATGATATATTAATTTATTATTATATATAATTAATTATAGGTATACAATGTCCCAAGAATGCCAGCCCCTTATACAAGAGTAGCCAGTATAAGGTTGTGTAGACTAGACCATGTTTGTATGTGCGTGTGTCAGCATGTATAGTGAGTTCGCTACTAATCATGCCTTTTACCTTTCATCTCCCCGGACCAACAGTCAGTGACAATTTCTTTGGTAAGCCTTGTATTATGTTGTACCAAGAAGAAATAGTCAGATTCAAATACTTTAATGCATTATAATTTCAAGGTCAGTTATGTATGACATGAGAAAATTAACAGAAAATTACTCTTCTAAATATGTGAATTAAGTATTTAAAATTTACCTTCAATTTGTAATTGTGTAGTCGAGCATGAGAGTTTGATGTTACTGTATTGATTTAATGAAAAATTTTGTTGTCATAGTAACAGAATTATTTGTAATGAAAGTAGGAATATGCTTGTTGGTTTTGTGCTGAGCTGAATTGTGAAGTCTCGTGGAAAACTTACATCATTTAGCCCATATTCATGTACTAATTTGGAAATGGCTGTTTTAGAATAAAAAATAAAATGATTTGTTGAAATGTTGTTTCATGTTCATTGACAGGAATGGGCAAAGAATTAGAAAATCTGATCCTAGAAAATACAGAACTCCTTGCGACCAAGTAAGTGGTTTCATGTCTTGTTTAATGTTGAGGAAAACACTTGCTTTTCACCTTTGAAGTGAATCTTAGATTAAATGAAGCAAATGAAAGTGGTACATCACTTTTATTAGCTCATCAGTTTCAGGCCCGATGGCATAGCATCCGGCGTCCGTCCATCCATAAACTTTTCGCATTTTCGACTTCTTCTCCAGAACCAATGACTCTAGAGAGCTGAAATTTTATGAGCAGACTCCTTGCTAATGGGGACCTATTTTCGACTTCTTTTCCAGTATGAAAAGCTCTAGAAAAAGTTGAGAACAATTTATTTCGGATTTGCAAACAATACAAATCCTGATGAGCTACCGAGCCCATGACTCTTATTTTTGTTTTTTTGGACAAATGTTTTGTTTGTATTAGCTTCATCATTATTGTCTAATCCAATCATCTATACAGTTCTGTTGGAATGAAGGCACTTCCGAGCTAGCAGCTCTTAAAATCTATATTTGTGATGAAAAAGTTAAATGTGTTCCTCTCTCATCATTACTTATTTCACTGAAAGTAATTTAAAAAGCCTTTGTCACTGTTGAGAAGCATATATTAACTTTTTTTATGCAGCTTTATGTTAGGAATCTAACAATATTCATTAATTTACTTTCCTTTCTTTCAGAAATGCCTTGAACATTGTGAAAGATGATCTCATTGCCAAAGTTGATGAACTATCAAGGTAGTACAGGTTTCATCTTGTGACTTTAATCAAGTGGAAATAGATTGTGGTGTGAAATGATATTTAAAAAAACAACTGGTCTACGCTAAGGCTGTTCTTGTTTTCAAAATTGATCTGGATGGTGGTGGGTAATTTGAAATTGAATATTCATTATGAAACAACAATGACAATTATTATAGACAGAGACACTATCAGCAGAATAATTTTACAAGATTACACAATGAGACTGATGTAAACTAGAATGTATGTAAGTGTTGTTTGTACACGTATTGAACAACAGTGAAAACACATTTGGTAAATGTACATTTACATAAATTACAAACTTTTATATTACTTTTTGCTATGGCTTTTGAATCCTATAAAGCTCCACTCTCAGGGGTAAGTGCATCTTACACTGTAAGGATCTTTGAAACCAGTGTTGATGTGATATTAATTATATCTTTATATACATTGTATGCAGTGATATTGCCCCTGAACACTCTTTATCTTTACTCAAATGCAGCTTTTGAAAAGCACAATGTTTCTATTCATCCACAGTAAGTTGGACTGGTGTCCCTTTAGGCAGTGAAATGCCAACCATAGTTACTTACCTCCTTCCTCAGCAGAGTTTTAATCTTTAACGTGACTCAAACTGAGGATCCTAACACAATGTTGCTATTCATCCACAGTGAGCAGGAGATCCTGCGGGAGGAGATAACGTCCCTGCAGGCAGTGAAGGGTCGCCTGCAGCTGCGTATCACCACGCTGGAGGAGGAGCTGAAGAAGACCAAGGAGGAGATGCAGAAGAAGGTGCAGGCTGCAGCCGGGGACGAGGAGGTAAGTGACACTTGTCGGACTATATTTCATAATCTCTTTGTGTCTATGGTTGGGCTTATATTGACTTGCTTAGTGTGAAAGAATGAATGTGTGAATGATTCTAGAATCTCTTTTCATTGATTTCTGTATGTTGAAAAGCTAATTATATCATGTTCAACAATTCATCCTCAAGAGACATGCCCTGAATGCGTGTTGTCTGTAATTCAGGGAATCTGGAAATAAAAATTGTCAGTTACAAAAACAAAACAAAAAAGTTAAAAATCTTAACATGTACTTGACCTTTTATCATAATAGGAAATTTCCGCATGTTACTCTCAGCAGCTTATATTGTGTATCTTCATGTTTAATATCAGAAGTTGTTATTGCTACTTTTGAAATAATATCATTAATAATTTCTTCAGTGCGAAAACATGAAAGTTAGTATAATGTTTACTCCTTCATCTGGTAAATGGTAGGGAATTTCTGAAATATGTATACAATAAGACTTGGAGCAAATGAATACAAGGAGAATACAGTAGGCAATACTTAAGGTTTGATATATTGGATAATTTTGGACTTTTGTAACTATTCCAATAAATTTGCTTTGTAAGAATGGATTTAAGAACCATTTACCAGTCTTCTTATCACATGCAATTTGTAAAGTAATAAACAAGCCAGTTCTACTATCCGCTTGTTTTCCTCCCTCCCAGGATGTTCCAATGGCACAGAGGAAACGCTTCACGCGTGTGGAGATGGCGCGGGTGTTGATGGAGAGGAACCAGTACAAGGAGCGGCTCATGGAGCTGCAGGAAGCAGTCCGGTGGACCGAGATGATCCGTGCATCACGGGAACATCCGGAGGCTGGACTTGCACCAAAGAAGAAGTCATCCATTTGGAACTTGTGAGTACCTTTACCTATTTCTCACCACTCAGCCACGCTTTTCACATTATTGTGATAATTTTTGAAGGCATCTGATAAAAGTGCTTTCCCTTTGATTAACTGGAGTGATCCCTTTTAACTGGAGTGATCTCCCTCTAACTGGAGTGATCTCCCTTTAATTGGAGTGATCTTGATCTTGATCTTGAAACTCCTCTCGATTTGCAATTTCTTTTTAAATTGCTTTTATTAATGTAAATATTATGTTTTTCTGTTTTATCATTTTAAAACCTGCAGTGTTTTCAGTTTATTTCTGTTGTTCTTGTAGTTTTATTGATTTGACCAAGTGCTGGTAATGTGGGATATCTAAGAAATGAGAAATACATTTGAAAACATGTCGGACCATTTTTAGTTAAATGATATTTCATTTGCTTGCTTTCTGCATCATGCTTCAATTGCAAGCTTTGGGCTTTTACCGAAAATTGAAACTTCAAATCAGGTCATGGTTACTGCTCACAAACTCAGACGTGCAATATGTTTTTCTTTCAAAGCTTTTCCACCTTCTATGATGGTTGAGAGGCTTGGTTGCATGCCATCTCGATAGTCTCAGGGCCCAGGTGCTATATTGCTGACACCATGTTAGTGCTTCCTCAACACTGCCTTCCAACTGACCTTGACACAAGGGGGATAACTGTAATACCGTCATCATGATTGTATGAATTGTCTACCTTTATCAGTTGTCAATGGTTTTGGTTACGTTGAATATTTCTAATGGTAGCTAGTAATCCTTTTCCCATTTACTGTTAGCTGAAGCTTACTTTATTTGATATTTGATAAAGAAAATACTGCTGAATTCAAAAAAAATAATTATTATAAACGTCAATATTGTAATGCAGATATAAATTTTTTTAAGCATTTGGTTTTAATTCCTACAATTCATCTCTCTTCTTAAGGTGAACAAAGTTATTTACAATTCATTTTAACAAAAATATGATATCAAAGATATATTTTTGTATAATATTTGAAAACCCCTCAAACTCATGTCTTTCAATGGTGGTTGTGCTGTGTTAAGTTTCAAATGGTAAGCCTGTAGCGTATTCCTATAAAGTTCTTAGATTAGGTTTCAGGTTCTGGTGTATTTAAAGTACTTGTCTCCATTTCATATATCCAGTTGTTGCTTGGTTTGTTCGGTGTGGGACTGATCTCTCTTGTTATGTTGTTTTGCTTCAAACATCTTCAAGAACATTATCATGCAAATAATTTTGTATTAAACAAATGATCTTTTTTAACTGATTGAATTTTCATAAGAATATCTTAAATTACTTGAGCCAAAAAATCCATAACCGTCTCTATTGTCATTTGATATTTTTATATTAGTCCTCTATAAATTTTAATTGAATTTATTCAAATAGATTCAATTTCATAATTGATATATATGTGATATGTTTATGCTACTGTTCTCTGAATTTCATTGTTTAAAGCAGTTAATCAAATCTCATAGTTGTCAACAAGCAATTTTGCACACTTAATCATGTAATCATCTATAGAAGCAATTCACAGTTAATCATGTAATCATCTATAGAAGCAATTCAGTTACTTATCAAACTCTATCAAAACAGCTGCCAACTTAACCAGGTCTTGCATAGAAACTATATCATTAGTAGCAATCATGTCTCAATAAGAATGGTTTTCTGAAAATAATATTTTGTGTGTGTGTTCGTTCCTATTTTTCCTAGTTTGCTGTTCTTGCAGTGTATGAAAATCAGACCCATAAAAATTCACCGTTTGTGTGTAAAGTGTATAGAAGGTGGAAATAATGAGCAAATTCTTTTATACACATGGGGAAACTTATAGGTTTTTAAGTAGTGGGAATAAATATAAAGTTCATATTTGAAATGATCGACTAGTACATGTACTAAAGTGCACAGAAACACTTTATGGAGATAGGGTGAAAAATTTCAACAACAAAAAAGAAAAATGAAGAAAAAGTTACTTGTGCCTAACAATCACAATCTGCTTCTTGACCACGATCATTTAAAAGCTTATGTGGACCGGAGGTCTGAAAGTTCACACACTGCCAGTCACTTGGTGAGATTAATCCTGAGTTGTAGCTTGTTCCTCCCTCCTAGCTTGAAGAGGGACCCAGATTGAATAGATTGTCTTCTAGCTGCTCATTGTGTGTGCATGTTTAGTTTCAGCAGCATTGTCTCATCAGACTCCTCGCCATCGTCCCCTGAAAAAAAGAAAAACAATGTCAAGACAAAAGAGGAGTCAGCTCGGTTAGTTCAACCACGATTAGTTGAACCTCTGCCCAGACTAACTTCGCCCCGACCCACTTTAACCAGCACCCCAGGCCCGCCCCTAATGGCCCCACTACCTAAGCCTCTTCTCTTGCCACCTCGACCAACGGTTCCCCATCTAGGGGCAGATAACTCTGATAATTCCATGGTACCTCCAGTCAGGCCCCTTGACCAGCTTATTGAAAATCCAGAGATCAGGCTTGAGAAGCCTCTTGACAATATAACTGTTAACCCGGGGGTACACATAGCAAAACCTTTGGATCTGGTTAGTGACGGTCCTGGTGTAATACTCCACAAACCTCTCGACCAAGTGGCAGATAGTCCTGGGGTGGGCCTCTACGGGCTACTAGACCATTCAAGTACTCAGTCCAACACAACCTCACAGAAACCATCTGACAAATTAACAAAGCAGCCTGACAGTGTTCTCCATTTATAGCACTGGTTCTTGCTAGTTCTCACTTTCCATTGTCAAGAGCAGACGCACAGGTCCGCCAGCTTCAAGTGAATCTCCATTTGTATGAAGTCTGATAAGTAAGTCTCAACTTCTGCTGTTAAGTTTTGTTCTGTTACTGTTTTGGTCCAACGTTTGTAAACTCAGATTTATCAAAGAAATCCAAAGAACTCTAGTCAATGCTGGCTTTGTGTCTCTGCTCAGGATATTCTGTCATCAAATTGATACTCGGCTCTATGCTCCGGTCTTCCCAAATGTTTGTCAGAAGAACACTGGATGAACTATTTCAAAATTCATAATGATGGGAATGGACTCTCTCTCATAATCAAGCTACTTATGCTTTTGCATTAGCAGCATTTCTGAAGTTACCATTCAGTTATACTACTTTAAAAATTCAGGAAAAATTATTCACAAAAGGAGCTTTAATTTCAAGCTTTGAAGTATTTACATCGATGGATAAGGATTTGTGAAGGCCTGATCATTTTCTGTATCAATGTTGGTAACTTCCATGGAGGGACATTAATAATCATCCAAGTGCTGATGTATAGCTTTAGTGTGGTTGTGAACGGCTGTGAATGGATGAATATGTCAAACCAAGGTGCTAGTCTTGTATATTTTCTCCACATGATATTAAATATCATGAGGAACTTGATTTTATCCTGCAGAATTGGCATTCAAAACCTTTTACCGTTAAAAATTTTAAGCTGTTACCAACCATTTTATTCATCTGTTTTTAAAATTGAAAATTTTAAAAGCGATGAGATAGGTTACAGATCTGAGAAAGGGGAACATTTTTAAACTCGATCGACCAAAGATATCTTCCATGTGAAGAGGAAATATGACATGTCCATAAAAACTTTAAAATTCTGAAATATTTCAAATTTTAATTTGTCAAGCCAGCCTGATCCCATGACCTTCAAGTTTTAGGAATACCGAGGTGCTGTGTACACTTTGTGATATCCAACCCTTGCTCAGTAGACAACAAGTTCTCATTGAAATACTGAACTATGGTTTACACACTGAATAGTGGCTTGAAGTTCTATATGGTTACTAGCCTTCAGACACTAGGATTTGACAAATTGTACATATGTGAACTTGCCATACTGGTACATATTTTTTTCACAAGAAAACTAAAACTTCACTTAATTAAAATGTTGTATTCAAGATTTTTCAATGCAAAATAAGCTCATTTACTTAATACTATATGACAATTATATGTCGTTATTATGGATACTTTTAACTCAAAAAGTAATGACTTGCTAAAAAATAAATTACATTTAAAGACAGTTTCAAGAAATTACCAAAAAATACACCATTTCTCATATTTATAAACTAATCAATCCTCTGGTCATGTTCAACTTTTTCTGAACAAAGTTTTTGCTTCGGAAACATTGATAATGTCTGCCTGAGACCACGCTCATTTATGTGTGAACCTTAATTCAGTCATGAATGTCAACTTGTTGAGTGTAGATGAATATAAGGGAATAAATCAAACTTACAACGCTGATATTATGAGTAATATATTCTCAGTTGCAAGTCTCTGGTGATTGGTTACAAACTTAGAGCGTTCATTTATTTACAGAATCATCAATCTCTCATGGTTCCTTGCTTGTAGTGCCAAATATAACATTTATCTATGATTATGTCCACTTTGTATGTATGTTTATATATTGGAACTGATACATATTTTGCTTTTCAATGATCTCACTTTCCCCTAATAACTAAGGGTCTGAAATGTAATGGAAATGCATGTCGACTCTCTCTTTGTACCGGTATATATTCTATAAGTATAAACATTTTAATGTTTGGCTTTCCAGGGTTTCTAATGCATAATATTTATCTTTTGCAGAGATATTTATGGAAAATAATAATCTATTTTTGATTTCCATTCATTTCAAATATTTTCATAGGGCAATATAGGTTTATTCAATTGATGTATCGATGGAAGATTTTCAAAGTTTCTTGGCAGCATTGAGAGTTTTCTTTCATGATATTATATTGCAAAATTAAATAGTTCAGAGATTACATATTTTCAAAACAATTCTGTGTTATAACATTTGTTAGATTTTAAACATAGAGATATACATGCTTTTTAAATCAGGTTTATTTTCAAGTTTTTTTCATCATCAAAACAGATTCTATAGCAAAGTTTATTCTCAGAATATGACATTAAAAATGTGTATCCTTGGGTAACCTTGTAGAAGGCAAGGAATCATGGGATATGTTTACATTCCTTGTAAAACCAGGCGGGATCAACTTGCGATCAAACCGGCATTCATCATCGTTAAAGAAATATGTAACAAAATTCACAAAAATGATATTTGTATATTCCTCATGTTTTCAGTGTCTAATTCATCCATGGAAGCTTACCTTATGATTTCCTGCTTCTGCATGCTAAATGTCCTCTTTAGTTGTCTAGTGCCCTGCTGCACTCAGTCTGCCATTTTGATCCACGTTGATCCCATTCGGTTACATTGTGTTCTTTCATTGTTATCGTATTATTGTCAAGAGTTGTTGAAATTTGTGTTATTTATTGTTTTATGTAAATTTGCATACATGGAAACTTATTTCTATTTGAATCTACTCATAATTGTATTTAAGAGGAATAAAAATTTCCTGAATATGAGCACGTCTTCTGTTATCAGTGTGGATCAAAACGGCAATGACAGTAGTAACAATGTTGTCTGCATGTGAGCCTCTTTCAGTTGACTTATTGTTGCACCCCTTGCTCGTCCTCCTCACAGAATCAAGCTACTTGCGTTCATCTTCAAACTCTTTCCTACTTAAATAATGCTCTCACTGCAATGATTAGCAGTGAATGAACAAGGTTTGGAATGTAGCCAGCCTGAATGTGTTACTCAATTTTGATGGCTAAATTACAGAAAAACCTCACAACGTTACCAACCGGGAGTTGGACAGGCTTTATTTCATTGAAACACTGCCAATAGCTATATTTGTGTAGTAGTTTCCTTTAATATTAACTAGCAGCAGTGATGTAATCAAACTAAAATATCTTTATATTTTGGAGTCTTCTTTGTGACGAGGGTATCGTTCAACTAACCGATTTTAACACTAAGATCCATCTTAACCAATGTTGAAAGATGAGCTTACGATTGATCTTAGGGCTAAGATCGGTTAGTGGAATGCTGCACAGATGGGAACATGTTTTTTCATGTTATCTTGGACTTCAGTTTCTATCTGAAAAAGTGCAATGAAGGTAAAGTAACATATATATGAAGCAATCTTCGTAGCTGATGATGCCATGTTACCATGTGGCATGACTTTAAGAATTAATTTGTGGAATATGAAAAGGAATTTTATGCTGCTAGGAAATTCCCTAAAATCCAACCTCACGAAACAGACAACTACATCCTATGCAGTGTATTACATAAAGCCTGCCTGACAGCCTCTTATCTAGTAACTGTTGCTCCAGGCTGTTAACGTTTTGAGGTTTCTCTTTAAATTTGCCATGTACAAAGAAACAAATTCACTTTCAGGTCAAGGTTATTTTATACACTGCTTTGTCATTGGATGAGCACACAAACTTTCTATGGTCTAGCAGTGCATAATGGAACAGGGAGCCGTTTTACTAACAAATTTTAGCTGTAAGATCAATGAATGGTTATTGGAACGGCTCCCTGGTAATTTCTTTAGCAATTTTCCAATTACCAATTTTGTATGAAGAACAATGTAACTGGCTTGATTCTTTGAGGATGTACGTCCATCCTATCATCACTTGAGTTGCTGCTACAGCTTGATTCTTTGAGGATGTACGTCCATCCTATCATCACTTGAGTTGCTGCTTCAGCTTGTCTCACTTGAGTTGCTGAGCTGCCTCGGGCATGACATGCTTCAGGCCTGACATTATGATTGTCTGGTGCATACACCGGATTCACATACATTCAACGTTGACCAGTTTTCATGACTGGGTGCGGTTTTGTTGACTAGAAAGAGTTTTCAACGTGTGAAACCTTGTCAGTTACTTGTAAAATACTGACTGCGCCATAAAGGATTAACAAATATTATCTGTATATTGCTACACTTATTGATGTTCTTGTTTCATCCAATTACATAATTTTAAAGTCACTTGCACAGAGAACAGCCTGGGAGGCTCTACACCAGCTAAATTAGGTTGCATTAGTGCCAAAATCATACAATAACCAAACATATCACAATTTTGGCAGTGGTCAAACACCAGAAATCATTTGCAGCTTAAAAAAAATACAGAGCATGACACCACAATTACAATGTCTTTGAATTGTTCTCTATAACTGTTCATGAACAAATATTAGAATATTTTGACTCATTATTGAATGTATTGCTCACTGAACAAAAATGAAAGCAGTTAATTTATAACCATCATTGCTTGAAATGACAAGGAAATACCTTTTAGTATTTGCAACTTGTGTCATTTGCTTCACTTTTGTTTGAAAGGAGTTGTGGTATTCTTTTGGAAACAAACTGAATAATATTACAAAGAGTTGTCTCCCTTCAATTGCATTTGAGAAGAAGTGGAATGGTATTCACTGTAAAATTAATCCTTACAGTTGTCAGTGAAAATAAAAGTATCATGTCATATCCAAACTTTCAATACCAACAGATTGAAAATCATCTCAAACACAAACACATAATTTGATATTTCATTCTTTTTCTTTATTTATTGTTATAAATCAAACTAAACTGAACATATTTGTTGTGTTTAACTTGGGGGTCAAGGGGACAGTTATATTATAACTTTATGCGCAGCATAGTCGTAGTCTTTCTGTGAGTTTAAAAAAACAAATGAAAATTATGCACTTGTACCAAAGGTGATATTCATGATGCAATGTATTTTAAAACATTACAACAATATGACTCCTATTTAATTCATGTGAAGAAGAATAATTTCAATGGTTATTTAACAACTAAGTCTATGTAAATGATAAAGTGGCCGCCTGCTCTTTCTGTATTTAAACATTTACGTACAATAGATGATTTACAAGGGCAATTTAATTCTACACATTTTCTTTTTAAACATTCTGATGGTGTAACAGATGCAACAATTAAAATTGAATACAGAAATTGCTGAAACAGTTTTTAAATTGTTTTTTTAATTGAAATAATCAAAGAACTAACACCACAAAAAAAAACAATATGCACTTCAGCAAAAAGTGGTTACTAAACTGATACACATTCACATAAGAAAGCAATGAATAGAGGATATTTTTAATGAGTGTCTATGTCATACTGTGACTACCACACGAGTGCCTTAATATTACTATTTTCTGAACAAAAAGCGAGGTATATATATACACCGATATTCAGGCATGAGTATCTGAAACATAGTATGACATTGACACAAATATAATGTTCTATTTATTATCAAAATCATTACATTTAGGAAAATCTACTTTCAAACAAAGGCTAGCAATCCGATGTGATCGCATTTAGAGTGCAACATCAGTCAGGTGACTTACGTCCGTCCCAATGAGAGGAACGAAATTTTGCCCATGGTCATTGTATAGGTAATAATGAAGGATAACAACTCAAGAGAAGATGGCAAGCTGATGTTGTCCATCATGTTACTTTTTTACCCAATGGACAACAAACTTGCAATCATTTTCACATCAAACGAGTCTGTCTAAAACTACCAGTACATGCAACATGTCACTACAAGTCCTGGTGGATTTAGCTCACCTGTAGCTTCTCTTTATGCTCACATATTGGGATGCTTAGAATACTTGGTGATATCACTGATATTATTGATAACTTGATAGTGTTCAAAATACAGGATTTGTCATTATAAAACATTCCAAAAAGAGAAGGAAACTGCCTATTGGATGAAATATTAAATGCAGTTTTTCTTTAATAATCTTCATGCATTCATTTTGGCTGATAGTTAACTTTCAGGAATACTTTTTCAATGATTCATGAATTTTACTCTATGATTTTCAAATTTAACAAACAGCATCTTGAACAAATGGCATTTGTAAACATATCCTGTTCTAATTCAAATCAAGATTTGATAAAAAGATTCAACTGCATTCACCTTGTGATGTTTAGTATTTTATACATTTGTTGCACGCTTAACCAACATATAACACATTGCTAATCCTGCAGTCAACAGTCCAGCTATGATATTATAAAGAATCTTAAATAAGCTGATACAGGAAATATAAAATGAGAGGAACAGTAAAATACACTATATCAAAGACGTATATTGTAAGGACGGGAAGCGCCCGTTAAAATCGGCGCGATCGTGAGTCCTTTCAATATACGTCCTTGACTAAATCTACAAGAATCTTCATTCTCGTCATTCCAACTCCTAAAATGCTATTCTGAAGAACCTATGGCATTGAAAATTTAGCAGTAACCTTAAAACTCTTATATATATATACAGTAATGTCTTATGGTGCGGTAAAATATAAGAAAACTTGAAAGTATTGTCTATATGAATAAACAAATTAAGATTGAAAAAAACAGACATTATATTTTTTATAAAGTACACATACTTCTATTCAGTTGCAATGATTTAAATTATACAAATTTCAATACCTGCTTCATGGTCAATCACAGATTAATCCCTAGTGACAAGTTAATGACTCCTCTAAACTGGCCACTCAGAATGAATTGTCACTTATCAAATGAGAAGCTAAATCCACCCAAAATTTACATGAATTCACATGAATGAAAGAAATTATCTGTAAAACCCAAAATGATTTGTGTGTGAAATGAATAAAATATGAAAATAAAAATAAAAAATAAATAGATAACCCGCCTCATACAAGAATTCAATGGTTGTATCCCTGATTCTAGCTTCAGCAATCTGTTCAACTCCCCGAACAAACCGAAGCGCAGCAACACGTTGCCGGTAGCGACGGTGAAGTACAACGCGCCTACCACCCAGGTACAGCCGGTCGGAGACCCGAACAAGAAGCAGAGAGAGAAATACAACCTGGGACAGAAGTCCAAGGCTTATGAGTTCCTCCAGGATGATGCGTGAGTGGTCAAAAAAAATTGGGATTGTGTTAGCGATACTGATAAACTACTTTATACAAGACAATAAAATGTTATGTCAGAGGGTAAAACATCTCATTGCACGACCCGATAAGGCGTATCCATAGAAAACGGTTATCATCATTGGAAGAAAATGGGGCAACGTATAAAGTGACAGTGGTGTGGAACTCTTCAGTGTGAGGGACATGTAGACTTGAAGGTCTCTATTTGAGAGTTCAGACAACAAGATAATTGACCATTCTATCATGGTACCATATTAAAAACTATATTTAGTGTGAAGGAAAAAACGTTCTACAGTGCCTTTAAGTTGTGTGTTTCCTGTATGTCTAATTGAACTGAACTTTTAATGCAATGACAGAGCTGCGGAGAAGACACGGAAGGAGAGAGAGAAGGAGAGACGAGAGCAGTACAAACAGGTGCGAGCCCATGTCAAGAAGGATGACGGACGAATGCAGGCATACGGTTGGAGCATCCCGGACAAGTTCACACCTCATGTACCGCGAGAACAGTCTTCCAAGAGTCACGTCCCTGTCCCGGTCCCTGTCTACTGCCGCCCTCTGCTGGAGAAGGAGCCTGGGCTAAAGGTGAGTTACCTCCCCTTAGAAGAGGGTATTGCTTTCGACATAGAAATTTATCATTTCACTACAAGAATGAAACTCACTTATCACAACTTGTCACTGAAAACATGCAAAGTAGGCGATAAGTGTATATTCGTTGTGGTGTGATTGAAAGAATCAGGAGGTAAAGTTAAGAGCCTAAAGAGCATATTTAGTGGAAGTTGACATCTTAACTTACCATAAGAGGCCATATCTTAGCCATCTATACACTTCAGTAATGTTGAATTTCATAGCAATCAAGTAATTCATCATCACTGAGTTTCATGAATGCTACATCATATGTACAAGGGTCTTTAGCATGTTCATCATCAGTTACATTTCAAATATATATATTTGCTTCGTTTCAAAATGATTATTGGATCATGCTCATAGGGAACAGGCTCTTTCAACTCTCTCATTTTCCTAGGACAATCGGGTTTATACCAATTTCCCAATGCAAGGCATAACTCTTGCCAGTCTCCATAACTGGCTGATTTAGGCCTTGCAGTATTTCCTTAAAAAATCTGTGTTTAGAAATCCAGACCCTCCATGCATTTCTGGTGCAGCGATTCACTATCTTGACACAACAAAGCGAGGAAAATACTGCAAGGGTTAAATCAGCCAGTAATGCAGACTGGCAAGAGTTATGCCTTGCGCTTGGAAGTTGGGATTATACATGTTCTGCAGGACTATACGAATTGCTACTAAAGAACATTTGAAAAAAAAATGGTTTTCAAAATATGATTTGAAGTTGAAAGAGTGTGGTTGTTGTATGGTTAGGTTGAAAATAAAACATGGTAATAAATTGCCAAAAGGGTTTGTACAAGAATATTTACTGCATTATTTCAAAAATTTCTTAACTTCATTGTTTGCATTTATCTCACAAGTGTTTGTCTAACTGACTGAAGTTATGTGGCTAACACAAATTCAACTAACGTTTCAAGACATTTTCACTCACACCCTTTCTAACTCTTTACTGTCCTGCATTTCCTCAGAAGAATCAGTTTGCTGTGGTTAAAAAAACGTTTAGAAAGATATCAAAGAACTACTGTATATATGCCGGTAATGACAAACCTGCTTCACTTCTATATAATGGAGGATGTATGTTTTGCTGGGGGGAAAAAACAAAATGAAAAAAAAATAAATTGTCTTCTTTAATCAATCTCCCATGAAGCTATATTTAATTTCAGTTCTTTGTCTGCATTCTAACGTCTCAGATGAATACTTCACTTCACTTTTTAAATGATATACATTTTACCAATAAGAGTACTCAGTGTGTGCCATAAATAAGGTGTTTTAAATGTCTCCATGAAACTATTGCAAATGTGTCCCATTGACCCTTGGTATAAGCCTTGTTTGCAAATTGCATTGTTATCCTTTCACAAAATTTGACTGCTAATTTTACGATCATTTTTGGACGTGAAGTTGGACAAAGGACCTTGCAGCTGAAAAAATCTGAATCTCAGACACATCTAATGTATCCCTAAAGCAGAGAAATATATAAGGAGATACCCTTTCCTCGGGATCAACACCGCCCAAACTCCTAGCTAATTGAATATATTGTGCCAGCCTTGTCATACTGACGTTAGCTTTGGACCAAATTTCTCCCAACTCTCAGACAAAGTTGGTATCAATAATGTTTCTGTTTCATCTGACGCAGCACTTTCAGACCACTGATCTGACGTCAGATTGCCTGTCTCTAGACAGCAAGATTAAGGTACCAACAGACCCGGTCTAGTGTTGTGTAGATGTTCCATGTCTTGCATGATAGTTTCTCATTCTCACCGACTACCTACAACTCTCTTGCAGTCACTCTCATGGGAGTCTCTTGTGAGTTCCACATCTCCACTTTATTATTTTAAAAATAAATTATTATGTAATGGGCCCGGTAATATCCTGCTTCATCAAGGTGTTTGTATCCACAGTGCTACTTCAGTCTCCTGATTGTCTTCACAGCTTTTGCCTCGATCACTATAAATATCCAGCCAAAACAATGGCTTAACTTGAGCAATATCGGCAGTGCCCGGGTGAAAAGACCATTGAGCGACCATCAGATTTCAAATCACTACTTTATTGGCTGACAAATTACATGCTAAATATAGCAATGAGTAACTGACTTCAACAATACGAGACAAAACATGCAACACCTATACGAGGCAAAAGCTGCAATGATAATCAGGGGGTTCAAGTAGCCTTGCTGATACAAATAAATAAATGGAGCAGGATGGATAAATATAATATTTGATCATCCCGTTTGCATACCACTGGGTATTTATGAGTCTTGACAAACATGGGTGTATTGGGTTTGGTGATAATTTTTGATTGGTTCTAATATTGTCGATTTAGCATTTTCTACTTTATTTGTCAAATATTTGTTTATCATGTAATTGGCTGGTAAATATAATTTGATTACCGTTGTAAATAAGAATTTTAATCAGTCTTGGGGAAAATATACAAATGTTATGGGTTTGGTGAAAATATTTTGGTAAAGATGTTTTTGTTTTTAACATTTTGCAAGGCTGACTGTTGTAATTTAAGGACTTAGTAAATAAGTATGTTGTGTTCTCGTATGAATATATTGGTTTCTCAAATATAAATATTGTTGATTCTGTTCTGTGTCTTTTGTTTGTATGTTAATGGTCTGGTAAATTTAACATTTTATTTACAATCTTTCCCTGTCATATATTATCTATAATTATGAGACTTTATAATAGTATTGCATGATATTAGGTTACAGATTTGTTATTATCAATTGATGGTTTTAAATTCCAAGTATAATTTTTGTTGGCTTTGCATGCAAACTCTTTTACAATATTGTCACCAATTTGATGGTGTATTTTTTTTTTACAGATTTCCAGATCGTTAGCGGTATTTGTTTGCATTGCATGTTGGATGTTGTAGTATTTTATTTCCTAATGTCATATCATGATGTAAACGCACTATAGTGTTTGGTTTTGTGAAAAAATTGGTTTCAAACAAAACACTTAAACAGTAAACTAACCTTACAGACTTCAAAATGAACTTGATTCTTCAAAAATATAAAAGTTTCGCAAAATAAAACATTGAAAAGAATAAAAAATATTCATATGAAACCACATGGATGGTTTTGCTCAGAAGCTTTACCTGCAACCATCCTGCATGCAACTCTCTGTACAGTATATATAGTATTTTGACAACAAAGTTTCAGCCTAAGCATTGTTCTATTATGCTGACATTCTTGTACAGATTTGTGGCTGCTTTGAATTGCGGAACAAAATGACAACGCATTTCAGCACATGAAACAAACACAGAGACATCCAGATCTCATGGATCCATTGTGATCATATTTGTTCACAACGAGACACCACATGTCAGAACAAACACATTTTTTCACAATGGATATATATTAGTGGTATGCAAGTTGATCATTGCTGGTTATCTCCCCTAGATCTGGTGTGCAGCTGGAGTGAATCTAACAGGAGGGAAGACGAGAGATGGAGGATCGATCGTGGGAGCCAGCGTCTTCTATTCCAACCCTCCTGAAGAAAGTGACACGAAGACGAAGGATGAGGTGGAGAAGTTGAATCAGGAACTCAAGGTGAGGCTTCAACATCCAGTGAACGTGAGATCAATGATTTCGCTTCATTTGTGACAGTCGTAATTCTCATTCTGCGGTTGACCTTTGTTTTGGCAAAGAATTTGTCTGCAATGCTGCATTGAAAGTCAGTGTAGTGTCAATCACAGTTTGTTATTTCTAGTAAGTTGTCACAGGTTTCACTACAATGCTTTGTTCCTGATGTTTTGTGGGCATTCTCCCTACAAGAATTGCAGCAACTACAATTCCAGTGAAATGGTCACTTTGTTACTGCATCCCCTGGATATTTCTTGTCATGTTTTCATCTACCGATGTCATTCCTGCAGAGTTTAATTTCTTTTTCCATGAAGGTATTGTTACACGATAATCATATAAACTATATCCGTCATTGCACATTGAAACGGTATGACACTATAGTTACCTAAGTATTTTAATTACTTCGTGCAATAAGCCTGTAAGTTTGACAATCTTCCATGTTTCCCCAGGATCATGAGAAGAACCTGAAGTCGACAGACACAGAACAGTACTCCTCGTTAGTGTGGATCTGTACCAGCACTCACGCCACCAGCCGCGTGTCCGTCATCGACGCCAACAACCCTGGCGATATCCTCGACTCCTTCCGTGTCTCTTCCACTCACATGCTCTGTATAGCCAGTGTGCCAGGTAAAGATTTATTGTTGCTGGAGTATCGGCACATCTTTGATGTTTTATGCAGGGTAAATTCATCGCTTTTGAAGCATTAGTTACAGAAAGGAATTAACTGGGAAGTTCACTTAAGGAAATAGATAAATCCAATGTGCTTGAATGATATTTTAATCCAAAAAAAATATTTTGGATACTTTAAACACATAAACTTGTTTCAAAACAGAATGTTCCATGAATGAAGAAGCTAGAGATGTGTTTCAAAAAGTACAGTTTTTGTGTCCACACTTAATTTCACCTTTCATTGTAGTCTTACCTTTGTTTACCTAAGGTTTGAAGCATCAAGCACAGACCGATTATAGCAGATTTTTCCCTGTAGCGAGTTCTGAATATCCAATGGTAAAGGAGATGTTTATGTAAGGAACTCAGAATAAGTATAATGTTACCAGTTTATGGTGATGTATTTGGTACCTTATCTTCATGACATATCTTGATCATGATTTCCTGCCTACCAGGTGCCCTGGAGTCTGACTACCCAGTAGCAGAGGAGATTCTCAAGGCGGAGGTACCAACACTACCCAAGGAAACCGTGGTGTCCGAGGGGAGCAACTCAACCGAGCAAAACGGAGATAACTCCGGGGTAGGGGGAATAACTTTCGTACAGTGCACCACTGGGACGACCGGACAGGAAACTGGGTCCGGGTCTTCTCCTTCCGGGTCACCCACGCTCAGGAGGTCAAGAGGTGAGAGGACAGATTAGGATTACGGATAAAATATAACTGAGTGAGCCTCTGAAATCAAATACATTACTTTTTAACTCTGTGTATTTCATCTTCATAAGGCCTTTGGCCTGCTCCTTTTAAGTACTTTAGTTCCGAACATGCGGTACATGCGTTAGGGGAAAGGAGTGGCTCCGAACACTGTTCTTGGGGCGCGGAACATGTTTCTGTGAAATAGGTGGTGCAAGCAGCACATCACACCAAGAACAGTGTTCTGAGCCTCTCCTTTCATTTCGCACATGAACCAAATGTTCGAACAAAATTGGCTTTCAAATGGAGCAGGCCTCTTGAGATTTATATTCTTTTCTTATAGTTTTGACAGATCTTCTTGCAAGAATTGCCATCTTTTTCTGCTTTACCACTTTAGCTTTAGAAATCACACTGATTTGACAAAGGAAATTATACCTAATGGCCACTGGCTAAAATATGCTTTCCTGTAATGGACTGAGACACTTCAGCTGTTTAGTTGGTGCCAAACCATACTGATTGTCCTATTTAAAAGAATCACAACTCATAAACACAAGGAATAGTGTGGGATTGACTACTCAATCACTAAAGATAAACTATCCTGTATTATTGTAATACCAGTAGGTAAATGTTAACTCAACTTAGTAACCAGTTTCAGAAAGTATTGATTTTTCTCAGAAATGATTGATGGAATAGATCACACATTTTGTGAATGTGAGTTAATTGTTAACTATTTTGATGTTTATAATATGGTTTGTTCATTTCACTTAGAACTATATCCAATTATCCATGGCAGTTATTCAGAGTGATTTTCTGTGTTACAGAGCTGAGTCCTGAGACTGATGCTGAAGTGGCCTCTGCTCTTGCTGAAGCAGTCACTGGTGAGTTTACACATGTCCACCGCCTAGTACTGTGCCTACTGACTGAGAATGTGAAATGATCTTCTCTGATCGGTATAGTTGTTGAAGCACTAGCGGTGAAAAAGACATTTGTTTTTTGTAACTCTCTGTTGTTCCACTTAACACGTACAATGTGTTGTAGCCAATGTTTAAAAAAATGGATTACAAGTGATTGTAGTTCAGCTATAGGTTAATTCAACAGCCTTGGTATGTAGCTCAGTTGGTAGAGTGTCCTCCTAACACCATTATAAATCATGTAAACATTATGATTATTCAAAATAAATCAATAGTTTACTTAAAAAAAAAAAAAATGACAATGAGATTTGAAGAAGTTGTACATTTTAGAGATTAGAGAAAAGAGTTGTTCCTTGCTTGGTGCTTTGTTTAAGAAGAGAACAATGCTTAAATTTCTCTGGACTGTCCAGTAGATAACGAGAGCAAATACAGAATTATTATTGTTATGCTGGATGGGTTAAGTAACTGATTGTCTTGTTTACAGACGATGCAGACAGTGGAGAGGTGAGAGAGAAGGCATATGATGAGATCAACAAGGATGGGCAGGAGGAAGGTGAGATAATATACACATTAATTACTGTTTTACTTACTATTTCAACATCATGTTAGCTCAAATGACCTTGCCATATCATTTACAATTATCTTGTGTGATCAGATTTTCAATTGATATGATATCACCACTTTGCTCGATGAAGAAACTGCTGTATAATATTCTGTAAAATTACGTGTATGACACCATCTAGCTGTGACATCTCAAATACCATGGGGCCATCATATTGTCTCTTGATTTATGTTAGCAAGGCATAAAATTTCTAAATTATCATACAATATTTATAAGGTACTACCTGCTAGCCAAGCAATACAGTTGGGTACCTGGTATGGAAATGAAAGCACTGTGACATATACAGTAAAACACAGATGTAACGAACATTGATATAGGGAACAAACGGATATAGCGAACACATTTATAAGTCCCGTCAAATGATCCAAGATGACAGCCAAACGTGAATAGCGAACAGCGGAAAAAGCGAACTAAATTCTTTGGTCTTTGGAGTTTGTTATATATGTTGTGTCCTTACATCAGAAAAAAAATATGTGTGTGCTTTGAGCATGCCTCTTGTTGTGTGGAGTTCAGAGAGTTATTAGTATCTTCATCATCATAAGTCAGTTATTAAAAAAGGTATTGCTCAAATACCCATGTAACCAGAAGCCCATGAAATCAAATACCCATGTAACCAAACGCCCATGTAACCAAACGTCCATGTAACCAAAAGTCCATGTAACCAAACGTCCATGTAACCAGAAGCCCATGTAACCAAAAGTCCATGTAACCAAACGCCCATGTAACCAAAAGTCCATGTAACCAGAAGCCCATGTAACCAAACGTCCATGTAACCAAACGCCCATGTAACCAAACGTCCATGTAACCAAACGTCCATGTAACCAAAAGTCCATGTAACCAAACGTCAATGTAACCAGAAGCCCATGTAACCAAAAGTCCATGTAACCAAAAGTCCATGTAACCAAAAGTCCATGTAACCAAACGTCCATGTAACCAAAAGTCCATGTAACCAAACGTCCATGTAACCAGAAGCCCATGTAATCAAATACCCATGTAACCAAACGTCAATGTAACCAGAAGCCGTAACCACAAGCCCATGTAACCACAAGTCCATGTAACTATTGCAGACCCTCTAGGAGCTACAACAACTGAAGGCATCAAACCAACTGTGTTCAGAGCAACAGGATCCCCAGTCTCTTCAGGGACTGCCACGCCCAACTCAGTGTCATCAGGGGGAGATAAGCGTGCGCAGGACGTTACGGAAGGAGAGAAGGAGAGTATCTCGGACAATGAGCAGCAGTACGGGGACACGGAGAAGATGAGCAGTGCTCTACCAACCATGTGGATGGGCTCCCAGAGTGGCAGGTAGGGGAAGAAGAGGGTTGAGAATGAACATAAATAATATGGATACTTACAACACTTTTCCACTCTTAAAGAGCATCAAGGATGTTAGTGGTTCAAATTAAAAATAATTTTTGGAAAATATACTTATAACGTCATTCGCCGAGAAATCTTTTATCTACAACATGGCATATGTTAAATAATTTTCATATCACGATAATGTATTGCAATTTGGTTTCAAAGAGAAGTACCATTTTGACTAGCGCGCTAAGGGTATCTGACATCATATAAACAGAATCCCCTTTTCTCTAGCGCAAGTCGCCATAACAACCCATGTGCTGCACATGCTGCACGTGTCTCTCTTGCTTTACAAACAATGTTTCTAAATGTCCTGAGAATATACAAATTATTTCCTGTTCAATGTACTTTTTATTAGCTCATCAGGCCTGAAAGGCCCGATGGGCTTATGGCATGGCATGGTGTCCGGCGTCCGTCCATCCGTCCGTCCGTCCATCCGTAAACTTTTCGCTTTTTCAACTTCTTCTCCAGAACCAATGACTCCACAGAGCTGAAATTTAATGTGCAGACTCCTTGGCCAATGGGGATTCTAAATTGTAGATTTCGTGACCCCATGACCCCAAATGAGGTCACAGGGGTCACATCCTTAAAAACCTATTTTCATCTTCTTCTCCAGTTCCAAAAGGTCTAGAGAGCTGAAATGTTGTGTGCAGACTCCTTGGCTGATGGGGATTCTAAATTGTAGATTTCGTGACCCCATGACCCCAAATGGGGTCACAGGGGTCACATCCTTAAAAACCTATTTTCATCTTCTTCTCTAGTTCAAAAAGGTCTAGAGAGCTGAAAAGTTGTGTGCATACTCCTTGGGTAATGGGGATTCTAAATTGTAGATTTCGTGACCCCATGACCCCAAATGGGGTCACAGGGGTCACATCCTTAAAAACCTATTTTCATCTTCTTCTCCAGTTCCAAAAGGTCTAGAGAGCTGAAAAGTTGTGTGCAGACTCCTTGGCTGATGGGGATTCTAAATTGTAGATTTCGTGACCCCATGACCCCAAATGGGGTCACAGGGGTCACATCCTTAAAAACCTATTTTCATCTTCTTCTCCAGTTCCAAAAGGTCTAGAGAGCTGAAAAGTTGTGTGCATACTCCTTGGGTAATGGGGATTCTAAATTGTAGATTTCGTGACCCCATGACCCCAAATGGGGTCACAGGGGTCACATCCTTAAAAACCTATTTTCATCTTCTTCTCCAGTTCCAAAAGGTCTAGAGAGCTGAAAAGTTGTGTGCAGACTCCTTGGCTGATGGGGATTCTAAATTGTAGATTTCGTGACCCCATGACCCCAAATGGGGTCACAGGGGTCAAATCCTTAAAAACCTAATTTCATCTTCTTCTCTAGTTCAAAAAGGTCTAGAGAGCTGAAAAGTTGTGTGCATACTCCTTGGGTAATGGGGATTCTAAATTGTAGATTTCGTGACCCCATGACCCCAAATGGGGTCACAGGGGTCACATCCTTAAAAACCTATTTTCATCTTCTTCTCCAGTTCCAAAAGGTCTAGAGAGCTGAAAAGTTGTGTGCAGACTCCTTGGCCAATGGGGATTCTAAATTGTAGATTTCGTGACCCCATGACCCCAAATGGGGTCACAGGGGTCACATCCTTAAAAACCTATTTTCATCTTCTTCTCCAGTTCCAAAAGGTCTAGAGAGCTGAAAAGTTGTGTGCAGACTCCTTGGCCAATGGGGATTCTAAATTGTAGATTTCGTGACCCCATGACCCCAAATGGGGTCACAGGGGTCACATCCTTAAAAACCTATTTTCATCTTCTTCTCCAGTTCAAAAAGGTCTAGAGAGCTGAAATGTTGTGTGCAGACTCCTTGGCTGATGGGGATTCTAAATTGTAGATTTCGTGACCCCATGACCCCAAATGGGGTCACAGGGGTCAAATCCTTAAAAACCTAATTTCATCTTCTTCTCTAGTTCAAAAAGGTCTAGAGAGCTGAAAAGTTGTGTGCATACTCCTTGGGTATTGGGGATTCTAAATTGTAGATTTCGTGACCCCATGACCCCAAATGGGGTCACAGGGGTCACATCCTTAAAAACCTATTTTCATCTTCTTCTCCAGTTCCAAAAGGTCTAGAGAGCTGAAAAGTTGTGTGCAGACTCCTTGGCTGATGGGGATTCTAAATTGTAGATTTCGTGACCCCATGACCCCAAATGGGGTCACAGGGGTCACATCCTTAAAAACCTATTTTCATCTTCTTCTCCAGTTCCAAAAGGTCTAGAGAGCTGAAAAGTTGTGTGCATACTCCTTGGGTAATGGGGATTCTAAATTGTAGATTTCGTGACCCCATGACCCCAAATGGGGTCACAGGGGTCACATCCTTAAAAACCTATTTTCATCTTCTTCTCCAGTTCCAAAAGGTCTAGAGAGCTGAAAAGTTGTGTGCAGACTCCTTGGCCAATGGGGATTCTAAATTGTAGATTTCGTGACCCCATGACCCCAAATGGGGTCACAGGGGTCACATCCTTAAAAACCTATTTTCATCTACTTCTCCAGTTCCAAAAGGTCAAGAGAGCTGAAAAGTTGTGTGCATACTCCTTGGGTAATGGGGATTCTAAATTGTAGATTTCGTGACCCCATGACCCCAAATGGGGTCACAGGGGTCACATCCTTAAAAACCTATTTTCATCTTCTTCTCCAGTTCCAAAAGGTCTAGAGAGCTGAAAAGTTATGTGCAGACTCCTTGGATGATGGGGATTCTAAATTGTAGATTTCGTGACCCCATGACCCCAAATGGGGTCACAGGGGTCACATCCTTAAAAACCTATTTTCATCTTCTTCTCCAGTTCCAAAAGGTCTAGAGAGCTGAAAAGTTGTGTGCAGACTCCTTGGCTGATGGGGATTCTAAATTGTAGATTTCGTGACCCTATGACCCCAAATGGGGTCACAGGGGTCACATCCTTAAAAACCTATTTTCATCTTCTTCTCCAGTTCCAAAAGGTCTAGAGAGCTGAAAAGTTGTGTGCATACTCCTTGGGTAATGGGGATTCTAAATTGTAGATTTCGTGACCCCATGACCCCAAATGGGGTCACAGGGGTCACATCCTTAAAAACCTATTTTCATCTTCTTCTCCAGTTCCAAAAGGTCTAGAGAGCTGAAAAGTTGTGTGCAGACTCCTTGGCCAATGGGGATTCTAAATTGTAGATTTCGTGACCCCATGACCCCAAATGGGGTCACAGGGGTCACATCCTTAAAAACCTATTTTCATCTTCTTCTCCAGTTCCAAAAGGTCTAGAGAGCTGAAAAGTTGTGTGCAGACTCCTTGGCCAATGGGGATTCTAAATTGTAGATTTCGTGACCCCATGACCCCAAATGGGGTCACAGGGGTCACATCCTTAAAAACCTATTTTCATCTTCTTCTCCAGTTCAAAAAGGTCTAGAGAGCTGAAATGTTGTGTGCAGACTCCTTGGCTGATGGGGATTCTAAATTGTAGATTTCGTGACCCCATGACCCCAAATGGGGTCACAGGGGTCAAATCCTTAAAAACCTAATTTCATCTTCTTCTCTAGTTCAAAAAGGTCTAGAGAGCTGAAAAGTTGTGTGCATACTCCTTGGGTAATGGGGATTCTAAATTGTAGATTTCGTGACCCCATGACCCCAAATGGGGTCACAGGGGTCACATCCTTAAAAACCTATTTTCATCTTCTTCTCCAGTTCCAAAAGGTCTAGAGAGCTGAAAAGTTGTGTGCAGACTCCTTGGCTGATGGGGATTCTAAATTGTAGATTTCGTGACCCCATGACCCCAAATGGGGTCACAGGGGTCACATCCTTAAAAACCTATTTTCATCTTCTTCTCCAGTTCCAAAAGGTCTAGAGAGCTGAAAAGTTGTGTGCATACTCCTTGGGTAATGGGGATTCTAAATTGTAGATTTCGTGACCCCATGACCCCAAATGGGGTCACAGGGGTCACATCCTTAAAAACCTATTTTCATCTTCTTCTCCAGTTCCAAAAGGTCTAGAGAGCTGAAAAGTTGTGTGCAGACTCCTTGGCCAATGGGGATTCTAAATTGTAGATTTCGTGACCCCATGACCCCAAATGGGGTCACAGGGGTCACATCCTTAAAAACCTATTTTCATCTTCTTCTCCAGTTCCAAAAGGTCTAGAGAGCTGAAAAGTTGTGTGCATACTCCTTGGGTAATGGGGATTCTAAATTGTAGATTTCGTGACCCCATGACCCCAAATGGGGTCACAGGGGTCACATCCTTAAAAACCTATTTTCATCTTCTTCTCCAGTTCCAAAAGGTCTAGAGAGCTGAAAAGTTGTGTGCAGACTCCTTGGCTGATGGGGATTCTAAATTGTAGATTTCGTGACCCCATGACCCCAAATGGGGTCACAGGGGTCACATCCTTAAAAACCTATTTTCATCTTCTTCTCCAGTTCCAAAAGGTCTAGAGAGCTGAAAAGTTGTGTGCATACTCCTTGGGTAATGGGGATTCTAAATTGTAGATTTCGTGACCCCATGACCCCAAATGGGGTCACAGGGGTCACATCCTTAAAAACCTATTTTCATCTTCTTCTCCAGTTCCAAAAGGTCTAGAGAGCTGAAAAGTTGTGTGCAGACTCCTTGGCCAATGGGGATTCTAAATTGTAGATTTCGTGACCCCATGACCCCAAATGGGGTCACAGGGGTCACATCCTTAAAAACCTATTTTCATCTTCTTCTCCAGTTCCAAAAGGTCTAGAGAGCTGAAAAGTTGTGTGCAGACTCCTTGGCCAATGGGGATTCTAAATTGTAGATTTCGTGACCCCATGACCCCAAATGGGGTCACAGGGGTCACATCCTTAAAAACCTATTTTCATCTTCTTCTCCAGTTCAAAAAGGTCTAGAGAGCTGAAATGTTGTGTGCAGACTCCTTGGCTGATGGGGATTCTAAATTGTAGATTTCGTGACCCCATGACCCCAAATGGGGTCACAGGGGTCAAATCCTTAAAAACCTAATTTCATCTTCTTCTCTAGTTCAAAAAGGTCTAGAGAGCTGAAAAGTTGTGTGCATACTCCTTGGGTAATGGGGATTCTAAATTGTAGATTTCGTGACCCCATGACCCCAAATGGGGTCACAGGGGTCACATCCTTAAAAACCTATTTTCATCTTCTTCTCCAGTTCCAAAAGGTCTAGAGAGCTGAAAAGTTGTGTGCAGACTCCTTGGCAGATGGGGATTCTAAATTGTAGATTTCGTGACCCCATGACCCCAAATGGGGTCACAGGGGTCACATCCTTAAAAACCTATTTTCATCTTCTTCTCCAGTTCCAAAAGGTCTAGAGAGCTGAAAAGTTGTGTGCATACTCCTTGGGTAATGGGGATTCTAAATTGTAGATTTCGTGACCCCATGACCCCAAATGGGGTCACAGGGGTCACATCCTTAAAAACCTATTTTCATCTTCTTCTCCAGTTCCAAAAGGTCTAGAGAGCTGAAAAGTTGTGTGCAGACTCCTTGGCCAATGGGGATTCTAAATTGTAGATTTCGTGACCCCATGACCCCAAATGGGGTCACAGGGGTCACATCCTTAAAAACCTATTTTCATCTTCTTCTCCAGTTCCAAAAGGTCTAGAGAGCTGAAAAGTTGTGTGCAGACTCCTTGGCCAATGGGGATTCTAAATTGTAGATTTCGTGACACCATGACCCCAAATGGGGTCACAGGGGTCACATCCTTAAAACCTATTTTCATCTTCTTCTCCAGTTCAAAAAGGTCTAGAGAGCTGAAATGTTGTGTGCAGACTCCTTGGCTGATGGGGATTCTAAATTGTAGATTTCGTGACCCCATGACCCCAAATGGGGTCACAGGGGTCACATCCTTAAAAACCTAATTTCATCTTCTTCTCTAGTTCAAAAAGGTCTAGAGAGCTGAAAAGTTGTGTGCATACTCCTTGGGTAATGGGGATTCTAAATTGTAGATTTCGTGACCCCATGACCCCAAAGGGGGTCACAGGGGTCACATCCTTAAAAACCTATTTTCATCTTCTTCTCCAGTTCCAAAAGGTCTAGAGAGCTGAAAAGTTGTGTGCAGACTCCTTGGCTGATGGGGATTCTAAATTGTAGATTTCGTGACCCCATGACCCCATGACCCCAAATGGGGTCACAGGGGTCACATCCTTAAAAACCTATTTTCATCTTCTTCTCCAGTTCCAAAAGGTCTAGAGAGCTGAAAAGTTGTGTGCATACTCCTTGGGTAATGGGGATTCTAAATTGTAGATTGGGGTCACAGGGGTCACATCCTTAAAAACCTATTTTCATCTTCTTCTCCAGTTCCAAAAGGTCTAGAGAGCTGAAAAGTTGTGTGCATACTCCTTGGGTAATGGGATTCTAAATTGTAGATTTCGTGACCCCATGACCCCAAATGGGGTCACAGGGGTCACATCCTTAAAAACCTATTTTCATCTTCTTCTCCAGTTCCAAAAGGTCTAGAGAGCTGAAAAGTTGTGTGCAGACTCCTTGGCCAATGGGGATTCTAAATTGTAGATTTCGTGACCCCATGACCCCAAATGGGGTCACAGGGGTCACATCCTTAAAAACCTATTTTCATCTTCTTCTCCAGTTCCAAAAGGTCTAGAGAGCTGAAAAGTTGTGTGCAGACTCCTTGGCCAATGGGGATTCTAAATTGTAGATTTCGTGACCCCATGACCCCAAATGGGGTCACAGGGGTCACATCCTTAAAAACCTATTTTCATCTTCTTCTCCAGTTCAAAAAGGTCTAGAGAGCTGAAAAGTTGTGTGCAGACTCCTTGGCCAATGGGGATTCTAAATTGTAGATTTCGTGACCCCATGACCCCAAATGGGGTCACTGGGGTCACATCCTTAAAAACCTATTTTCATCTTCTTCTCCAGTTCCAAAAGGTCTAGAGAGCTGAAAAGTTGTGTGCAGACTCCTTGGCCAATGGGGATTCTAAATTGTAGATTTTGTGACCCTGTGACCCCAATCTTGGTCACGGGTCATGACCCAAAAACCTTTTTTCATCTTCTTCTCCAGTTTATATGTAAAGCTCTAGAAAGGTGAATTGTTGTGTAGAGATTCTTTGGTCAAAGGTGATTCTTAATTGTAGGATTGGTGACCCTGTGACTCCAAATGTGGGTCACAGGGGTCATGATCTAAAACCAATATTATTTTGCTTGTTAACAATGTATTACTTGAGATAACTTAGATATTCAACCTTAGATAAAAAATCATTAAAATTCTGATGAGCTACAGAGCCCATGGCTCTATTTTTGAGATAAGACCAGCAAATTATGACAAATATTTACTCTCATTAATTATAAAATTCAAGAAAAATACCTATTTGGGTAAAACAATTATTCCAATATCTGTAGCAAATACATAATTAAATGAAATGGTAAATAAATAACCGCCAAAAAATCATATATTTCGATTTCTTTCATTGTTCATATCTTTGTTTACTGTGTGTGAGCTAGACCATAATGCTTTGCGCTTGAAAATAATAGACTGGATCTATATTTAGACTGGAAAACACCTTCACCAATTAATGCAATTTCTCGGCTTATTTTAAGTTGAAAATATTTGGGAAAAATTAAGTGTATTTATTTCATGGAGATAGATTTTTGGAAATTTTTCGATATGTTCATCAACATCCTTGATGGCCCTTTGATGCTTTATAACATAAATTGTTAATGATGTTGATATGTACTTATAGTAAACTTATTGGAAGTAACCTGCATATATATTCATTGACATTTGGGTTTATAACTTGTAACTGTATAAGCAAAGTTGGGGAAAGTGTGCTCTCCTTGATATGACCAGGATAACCACAAATGGCAAAAGATAAGACTGCATTCCATGTTAGTATCCAAATGACGTATAGGTAGATTGTATTGCTGATGACTTCTGTTTCAGCCTGTATGTCCACTCAGCCAAGGCCCAGTGGAGCAGATGTTTACATTCTGTCAAACTACGCGACTCAATACTTGGCATTGTGTGAGTATAATATCTGTGTTCATTTAACAAATTATACTTTCTGCTTTAATCCCTTATCTGAAGAGAGTTTGATAATGAATTGTGTGATCAAAAACATGAATATTTTTACTTTCAAAATTGAAAATTGCTTGACTTCAAGAAAATTGGTTTAATTTGTTTTGTGGTTCTCAACTAGATATTCATCAGACAAGGTTCGACATGAGTCTCACATAGCCAACTGTCTTTCTTTCAGTCATGTAAAGGGGCGTGTCCTAGTAGCTTTAGCCGACGGAACAGTTGCAATATTCCACAGAGCTGCAGGTATGTAATTTACTGAATCAGAAAGTTTAGGAATACTAAATTATTTTCAGAGAATAATTCAACTTAAATGATTAGAAATAGATCAATTTGGTGATCATGCATCATAATATTGGAAAATCCTACAGTAATTCCAAGAACCTGGACGAACTTGATTACCTCCCTTTATTTTTGCAAACCAAATTGAGCAACCAGTGTTCAAAATAGCTGCCAGCAAACCCATAGGTTGTTAGATTTTGGATGCAAAAATTGTGGTGAGCGAAACCCCGAGAGCCTGTCCCCTGTTTGAGAGTGCTAGTTCTAGTGAAGACCTGTATGTGCTGCTTAAGCTGCACAATTCAAGCACGACTGGCTTCCTAGAAATAGCATTTATGAACACGGGGCAGGTTTCAATGTTGAGTTACAGTGTTGTACAAGATTTCTTGTTCCCCTGTATGATCTATGACCTCTTCTAGACGGCCAGTGGGACCTGAAGAACTACCATCTACTTGACCTGGGCCGACCTCACCACTCCATACGCTGTATGACTCCCATTGCAAATAAAAACGTGTGGTGTGGATACAAGAACAAGATTCATATAATCGACCCAGCAACCATGGGCATCGAGGTATGTCCAGTTTTGGGATCTTTTCTTTTATAATTTTAGTAGCTGAAATTGAGCCACTTTATACGTGGTGAATTGAAAATGTGAAAAAGGGAATAATGGTTTGAAAAAAAGGGCTATAAATTTAAATTAACCTGTCAATGTACATTGACGTGCCCCTCAAAAATAGCAGCTTTCATAATTAAAGCCTTGACAGTGTTGTCCCTAGGTTCCTTTTGCAATTGCAAATTATTACTATGGTTGAGTATTTCCCTCCCATCTGTTCGCCTAGGAACAACACTGGCTGAAATATCTGTCTTCAGTAACATCCCATTATGACTTAGCACAACTTATTTTTTTCCATCAGAAAAGTTTTGACGCACATCCTCGGAAGGAGAGCCAGGTGCGGCAGCTGTGCTGGGTGGGGGACGGTGTGTGGGTCTCCATCAGACTGGACAGTACGCTCCGGCTTTACCACGCACACACGCACCAGCATCTACAGGACGTCGACATCGAGCCCTACGTCAGCAAGATGCTTGGTGAGTTGGAGAAAAACATTATGTGTGTCATTACTCGAGAGAAATTTTTTGTGTGTGTGTGTAAGGTATCTTCACTCATATGTCATCATAAAGACAAAAGGTGGCATGAAAGTCTTCAAACAAGCAGACACCAGTGGTATAACAGTAGGGCCCTGGTGTGCGAATTATCCAATAGCGATCAATTAGGTGCTGAGTCCACCAATGACTGGGTGTAAAAAACGTATCTTCAACTTGTTTGTGAACTTTCTCAGTGTACAGTTCACACCCGTACACGCTCAAAAGATTTGGCTGGCAAACGACATGATGACAGCCGCAAAAACATGTACACACACTTGGTTGCAGTATTTTTTGACATCCTATTGATATAGCGTCATGGTCAACCCATCTGTGATTGATACTTCTTGTGGATAATCAGTCAATATGATTATGTGCCTAGTAGGAGCACCGCTTATATGATCCAAAGAGTAGTGACATCCAGGGGATAAGGGGCAGCAAAATAGCTGCTGGCAGCAGGGCCACTGGATATTAGGTGCTATACAAATGCATTATCATATAATCTGAGTTTGATTTGAAGGTGAAACGTTACATTTACAGTGTACATTAGGACTGTTGGTACAAAACCATAACCTGGAAAATAACAAATCTTAAGAAAACAAGGTAACTATTCTTGTTTGTTGATGACACCAACCATCTAGATTAAAATAATGACAGTAAAATATGATGAATATTTTTGTTGATTATGATATGTTTATTGCAGGAACTGGCAAACTAGGATTCTCCTTTGTGAGGATAACAGCGATGTTGATATCTTGTAATCGATTGTGGATCGGCACTGGGAATGGAGTCATTATTTCTGTCCCTCTATCAGAGAGTAAGTAGTACCTTAAAAAAGTTAAAGATAAATCAAAATCTTGTGACATTTTCTTCATGAAGATAATAATCATATCTTTTAGCTTAACCTAATATTTGTCCAACCTTTCAAAATCTTATGAGAGGTGATTCCCGTAAATTGATTACTCAGAATAGTTTCATATTAATCTGAAAATAAAATGTGATATTTCTCTTCCTGCAGGCAACAAGCAGCAGGTGACGACATCGAGCAGACGTCAACCTGGGGGCGTGATACGGGTGTATAGCGACACCAAGACGGACAGTGTCACCCCTGGTTCCTTCATCCCATATTGTTCCATGGCCCAGGCGCAACTCTCCTTCCACGGACACAAGGATGCCGTCAAGTTCTTCGTTGCTGTTCCTGGTAAGTTCTCAGTTCAAATTCTGCTTGTTCAGCATGGTTTTATATTTATTGAATGATTTCATGTAAAATGGTTATTTTGTTTACAGTGTGCAAAATTAAAGTTTTTCAAACCAAAATTAGTTACATATATTCATTGTCAAAATGTAGCATTGCAATTTACATTTTAAAAATTCATATTTTGAAAGTATTTAATTAAGTGAAAATCATGAGGCTGTTTTTAGTTAAATATTGGGACATTTTCCCCTAAAAATTTATTTTGCATACTGAGTTTCTATGAGTATTTACTATGTTTATGCATTGGTGGCTGTTGAAATTAGTTTGAATTAGCTGTGATGTTTATCCAATTATGTAGATGGTAATGATTGTGTTCCCATTAGTGACATTCACTATTAGTTTTTTGGTCTTGAAGAACAATGCATGTGGGTATGCATAAGAAATAGATTTTGTATTCCAGTTATAGATCTGTATATTTTCTTCTTTAGTATTCAGTCTGTTAGTTTCACCACTGATTGTATTACCACTCAATACATGCAATGTATGTTCTTATGCTTGTCTGTTTATCAAATATTATGTATTGAATCATTTGGATGTTAAAGCTGCAGTAAGTTCTTCACAAACATTAAGGATCAATTTGACTTCGTCATTGATATTTGTAAGTCGATAGATACATGCATGATGAAAGAACAAAGTGTGTTCCAGTCAACCAACTTTTGAAAAGGTACTTGAACTACTTCATTATCCCCCGCCAACATAGTTGGGGGGGGGATATTGAAATGGGCTCCATCCGTCCGTCCGTCCGTCCGTTCGTCCGTCCGTTCGTCCGTCCGTCCGTTCGTCCGTCCGTCCCGATTTTGTTTCCGGAACAGAACTTGAAAACTATAAAACATCTCTTAACGAAACTTGGTGTGTGGAACAATCATCATGTCTAGATGTGCCTTTTGGGGTTTTCAACTTCTTCGAGTTATTTTTTTTTACCGTTTCCATGGAAATGTAACTTAGAATTTCGTTTCCGAGGCAGAACTCGAAAACCGTAAGACATGTCTCAACGAAACTTGGTGTGTGGAACAATCATCATGTCTAGATGTGCCTTTTGGGGTTTTCAACTTCTTCGAGTTATTTTTTTTTTACCGTTTCCATGGAAATGTAACTTAGAATTTCGTTTCCGGGACAGAACTCAAAAACTATAAGACATATCTCAACGAAACTTGGTGTGTTGAACAATCATCATGTCTAGATGTGCCTTTTTGTGTTTTCAACTTCTTAGAAGTATTTTTTTTACCGTTTCCATAGAAATGTAACCTAGAATTTCGTTTCCGGAACAGAACTTGAAAATTTTAAGACATATCTCAACGAAACTTGGTGTGTGGAACAATCATCATGTGTAGATGTGCCTTTTGGGGTTTTCAACTTCTTCGAGTTATATTTTTGGACCGTTTCCATGGAAATGTAACTTAGACAATCATCATGTGTAGATGTGCCTGAAAGGCCCGATGGGCTTATGGCATTGCACAGTATCCAGCCGTCTGTAAACTTTTCGCATTTTGTCTTCTTCTCCAGAACCACTTTGTCTAAGGAGCTGAAATTTTGTGTGTTGTGTTTAGTTGAAAAAAGGTTCATAGTCACTGTTATTCAACAACTATTCTTCAATAAATTTTCCCAAAGGCGGGGGATATGGCCGACTCTGTCTGCTTGTTTTAATTAGCCCAGCAGTTCCTTACAGGTTTCCCAGCAATCCACAGAATTCATAACCACATTTGTATAAGAGTGTTAGTGGGATAATGGGTATCACCTGATCACATGTCTCTTTGACTCGTCCACTAGTAGCAGCAAGAGTTGTAGAACACCAGGGAGTTGCAACTGTGAAATAATTATTAAAAATATTCAAGGATAGCCTGATTTTTAGCTAGTGGCCAATCATGGATTATTTCCTAAGTTATGATTCCTGTAAACTGGCCATTCAGAATTGTTTGGTACTGTTTGATTCACTACACAAGTGTTAACATTGTAAGGTTAACCATCCCACAGTACCTGTCACAGAAGCGCCCTGCAATAAAGTTATGAAATCTTGGAAGATTTAGCTAGTGTACCAATATGAACCTAACAAGATTAGGTCTTTTTGCCTCATGGCAAGTGTCTGTGCTATAATTATTCTTGAACAAGTCTGAGTTAGCATCTGCCCACAGGGGAGAGGGAGCTGCCCTACATTGACTCTGTGTTATACAATTAGCTGCAGTTTCTGAACTGTATTAGACCGATGTAAACGCTACCTTTAGCTTGGAACACTGTCTGAGAAAATACCAATTTATGTCTTATAGGGAAATATGTTTGTATACAGATATAATGTTAGAGATTTACATCAATGTTGTCTCAAGAATAATTAACAGATCTTTTATGTAGACGACAATGAGTCTAGATTGTCTTGCAAAGGATCTGGGAGGAATCCACAACTTCAGAAGAGTTTATGTGTGTTCTAACATCCTGCATTACCTTGTGTCTTCAGCCTTGTGCTTTAACTATGATTATTGTACACATGATGGTTGAAACTACTCTATTCTATATAACTACAAACCAAATGACAAAGACGCATGCTACGTAGTACGTATACCCTCAGAGCAAAATGTCTCTCCTGCAAACATAAAGCAAATATCAGTAGGGGAGACCTTTCCTCGTGGTCTGACAAGATAGTTACGTGTCTCTATTGAGTTAAAACATCAGCCTGACCTGAAGGTATTGTGGTACAACCTATAGAAGAAGACAGAGTTGGCCTGAGGCCCTTTGTAAAGTATCTGTTCTACAATCACATGCCCAAATACTATGAGAGAAGACATCAGTTAACCTTGTGTTATGCCAGTCCTAACCTCCTTTACATGTCTGGCCATCTGAGAGCTATATCTGAAGAAGACCTCGGTAACTGTTGGACCTAGTGATCTGATGAGATAATAATAATAATAATATATATGAATTTATATAGCGCTTGTTTCCAGTAGAACAACTGCTCAAAAGCGCTCAAGGGCAATGAACTGTCCTGGGAATAGGTGGGTCTAACAGTAGGCGATCTTGAACAAGTGGGTCTTGAGTAGGGATTTGAATGTTTCAAGATCCTGGACACTTCTCATTTCAATTGGGAGAGAGTTCCATAACTGTGGGGCAGAGATCTCGAAACTTCTCTCGCCAAAAGATGTGCGAGCTGAAGGAAGCTTCAAAAGGCACTGATCACTAGAACGTAGAGTTCTCTCTGGCTTGTATTCCTGAATAAGATCAGAGATGTATGTTGGAGCATCGCAGTGGAGAGCACGGAATGTCAGACACAAAACTTTAAACTTGATTCTGTCGTCAACTTTCAGCCAGTGGAGATCTTTCAGGATTGGAGTTATGTGTTCTGATTTTCTGGTTCGTTTGATTAGTCTTGCGGCAGCATTTTGAACTTTCTGAAGAGATGGCTATCCTGATTGAGTTAAAGCATCAAACCCTGATCCCCTTTGAGTGTACAAGTCCTAACCTTTAAGTGTAACAGGACCAACCTATTTAAGTGCTGTAACACTAACCAGTCCTAACCTTTAAGTGTAACAGGACCAACCTATGTAAGTGCTGTAATACTAACCTGTCCTAACCTTTAAGTGTAACAGGACCAACCTATGTAAGTGCTGTAACACTAACCAGTCCTAACCTTTAAGTGTAACAGGACCGACCTATTTAAGTGCTGTAACACTAACCTAAACTTGTCTGGTCTGCCCTAACCTCCTTGAGTCGCCTTGTCAGTCCAGAATCTATATGAAGAAATGTCTGTCTGTCTGACCGTCCCTGCTGCTAGCCAGGCTGGTTTAATCAGTGTTCTTAGTAAACCATTAGTACAGCTTTTGTCTGGCCTGCTGGAATTAGTTGAGAGTGATTGAAGTTCTGGACACTCACATCTATCCTCATCTGGGGAACTGTCCATCTGAGCATTGTCCGTTTCAATACCTTCATCAAATTAGTCTTGGGGAAGCTGGGTTAATTGGTCTCCTTTATTAAGTTTATTGGTATACTAATTGTCCTTTATAGATATTTGTAGGTAATTTTAACATTACACATCTGAGGACTTGTATAAGAATAGTTGTAAGAGTTCAAGGTAGGACACAGAGTGGGTTAGCATGGTGCTTTTAGGTGTTAGACTTCAAGAGGTCCAGGTTCAAATCTTGCCCCTAAACTTTAGAGAACCGTTCTCATTTCGGCCTCTCCAATTTGATAATTAACACTTTCAAGCATTTTTCCTTTCAATATAGAAAGTAATTTTTACATATTAGTCTTTATTTAATTAAGTAATGATTTAATTAATTGGGTTCTTAATCAAAGGAAAATATGTCAACCTTGGTAAATTTTCTATAAATAAGATTTGAATATCAAAATATGAAGGTATTCTTTTCGTTACAGGTCAGATTACTTTTTGAAAACATTGTTGAAATAGTTATTCCTTAGAAGAAATTCTATTCGAAAATTAAAAAATCTAATTGATGAAGATAAATCTCTTCATTGATAAGTAATTGTTATGTTTATTCAGAATATTGCAGCAAAATGTTGTTTCTAACATAAATGAATGTAGGACCAGCAATGTCATTGATTTACAATTTATTTTAATCTTGCCTTACCATAAAATCCAAAGTTTCATGTAGACTGAAAAAACGTTCCAAGCAATAAAGCATGGTCACACATGTCAGCAAAATGAAGATGTCTGTTCATTGTAATACAGTGTACATACATCAATCTCAAAGCTTTTTAAACCACAACTATATTCCTTGAAACTAGTTATCAATCGTCTGCTGCATTATACAAATTTCACAATGTCATTAGTAAATTACTTTTCATGTATATAATTTCACATATAAGATAATTCTCATCTTGAAATCTCTGACAAGATAATAAACAAGTTTGTACTTTTTACAATATCCATTATTTATGTGCATGTAATATGGTTGCAATGTTCTAATTATATAGAATTATTGCTTTCCGTATATAGCTTTACGATCACACATAATTTTCATCTTCGATTTCAGACTTCATAATTAATAATTTGGTACATATTGAAGCATTCATTATTTCTATGTATGTAATAAGGTTGTTCTAAGTATGTATGCTATTCCTTTCTGATGTGGATTTATTATATACGCACCTCCTTCAAACAGAAATATGGCATAAAATAATCTGTTCTGAGTATTTTTACCACATGATAAAAGACATTATATGCAGCTAGTTCCAGGACAGAATGACTTCTACTTCCAGATAATTACTAATTTTCTGTAGGTGATTATTTTCTGATGCTTCTTTATCATCAGCAAGAAGTTGAGATGACCCAAATTTACAAAACTCTATCTTGATTATTGAAGTGTTCTACGCATTGAATTTATATGAAGAGGGTTTAAATAATGATTTTGTATTTAGTGAAATGTGAATTAAGTGAATAGTGAATAAAATATAGTGAATTAAATTTTCTGTAATAACCTTAACATATGTGTGAAGATATATAGGTAGAGGACTTAAAATAAAACTATTTCAAATATGTTGATTTTGAATTTAAATGGATAGTATGTATTTCATTCAAGTAGAAATTTAAACTCATTTTTTACTTTAAGAAAAATGCAAATTTAGTAGAGTATTGGACCCCTTTGACAATTTTGTGCATGTAATTTACAAACTTTGCATAATTTGTTAAATCTTATTAATAGAATATTTTATATTTCTCATTGAATATTGTGTTTCGTCAAGCGAATTAGACATCATATATTCACACTGGGGGCGTATCATCTCTTTAAAAAAAAACTTATTTGTTTATAAAAACACTTTAAACCTATTTCCATCAAGGAATTGCAAAAATCTACGTCATGAAAATTCTTGCTTAATCGAAGCTATATGTCTTTCCATCAATTTGCTGGAATTAAGCGTTTCTTTTGTATCGTTAATTATATTTTCTGCAACATCTAACAAATCAGTGATGCCATAAACTGATAGATTACCGGAACTATAATGAAATTGGCTTCCTAATCGAACGCTCTCTATTCTCATATTGAGGCCTCAGATTTGACAATTAATTACGTTCCTCATTTCTTAGCTCACCCAGTTTTTGCCCTTGAATCATTTATCACATAATCTGCTGGTATATTGCATCTCTTTGAACATGAATATTTCTGGATCTAGTTGCAGGACAGTATGTTTTACAAGCAACAAGTTTTAACTACGTTTAGTTGGCGTATGAATAATTGTTCTCTCTCTACTATTCCCCAACCAAGGTTTTAATTAATTTGTGTCTCTCTTCTCAATGCATTCTTTTTGTCTTTTTAACACCTTTTTAAAATTTTATCTATGACCGTTTTCCAAATATTTTTATTTTCCCAAATATTGAAAGATACAGTACTTTAGATAAAAAATGGATAAATTGAATTGGAAAGTTTATTGCTCAACGTGAAGTCGTCCAAAAATGCCATACAATTGTATGCAATTCATAGCCATATAGCATTGTGGGCTTTCTCCCTGCCATAATACTAGCATCCATGATACAAGTGAAAAACTCTTGAAATCGGCATTAGACCCAAATACCTCATCTCACCTCTGACAATTGCTTGATATTATTTGTTATTCTGCTGTTCCGAATGGAAGGATCCTATATCTGATGATGATTTCTTTCTTTTTTACAAGAGTTTTTTTTAGGAATAAATTATTTCTCTAGAAGATATTTGGATCTAAAGTTAAACACCAATATGTATTGTTTAAATATTTATAATAATTTAAGGAAATGGAATAATGAGAAAAATCATGCATTCACCTTGAGTTAGACAATGTGTTTCTATACTGAAATAAATATGGTAAGTTTATTTTCACTTCATAACAGTCATTCATAATTCCTATTAAATGAATTACTGGTTTCAACAATGTTAACAGTATTTAAGTACTATTTTCTGTTTAAAAAATCTTCATTTGTTTAATAAGATAAGTAACTTTTAATAAACTTTTGTATGTTCAATCTTATTGAAACTGATAGCAACAAATTTCAAATTCATCCATAGGTAAGGTTCCATAAATGAGAAACATAATCAGATTGAATATATTCTTTACATGGCCACAAGAAATCATTGATATTTCTTCTTGTTTGATTTCAGCACAAGTGCACATTGATTGATTAAAGTTTAAAATTTCATGAGAATGATACGTGATATTTGTATGTAATCATGAAATATTAAAATTATGCAGGCATCAGCACTTTTCAACAGTGATTGATTAAGTCCCGCAATGCCTGAAAGCAGCTCAAGCCAGTTTGCCGTAATTTCGATGACTGCATTGATACTTTGTTTACAAAGAAAATATTTTTTCGTTAATCAATAACTCCCATTGAGAAATTTAGAATAGTTTCATCAAAGAGCTCAGCAAAATTTGCACTTTAGGGTAATTCACCAAGTTCCCCCTGAGAAATTTGATTAACATCAAAGTGGTTCATCTTGCTGTATCGACAGTTTGATTGGTGGGTGGAGTGCTGAAATCAGTAGGTAAACTCCAGTTATAACAGCCAGGGGGAGCCTGCTTTAGAAAACTTTGAACCTGGAGGTTTGACAAAAAGTTTGAATCCAAAAAAGAAAATGTGTGAAGTTGAGGGAATTGAGAAGGTCTTAATCTTTGTGTAATTCAGATCATCATAGTATTGCATCTTCAATATCACATTGTTGTATTATGCGTCAACATGGGACAAGAATAAGAATGTTGAATTGAGTATGAAGATTTTTCAGTATGTGAACCTCATCTCTCTGTCTGATTAACTGGTTCATCAAGAGACCTGAGGATGCCCCTGGCAAATTCTTTTCGCAAGCTCGTAATTCATTTACCATGGATGGTACATTTCCGACTCAATCATATAATATCTTAACTTAAAATCTGTTAACACTTCACCCACAGGCTCCACAGTAAAGAGTGATAGGGTATCTTTAGTCATTGACCAATCTTGTAGTATAGCAACTCCCTGCTGATTAACTCTGATGCATCATCACATCTTCAACAAGTGCAAGACACAGCAAGAAAGTTTGACCACATGACTCCAGTTTTGAAGGTGTTGCATTGGCTTCTGGTCAAGCAGACGGTCCATTATAAAGTCCTTGTTCTTACTTATTACGTGCAGAATGATGAAAACTCACCAAGCTACCTGTAGGAACTCGTCCACGTTGACCATCCATCGTGATGGATCTGTTCACAATCTTAGACTGGTGTTACTCAGTTGCTGCTCCCAAACTAACAAACTCTTTGTCCCCTGAACTGCAACATCAATCGAGCTATTCAGAAAAACTCTGAAAACCCGCTTCTTTGCCAAATCATAACTAGACTCTGGCCATCCTAGAAACCAGCTCTGCAGAGCGTAAGCGCTCTACAAATTCATTATTATTGTTAATCCCTATAATGTTAACAAGTTTCTGTTTCTGTAAATTGGTAATTCAGAATGGTTCGGCACTATTAATTCAGTAGTTTAAAGGTTAAATGTATTCCTTTTTCTTGCACACATGAAGCAAAGTGGTGTAGTGGTCAGCGTGCTGGCCTCCCACCCTAGAGCCCGGATTCGAATCCCAGGATAATACCAAAAAATTATGTCCTGGGTCTTTTACTGTGTTGTATCCTTGGACTTCATCCATATTGCCCTCAGTCCACCCAGCTGTTTAAATTGGTTACTGATTAAAGGAGAAGCGCTTGGTAGCAGAAATGAAGTACAATTTCTTCAGGGCAATAATGTACCGCCAGTGAGCGGCAATTGTGCTGGATATTAGGTGTTAAAATAATCATTATTGTTAATATTAACATTATCATAATTATTAAGCCGAACGCAGATGGACTGAGTGTGCATGCACTTACTGACAGCTAAAGATATATACAGGCTGCCATCTCCATATCCATGTTATACAGTTTCATTCCATCACTCAGCATGTCCAGTACTCCCAATCCATAATGCAGATTAACTCTCTGTGTGTCCCCTCAGTCTCTGGAGACTGCTGACAGCTGTAGATCTATGCAATAACACATCAGAGCCCGTGCCAACAGTCTCCGTATCGAAAAATCAAATACTGTTACTAACTAGCCGGGGAGGAGTAATATCGTTCCGTCCGTCCGCTTCACCCCATGCAGGCAGCTTGTACCTTTGACATTTGTTCTAGCTGTCATAATGTTTATTGAATATTTCCACCGACTGATGTTGCATGGTGTTTAATTGGAAAGAAGGAAAATGCATAGACATTATTTGCTGGATCTTGGTAGTCTTTGTGAGGAGAGGAAAGGTCAAATGGCCGCTGATATCGATGCTGATTGTTTTTTGCTCAATAATTGCTGTTTGGTGAAGAACATTGAGCCAAACGGTGTTGTTGTAAATATTTGTTTATTGATCCAAGAAAATTGCATTTTGGCTTTGAAATCAGAAATTTTGGCAATTATGCTCAGCTCAGTTAAAGAATTTATATTCCTTTTATTTCACCAAATATATACACCATTATAACAGTAAACATTTTGCATACACTTTTCAGATATAAAATTTCTTGTAAATGTACTGCTTTCCTCAGTTCTTTTATGTTTTAGCTTCTGAGTCCAACCATCCTGAGAGCCTAGTTAACAGGAATCACAACTCCTTAGCAAAGAGAATAATCTAGCTAGCTAGCTTGGATCAGCCTTTAGTTAAAAAATATACTATCCAGGAATATCCTGCACTTAAAGGGTCAACTCATCTATAAAGTAAAAGTCTCAGAAAGTATCGATTTTTCTGAGAAATGGATATAATGTCTTCATGCAGCATTTGTCGATTATATATGCTTTATATCATCTAATGCATTTCACAAAAAACTTCTATGCTCCTAATCTTTAAAATCTATATTCCTTTTAGTCTGAATTATAGAATATCAGAAAAGAAGTTATACAAAATAATACGTAGGTAGAAGTCAGAGATAGCTCTCCTTTGAAATATCTGGACATGCCAAAACTGTTAAGAGCAAGAAATTGCCTCAGGTACTGAAAGACAAGTTTTCGAAGGGATTTCTTGGCGACAACTTCTTGATTATGAACACATAAACACTTCCGAGTATATGCCGACTTCATCATTATTTGGATTGTAGGGATTACCAAAATGGTGTACATAATATATACTGTACAACAGGCTATATCTTCTTTAAAACAATGAGTATGATCTAAGATTACCAGTAACGATAGCTTCCTGACAATAAGATCCCACAGATTGAGGGAAAGTCATCACTTGAGGCACCATCAATCAATAAGGTAATCCATCTGGACATAGAGCTAAGTAAATCCCCCATCTATATACATCACAACGCACACTAACGCAGCAGGATTGTGCTTAAAAACTTCCAGCTTAGTCTAACAGCGAACATTTCAGAGAGGCAGCTTATGGTAAAAGTATAGGATAGATTCTTGGTTGACGCAGGACTTAAAGGAGGAGGTTTTTGTTTGTGGTAATGATGATACAGCCAGTGTCACAGTTTCAAACTGGACTCCTCTCCCAGCGAAAATGTCAAAGGAAGAGATTCTAAGAATAACTTTCTTTGCTGTAAGCCGAACCCAAAATCTGTTAATGATAATGGACTGCCTGCACAGGAGGATGACAGAGGCAAAGAAGAGTAATGATGGAGTGGGCTGTCCGTTTCCTTGAAGTCACGTCCCCTTGAGATTGAAAAAGCCTTGACAAAAAGCTGTCGAAAGCATTTATGCTGCATTCGATTACTGCCAAAATAGATTTCTGGAGCTTTGGTTTTGGAAAGGGAATTTGAACTGAATATTGTTTTCCATAAGCAGGTGGCAAAGATCTCTGATCTGGGTTGTAGTTTTGAGGAATCCAAAAGTTTCTACCTGAAAAAAAAAAGGTTTTGTCTTAAAACGGCTTCACCTGTTTATTGAAATATCTAATACTAATCTAAACTTATAAAGTGGCATTTTGGTTAACAAGGTAGCAATGTTAGAAGAACTGTTCCTCAAGTCTTGTGGATAAAATCAGTCATGTGCATGTTCAAACAACAATCTTCTTCAGAATAACTTTTGCTTTAAATTCTACCAATTACATCCTAATAAGGCACAAACTTCCCTCCTTCCAAAAAACCAAGAAAAAAGTTCAAAGCAGATTTACATTAAGTTCACGTAAGAAGATGGAAAGCTTCCTTGTCACCCTCTGCGTATCCCCGAGGGACGTGAGCTCGTCACAATCTGATACTAATACCACCTCCATCAAGATCTTCTGTTTAGTTGCCCTGAGTCTCCATCAAGGAATAAACTTGGACCTCCCAAGGGACACCAAAACTTGGATTGTTAGTTATTTTCTGCTGAACAGGACAAGAATGTACTAATCGTCCTACTAGCTTTAGATATCTGTCGCTGATTACACAAAGAATAGCTGAGAGGTCTTTTGTTAACCTTCAGTTTGATTATTTGTTAAAAACTGTTGGTCTCGTTGTTTTTACAGTAATGGATGATGTTAATGGTAGTAAAACCATAGGATGTTTTGTTCAAAGAGTGATCAGAAGTCAGTGGCTATTCTGAATTATTTCTATTGTTAACGAGTTGTAAAAATTCCTGTAAATGGTCAATGGTCAAGAATGTTTTGGTACTGTTTGATTCAGCTGTTCAGGTGTTGATTTCGGACACTGCCTCCGCCTCCAACAGAAATGATGTCACTATATAAGTACGGAAGAAACATCTACTTTGAGACTTAGTTTAGTTGGCATGTCAATTGAAAATATATGAAAGACTCTTTCAAATTCCACCTTTACCATCTAGTCTCCATTAGCTAAGTAGGGGATATCTATATTTTCTTTACTAATACCATGTTTAATATATCTCAACAAGTGAAGTAGAAAGTTAATATTATCACTTGTGGGACAGCTGGCATGGTATTAGTCAAGAATTGAACAGGGCCTCAATAAATGACTTCTATGTAAAGAAACTATTTCAATATTTGTACTTTAGCAAATTGAGAATATGACTTATTCAAATCTCTATTAGGTCTGTGCCTGCTAATGCAAATCATGAAATGACAGAATATTTGGTTTTGGTTTTGAATAACCTTACTTCTGAAATATGAAGAAACTGTCACTGTGCAAACATCACTCATTGTAAAAGTAATTTGACAATTATTTGCACAACAAAGTTAGAAATCGATGAGCGCAAACAATCTGAGCAAAGACAAAAACCTAATTCCTAATTGTCCGTAAACCTAGGTATTTCACAACCTTGCTTTTGAAATATGAGTTTTCAAAAATATTTGAAGTTTCTTTCAATAAAGATGAAATCTTCAGATAATATATTTTTCTGATTCTGTTATTTCATCCCTACATGATTATCCTCTTAAATGTCAACATTTCATAACCATAAATAGATGACATTTCACAAACGGAATATTTATGGTTACAGTTTGATATTAAAAATGAAATTTTATCTCCTATTTAATATTTTTATGACATTTTGTTAATCAGAATTAGATGTTTTCATTGTCTAACTATATTCACCAATCATATTACACTGTTGCTGCCTGTTTTTTATATCAATTTCAACACAAGTTTCTTGAATGTCATTGTGAATGCACTTTTAAAGGTTACAAAATATGTTGTATAAGATAGCAATATAACAAGACAGAAAACATCCTTAAAACTTAAAATGTCAATCCACCAAAACTAAATTGAAAAGTTTTATATTGTAATAGAGTTCATTAATAGTTTTGTTACGGGGGATAAGTATTCAGTACCTAACGAAAATAATAGTGACAGGATAAAATAAAGAGTCTGAGAAGCATTGGCAATGGTGTTATAGAGAAGACAGGGGTATGTTTGGATGATCAACTTCTTTAGTTAGGATAAAATGTCAAAGCCACATTGATATGTGGTAAGCTGTTGGTACAGTCAGTGCTGGCAATAGTTGCCTGACTCTGAGGGTGTGGCCTGAATCCAGCAAGGGACTCAATAAAATGACTAATGGACAATTATTTTTAAAATGATTGTTCAGGCTGATCACCCCTTGTAGCAGTCTCCTTGAATATTTGCCATGTATCAAGATGATATTTGATCATCTGTATGAGACCACCAGCAGTATTGTAATGCATGTTGATGGATTGTCTGATGATACACTGCAGAAACTGGGCTTCAGTAGTATGTGTGTGCTTGCCTTGTTGGAGGGGTATTGGATTTATCATGATGCTATCAATCAGCACTTAATTATCTCCAGTCTGAAAACCAACTCCTTTCTAAGGTCTATTTTTTTTATGTTCATGCATCTGTTGATCCTTACTTGATACAGGTGTATTCTTATCATTAGTCAGCTCAGTCCAATAATGGAGGCTTTGTGAAGCAAGTTCTGATCCTTGAAACTCAGGAACTCCAAAATGGCTTTTCACTAATTTACTCAGATGGTAAAATGTATATAGTTTTTTTGGGGAAAAAAGCAATTTGATGATGATTGAGGTGATTGTTGATTAACTGCCTGACTAGAAAAGTTCAAACCAACCGCTACTTGTATTTACTCAGAGTACAATTTCAAGTTGTCTTATTACCGTGGTTACGTCCTAAAGTCTCTCATAAAGACACAATTTGGGTTCTAATTTGGACAGATGAAAGACAGCAGTGACAAAACCTTGTGTTCTACACGCAACCTAAATGAAGAAATCGTGTTGTAATCGTGTCATAATCCTGACTCCTGATTGGCTGAGATAAAGTAGACCATTCCAAAGTCGCTGAAATCCTTAGTTGACTGGTATTCTTGACAGGATGTGCCAAATTGATTAAATTCTGTTAGAGTTAACACTGTTAATTCACTGCGGAACTGCTATGTCGGCCATTGTTATGTGAAGGAAGTTTCTAGTGTGGAGAATAAGTGCTGAATTTCTGCTTCAGTGTCTGATCATCATGCATTGCTTCACGTGACTAATTATGGATCAATGAATTCTAGTAATCACTGTTGCTGCGAAAAAATTAATGGATTTTCCTGGTTGAAAAAATGACTGACACATAATTATTGAATTTTTTACAATCTTTTCATCATGGATTTACATTAATCATGTTTGTTTTGCATCAGCGTGTTTATCAATTTTCTAATCTCACATTAAATTAGTTATTTTACACTTGTCTTTCAAAATCTACTACATCATTCCATTGACAAATTCCTTTTTGCATCAATATTTCTCATTTAATGACTTCATAGTTTTTCTTTTGAATATTCCTAGCTAGTTGCCTCATTAATCTTTTGAAGTAAGAAGACAATATACAAAAGATACAACAGGATTATATGTTATGAGGGAACACTAAATTCTAGGAATTTTATCTTTTATGCAATCATGCTAACACGTACATGTTATAAAACACTGTCCATTGGAAACGTACCGCTGAGAAAGTTATGTTTAATAAATGTATAGCATAATACCCCTTCAAATATCATCAACAAATATGCCCTTGTCATATTATCCCATTAATGGCTTTTTTCTCTTAATATTAAGAATTTTTCTCTAATGGTAACGAGATAAATAGTTATCACTAAATGTCTGTGATAGGAAAATTGCATTCGCGAGTGTCTTGGAGAGAGAGCCCATGAAAAACTTTGTCCAGAATTCTACAAAATTCTAGTGATTGTGTTCATTATAGCTAGATTAGATCCAGAAGATTCATTTGATAATCACTGTTTGCTGCCAAACCAGGAATTCCAATGTGAACATTAGGATAGATTTTACTGTTTCAAGTGAATGTTGAATTTGTTTTAATGAGAATTATTTTTTAATAAATGTGATTTTAATGATAAGCAACATTGGAGCATCTTTTGCCCAGGATTTATGAGAAAGTATGAAGTGTAATGCATATTGCAAACACAAATTGTCATTAAAACCTTTTGAAGTTTAAATTGTGGGTTTTGTGATATCAGAACCATTTTATATGGCAAAGTTTTACATAACTGACACAGAATAGTTACATTACAAGTATTGATCCACATAAAAGACAGAGGGAAAAGTCATGATTGAACAAATAAGTTTATTAAAAATTTTAACCCCTTATCAACCAAAGACCAGATAAGTCAACCATTTGTATACATTCATTTTAGTTGGTGAACCCTCCCCTGCAGTAATGTGGGACTGTCCATCTATTATAACCCCTAGCCAAAGCTGGATTATTCTTTGTTAACAATCATAAATGATTTGATCGGCAGGTTAAGGGTTAAGTGCCCCATTCTAGTTATATTTGCCAATATTAAAAGAGTTTGCTACCTTAATACTTGTCCTTAATGCCATGATTCTTCAAAAGCTAAACATTTCACCAAACCAAGACCAAATATTCAATTCCAGATTGTTTAAACACTGGCATGTGAAGTTTGCCAATATTCAAAACAAATTGCTGCCTACCAACTTCGCCTAGATGGCATATAATCATTTTCAAAACCGTAACCCTCAGCTCCATCAAGAAGGGAATAACTGAAGAAACATCTGGAAAACCATAACCCTTTACCTACGGGCCACAATTATTCCTGGATAATCTTAATCCAGCACAGATTATTTCCTTTGTCAATGAATTTGGATTCCTGTAAACCTGTCATTCAGAATGTCACATGAATAAACAGCTAAACTGTTAACGCTTTGCCTATACCAAGGGCAGATAACACTCATTCTAAATAAACATTCTCTCAGCTGATAAAAGGTTAAGAGCCACATTCTGGTTATGTTTGCCCAATATTCAAAGCAAATTGCTTCCTAAATACTTGTCCTGAATAGCATGAGAAGACCGGAGCTCTCATCCATATTGCACATGTGCTTGAGGAGGACGGACAAATGTGTGCGGTATGAGTGAGTACTGTTTGTCTTGCTTCTGTCCCTCTGGATCAATATATGGTGATTACGGACTAATTCTATAAATCTGCCTATCTTGTTCCTGAATTGTTCCTCTCTCCCTGGAATAGCCCAAGCCTCTTGCAGGGATCCACTGCTGCTGATAATGGTAATAGTGTCATTATTGGTTATGATATATGACAAGCAACTCCCCAGGTAGTTCCCACGGACTCTTGTGCTGTGTTGTGTCAGGACGAATCTTTCAACTTTATGCTGGGAAAGGTCTAAGACTGTTCTAACATCGGGGAAGTGATGAGGCCTGATGTTCCTAGAATGGTGAATTTGTTATTTTGGTTAGGACAAGTTATCAAATAATTATCAGCTTTCAAAACATTTCCTGTTGGTTGGCATCAAATCCTTCACTTGTCTACAATTCAGAAAGATTGAATTGAATTGTTTTACCATTGGGGATGTTATGAAGACTTATATTTTAAGAATTGAGTATTCATTAGTAGAGCTAGGACAAGTTATCAAATATTAGTCGGCTCTGAGAAAAAATTATATTATAATAATAATAGTCCATCTATATAGCGCATATATCCATGCACATTGCATGCACAAAGCGCTGGTCGACATATTACCCCCATTCAACAAGTACAGAACACTCCCTGAGGAGTATACAACCGGTCGCCTGTCAGGTGCTCAAGGTTCAAATTCAGACTACCATCGTATCACACCAGGTACCCATTTACTGCTGGGTGGACAGAGGCACACTTCGAACTAAGTCTCTTGCCCAGGTGACACCACAAGTCTCTCAACTCATGTCTCAGTGTGCGGCAGGGAATGACCCTTCAAACTCTCAGTTTATCCAGCACTGTAGTGGGTATCCCACCCATGCGGCGAGCAGCACCCATTGTTGCTGAACTTCACTGATAGTGGTCGACTACGCTATGCACAGGACCACATGCCACCAAGTGTTTGCATTACCTGTCTCATTTGTTGGCATCAAATAGTATATTAAATCAAAACTTCAGACATTGCATGTATGCTGATAAAGATCCTGTGTTTTTTTTAATTCTCGAACAAGTTCTGATGTTCCTTAAACTAGGTCTACGTATTTGTCTTGAGTCTTTCACAAATAGTTATCTTACCTCAAATTATGTTTTGAAACACTAACTCAATGGCTGTTTAAAGAAAATGTCTAACAGGCGAAATCATGTCCACTGTGTGCTGTAAAAGTAATTCAGTCTGACATTTATGATTGGAAAAGGACCACCGAACCAGGAATAGAGGTTATTGTTGGTGCAGCTAGGAAGAAAGTGTGATGATGTCTGAGACAAATAGTTATGAAAATAGCTTGCTTTGCACCATTTCCTTGCTTTTAACCATTCATTCATGTTATTAATCTTGTATATCCAACAGACCAAATAATGTACAGCAAGAAAAATCCATTTAAGTTATGACAAGAATAGAGTATTTGTCAGTGCAACAAGGTTAGAAGGGTATTTAGTCTGGGGCAAATAGTTATAACAGTTTAGCTGGCTTTCATATCATTTCCTCTCTGTTCTACAAGTCTGGAAGATGAGACAAAGAACTGCAGACAGGTACGGTCTGGAATCTGAGGACAAATGGTTCGATTTGGTTAGAGATCTTCAGAGATTTCTTTCAGCTCTTGGGATATTTCCCCATTGATATATCCAGATAACCAACTCGAAATACTATCTTGAGGGAAATTCCCATTGATAAATGAACAGATATTTCAAAGTCTCCTGATTATTTTGAAATATTCAATTATTCCTTGTAAAAATTTCAATGTTGGCTAATTGGACATTTTCTTTAAATGACAGTGTTCCCTGGGGAGATACTTGGAGCAATATAATGTTAAAGCATGAACTCTGAAAGACCTGTTTCAAGAAATGACATGACATTATTTTGTATTGTATGCAAGATGTAAAAACAGTAAGAATACAACTAAATTGATGATCAAGGTTCTTGTTCGGCAGATTATGATAGCATGTTCATTGCATATTATAAACCATTCATATGTATGTCTTCCATATTAAAAGATACATCATGCAAGAACTGATTAACTACAGAACTAATGCCTCTCTTTCAAAGTACTTACAAACTCTCAGAACATGTCCAGAACTTGTTTTGTTGATGTAAAGAGCCAATTACAGAAATGTCAAAGGGTGGAATTATTTTATGGTTTTTGGAAAATCCTCTGGTTCGAGGACCTTCTGCCTATGACTACTTCTGTACTAATGTTCTTCACTGATAGCAAACTAGAAAGAAGCAGGTTGTTTGAATGTATGCTATGAAGCTGAAAGAAGGGAACGTGGCCACATTAAAAGAAGGTTAAGTTTGGTTCATGAGCTGAAACCTTTGGTAATGCTGCCATTTTATATGGATCTAGGACCTGTGAGAGTTGTTTGGAGACACGCTGACTTACTTCAGTCTTTGAAATATCACTTCCTGTTAATATTACATTTCTTGTGGAATAATCTCCCTCTCAAGGGAACTTTTGTTTGATGATAATATAGCAAAAAGTATGTAATAGAAGGAAGAGAAGCGATCTTCACCAACTTTATGAAGCATTAATTTTCTTCTGAAACTTTAAATGATGATAAAAATGGGGTTTAGCGGCTACTTTGGACTTGTATGTACAAAATGAACAGTTCATGTTACAGAAGTAATTTTTTCCAACTGGAATTCCTGTTTTTCATTTAGACAAATCATTATAAACAGAGCTATCACACTTCTCTGCAAGTTTGTTTGTCTTTTGGATGTGTTCATAAAATTCTTGAAAATCAAAATGGTCTTGCACCATTAGTTTATAAGTTCAAGTTTGCTGTCTGTCTCAGCGTCAAGCTTTGCATTTCAAGATTTACATCTGTCCAAAGGCAAATCTTTGATATCTCAAAACAAACAATAATTTATCATTAATCGTTAAACGCTTATCTCCAAAGTCAGTTCCCAGAATTTGTACTTCTCATGTTCCTCAATGGTGCAAACATTACCAACCATTCCACATCCACCTAAAGAATTCCAATATTTGGTTAGCACGGAATGAGGCTGGCAGTATTTGCATGTGGTTTGTCGGTGTCAATGATGAAGCTTCTTGCAGGGAGTTGAGGGTCTTACAGGGTGGCTGTATAGATTACTCTGATGGGATCAGATAGCCTCATGGTTCCCTAACCTATATCAGATCAGTTCGGGGTCAATGGGGTGAGGGGCGGGGTCATCCGGATCAGAAGAGAGGTCAGGGAGGATAATACCTCATCAATAATAGGATCTCGGTCACAGGAATAGTGGGAATATCTCAGCTCCATAATCAGTTGGCGATACCTGACCAGTATTGTGTAATACATTCATCCAGGTTCTGCATTGATTTCAGAGTTCTGAATAGGGTGCCAAATTGGATTGATGATGAAATGATCACTGAAGTAAAATCAAACAAACTAGGTCTGAAAATTTAAGGATATTGGTAAAATAGTTTCGTTGTAATTCAATCTGTAGTTTTGGCATCGATTTTGAAACTTCAGAATTTGTGAATTTTCGTATTGTAAACAAGATTGATAACTCTTTGTATGTTATAGTGATCTTTATCCTTGGATTTTGCATTGAAATTCAACTTTGGATTGATGATAAAATCAAAGCTAAATCTTTAATGAACATTGAATTTTGCATAAATGAAACATATTGATGTATGGTCTAATAACAGCAAGCATATACCAATTTTTCTAATGTCCATAAACATTGCTCTGTTATTTGATGTTGGTGATGGTTTTAAAAATTCAGTTTGATAATTTGATATTCTTCATTTGATTCTAAAATATTATGTCCTTTGAGCATACCTTATGTTTTATCATATAACCATTCAAACAACATCAATGAGGAAATCTCTTTTGTCTGAAGTAAACAAATGAGGCCATATTGTTTATGCTCTCAATTTTCAACCCCATCTCTTCTTTTATCTTTAATTATATTATATACAATACATACACGTTGTCTACACACATGCATCAATAAGTGTAAGCACTGATTCTGTAATGAATATTGCAATTGGGTGTTGCAAACATCAGCTCTGATTTCAAATGGGCTTGCACTTTACATATTCTTTGCCTAGAGTTTATCTAGTACAGCATATTGGAGTAATATTGATGATGTCGTACGAGTACGTGCACAAAACCTGATTATTATTGGTCCTTGACTCCATTGATCACACTACAAATGGTCTCTGTAGAAATGCACTGCTTGTACCAATTGACTTGTCCCAGAATTAGCCGTAGAAATTCTCTTGCGATCCTCGAAGTAAGATTCAATTTAGATAAAACATGCTTTCCTGAATTTAAATATGCACTTGAAACTTGAAACAGAATGTAGAATTTCACAAGTAAAATTTAATTTCAAAATTTCTATTCGTTGAGGTAAAAACAGAGCTGAATTCTGCATATGTGTTTGGAAAAACCTTGTCAATAAAATTTGATTAAGCTATAACTTGACAGTCTTGCATTTATTTTGTGATCGGTAAATGCTTTTCATCCAGAAATCTGTGTCCTTGTTACATGCTTATGGAGAAAATTGTACTGAATATTTTATAAAAATCACACACCCACAGTTAAAGTTCTCACGGGAATCGTGTAGGAATATCTAATGTGATTCAGGTAAGAGAGTTCCCCTTTATTGAAGGCAAAACATATTTACTTGCATGATCATCCTTTCCTTCATTCAAAACCAAGGGGCTCTTTAAAGGCACAGATCTATCAGTACTGTCTGCCATCTTATTTTTATTTTGCAGTGCATGAAATGATGAACAGGCTGTATTCTTTTTTCAAAACTTGTACAATTTTTTAATAACAAAAAATACACATTGATAGAATATCCACAAAGTAACAAATACCTTTAGTCCTTATCTTTAAATAATCAACAATGTCAAGTTTTGCCGTAGCAAAGTTTTCTACACCCGTATTGAGCCGATGAATGGTTTCACTTCTCATTGTCTTTATGTTAGAATAAATGTGCACTTTTTTTGTCAAATTGTAAAATTGAATGTCCCCTCAAATTTCATTCACACAAAAAAGATGATAGAACTCTCCTTTAAGCTTAGCATCATGGCATTTACTAATAATGTTGTTATGACATTCAATAGACTAAATATTGCTGTCGTTTGTGCAGGGGCGGGATAGCGCAGTGGTTAGCATGTTTGGCTTCGGATCAAAAGGTCCGGGGTTTGAATCTCGGCAGGGGCACAGCAACTTTGTCTGCAGCAGAGAACTGTTCTACACGCAGTGAGGTTTGGGTGCAATGCTACACTGAATTTCAGCTTAGTACCACCCATGGTTCACCAGTTCCAGCCGATGCTTGCAGGTTTCACCACAATACATAGCCACATGGCGTTGCAGGTTTTCTCCTAGCCATAATACTAGCAGCCGAGATATAAGTGAAATATTCTTGAAAGCGACGTTAAAACATAACTCACCTTACCTCATTTGTGCACCTGAGAAACAGAGAACCTGATGTTCATATTCCTCGAGGAGTTGTATCTTTAATGAATTCTTTATTTTATACAGTAGTAAAATGGTAGTTTCATTTGGTTATGATTAAAACTTTACAAATGTTTATCTGAGTTGTTTTGTCTCTCTATAACCCACATGAAACAAGAGTCTGACAGGTCTAAAGATAGATTCAAAACTCAGTTAATGAAGACCTTATTTTTGTCATTCTTCATTGGAAAGTTTCTCGAATTTAAATGTCAGTTCCAACTTCCAAGTATTTGATACCAATTTTGTTTGTTTCATAAATACATAAAATACAAAAATACAATGGTTCTGAAATAGCCGGAAGCCAGGTTATTGTAATTAGTTTATTAATGAAGCATCATGCAAACATTAAGATGATGGTTAACTACTAATATGTTCACAATAAAATGTCCGCCATGCAATTTTTGCTTTATAAGCAACACCGTTATTACCACTACAGAAAATTGGTTTGTATAATAAGATGTTTTACCTTCTAAAGTAAATATAAATGACATAAACTATCATAATAATTGGGAAATTTGAGAGAAAACAATTTTTGTAAAAAAACATGCTACTGCCCCTTTAACTGTGGAATTTGTGACAAACCATTCTGGGTAGCCATTTGTTTTAGAATAACAACTTGTTAACCTGGTGGATAATCTAGGAGTGATCATGCAGAGACTACAAATGGCCTAATTCCTGTTAGCGTTTTCAGTAAAGTAGTGTCTCATTGGCCATTATTGGCCGAACAGCATATCTTATTTGTTTTACCCGTAATATGTATTTGACTGTATGTTGTTGATGTGATGTCTGACACTTTAATAAAAGAAAAGTTTCTTCTTTTTTTTCTTCTTCCTGTTCTCAAACCAACATGCAATGGTTAAATCTACTGAAAGTATTGCCTTAAGATTCTGATAGGACGTGGAACAATTTTCTAATTGTTGACTATACAAGTGTGAATGAATAGGGTCAAACGGGAAGTTTCCCTAATTTGTCATAATAAAATCTTACAATGCTGAAAAAGTTTGGCTGTGAAAGGTTTGCCAATTTTTACGCTTGGTCTTTCAAAATGTTTCAACTTAAAAATCTCTACTTTTGAAAATTGAGCACTTGACATTGAGGATAAGGTTCTGGAAGTCGTCATCTGTCGATTCCTGTTTATTACGGATTTAAAGGCTAATCATTAGTCTATAACCTTATCAATGTCTTTCATCAGTGTTCATTGGTTTCTTATAGATTTTTCAGTGCTTTCTTATGGATTCTCTTTTCAGATCTTTTCTTGATACAAATGAATTTGCCGTCTTCGTGTTATCAAGGAACTTCAATAATACATTAGTTGTGTAACATTAACCATTCTCCTGTGTTGATTGAACACTCTGTCAATGGAGCTGAATACAAAGATCTGGTCATGTGGTGTAAGAAACAAGTTGAACCGGAGTTCCATTGATCATGTCACATTAATGGACATGATGCACTGTATATGTATCTTTATTAGGAGTTGCCATTTGGTCACATTAATGGACATGTTGTATTGTAGTTGTATCTTTATTAGGAGTTGCCATTTGGTCACATTAATTGACATGTTGCATTGTAGTTGTATCTTTATTAGGAGTTGCCATTTGGTCACATTAATGGACATGTTGTATTGTAGTTGTATCTTTATTAGGAGTTGCCATTTGGTCACATTAATGGACATGTTGTATTGTAGTTGTATCTTTATTAGGAGTTGCCATTTGGTCACATTAATGGACATGTTGTATTGTAGTTGTATCTTTATTAGGAGTTGCCATTTGGTCACATTAATGGACATGTTGTACTGTAGTTGTATCTTAATTAGGAGTTGCCATTTGGTCACATTAATGGACATGATGCACTGTAGTTGTATCTTTATTAGGAGTTGCCATTTGGTCACATTAATGGACATGTTGTATTGTAGTTGTATCTTTATTAGGAGTTGCCATTTGGTCAAATTAATGGACATGTTGTATTGTAGTTGTATCTTTATTAGGAGTTGCCATTTGGTCACATTAATGGACATGTTGTACTGTAGTTGTATCTTAATTAGGAGTTGCCATTTGGTCACATTAATGGACATGATGCACTGTAGTTGTATCTTTATTAGGAGTTGCCATTTGGTCACATTAATGGACATGTTGTATTGTAGTTGTATCTTTATTAGGAGTTGCCATTTGGTCACATTAATGGACATGTTGTATTGTAGTTGTATCTTTATTAGGAGTTGCCATTTGGTCAAATTAATGGACATGTTGTATTGTAGTTGTATCTTTATTAGGAGTTGCCATTTGGTCATATTAATGGACATGATGCACTGTAGTTGTATCTTTATTAAGAGTTGCCATTTGGTCACATTAATGGGCATGTTGTATTGTAGTTGTATCTTTATTAGGAGTTGCCATTTGGTCATATTAATGGACATGATGTACTGTAGTTGTATCTTTATTAGGAGTTGCCATTTGGTCACATTAATGGACATGTTGTATTGTAGTTGTATCTTTATTAGGAGTTGCCATTTGGTCACATTAATGGACATGTTGTATTGTAGTTGTATCTTTATTAGGAGTTGCCATTTGGTCACATTAATGGACATGTTGTATTGTAGTTGTATCTTTATTAGGAGTTGCCATTTGGTCACATTAATGGGCATGTTGTATTGTAGTTGTATCTTTATTAGTAGTTGCCATTTGGTCACATTAATGGACATCTTGTATTGTAGTTTTATCTTTATTCGGAGTTGCCATTTGGTCACATTAATGGACATCTTGTATTGTAGTTGTATCTTTATTAGGAGTTGCCATTTGGTCACATTAATGGACATGTTGTATTGTAGTTGTATCTTTATTAGGAGTTGCCATTTCGTCACATTCAAGGACATGTTGTATTGTAGTTGTATCTTTATTAGGAGTTGACATTTGGTCACATTAATGGACATGTTGCACTATAGTTGTATCTTTATTAGGAGTTGCCATTTGGTCATATTAATGGACATGTTGCACTATAGTTGTATCTTTATTAGGAGTTGCCATTTGCTAATAAGCACCGGGTCATCAATAAATCCCAGGTCTCCAATAAACACCAGGTCTCCAATAAGTCCCAGGTCTCCAATAAACACCATACCAGACCTCAATCTGAGAGGCTTAATAAGCCTGGATGTTATTTGAAGCAAATGGGATAATTTAACATTGCTATTTTTCATATCAATAGGACTAAACTGCATCTTATGTGATTATTTCTGCAATAGATCTAGATCATTTGCGAACAATGGTTCAATTCATCATTGTATGAAATCTATTGCTTACTGTCATACATAATGTGACACATTTGATCCCATTTTGAATTATTAGGTCTACATTTTAAAAATATTTTACATTGGCATGACTCCTTTTCAATCATTTATATTGGCCTGGAAACTGGTTACTTATGACTTACATGAAGTGTGATCAAAGTATCTGTAAGTTTCCCTGTTTTAGTTGTTTCCATTTGAATCACTGAGGATTTAGGTCTTAGGTCTGTGTGTAATGTAATGCATGAATAAATGTCAACAATGCATATTTACATATACATATTTATTGGACATATTTTTTACTTGACTGGGTACATGTTAAATTTTGTATGCTAGAAATCTGGGGCAGTGGCTAAAAATAATACATAAGGCAATTGATGATATGTTAGACATTATGCCATACATGATGTGATATATGGTCCTCCTTGAAGCCAGTGTGGTGAATTATTCATCTCCAGTTGCAGACATCTTGCTCTCAATCTACTGTTGAATACTTTATGATTTCTTCTCAGTGCTCTGCGTTTTTCACTTTCTGAACATTTTGCTTCTGTTGAAGGACTTCCTTAGAAATGATTTTGTCTATCTAGTATCTGGGTAGGACTGTACAGTGACACACATTGGACTTTCTAGGAAGCAGTTTGCCGTTTCCTGAAGAACCAAATCTTCACTGTACATCTTCCTTTGATTATTTGGATACACTGACACAGTACAAGACAAAAACAAAGTGTACTGGGTTGGTTTTAATGGGTTTTGTATATTTTGTCATTCATTTTATAAGCAAGAGGTCCAAAGTTAAAATGCCACTCGAGGCTCAGAAAATTTTATTTAGAGAAGAGTGCAGTTGTTTGAGTGTATTTCTCAAGTCCCAGGTTCAATACAATGACAAAGCCATGGTGGTTATTCAGTTTCTGCAATAATTCTACCAGTGTATGCCAATATAGGTGAGGAACTCATTGATATGATGACAAATCCTAGATATTATTATTACACCTATATAACCTTACCTGTTTTATTTGGTTTCAAGGTCTAAAAGTTCTAATAGTTAGGGCATGTCACTAACATTTGCAGTCTCTTTCAATCTGAAATTCTGAATAACTTATTTGATATCTTAAGATCACCTTTTTGGGAGTTCCATTTTGGGATGGGATAGTGCAGTGGTTAATGTGTTCGGATTCGGATCAAGAGGCCCAGAGTTTGAATCTTGTCAGGGGCTCGCCAACTGTGTCTGCTGTGGAGAACTATTCTACACACAGTAAGATTTGGGTACAATGAATTTCAGCGTAGTGTCATGCATGGTTTGCTAGTTCTAGCTGATGCTTGCAGGTTTCACCATAATGCATAGCATCCATTGGCATAGCGGGCATTCGCCCTGCAATAATACTAGCAACCGTGAGGTTAGTGAAGATAAGCCTCACCTCTCCATAAGATAAAAAGGAACTAGAATGCTATTTAACAGGTAAGTTGTAGATTGGCCACTCCAAATGGTTTTCAATTGCTGTTTATTACTTAAACAACTAGGATGTTAACCTTCATAAACTTGTACATATTCTATTGGAAAAATGGAACTTGCATGCCTTTTGACTTATGAAAACTTTTGCTTTGATGAAAGGCCTAGCGTGATATGAAAGTTAATATGTCTAGACTAGTATTGAGTTACAAACAATGTGATGATGAAAATAGCACCTTCACGCACTTTGGGAAATAGAATTGAATTGAATAACATTCGACGCTGATTACCAGTGACTATTGCAGCATAGAAACGTGAATGTCAACCGTGAAGATTGTCTCCAGTTTAACGTGAATGTCAATCGTAAAGATTGTCTCCAGTTTGCCCTTGGTAGTTGATGATTCATCATCATCATGGTCTTGAAATTGACTTTCAGTCCTTATAGGTTTGTGAAAATTGTGTTGGTCATATTTAATGAGTGAACAATTGAGCCATGCTCAACATGATAATTTTCTATTGAGCAAGAATAGGAGTTACTCAGTAGGATTAAGCAGAGTGTTTAGCGATTGTTTTGAATGATATTGTTAGTCAAATATTTAAGTTTTCTTTTGTTGTTAAAGTTTGTTCTTTTTTCATTAGAGAATCATATAGTATATAATCATTTTGAAAAAAAGTATTCTTTGATTTCACACATTTGGTCAAATAGGGGTTAGTTACCCCATATGAATAGAAGGGTAGGTTAGTACAATGGTAGCATCAACTGGTTTGGGGTCAAGATGTCCCATGTTTGAATCTTACCAGTGGTTCAAGGCCCCGTTGCAACAAAATTAAATTGACCTTATGTGTATGTCTCATAATGAGCCTTAGTGCATTGTTAAAAGATGGTACTAAGGTTAACCCTATGAAAAACATGAAGTGTCCCTTTAACCCTAGTGTTAAAACTGCTTTGTGCAACAAGACCCAGGAACTGCTGTAGGAAATTGTTCTACCAGTAATAAAGTAAAAATGCAATGCCAGTTCTAGCCAGGGATGTACTTTTGGCTGATATAGTGCCCATCCAGCAAAACATGGCTTTTGTACATACTAGCAGTTAAATATATAACTGAAATATTTCATAAACCTTCAGTTATCTCAAGCCTATAATAAATAGTTTACCCTAAAACTGTCAGGGGTTTCTAATTGAGTTTGCCATGTCATTAGAGAGCAATTAGAAATTAGGGTTGTTTGGACATGCTACTTTGAACGTAAGTCACATAAAATCCATCGAGGGTTACACATTTATCATATTTACAAGTTCCTCTAAAGGGAAACAGCATGTTTTTCACAGCCACCAATTGTTGTTTGTTATCACCATGTCAGATATTAGCTTTGAGCTTTAGAGCTGTTTGGTTGCAGTTGTCATTATCATTGATTATATGAGCTTTGTTTTTCACAGCATGTTACCAGCAATTTTCAGTTTTCAGTTATGACACCCAGGCCCTAGACCTTTAAACTTCTTCAACACTAAGATAGTTGTTATGTTAGGTCACTGCAATACCAAGATAATCAACAACGCCGAAATTCATCTGGTTGTATATCTTAGCACCAAGAAAGCCGTGCCAAAAATGTACTTGTCATTGAATCTTAAAATGTTCTTAGTGCCATAGATTTACTTAGCTTAATTTTGTACCTTAGCAACAACATAGGTAATACTAAGTTTCATCCATTTATTTATGACTATCTATGCACGAAGATCTTTGTAACTTTAAATAGTTGTCTATATACTTACAACTATCTTAGTGTTATTAGAAAGCTTTAAAGATCTGGGTCCAGTTTATTTGGTTTGTTTTGTCACCTTTTCCTTTCCCTCTGCGCTGTACAGGTGGTAAACGTAAACCCCCCATGGAAGGTACATATATACTTACCTATTCAGCATGCCTGACACATGCAGGCTTCCATAATATCCCACTTAGACCTCATCAGGGAAGGTGTATAGCAAATCTTATTGAAAGGAAGGAGTTCTGCAAGGAAATGTCATACACCCCATTCTTTTCATTTATTTGACATTTAACTCTTTTCTTATTCATTTTATCTTATATTTACAGATGTTCTTTCATATATTCTAATCACTCTTATTTTGTTCTTTTTTTTCTTTATTATTAACAGATATTATATATTCTTTTAACATGTTGTCATGGTATAATAAATACTGTACATCCTTTTCTAAGACTAACAAATAACATTACACTTTTAACAATAGTAGTGGTAAGATCTCTGTTTTGAATTTTGAAAATATTTTCTTCTATTTGAAATCAGTCTTGTATCCCTACAAATATGATTTCTCTGTATTCACTCTCGATGAGGTTTCTGGACTGCCTGTGATTACGACCCTACAAATATGATTTCTCTGTATTCACTCTCGATGAGGTTTCTGTGACTGCCTGTGATTACGACCCTACAAATGTTATTGCTTATTAGCTTCTAGTTGCACCCTTTCCCCCGAGTGCATGTGTTTGCTGTATGTCTTTAGTATAGTTTCGCACCAATGTAAATAGATGGCTATGTCTGATAATTCACTATGATTTTACTTTTATGTTTCTATCATTCAATAAACTATCTGTAACATATCAATATCTATGTCTGAATGTTTCTCCACAATTAAGATGCATAAGTGATTTGAAATACTTTCGACTTTTGTAAGGCATTCATTATACTGCACTTTTATTAAACATTTAGTAGATATGAATCGGAAATAAAACTACTTTTGATGGGAGTAAAAGAATTGCACTATTACTGTAAAAGCTAGTACCGGGTATATCTATAATTGGATATATCAGTAATGGTTTGTTGTTGAAAATCTAATAATTTGCAAAGGAATGAGGATAAAATAACTAGCATAAATCTAGCTTTGATAAAATATGGCTGAGCTGTTATTTGTGATAATGAATAAAGATGGAGGACAAATATACTGTTATTTTATGATATATCCATATGTTTCTCTCAAAGTTCAGGTACTTCATCACAATGGTCTAATACATTTTCCTTAATGAACATTTTCCTCAAATTAAATGGTTTTATTTCCCTTACCAAAGGCAAGAATATTGATTTTATGATAAATCAGAATCGAAACGACAGAAGCTGTCTGTATATGTTACAGAAATGATATATTATGGTATATTTATCACCATTTCCTTTGTCATTCTGTTTGAAATTCCTCCAATTTCAAAGAATGCTTTATCAAAATGTCTTCAGCCAAAATAATTATAGATTCTAGAATTATCTTTTTCTATATGTCAAAAGGAATTTCTAGATTTAATGTTACAATGGTTCAATTTTATGTAATCTATTCTATTAAAATATTCAAATTTTGAAAAGCCATGGATGACTCATGTCTTATAAGCTTAAAATAATTTTTATTTCAAACTTTGTATTTGAGATGTTTAAAATAATTACAATAGAATGGAAATCTTCTGTTATATAAGGCATGATGAACTTTTTATATATTTTATTTTAAATTCAATCAAAATTAAATAACAATTAAAGCTGATTTTTGTCTAGAATATTTTGAAAACAAATAATTTTAAATGTCAAGGATATGTTTTCCTTCAGAAAATAGATTTAAAGTGCTTATTCAAGTAGAATTTGATAACTTTCACAACAATTTAATGATTTATCTGATCAAGATATATAAATAGATTCATTAAAAAATAATGGTCAAATATATTTGTATAAATGTATTTTAAAATAACTTTTTTGCATTGTAATCTTACCAGATCATCTATTCAGAAATGATATTATGTGAAAATAGGTTGAGTGGATATAATCATAAGTGCATTTCTGTAACTGTCTAAATAAGTCGTTCATACTTTTGTATAACAACCATACTTTCAAAATCATTAAATCTCAACTTTTAAGATCCTGTAATAATTCTTTAATTCCTTTCATTAATAAAACTGTGTGTGAACCATGTCTGGAGTTGAGTCTTTCATCCACATGGTACTTCTGCACTGTTTGCACAAAAAATACTGTAGTTTTACTAATTTTAGTTTATTAAAAGGATGCATGATTGATAAGTAGAGGGGCGGTTGGCTGTTTTCAAGCGAGTCGAGACAGCAGTAAAGAAGAATTCAACCATGATTTTCCTTTTAAAAAATCAATAATGCCAGAGATGGTAAAAACGTCTGTGTTTTGATAATAAATGATCAGTGAATTATGAAAGTCTTCATTGCTGGCGCAGTTGGCATTTGCCAGGAGTGAGTTCATTCCATAATCACTGAGACTTTTGAAATGAGAAAGGTTTTGGTAGTTGCCAAAGTTTTTGAAAACAGATCTAAAGAGGACAAAAGACACCACGTCAACAATTCACAACTGTTGGTTTCAACATCTTCAGTTGTCCGAAAAATATCTCTTTCCTGTAGGCATTTCGTGTTTGATTATGATGTCATTGTGCGGTGTTTGTTTGGCGCCAAATACAGAGACTTGTGTCAAAGCTCTTGAACACTGAAGACAGAAGTGAATCTAATTTGCAGGGAACTATTTGATTTTATTTCTGTGTTAGGCTCACTACTTACCAATCACCCCTCGTAATAAAACATATTCATTGTAACAATATACTACAAAAATGTATGACAAACTTTAAACACCTTTATAGAAAAAGGCAACGCCTCAAATGAATGAAGAAGTCTAGGTTTTTAAGCAGGACCGTTGTACGTCGCCTACCAGTATTTGGTAATCCTATTGAAATACACTTGAATCATCACACGTTTACAGGCAGTGTCCGAAAAAGCTTCCTACCTGCTGACATTTGCTGGTTAAATTCAGTGATGAGGGCAGTTGCAAAGCGGCCAGAAAGAGTGTCAACTTTTTGGATTTTAGAAAATTTAATTGTCTACTTTGTCAGCTTTTTATCAGGACTTATTGACGCAGTAGAGACTAAAACTCATTTCATAAACTGTTTACAGGTGTGGACCTTTGTTTCATTGAATTTAAATAATTCTTTCAAATTAAACATATGCAACGTTTTTCTTCTTAAGGTGATTGGAGTTCAACAGGTATACAATAGCTTGCCAGTTTGCTTTGTAACGATTTCAGCTTTCATAGTTTTGCTGTGTCCTGTCATTTGACCCTCAAACAGCGCACTGGCAATTAGTGAATATATATTTAAAGAAACAGTAGAGTCACATCTTTTATAACAACACATGAAGTGCAAAGTTTTATATTGTGCTTCCTAGCATTCTTCACATTCAGCAGTACCTAAACATCACGGTTCTGCAAATGCACAAAAATGAACCTAAAATAATATTTTGATGTTCTAACTACCACGATTCCTCATTAATCTGCACAAAATAATGCTAATTTTATTAGCCTAAAGCTAACTCTTAATACAAAATCAGTATATTGGCATAGTTCATATTCATCAATTCATACATGTTTTTGTAAATGTTATTTTCTTTAATCCAAGGTCTTGTTTCTGATAATTTGTACTTTTTGTTTCATAATAACTAAAACAATAATGTTTCATCTTGTTCCTACAATTTTAATTTTTATAAAAAATAATTTTGTTTTGATTGTTCTAAACTCAATGTTAACTTTGATATTAAATCATGACATTTCATCCCTATGTATCATGTAGAATATTTCATCTTCATCTGTGATCATTGCTGTCTATCTACTGTATCTGAGCTGTATATCCTGCCTTAGTCATCAGAAGATTGAACACTTGGGAATCTTTTGGTGTACAACATAAACAATTTAAATTGACTTAAAGTGTTGTATGAAAGCATAGGCAATATCATAAGAAATTTCAATTTAACAGGCATTTGACTGAGAAAGTGTCTTGTTGTCACAAAATGTTAATTTCTCATTAGCGTTTTTCCAAACCATGAAAAATGTATTCCATGGCATCACATCTTAATCATGAGAAAAGCCGATTTCAAAATGATACAGATTTTCTTGTTGACTATCAAAAGTCATGCAATGGAACAAAAGTGTTGGATCACATTTTTTTATCATTTAGATATATGTCTTGAACCTTCCTCTGTACAAATCTTATAAGTCTCAATTCATTATATACATATTTTATGTTAATTCTAATGAAGATACCCCCTCTTGTTCCAGGAACAGCAAGGAAGGGTATGAGTGCAGCGGCCGCTGCAGTTGGAGATGACGAAGACGAGACAAGTAAATCTCACCTGGAGGCCGTACCTGCACCCTCCTCCAACACCAAGCTCGTACTGTCGGGCGGCGAGGGATACGTCGACTTCAGAATAGGTAAGGCTAGTGCTAGTTACATTATAACATTGTACTTGCCAAATGAAGAAAGAAAAGTGACATTAGAGGTTTTGTTTGCTAAAGGAAGCTCATGGCAGAGGATAATGGTAAAATACCACAAAGAAATCACACTTATCTCATCTGTACATTTGGACCACCTAAGAGAAAACACCAGAGATCTACTGGTACCTGCAGAAGTTTTCCAGATCAAAGAACATGAGTGAACAATTCAGAAATAGAGCGACATTAGTTTATAAATTGTATTCAATACCAGTCAGTTTAAAATCATGAACTTCTGAATAAATAACTGTTCTTGTTGTGTGTGTACTTCGTACCAAGCTCATGTTGAATGAAGGAAATCAGACAAATCAGTCACAAGCCAAAGATTATGGAAGAAACCATTCTGAAATTAAACAAAGTAAATATATAAACCAAACTTATTTTCAATAACAATGACATGTCCATTTGCCTGGAAAAACACCTGTAATGTTGTTTGAAGTGAACCCTAGTTTCTGTAGGCAGCCAATGAAAATAGTTGGCTCCTTCAGTAAACATAAAGTTTAGAACTGTCGGTGAAAGCGCCTGTTGTGTCTGCAGAATGTCAACCTGACAAGAAATTATTTCACTATTATAAATAGAACATACACGCAGTTTTGCAGGCATTGACCTAATGAAAACACTGGGGTTCCATCAATAAAACTGCCATGTTTGGCTTCATCGATCATGAAATCTATAAATCTATTACAGTATAGGACAAAGCAAATGTGTGATTTTAAATTTTTTAGTCTAGGAAATGGGTTGGCAGTGTCATTGCTGATGATTTTAATTGTCTTGGTTCTAAAAGTGTGTTTTTGAGTGAAACTTTTGCAAAGTTAGCAGAAATAAAGGGTAAAATTTCATTTCCTGCCCATTTCTTCCTAGCTGCCATGGTCTCTTTGGTCTGTATGAAATATCTCTGAAAGTGACATCAATTACTTGGATATAAGATGTCTGATGTTATTACTTTACTGCAAAGTCTGTATCATGTCTTATGTACTGGTTGGTTGCAATATCATAATGCCAAATGTAGGGAAAAGAAGCAACGTTTGCCATCTTATACATCTTTTAATGAAATGCAATCAGGATTTAAACCCTGGTCTTCCAGATAAAAGGTCATTACCTTTTAAACTCCAGGAGTTCTTCCAAATGTGACTGATATATCCTGTGATGTTGCTTGCACCTGGTCCTGTGATGACCACAATCAGTTGAGTTCAGCAATGATGGGTGCTACTCTTTCCAGGATTGGTATCCCACTTCATTGAAGGTTGATATGAAAGTATAAAGGGTTGATTCCTAGCCCAATACTGAGACATGACATACAGAAAATCTGTCAACCAGCAATGAATATATATATAGAACATCATACTTGTGCATTTGGATTGTTTGTATTGAACGAGAAGAAGCAGAGGAACAACGAGTTTGAAGAACGAGTTGTTCCTCTGCTTCCATGACAGCTTCGAGTTCAATACAAACGATCCAAATGCACAAGTATGATGTTCTATATTTATTATATACCCCTTTTTATTAGCAAATTGGTAAACAAATAAAGTTGCATAAATTTACTTGGACGACGTGCTGCGTATTGATACACAGACGGTTGCTTGACTAGCATGACTCACGATTTGATATCTTAATAATATCTTTATTTTCTCATTTGTCAACCCAATAGAGCTGTAAGTGAAATTTTCTTCAGTGTGGTAGCATGATTAAACCATCAAATTTGCTTTACTATTTTTTAATTACAAAGAACTGAAAATAAGAAAAAACATTCAGGCTTCCGTCCCTAGTGCTTCTTTCGAATGACGTAACCATGGTTATGACGTCACACTAGTAAACGGTTGTGACGTCACAGTGACGCAGCATCGCTAGTGAAGCTTTCGGCAATGCTTTCGATTCCCCTTACACTTTGCGCTTTTCTGCCTTGTTAATGATAATTTGAGTGACATTTTCCCTGCTTGTGCTGTTAATATTAAGCCAAATCCATGCTGATACTTTAATCAACTGAAAAAATACTAGCAGTGTTATTAAAACATAAATTACGTAGATTTAATTGGGAAAACATTGAAAAGTACGGAAAATTCCGAGAAGTGCCGAATTTTAGAGAAAGTAGAACCGTCAGCCGTGCAATACCGAATTCACCGTGCAATACGGAAATCGACACGGAAACCGTATTGCACCCCTGTATTACTATCTTAAGTTTAAATTGGTAGATAATAAGGTACCTTGTGTTATGGAGGTGACCTTCTAGTGTTATGTATGTGAGCTGTGGTTAGACCAAAGTCATTATCATGTTGTTATCCCTACCCAACACATTTTTTTAGACAGGTCGTCATGCGCCTCAACAACTACAGTTAAAGTAATTATCAGTCAATGAGCTTTTAGCGTAATATGTTGTTTTGAAAAGACTATCTACTATTAATGCTTTTATTATTTCAGGGGATGGAGACGATGATGAGTTGGTGATAGAGACAGAGGAAGAGAAGAAGAGTCAGCTGAACAAAGTGGACAGGAGTCATCTCATTGTCTGGCAGGTCACTCAGGAGTAGCCAATCACAGACTGTCTTACATCTGACTAGCCAATCAGATTACAACTAACCTGTCACCCAATGAAGAGATTCTGTAACAACTGACCAGCCAATCAGATAACAGCTGATCTGTCAGCCAAACAGAGAATCTAACATCTGACCAACTGATCAGATTAAATATGATTTTACAACCAATCAGATTGAAGTTGACCTTGCAGCCAATCAGAGATGGCTTTGTAACTCATTATCCAATCAGAATACATCTGTGAGAGTCACAGGTGGGCATGCTCCATCTAACACTGGCATGTTCTCAGATACAAAGAACAAAGTGTAATTAACACCACTATCTGAAAACACATGTCTATTTTGTTTTAAGAACAGGAACAAAACCGTTTACTCCAGAGAAAAATGGTAGTCCCACCAACAAGCTAAAGCATCACTGCTTCAGTTAAGCATACAATGAATATAAGCATGTATTCTGGTTTCTTGTTAACAAGGCATGTCTTGCTTCTAATGTTGAAGCTTATATAAGCTACTTCTTACCACGTGTTAAAGGTTTGCCATGCAGTCCCCTGTGCTGTGGGTTCAGTGTTGGCTACTGTGTATACTGTGTACATTGAGCTGTAAACTGTGTAGCCAAATATCAATACAAACATTTATCATTGCTAATATTTCAGGATATATGCTTATTATTAATCTGAAACTCTATGACAAAAATGTTAAAACTTCTGCTTCAGTAATGCTTGCTTAATTACCTGTCTGTTGGAGTTCTCAAGAAGATGATATACATATTTATTGTACCTGTTCTCTAATCACATTAATGATTTGATGTCAAAGGGTCTATGATTCTATTTTGATTAAAACTATGGATGAATGAGGAATTAGTTAGATTGTAATCAACTGTTTCCTTGAGGAGGAAGTATGATGTGAAAATGTCTGGCTGTGCCAGGGTGTTATTATAATGATGCAAAGCTTTGAATGAACACAAATCTTAGACTTTTGTTCACATAGTTTGTGTAGCTGGGACTTCTGTTTTCAGTGCTTTTGGTATTCTGTGCGAGTGCTTGTTGAGTGCTTGTTGAGTGCTTGTTGAGTGCTTGTTGAGTGCTTGTTAAAAGCTTGAATAGAAACTGACCTTATCAAAATCATTTCAATATGATTACAGCTGAATTAGTGTTTTAATCATATTTTAAATGAAGGATATGCCCAAAAGTGAAAATTTAATGAAAAGTCATTTTTAGTAAATGCTGTTTTCATGTTTGAGATTTATTGTGGTACACCCAAAGTTAACCTGAAAAATTTAATAGTCAAGATCTTTAGATATCTGTCATATATATGTCAATATATCAGTTTCACATACGGTTTTTCAACTGTAAAAAATCCTTGATTGAAACGATGATCTGGATACAAAGGTTGAAAACATGTCTTGACATCCATTGGTACTGATTACTAAGGTTGTCTCTTCTTTAAAGCTTCTTTGGGAAATCTGTGATTTCCTATTCCATATTTTGTGATAAAACTGAAAGAATGCCTGCAATTCTTGAGTGCATCCATCCGCATGCTTGCTTTTCTGCAAAGCTTCATTGAAATGTTCAAAAACCTGGAACCTTAAATAACAAAGTATATTTTTGTATACTGATCAAAATTAAGCCCAGGATCTTTTGGACAAAAAACAAATATACCCGTGTAATCTGCATGCTTCAGTGACATCGTGTACATTTCTTGATACTGTATATACGTGTACCTATGTATCTATCTCTGTATGTATGTTTTCTGCTGACTGTGCAATATTCTGCACTGTCTGTATTGTTCATGTGATTATTGTACAAAACAATGCTTAGGATTTATTTGAATCCATTAAGATTTAGTCTTTGACACAACATAATGTTAATGTCCATTCATTTACCAATGTATGTCTCTAATTCAACAAAAACAAAGATGCCCTGCTGGTATAGTTCTCTACACTCACCAGGAAGAACACCAGTCTCTAGTCTGTCTATTGGTAGAAACCGTATAAAATCTTTTATTTAGCAGTTTAAATTGTAAGAGTCCTATATATTTATAACACTCAATTGTTCTTTAACCGTTCCAAGAATGTTTAATGAGACAATAGTTTATGCACACTTGATTTTACTCATCCTTTTAAGGCAGGATATCTAAAATCTATCCTTCCTCACATTATGAAATTTGAAATGTCAAAATCAAACTTTAATAAAAAGGAGATCTTTGAATGAATGGACATTGATAGTCAGTCAGCTTATATCTTGCAAATAAAGCAAAATGTGATGTTGATAAGTTTTATGTTTTTTGTCATAACTGAAAAATGAAATATTATCAAATCAATTTAACCACTTTCAACAAATTTGATTGAGACTAGTTATTGAAGCTAAGTGTACATACCGATATAGTCCGACCTCCCTCCAAGCATCAGGACTTGTACTATAGAACAAGAAGTGGACTGACTACCTCCAGACCTCGCCACACTACAGTAGATAACCCTTGTCAACTCACAGTTTACATTCATTCAATGTATTTCTCCAATATGATATTGTGTAACTTGATCTTTTTTCTGTATTAAAAGTTTATTTTCATCAACATTGAAACAAAAATATAATTCTGAAAACTGAACAGATTTTCGTGAATAAGAATAGATTCTTCAAGTTATTGGCGACTACATTTTCAAAATTCTCTTTAGAATCTATTAAAAGTTCCTGAAATATGACAAAATCAGAAGTTAAAAGGAATACATAAGTACTTAGTAACAATTAATAGATGGCAAGTACAACTAGATTAGTCCTAACACAGTTCTCGAAATCACTTGAAATTTGTCTACAATTTGATTCTATTTTACAAGGATTATCAACTGGTATAAAACACTAATTTATCTGTTACCTGCTTGTTGTTTGAGCTAGTCACAGTTCTCGCATCTCATTATGTGTACAGTATTGCCATGTTAATATGTTGCACAATTTGGTGATTATATTCAATTTGACAAAATTCTGCCAATTGTCGATTATTTTCACAATTAGGACCCCACTTGCACAAAGCTTTCTTAAATTGTAGCATCCTTAGAAAAGTGAAAACGTTGAGCTAAGGTCCCTTAGGAAGGTTTGTGCAAGAAGGCCTTGGTAATTTGTGAACATGCAATGATCTTGTTGACAAAATATATTTTTTAATATAAATCATGTCATAATTGCCCAGAATGGGTGTTTTAAGTTATTTTACATGCTGCAGTGTGAAAGTTAGTGCAAATAGATATTGTTGTTTCTAATTAGAATACATGTTTGTCATATCTTGACAATAACACAGTGTAATCACAGTAATCACGGGAATGGTATGCACTTTAACATCAAGTTTTGTACGAAGAATATTTTTAACTGCGAGGGCTTAGATTTTTGCAGTTCTCTTAATGCTAAGATAGTTGTTCGTACCATACATTAACATTGGCTTATGACAATCTTTGTGCTGAGAGTGTTTCGAAAATCTTGTTCCTTGTTCAGTTGCAAAAAGAAATGATTGGTAAAATATTATTGGTTAATTTATAGTTAGTTACAAGAGCTATTACCAGTAGTAGATCTAAAGGAAATGTCCTTTTCGCCTGTAAGAAAAATGTGTTAAAATCATATTGAAAGAATTAACTTTAAAAAAGTATTTAGTAAATGTCTGTATGTACCTGTAGCCAATTAATCTGCCATACTCAAACAAAATTATCTGAAGTGTTTTTTGTTATATCAGTTTGTGGTAATTCAACTTTAAATTTGTTAATGAGATTGTTTTTCATGAATTCTTTTTTATCCTTTCTGTCCCCTGAATCTCATATTTGATAAATATTGACAAAACATTTCTAAAATAATAAAAAAAATTCCTTTGAATAAAGTCATATTTTGTTGACTCTCATCTAAAACAAACTGAAACATACTCATTTCTCATAGTTCTGTTTTGTGCCTTTTTCCATTTTCTGTGCAATTTCTCCCTTACCTCTGAAACTTACCCTGTTGCATTATTTCGGTTCCTGATGCTTAAGGCAAAATATTCCTCTTAAATAATTACTTTCAAAGCATGTTACTTGATAGTTTGTTTTTCAGCGTGAAAGAGTTCAACAATTCTTTGTTTTAAATTTTGAGCTTTTATGTAATTTTATTTTTTGTTTGAACATGTGAATGTCGATAACCTTGTTTTGATGAGATTAATTCTATTTTGATGCTGACAGGTGTATTGTTTCATCGTATTAATGTGTGTATGAAACATGAGAAGGTGGCACGGCATTATGCATGACTTTATTTCAGCAGAAATATTAATATTTGGTTACCACAGAAACTCTTGAAACATGATATGTTATAATTTGCTGAAGAATAACAACTGGGCTGTTATGTTATGTATGTAATATTTATGAATAAAATATACTCACTCATCAATCAGCAGTAATAAAGCAGCATTTCTGTTCTAAGATACTTCTCTGTCTTCTTTGATAGCAATATTTCGTTAATTGAATAACACTGTGGTATGTTTTAAACAAATTAAATGAACAAGGCCTGTTCCTGTTTTTGCATTTATGGAATATACTTACCAGTATGGTTCAGGTGAAGACAAACAATCATGAATGCACTGAAGGGGAGCACTTCCTCGGATTTGCTTCAGGAAAATAAGGTAATTAAACCAGCCTACACTCTCCCAACAGGTTACTCAACACATATCTTCCCACTGATCTCTGCTACAAGTTGGCCATATTTCATGGTTCAGTGTGAAAGTTATCAACATGGATACCATCCTTATTTCTATTCTGTCAAAACCTGTTGTGCGCATCTCAGCGATTGGAGAAACTCAAGTCTATTCATCCATTATGGGAACAGACAGATGCTCAGTTTTAAACTAGGTATCTGATTGCACAACTTACTTTGCTTGCAACATCCAGGATCCTCTATTTCCAGCCAGGAAAGCCCCTTGTACCAGAGATTGAGAACAATAGCCCAATTATGCTATCATATAGACTTTTAAAGATAATTCGATTGGTAAGTAGTGAGCCGAATGGAATCTCTTGCTGTGATATCATTAACGCTCTTCCCATAACACCTGTTCTCAAGGTACTCCCAGGAAATTTCGAATCATTTGGTGAAAACATATCAATGTGACAGTCCATTTGTCTTAAGTTGTGCTGTTCCTCTACAGAAAGGGAATATTGGATACGAGCAGTTATCCAATACGTGATCTGATACCGAAGGGCTTGCTAATTGCCGAACGTTTCATCGCTAGGGCAGTTGGCATTTGCAAGGAGCCAATCATTCCATTATCATTGAAGCTTTGGAAATGACAAAGGTTTCAACACCAAGTTTGCAATGGCTTGTAAAATGTGACGAAAAGCGGACAAGAGAAAGGGTGTCAGCGACCCTTGACTGGGTTTAACTTCAGCACCCACCTTCTCGTCATAAAAGCTCCATCAGACTGGTTCTCTGAAAAAAAGAGAAAAAAAAGTTGAACAATAAGACAGTGAATGCCTGCTAAAACAGATACAGAATGACACATTCATTGAGAGTCTCACATTCATCAGCCATGTGTTGCGACACCATGCACGTGCTCGTTAATTCTCAGAGAGTAAAAGTAAAAGGATCACAGGCCTATTATATATCAGATTATAGTACATTTCCATACATACATTCTCGCCAGCATTCAACCCCAATACAAATGTTATAGCACGATTTATTTTTTGGTAGGTGCCTTTATTTGCCTATTTTCAAAATACTTGAAACGTTAACCAAAGAACATTACCGCAAAATGGAGCGAATCTGAAGATGACAATGGAAAGTCTCTTGTCACACATCATTGTAGATCAACTGACCTCCAAGTCAACTCTAGTATGATGAAGAGCCAGCTTTTGTTTTCAGTAGTTTCATTCATATCTTAAAGTAAAGGGTAAATTCGATTTACGAAGTCAATAATCTTGTATGTTTCTTTTTAAAAAAATCAATCTAATTTCTGGCGAGTTGGTGTAAAGTAAGCAGGTAATAATGTATAATGTGTCGTGAATGTACCAGTTGACGCGTTGCAGTGTTCATCCTGACGCACGTAATTACATGACGTTGATAAGAAGATTGTATTAGTTAATGACGAACCGTGTCACCTTGTTGATGGCACTGTTCTTGTAATGAGATATATTTTGGGATTATGACAATGTCGACTATTATCACTAGATGTGGCATCTGTAAAGAACTCCTTTGTTTCAGTTAACGTTACTTGATATAGGGCTGGTACTGCAACATCTGACGTCTTTTGTCGTCACTTCACGCCAGTCATTACTTTCAATCAATACTTACCAGGTCTGTCCTCTCTGTGCTCATAAGGTAGATATTTATAAGGTAGATCTATAGCGTGTTACACGTGTGAGGTAATTTTCGTTCCGTTCTTTACAAAGAATTGAGTCGTTATCTTGGACCACACTGATTATCGTTAAGCTCACATTTTAACTAAGTAATTTCAGATTTTTCAAGCAACAATGATTATGGGATACGCACTCAAAAATTGTATGGAGCAAGAGGAGATGACGTTCCAAGAGTAATTGAAGATATACATGTTCCAACACATCTTTGATGGGCATTCTAGAAGTTGAGGTGATGAAGAATGAAGAACATTTTTATGGATACACAACTTCTTTATTCTGTGTAGGCGACGTTTCGACATAGTTACTAACGTTGTTGTCACCACCTGCATGCCAGCGACGTTAGTGTCTATGTCGAAACGTCGCCTACACAGAATAGGGAAGTTGTGTATCCATAACATTGTTCTTCATTCTTCATGTTCCAACACATTAAGAAAATACTGAAACCCTGAAAGGTCACGCCAATAGTGAATCTCTCTGGTTCTCCAACAACACGTTACACATTTCGTTCAAGAATCGCATTAACTACCTCTTTATGATTCTGAAGACATTGAAGCTGCTATCATGACAGTATGTTTCAACACAATATACTAATCGTCGTTGATGACATCTGTAAGGACGTCATGGACATAAGCAGTGTCAACAACCTTAATGTAACGAGACGCAACACCAAAAGTGTTAAATTATCCAAGAACTTCATTATTTTAAGTTTCAACATAACACGTACTTTTGAAAATATTCTTCTTCCCTAAACTTTTGGCTTTGGGCAAATGAGATCGTGTCCTTTGACTGAAGTTACAAATGTATAACACAGTATTACACTCAGACTCTGAAAATAAGTATTTGTTCCGAAAATATCACAATTTATTAAATACTGAGCAGGAGACAAGATTTCCAGAGATTCTGAAAACAGACTCCTTTGAATAGCAGAACATGTTCAAACCTTAAATATCAACCACTAAATATAATCGTTGATGAACATGTATTTCTTTTGTTTAATTTACATATTTTATCAATATATCTATCGATTATATATCATACATTTTATTAATATATATATATGGGTCTTTATATAGGGCATTTGGAAGTGTCATATATAAGAACAGGGGGAAAACTTAGATGACAATTGTTTTAATGTGAAAAATACATGACGTTTTGGAGTATACACTCACTCCGTCAGACGGAATGTGATGAAGGTGTATGCTTCACATTAAAGAAGTTGTTATCCAGAAAATCCCCCTGTTCTTATCAATATATTTGTTATCAGTTTCAGTGGTAGATTTTAATGAAATATGCCAATGAGTTTTTGAATATTATCTCACACAGAGGATAATACTGACATAATCTGAAATAGTTATATTATTTATTAGATTTCAGGAGAATCCATATCTTGAGTATATTGACGATGCAGTAGTGACGTACATGTTTTACTTATATCCTATCCTCATTTGTCTAATGTAATGAGTTCGTTACAACACCCATCAATCTTTACATACGAACTGATTTGTTGATTCCTTGTGAAACTGAACATCATTTGGAAGATTAATGATGTCATATATATATGACAAAGACAGAATCCCATTTTAATTAAGGTAAATGAGCTGCGTATGCTACCTCTTGATCAATTGAACTTTATTGTCTCCTTTCTTTGCAATTTAACTACTTTTAAATAATAATACGTCTTTGGTTTAATGTCGAGATCTCTTTAACGGGTATCTTAATACTTTCTGATATTTCAAAGTAACGATAAAGTTCATTGATTCCTGTGGTTTACGGTATTTTATGGTATTTGCATAATTTACCAATACTAATTTGAGCATTTTATTTTCCTTTACTAATATAGGAAAGGATGTCACTATAATAAAATGAATGCCAATGTTAATGTTTACGTCTCTTTAATGGGAATCATGTATATGAAATTTCTTAAACTTATTATTCAGGACTTTGATTCCTATGGTTTATATTTACATAGTCTTTAAGGGGCATTTAGAAGTGGAAAACATAAGAAACACTATTTTCTGAGTAACAACATCTTACCTAGATGGTGACCTGATGAAGGATCAAGCATGTAGTCCGAAAAACGTCGTGTATATTCACTATAAAGTTGCTTTCCTTAAAATCATGATTTCTTATATATGTCATTCTCTTCCCACAGAGGTCACTCCCTTCAGATTTCCGACCTAACCTCTGTTCTTTTTCGCTTGAAATCGAGAGCAAAATCAAAATCCCTTAGCGGTTTAAGCGGAATCTCGTCCTGTATCCCTGCTTCTTAACCAATAAAAACTCACCTTTCAGTGGCCCTGTCGACCGAGTGTCTTCAAAGATGTTTCTGTCGCCATCTTTGATAATTTGCATTACATGAAATGAAAACATATTGTACCTACTTTTACAACTTGTTAATAATTAAAGACATACACTGGTGGAGTATTGACATGTTAACACGTAACATATCATAAAACTAATAAATAATTTGTTGTAATGATGTAGCGAAGTTTTCCCCACTCCCCACTGCAGCGCCGATGAATGGCTTCAGTTCTCATTGTTTTTATTTTCAACAAATGTGCGCTAGTGTTTATCATGTTGTGAAATTTGAAGTCATCATAATGTTACCTTCATTAGTATTTTTCAATTTCATTGTGTTTTAATCATGTATTAATAACATATATGTGTAAACAGGAAAATCCTCCCGAATTTCGTTTTCACAAAAAATAACCCGATGGAACCCTCCTTTTATGGGTCTTGCTCATTAGCATATGTCCTTCGAATATGTCTGATGTAAATAACACAAATGAAACATTTTTTGGTATTTGTCTCTGATTTGGTCTACTTTATTTATAAAGCGGCATGTTTATGATCAAGAGTTTTCACGAAATCCAATAGCCTATTTTGAGGAAAACACATTAAACGAGAAAACGTTGGTCTTACGTTTATTATCATTATGACGTGTCATTGGCAGATGTCTTATCTTATCTTATCTTATCTTATCTTATCTTACCAGTATGATGATGAATAACCATATCACAAATACATTTCCAAATTTGCATATATCCAGATTCCTGTACTATTTTGGTCCAGTATAAAATACTCTGAACTTTCAAACTACACGCTCCCCCGTGGAGATGCAGGTCTCTTCGTTATAAGAGGATTTCCCTAGTGGGATTCGAACCCACACCCTCAGAGCAAGGCAGCTATCGTCAGCGCTGACCATACCAACAGCTTACCCTTGTCGAGGCCCCGTGTTCGTGTGGTAAGTTGTTGTAACGGTCAGTGCTGGCGAAAGTTTCCTTACTCTGAGGATGTGAGTTCGTATCCCACTAGGGACTCGGCCCGTAAAACTACAAGAATTTGTACTATTGAAGGTAGCGCTATCCCAAATGTAATCATCTCATATTTGTTCACTATCTAAATAGCATGTATTTCTAAAATGATAACCATTCATCATATATGCTGTGACATATATGAATATAACCAACCATCTGGCATCTGCATTATTTGTAAAATAACAAACTTTGCAATGACATTGAGATAAACATTTCAATATATTTTCAAATGAATAGTGTATTCCAATATATTCTATCAAATACGAGTATCGCGTTTCAATATCTTCTCTTAAAATCATTCCTCAATATATTCTGAAATAACGCATTGCAATATATTCTCTCATATATCATATTGCAATATATTCTCTCATATATCATATTGCAATATATTCTCTCATATATCATATTGCAATATACTCTCTCATATATCATATTGCAATATATTCTCTCATAAATCATATTGCAATATATTCTCTCATAAATCATATTGCAATATACTCTCTCAAATATCGCATTGCAAAATACTCTCTCAAATATCATATTGCAATATATTCTCTCATATATCATATTGCAATATATTCTCTCATAAATCATATTGCAATATATTCTCAAATATCGCATTGCAAAATACTCTCTTAAATATCATATTGCAATGCATATGCAAATATCGAATTGCAAAATATATCGTATTGCAATACATATATTCCTAAATAATGTATTGCAAAAAAATTACGTATTGCAATATATTCTTAAATATTGTATTACGAAAACAAATCTTATGCCAATATATATTTATTATCGTATTGCCAAAAATATCGCATCGCATCAAATATCGTATTACTATATATTTTCAAATATCGTATTGCAATATATATAGTACGTGGCAATACACACCCCTACTTATTAGCAACGTGTCACTAATAAGGGTTAGTGATCAGCCAACACTCGACAATCATCGTCTTCATCACGAGACACCTCTGCTCTCAACCGTGACCGACACAATGTAACCACAGCAATTACTGTTGACGAGTTGGTCATCCGTGGCGAGTCGGGGTGAAACATACTATTCTAATTTCCGCATATTGTAGAGCTAATTCTGGGTTTGTCTGGGATCGATGTGTAATTGTTGCCACAAATAACGTTAGATATTAGGATCAACTTAATGCAATTAGTCGATGAATCACATTGACATTTCTAGAATCGTTGCATTGTAGGAACACCAGTTCTACATGTGCTCAACAAGACACACACGCCAGATAGTTATGGGATCGTTGTAATTGGTTGTTTTAGCCTTGTAAGATCTTGCAAAGAAATACATTTGATATTTCTAGAATCGTTGCATTGTAGTAACGCCAGTTCTATTCGACAAGACTCAGATTATGGGAACTTTGCATTTGGTAATAGTCTCGTTCAATACGGAAAAAGAAATGGTTGATATTTCTAGAATCGTTGCATTTCGGTAAGAACAGCTACACCGAGTAAAAGAAAATAACGTTTTTATATTTCCAGGACAGTTGTATTTAGACAACATCGGCTTCAATCATCAAGGCAAAGACGTGAACGTTGGATATTTCCAGGATCGTTGCAGTTTGAAAGTTTCAGCTTCATGCAATGAATCAGAGACAAAAACTTTCAAGGATCTTTGAATTTTAACAAAGTCTGTTTAACCAAGAAAGCAAATATTTAACGTTTGACGTCTTAAGATTGTTAAATTTTGACAGTCTGTTTGCCAAAATAGGTAGAGATATTAACTTATTTCCAGGATCGTTGCAGTTTCAGCTTCATTCAATGAAGGAGAAACGCTAACGTTACCTTGCCTTTGTACAACGATATCGACAAGAAAAAGGAAACTTGCCTATATAAAATTGCAACGTTTGATATGTCGGGGATCACTGCATTTTGACAAAGTAAGCTTCACCCGTAAAGGCAACTAGATTATGTCTCCATTGCATTATGGCATCATTAGCTTCATTCAATAAGGCAAATATATTACCGTTTTTCGAAATCATTTTATCGTCGAGAAAAGTCAGCATCACACGTCAAGGAAAATATATTATCATTATTATATATTTAAGATACTATATTGCATTTTGCATGATAGCATCAGTATATAGCATAGATATCTCCAGGATCATTTTATTTCGACAACGTCAGATTCATCCAGTGCGACGAAGAGTCTCTCAACTTATCTGTTCTATCGATTACTACAATGTTGCTAATAGCAGCGGTTGTTTGTCCACTGGTCCGGGATGATATATCATGTTATTCTCGTGGCTGTCTCTCAGATCAAATAGTTAAACTATATACCGCAATTTGGATAGGGATAATAAGTCACAATTGAATCGTTATACGGTGAAACTTGTACATCTTGATTTGTGTAATGGTGTCACAAATTATCCGAGTCATTCATTTGGCTTTATCAATGTTTAGTACCTTCTTGTCTCATGTCGTTACACCACTAGCCTAACTAAGCCACTATGCATGTATGTGTATATGACATTAATGTATAAGGTAAATAGACAGAACAGAGAAATTGAAACAATTCTTTATCAATTCTGACGTTAAATATAGTATTTACAGTATGGTTCATTATCACACAAGGTCTTGATTGATGAGTTTAATTTCCTTCATGGTGTGGATGCTCCTCCAAGAGCTCGTACTCTCCTTATATAAGTAGAATTGGAAATGAAATGCTGTAAATGTGAAAATAATAGATATAATAAAAAGATATAATGTGTAACCTTTCATGTTGTAATGTCTACTAGAGAATGTAGACAGATGAATGAGAAGCTGCTCCGATTCAAATACCCGGTCCGAAGTTGATTTGTACCCAGTTCAACAGATCAGACGAGTCGTCTTCTACTTTCTTCATCCAAAGGATGCCAACCAATAGCCAGAAGGTGCCACCTTTACAGAATATCTGTTCTTTGGATACTCCCGGCTAATTTCGAAAGATGATGAAAACGAGAACGAATAGAAGTAAAGTTTCACTTTATATCATATACAAATTATCTCCGTTATATTAACGTAATGTCGTATGTTTCCTTATCCTGTTCATGCCAAACGTAAAAGAAACGCGTCATCTATCACAGTTAAATGATAAAATTGAGAAATGACGAAATACGATGTTCTTTGTTGCCTTTCAATGGTCAATACGTAAAACATAAGGTGGGTTTACACTAGCACGAATTTTTCATTCGCATTTCAAGACCTCAGTGCGTGCCAGTGCGTGAAGCATTGGTTATATAATTGGTTTACATAACAATTCGCACACCTCCGTTTGCGCATTATTCGCGCACACCTCACGTATATGTTGCGCATTTGACGCGCAAAATATCACACAAAGTGCCACGAACTGACCCGGCATTGCGCCCATAATTCGCGCACAACCACGACTATGTTTCGTTCTGTGCAGGCATATGTTGCGTCTATGGTCCGATGAAGTTGCGTGTTGGTACGGAGTATGCGCAAACGCACGCACAGGCACGACTAAATCCAGCATGCTTGTCAAGGGGGATGTCTCTGAATGCCGGCAGGTCATGGTTGGTGAACTAATCCTTGTTGTTACAAGCATGGGGGTCGTATCAAAAACCTTTATATTGCCGGCATGTCTTATTGCCGGCGTCCCCCAATGAAACATGCAAATATTCAGAGCCACCTCTGTGGAAATTGCAAACAATGATATTTTTGATTTATATACAATACACAATTATATACATTATATACATATATCTGTATATATACAATATACATGGACATGAAATAACAAATTAATACATAGCACTGTCAAGTGCTCTATACTTCTTCTTCTTGGGTGGCATACGACCTCCAGCAGTTACCTGCAGGATGGTGATCTCGGTCGCATTCTGCTCATGTCGCAGCAAGTCAATGAATTTGAAGAGATTTGGGTGACTTGCGCCACGCTTGTTGAAGCTCGAGTGCCAGCCTTCAACATGGTTGGTCGTCCTGGGGCCGGTTGTGTGGAAATGGTTCCACATGGTCTGGTCAGGTGCTTCCACCCACTGCTCCGTCACATAGTCAGCAAACTTGGAGGTTTTTGGGTCGTCAAGATTTGCGTCACCCAAGGCACGCAACAACATATCACTTATGTCACATTGTCTCAAGAGAGGTAGAGCAGACGCCCGTCTAACAAGCATTTGCACTTCTTCGTTGTTATTAAACTCAGTCACAAGTTTCAGTTGCTGGACCTTCCGCCAAATACATTGCCGAAAGTGGAAGAGGCACCCCTTCATCTCAGTGTTGAATACCTCTCGTATGGCATTCTGGGCTGCTGATTCAAAATCGGTGAACACATTCGATGGGGCCAAGATGACACCAATTTCTTCTGCCTTCTCCTTGATGCCACGGAAAAACCGAAGATACGTCTGCTGCTTCTTGTCTGGGAGAAGGCCATAAACGAGGGGAACCATTTTTCCTTCAACGAAGGCGTGTATTGTCTACCAATTAGCACGCTTCATTGCTTTGCCTACCAAAATCCAGTCTGCCGGCATTCAGAGACCAAATCTTGTCAAGATCGTAACCTTTTTCAGTCACGCTTGGTGTACGGTACTGCCCGCATTGGAGGTGTATATAAAGGCCGTACCCCATCTTAAATCTTAAAACCTTTTTGGCCGTGGCATCCAAATTATCAAATCTCGGAAACCATTCGGAACTTAGTTAAAGGCCCAAATTGTGCGAGTGCGAAATCAGCTCTGCTTGAAAGCGCTCGTAAAATCTCTAAGCAATCAATCAATCTTAAATCAGTTCATCCTCTACTTTCACAAAGTGTTTCTTCTGGAGAAGAAAAAGACTTTTGTGAGAGAACCACTTGAGGTTTGGCTAAAAGTATCAAACACATTCCGCTTCCTTGCCAATGGTGATAGCCACACAAGTCTACAATACAGCTTCAGAAGTATTGTTTGTAAAATATGCAAGTTCTTACCCGAGGTTTTCAGAGTCATCATTAATATGTTCAAGGTGGAAGTACTAAGGTGCCCCAGAACCCCACAATAGTGGAAGAAAGTGGCTCATGCATGGTAACAGTTCAAGGTGGAACTACCACAAATGCTGGGGAGCTTTGAATGGAAACTTGTTACCATGAAGAAGCCACCCAGTGATGGGTCATTCTACTACACCTACAAGGGATTCCACAGCATTGTACTTTTATAATTATGGCCCTTGTAGATTCTGTCTACAAATTCTTATATGTAGGGTGTTGGGGATGATATGGTTGTCCACTCCTGGGACACGATGCGTGCTCAATGCTGATTGGTTCGGCCATGTGATTGAAATTGACTTTTGCAGTGGGCCAAATGCGAGACTGAGTACTGGAAATGCGTGAAATATCATTGAAGTGCTAAGGTGATATTCGTGTCATTAGCATGGAAGAATACTCACGAATGTTGTCAATTGCCTGAATTGCGTGCCAATTGCTTGAAATGCTCAACCTATAGCCTTGCCATTTATCGTGACATAAGAAAACTGTGCACGCATTACACGACAATACAAGAATGAGATTCGAACAAGTTGAGTTCACGAATGCATTGCGCAATTGGCACGCACTGGAGTGCGTGAAGAAATAACCAAACATTATTAACAAATAACAAACAGGTTATTTCTTTACGCATTGGTACGCACTCACGAACAGTTAACGAATTATTCACGCCGGTTTGCGATGAAAATACGCATTGCCACGAATTGATGCTTGCCAATGCGGATTCGAAAATCGTGCAAGTGTAAACGCCGCTATAGGTTTCATTCAAATTGCATCCGCTACAGTGTGTTGTACCCTCCTCCGTCAGTTACGTTCCCAACTGCAAAGAATTCGAAACGTTTTAAAAACCGATTTCTCGTAATTCAAATTTTTACAAAAAAACATAAAGCACTTCGACATGACATTAAGTTTCACCAATTGATTCTGAACCCAAACCAATTTCAAAATGTAAATTTGTTTTTGAATTGAAACGTAATTGAGTAAAGCCAAAAAATCAATACAATTATATTTCTCATTCACAAACTTTTTGTTTCAAATCTGCCCTGTGCACCTCACTGCAGCATCTAGCCCGTCTCTCTGGCACGCTAGAATGGCCTGATGATCTCTTCTGAGGGATACCCTCCATGTAAGTGATTTCCTTGCTATTTTAAGCACCGCCGAGTCTCACAGAGCCGTTACTTTGGGCAGCGAGGATCAATATAGTTGTGGTGTTGTCATATTTAGCGCTGCCTCTTGGAACTGTTGCGTTTATAGAATGAAAATCGAAGACATAAAATCGGGAGCGATTCTCTGGCCTGGGCTCTGATCTGTGAAGGAATCTCGCGTCATCTCGCTATATCTCGGCCAAGTCTTGACGCGGACATGCGTAAATGATAGCGTGTGACGTAGAGCCACACGTAAATGCCGCGAAGCTCTACGTGGGTCCAACCCCATGACGTGCTGTTTACAACTGAAGCTATCATTATTTCTTGTTCAGTGGCGATTTGTTGAACCGGAATCAGCTTCCATGGTATTTACAGGCTAATTTAATAAGGTTCTTCAAGCTTGTATTTCATTTTGTGGTGTGCTTTCGTGTCTTTAACTATATTGTGTTTACTTGTCTTGCATTGGAACATAATTCCAGAATAACGTTTTCAAAGAACTTATATTAGTATTTGAAGCCTGTACCGACACTATCACTATCGGCAAAAATGAAAGATCGATGTTTCAGTCACGTTTATCTACATTCCTGAAACAAGTTTTGAAATCACTTAGCATCTTCCAGGGTCTGTCACTAATGTACTGTTACTGAGACTACACGTGTAGCTAACATGTATCTCTTACAGTTGAGCTGTGCTTCTGAATAACGTTTGCAAGCACTCCGTATCTTCTCTAATATATAGACGCTGTTGCTGATAGTGAGTAATTGCGTGTTTTGCATATCGGGACGTCCCTTGTTTATGGGCTGTACCACGTTTTTCAGACACCTTCACTATTCCAGACTGTCTATAGACGATGTCTCCTCAGTTTCTTTGAATAAATTGGCAGACAAACTTCGATTTCATTCTACAATGGTCAGGAGCGAATGGTAGTTGACGTCAGCGGACGGACTGTATGATGAGCCGCTAGTGGTAAGTCTTGGAAACAATTATTCAGACAAAAATGAATTTTCTTCGGAGTAAAAGTGTGTAGGCCTACTTGTCTCTTTAAAATGAGACCGTGATTATGTTGCACTGCGTTACACAACATAGTGCAATATTTCTACTGTCTGATTTTAATGAAACTTAGCTTGTACCAGTTTTTAACTAACTTAAGAAAACCATAAAATGTCTGGAAAAATACGAGTATTTCTTTTATAATCATGATAGAATAACTTGCTTATAAGCAAGACAGGAAGTTGATAAGTGTGCTGTAACCTCTGGCATGTAGAGACCATAGTCTCGGTTGCGGTATGTTGCTGCTGAGACGAGGCAGGATCCTAAAACTGAAGTCAGCCCTGCCCAATAGAGATCATTGACTTCTGTGCAGCCTTAAACAATACCTACGAGGGGAAGTCAATACGTTCATAGAAGTGAGTATTGATACACCCCGGAAGACATCGTCGTCGATGTCATTATTGAAATAGACCATGTGACGACAGTTTACAGAGATATACAACCCTTTCTGATCATTTACTTGAGATTTACAGCCTGTTGAACACAGGTACCCCTGTAATCATGGAACGTTTTAAAACTGAGCATCGTGCGTTTATCAAGTTTCTCACGAAAGAAGGTTTGAATGCGACTGAAATACATAAACGTATGACCAATGTTTATAGGAAAGAAGCCCCTCAACATTCTACTGTTGCAAAATGGTCAGCTTAGCCCTTTGGACAATGACCCATAGTCAGGAAGGCCTATTGAAGCCATTACAGAAGACACAGGTCCAGGGCTTAATCATGTTCGATTGTAGAATAAAGGTGGGCGAGCTATCTTCAAGGTGAACCAATTCTCATGGAAGTGTTTGCACCATAAGTCATGAGCACTTTCACGTGTCCAAAGTGTCTGCAAGATGGGTGGCATGAAACTTAATGGAATAAGTTCGACATCAGAGAGTTGAATCCAGTCGTGAGCTCTTGGACATCTTCAATGCTGATTGCGATAACTGTCATGCCCGTCTGGTCAACATGGATTCACCATAGACACCAAGCACGAATCCATGCAATGGAAGCATAAGCACTCTCCTGCACCCTAGAAGTTCAGAACTCAGCCTTCTGTTGGAACGAAATTGGAGACCATTTTCTGGGTTTCAATGGGCGTGATACTTATAGATTATAAACCACCTAAACTACAATAACCGGAGCCTCCTATGCTGACTTGTTGAGAGCGGCGATCAAGAAGAAGAAGAAGCGCGGCATGTTGACTGCTGGAGTTATGCTTCTTCATGACAACGCTCCGGGGCAGAAGAGTTGTGTTGCACAGGCTGCTCTTCAACAATGTGGCTTTGAACAACTTAACAATACCCCCTACAGTCCAGGTCTGGCCCCAAGCGACTTCTATTTGTTTTGTAATTTGAAATCACACTTGCGTAGTACATGATTTGGAGATGATGATGGACTCAAGGCTACTGAGGCGTGGATGAGGGGCCAGTCAGAAGACTTCTACCGCAAGGACACAGCCAGCCTCAAAGACAAATGGACAAAGTGCATCGAGGTCCAAGAAGATTATATTGAAAAATAAAATCAATATCACAACCATTGGCTTCTGTTTTATATCCGCTTCTGTAAACTTGTTGACTTATATATGCGTATGCATGGGTTTGTTCTCACGAATATGACTGCAATTTGCCATGCACATTGGACGAAGGGATGGGCAAGAAAGATGTTTTATAAATGTGGAGGCTATTAACTTCATTCACCTTTATGACCCGATAGCCTTACTTCACAGAAACGCCATATTTGGTGTCATTGTATATATACATATTGCATACAAACCGTCATTGACACTGACCGAGTTATGTGACATATTCTGCCATACGCTTGGACACTAACTGACGGTATAACGTGTCCATAGTATTGTCACATGACGGTGTGTTGACAGTGACATTATTATGATGTATGTCAACATCACTTCACGCCTGTAAAACATGTCATTGACTTTGACACCAGAGGTGACAGTGTCGATGTAAACTAATATATACTCCCGACTAGGGGTCATACGTTCATCAAATTTATATCTATACTGGACAAAATAAGTAAGGGATATTTTCATTTTTACGATTGATATGTTATGATAATGTCAATGAATAAATAGATCATTTCTCAAAATTTTAAAATATCCCTAATTATATTTGTCCAGTATATGACCCCCATTGGTTAATTTACCTTCATGAACAGATATGGTGAGCTAATATGTATCAACATTCGATCTAGAACAGTTCTGTTATATTGTATGACAAACTTTGAAAGAAGATTAACCAGTCCAAACCTATCTGTTTTATATTTTGTATTATCAGAAAATGGGAATCCTGAAAACCATAGACAGCACCTTTAAAACGTCATTAGTCTTGTTATATTTTCTATCTATGTGTTATCATTTTCGTCACATCATCATCTAGTCTGATATATTCTCGAAAGAATAATCTTACTTAATGATAGTAGATCTATCGAGTTATCAGGTAATTTAAAAAATATAAACACGAGTCGCTTATACAACCACACTTTGACAATGTTGATGTCAATATCTAATCTTTTAACGTATTCCTCTATCATGATAAACCCGATTGCATGTAAAAGAATGAACTCATAAACCATGTGAAAATAGAATTTGTTCTTAATATGTGATGCAACCTATCATATAACATTCACCTACATGTATGTCTTAATGTAACAATCAGCCGCGATACACGTGTATCCTGCATGCTTGATGAATGGCTGGTGGCTGATTTTTATTTCATCTGGGATTTTGATTTTTTGGGGGGTTTATCTATTTTTATTTATTTTCATTCATTGCACATGCTACATATTAGAGGTTTATTATTAGAAAAAGTTTATTCAAGCAGAAAGTAGGTAAATGATGACAAAATATTTAAGAATATTTCAAGGACGAATCAGAGAACGTGAAAAGTAAATTTGGATTTCGTATTTGCAATTTTGGTTTTATAGTATGTGATTGCAGCGTGTAGGTGTGAATATGCAACATGTAAACAGTGTGCACTGTGCAGGGGGTGTTGAAACATCTCAGACCGGGGTATATTCCCCAGTAGATGTCTAGGAGGCCAGATTGGCTTATGTCAGGGTCCGTCGTTCGGCGTCTGGCGTTCATAAACTTTCACATGTTAAACTGCTCCTACATATCTGCTGACACTGATGTTTTGTGGAGAGAGTCCTCACACCTCGCTGATCAAATTAGATATTCCTGTAATTTAGATAGTGAACAAATGTAACATTGTTATATTTGGATCACATTATCTGCAATGGTACACATTCTTGAACGTTTTTTTGGGACGAGTCCCTTTCGAGACTCGAACCCACACCCTCATAATCAGGCACCAACCGCCAGCATTTACTGTAACAACAACTTACCCATTCGGCCACCGTGTCCTCGACAACAATTTTTAATTTAGTCCTTAACCCCGGGTCTTTTGACTTCATCTAGTTTCTTAACCGAAAGTTCCAGATCATAGATATCAAAACATCTAAACTGAAGCACAAAAGAAACGTCACACCTCAGTTGGTTTCGATTAATTTGATGCATTTGATTATGGCACGATGCAATAACACCTTTTTGCAGTAGTTTTAATGACTTAATTGGTGACTGTTTTTTTTTTTTTTTTTACAATATCATTTTTTAAACTTGACAGGGGTTAGAAATTAAATTTACATCAACATGACACCTACCATGTTTAAAATGTTCTAAATGTGTGCATGACGAGGCAAATTTATTGATTTTAACACAGAGTATGTGTTATATATCGATGAACAGTTGTGTTTTATCAAAATTATTTTGTGGAAATTTTAAATTTCAAAATTTAATTATTTAAAAAAAAAAAAAAACACGTAGAAGAATTCTTTGACTGATTTGATATTTTGGACTAATTTCCCAAACTATTAAGTTTTTGAATACGACGTCGAAAACTCGAGATATTTGACATTGAAAATTATACATATGATAAAAACAACTGAGGGGTGACGTTTCTTTTGTGCTTCAGTTTATTTGAAGAAAAAAATCATATCATGTCCTTACTTTTATATTGATTACTGATATGTAGTCTTGTACCAACATTTGATATTGGTTAACCTATGTTAAATGATGTGAAACTACCAGTTACCTTGGTTTCAACGTTTATAAGTCACGCTGCTGCATTTTCCTGTTTAGCTCATCTGGCCTGGAAGGCCCGATGGGCTTATGGCATGGCATGGTGTCCGGCGTCCGTCCGTCCGTCTGTCTGTAAAGTTTTCGCATTTTCGTCTTATTCTCCAGAACCACTTGGTCTAAGGAGCTAATATTGTGTGTACAGACTCATTGGCCAATGGGGATTCTAAATTGTAGATTTCGTGACCCCGTGACCCCAAATAGGGTCACAGAGATCACCACCTTAAAAACCCATGTTCATCTTCTTTTCCAGTTCCAAAAGGTCTAGAGAGCTGAAAAGTTGTCTGCAAACTCCTTTGCCAATGGGGATTCTCAATTGTAGATTTCGTGACCCCGTAACCCCGTGACCACAAATAGGGTCACAGGGGTCACTACCTTTAAAGCCTATTTTCATATTCTTCTCCACTACCAAATGGTCCAGAAAGCTGAAATGCTGTGTCCAAACTCCTTGGCCAATGGGGTTTCTAAATTGTAGATTTCATGACCCTGCGAATCCAAATATATGTCACAGAGGTCATGACCTGAAAACCTATTTCATCTTCTTCTCAAGAACCACTGACCCTAGAGACTGTAAAGTTCATGTACAGACCTGAACAGCTACGAGGGGCGTTCAATAAGTGTTGCAAGCGGGGCATTGGTGTTTACATAAACAGTGTCAGCTTATAGCAGGTGTTACTATAGTCAAAACATAACATTAACACATGTCAAAACAATTTCTAGACATAACAATTATTTAGATATAATAGCTGCGCTGACCTATGGGTCTCCATAATCATGGATTCTCTCAAACATGAACAACGCGCTGTGATCAAGTTCCTTACTAAAGAGGGATGCAAAGCTACAGAAATACATAATCGTATGTGTAATGTGATGGGTAAGGATGCTCCTAACTTTTCAACAGTTTGTCGCTGGTCTCTTCAGTTTAAGCGGGGCAGGGTGTCCTTAGACGATGACCCACGGTCAGGCAGGCCATCTGAAGTCACCCGACCGGAAGTTATTGCCGCTATCGAAAGACGAATTTTAGCTGACCGCCGTGTTAAAGTTTCTGAACTGTCTTTGGAATTCCAGATATCAGTTGGAAGTGTTGAAAAAATAATTCATGACCATCTTGGTATGTCCAAGGTATCTGCAAGATGGGTACCCAGAAACCTCACAGCACAAGATCGCCAGAAAAGAACCGAAAGTTGCATGGAGCTCCTGGATCGGTTTAATGCGGATGAAGCCAGGTTTTTGTCTCGTCTGGTGACAGGTGACGAAACCTGGATCCACGACTGGGACCCGGAAACTAAACTGGAATCCAAGCAATGGAAGCACCCGAGTTCACCGCCTCCCCTGAAGTTTCGCACTCAACCATCAGCTGGCAAGGTTATGGCGACAATCTTTTGGGATGCAAAAGGCATATTATTAATTGATTACTTGCCAACCAAAACTACAATGAATGGTCAATATTATGCCAACCTAATGCAAGAATTGCGAAAGACAATTCGACAGAAACGCCGTGGAATGTTGACACGTGGTGTTCTGATTTTGCATGACAACGCTCCAGTCCACAAGTCAAGATTTGCACAGGCCGCTATACGTGATTGTGGATTCGAACAGCTTAACCACCCACCCTACAGCCCAGACCTAGCCCCCAGTGACTACTTCCTGTTCAGAAACCTGAAATCCGCCCTACGTGGAAGGCACTTCCGGGATGACGAAGACGTCAAAGCTGCCACAGAGGCGTGGTTAGGGGGGCAAACGGAAGACTTCTACAAAAGCGGCATCAAAAGTCTTAAAGAGAAATGGAATAAGTGTATTTAGGTGAAGGGTAACTATATTGAAAAATAAAAGTAGAAAATTGACTACGCGAGTTGGTTTTATATTGAAGTTGCAACACTTATTGAACGCCCCTCGTATTGTTATCTTGAGATTGTATGTGCTCTTCAAAGGGAGGTTATTTAAAGGAAACAACAGTGATAAATTAAATCTTCAAATGTGTCTTTATTCGTAGTGGATTTTATCTCTGGCCTCAAAGATGGGTCAGAGGGGTAATGACCTATTTAATCTTCTCCATTTAAAGTGCTTCCTATTTGTTGTACCTCTCACCTAGTAGTTGACATTTTGAAATAGTTAATGTATATAAAGCCTGATGAGCTACAGAGCTAGTGGTTCTATATTGTATGAGCATATATTTTGTATGTCATCATATAGCGGCTTAGAATTAAATATAAATAATTTTTGCCTGCAATGTATCTCAGTTCGCGTGTAATTTATCTGCAAAATGTTAAAGGTACATCCATTGTGTTTCATAAACTTTTATTTGGCTTTAATACGTTCCAACACATCATATGTGATGTTTACAATATAAACAAATTCACTCAGCTTATATAGTCATCCCCAATCGCCAAATATATCATAATTACTAGCTTCCAATTAAAATCGAGAAACATCATTATGCATGTGCAGAAACCGAAAGTGCACGTCCTATTTACATGCACAGTTTTTAAATGGCTTATTAAACATTATAAACCCAAATTTGTTATTTTGTGTGGTTTAAATAAGAGTCCAAAATTACGTTTACGTTTACGTGTGGCGCGCGCCACACGCGGTGCATTGTCCGGTTTTCGATCAGAAATCGATACTTTTACCTTCATATCGTCAATATACTAAGTCGAGTATCATCAAAATGGTACTTTTCGGTAACAGTTGGTACTTCTCGATAAAGTAACACCGTTTATAACGTTTGGCATATTTGACCCCCAACAACACAATGGATGTACCTTTAATGATACTGTTTCGAGTGTCTTTCATTTCTAGTGCAACGAAAACCATCAAACAATATCTCTGCAAAGAAGAACATAAATACTTTATCTTTATGATAAGTGGAATTCATTGATTAGTCAAACGTGATTACTGTCGTGAAGTAATCCTCTGGATGTTTTATACATGTAATACAGAAATTATTGAAAAATAACGTTAAGGCACGTTTAACCACTATTGGTAATTTAAAACATATCAAAACATATCACAACACGGTTACTATAGACAAATTATCTGCATTTTTCAATTAATGTTCACAACGAAGTATGGCAAAATTGTTTACTTAAAGTATGGAACCTAAAATAATTTGCAGTTTATAAGACTTTGAAAGAAAGAAATCAACATCCTTGTTTAATCAAAAACATTAATGCAAACTTTATCTGGCAAATTTCAAGACTTTTCAGCAAAATGTGTTCAAATGAAGTAAAAATAGACTGAGAGTATTTGTTAAAAACATTGAAAGCAATCAACATCCTTGTTCAATCAAGAACATTTATGCAAACCCTTTTTCTGGCCAATCTCTACAATTTCAGCCAAATTTGATTCTTCCGTCTTCTGAAAGGTTCTGTTTCTTCGCGGATGAAAAAATACCGATATTTGATTGACAAGACATGATTAACTCTCACCTAATGTGACGGAGAAATTCCTCGGCAGTAATAAATAACCCCCTGACCTCAATACAGCCAAATGCCCATTTCCTAACTCGAAAATATTTTTCGTATCTCTAATGGATCAACCACAGAGAAAATAACCAAGCAATCAGACATGCTAAAATATAGTATATTAGTATATTGTCAAAATGATAATAGGAGTTATTGTTGGTATAAACTTAAATAAACTGCTCTGGCGCCGGCGAGACTGATGTTTCAATAGGTGCCTAAATCAATCCTTAGATATTTCGGTCATTTTCTTCACCGGATATACGTCTGACAGATGTAATCAGACCCTGTCGATACATTCACAACTAGCTGTGTAATTTGCAACAGTGCTCCAGATTTGTGATATAGGCACTAATCACAGTTCTGGCGTTTGGTATGGATCTATGAACACAATTTGGTGCGTAACTAAATACATCGGATGTTTTTTGTTCGTGTTTTATTCTATAACTCTGAACGTTGTTACGGAGATGAATGGTTTATAATGTAATAATTTGATTAAATAATGCTTTAAAATCTGTATTTCGGTGGGGCATGCATAACAGTTTATAAACTACTGAAAATTCAAAGCCTTTATACATACAACTAGTTTAATTCTTACTTCTTAGCAGGTAGTCTGTCTTGTTTTGTCGTATCTTGATGATAGGAGATGCTTACAAACTCAACTCTAAATAATAATTTAAAGTCACATGTCACAATACATAAAATTCAACAAATGTTCTTCATTTTCTGAGCTGTAAAAATACAAACTACAACTTACACAATATGACATGTTCAACGTGAAGCTAGTATTTGTAACATCTTACTTTGAGAATGCGTATCTGATATCTATAGAGGTTAAAAACGTAATGACGTCGACATCACCTGAAGCCTGGCGTCGTATGAGCCCTCGACAATATATTGAGACTTGACTTTCTTCTATATGTTGCAACTGACGTTCTAAGATTTATCAACATCATTAATTTGCGTCCATAAAGGACATTTATAATAATCAGAACGGTCTTGTCAGGGATTTGATGATATTATTTTCAACATCGAGTAATAAGTCAGAAAGAAGAAAGCTAATTTTGGTTATTCTCTAAAAATGGCTTCATTATATTAAATCAAGACTGGATACAAGATTATTAATATACAGTGTCTGTATCTTCGGGATATTTCATTATAAACGTAAAATTAGATTAATACACATTTCTATCCAAATATACAGTGAAACCGTTATTACTGGCCATTTATTTCTTTGTTTGACGTAGTTATATTTGATTTATCAGATATCTAGTGTGGGCAACTCGCTATTATATTCTCTCAAAGACATAAGGAAATGATGATACAACACCCAGTTAGACAGAAAAATGCGTTCTGTTCTGTATCTTATGAGATGGATTTTATTGAAAAGTAAATGAGCGCAGGAAATTTGATTCTCTGAAGAAATATATATATTTACTAGCCAAGAGTAGTTTCAAACATCTTCAAAACGAATGATGTTGAAGTTATATGAAGTAAATACGTGTATTTACTAAAATTTATAGGAAATACGTGTATTTACTGAAAATGGAGGCCAGTAATTACATGCAATTACTAACCATAAGTACAAACAACAGAAATATAAAAAAAAAAAACACTCTCTTTAATGAAGGCACTTTGACAAAAAAATTACAAAACAACACAGCTTTATTTGTTACAACAGTTAAGGCTATTGTGACATCTGGAAGTGCACAACAGCTTGCAGGTCACTCTCAGATTCAAGTCTCTGTATGATTTCATGTTGAAGTGATGATGATGATGTTAGGCCGACTTTGGCATCGCATCCAAACATTGCCGAATATGGAGAACACTTTATTCCAGCATGGTATACAGAATTCTTCTTGAATTGTACAATTTTAATACCAATATTTCATTCCTTTGATTTGTTCTCTGACATCCATGAAACTAGCATGTATTTGATGTCCCCATTGGCTCTTTCAACAGATCCTTGGCTTTGGGGATGTCGAGGTTTACCATGGACAAGGTTTATATCAGACCATAAGACTTTCAACTCGTTTTACTTTATCCAACAGCAGGTAATATTCGTCCGTTGGGATAGAAAGGCATTTCCCATCATTGTGCCGTTTGTAGAATTCACTCTTGAATTTCTCTTCAAAATCAGATGTCATGACTGTTCGTAGTTGAGGCAAGACTTGTAAAGTTTTCTGTGACACAACTAAGCTTATATGCCTTGATTAATCGGTTGATAAGCTGATAAGTCAAGTCAATATATATAAGCAGGTTTACTCTCATCTTTGTTACATACATTTACTAAACCTGCTCAGTAAATGTCTGAAGAAATATACTCCTGAATTCAGTAAATACACGTATTTCCTAATAATTTTAGTAGATACGTGTATGTACTGAGTGAAACAGTAATTACGTGTATTTACTAAATGTGTTAGTAAATACATGTATTTACTGATTTCAAAGATTTACTGTAATATATACCTATACCTTGAATTTGATTAACGTTAATTCATTGAAATGGCAGAGTATATATAAGCCTAATCTTCATTTCAGAGATTCTAGTTAGATTAGCTAACATCGTTATAGACAAAGCACAGGCTGTCGACTTCTCAGTAATAAAATCTATTTAGAAAGGTTGACTCAAGTCCAGGTAGGTAAACACGGAATAATTGCCCTCAACTGCAAGGTGAGGAAATGGGTGAGCGTGTTCAAGAGTTGTCAATAATTGTTTCTCGTTGGTCTGGCGCTATTGGGCTATTAGGCAGTCATGTGAACGTACGCTGTAATAACATGATTTATGAGAAGGCAACTATACTGAAAATAAAATAATTCGGGATATATTGATTTAATTTTTTTTATAATTAGTGATCTAAGAACGGGACAATTTTCTGGATAACTTCCTTATTGTGAACGACGTTTCGGGGTATATACTTACTCCTTCATCAGGTGGATGGATGTCCCTTCTAAATGCCCTTCAAAGACTTAATAATGATCTATTTATTCACACTGATTGAATATCAGTCATGAAAAAAATCCAGTATTCCTAATTTGTTTGTCCAGTATACGAACACATGTAGATGGAGAAGCGTTAGTTGCGTGTTCCAAGTTGAGAGACGTACTCAAGTCATAGCTCCTTATACCTGATGTACTCACTAACATAATGTCATTTATACCTGATGTACTCACTAACATAATGTCATTTATACCTGATGTACTCACTAACATAATGTCATTTATACTTGATGTACTCACTAACATAATGTCATTTATACCTGATGTACTCACTAACATAATGTCATTTATACCTGATGTACTCACTAACATAATGTCATTTATACCTGATGTACTCACTAACATAATGTCATGTATACCTGATGTACTCACTAACATAATGTCATTTATACCTGATGTACTCACTAACATAATGTCATTTATACCTGATGTACTCACTAACATAATGTCATTTATACCTGATGTACTCACTAACATAATGTCATTTATACCTGATGTACTCACTAACATAATGTCATTTATACCTGATGTACTCACTAACATAAAGTCATTTATACCTGTGTATCACCTGGGTTTTGCAGTTTCAATTAAATCATTCTAAACTAAGCACCATGTGCTTTGACGTGCTATTTCTTGAACATTTGCATGCAAAGTATTCATGATGTTTTAAAAAGTCATAAAAAAGAGTAAAAATAATATTCATTGAACCGAGGATGGATCCTGTATCAATTTTCCAATTATTTCATGAAAGAATATAAGATCGCATCAACAGCTGGGGTGAATATTATGTTTCTTTCCTGAACCGTACATATTACATGTCAGTATTGTTTACACGTCGAGACAGAGGGGTTTTATTTGAGTCGTACATCAAGTTGGATGAAATGTGTCATTAATAACTCTTCGCTGAATAGGGGTCATTTAATGATGAAGACTGAAATAGATTTTAGATTATATTTGGGGCCACAGGTCACCAAATCTACTATTTAGAATATACATTGGAGAAAAGTATGTACACAATATTACAGTCTTCTAAATATTTTCTAACTAACTAGGTGTTTAGGTCAAAGTCTGAATAAAATCGACGGTTTTCCGAAGGGAAAACATTGCAAAATAGTGCATAGTGCATTAGTTTTCAAATTTTATTCCTCGGAACAAGGTCGATTTTAATGAGACTGTTTATCTCATGGCATGTGAGGCCCTTATTTGGGGTCACATGATCACCAAATCTACCATTTAGAATATCCATTGGCTAAATAGTCTGTACACAATATTACAGCCTTCCAGCTCTCTTTGTTCTGGAGAATAAGATGAACATAGGTTTTTAGGTTATGGCCTGTGAGGCCCTCATTTGGAGCCAGTGGATCACCAAATCTACAATTTAGAATCCCCATTGGCCAAGGAGTCTGTACAAACAATTTTAGCTACCTAGACTCAGTGGTTCTGGAGAAGAAGACGAAAAAGCGAAAAGTTTACAGACGGACGGACGTGAGGATGGACGGATGGCCCATAAGCTCATCCGGCCAGATGAGCTAATAAAAGGGGTGTTGGAGGAAAGAATAGCAATGCGTTCAAATGTAAATGACAGTTTAAGAAACAGTGTTAGGCATACTAAGAAGAAGAAAATTCAGTCACTTTTTTTTCTTCTAAGTCGATGACCATGTAAATACTTTAAGAAGACAATAAAAAAAAACACTGTTATTTTTTGTTTACCGAAGCCTACCGAATTTCATATATAAAATAATAAGACATACGTCAGTCCTTTGTTTATTCAGTGAATATGTTGTTGTGTCAATAAAGAGAAAAAGTGTGCGTAAATTTCCCAAAATTTATCAAACTCATCAGAATCAGCTAGGTTAACGTAGCGAAGTACGAGTGTGAGATTGGATTTAAATTTAATATTTTTTTAAAATGTACAGTCTACCAATGTGTATTAACATCATTTAAACAGTGTGGGCCTGTGTCAATATCGAGTCGATCAATACTTCTCCATGCAATGCATACTCCAATAGTATTGGAGGGGATTCGGGTGTGTAATATTTTCTCATTGATGTCAAACATGTGTCATACTTCATTTTGATTCTTAAAAAAATATAAATGAAAGTGAAACAATCCAATAACAAAAATACTTTCCAAAAATTAATTAATTGAAAATGATCCGACAGTCGATGGTTAAAAACGAATATCAATTCCGTGATACGCTTTCACATTAGAAATCAATAATGAACCAGCATAAAAAAAATAACTCATCGAAATATATTACATTATGAATAAATCACAACTATTTCCATCGTGCGAAAAGAAATTTACAGTTAATCACACAGGTAAAATACGACCTTGTCTCACGCAACTCTGACAGAGACCGGAAGCAGTTAGGTAAGACACTTGGTAGAGGAAATAGGGACAATCAGTTGCTGTATCTGCAAGTGATTTATTTCTGTGGGACACATTGTTGTACTGTGAACTATTTATTTTTGTTATAAACAGAAACACATTACACAGTGAAATGTACCATGAGTGTTGGAGGATCCTCTTTTGTATGCCTCTCACTTCCGTTAAGAATGCGTTTTTTTTCGATATTCTAGTATTGGTATGTTGGTAGTTATTCGACATATAACACTAAACTTCAGTTCCTCATTTATATCCGCAAACTGCACATGATGATTGTGTCACATACCGAATTTCATTGAGCTAGACCTTATGGTGTTTTAGTTTTGATCCGAAAACGACATTGTAAGGTATAGTTGAAATCGCCAAAGGCACTTCCCAGGGATAATTAACATTGCATGAGAGCATCCATTGGCAATGTTCATTTTGGGGAGGAACTTTGCCTTTGTTTAATGGGCGCTGAAATTTACTCCGATGGGTCAAATGGTTTCCACATTTTAGTAATGGAACAGGAAAGGACTCTAATTATGCGATAAATTTCTCCGACCTGCGTTTTAACCCTGCTGATTGGGGATTGGTTCACCATGAGGGTATGTCTGTGTATATATATTTACTATACTGCTATGTATAGATGTAGATCCTAATTGTGTAACAGTTAAACACCACACCATGTACACGCTTCGGCCATCCAGACTGTCCGCTTCATTGACCTTAATGAATAATTTACTATATGGTTAGAAGGTGAATGATAGAAAACCAAATACATAGACTAATAATGGTAGGTGGCCGTAAACTATAAATCTTCCTAAACTGTTTTCACTGCTCTGACCGCTAATGACTTTTTATTTTACTTCACATCCGTCTGTGGGTTTAACGATTGAGGACAGTAATGATATGACACTGGAACTAGGACCCGGTTTAATCTTTAATTTTAGTATGTTGTGTAATATTAATTTCTTACTTTGAAGTTTACACGGATTCCCGAACGTTGGTTGGTTGAGAGCACGGTCAGGTGATCAAAATTTCGAGGTTCATAACCCATGAACTCTTGGAAAATCGTTCATACTCGTACTTTCAGGTCGTGTGAACGTTCGACGGTACTGTAGCGTTCTTTCCTGATTGAGCGTGATTTTGTGAATTTCCAACGGTTACCTCGCAAGCTCGCCGTTCACGGAGGTTTGAATCCCGCTTTGACATTGTTCATTTTCCAGTGCAAACTGACATTCAATTCTTAATTAAATCCATTTAAATACTCAACCGAAGTGGTCATGTTACCATGCCCTGCTTCAGCTGACAAACAACTGGAAATTGCCGATGGTTACCTGGGGATACAATGCACTTAATCACTCTTTGTGCTTAACGAAATCCTGTATCTGAATCAGTATTACAATGAAGCCATTACACACTAAGATAGTATAACCTCAAAGTATAACCTGTGTTTATTTACCTAGGAATGTGCGACAAGAAATTAGCTACCCAGCACTTGTTTTGTCGTTACCATGCTAATTAAACTCGCCGTTCCCTAGAAACGCTCAGTATGGTCATGGTTCTGTCATGAGGTCATCAACGTTGTCGTCTGCCTCTCTGAATGTCAGAATGAGACTCGAGTGCCCGTATGTCCTCTCATCTGACATGGAGTGGGTTCAAGTCTTCCCATCATGCCCAACTCCTTTCAATCTATGTCCTTATCTCTGATCATGTCAAGGTATGTGTGATAGACTCTCTCGGTTTCTATATATGTTCTTGGTTTGGACAGCTCTTCTTCTTCGACTGTTATCGATGGTAATTGTGATAGAGGAAAAGATTAAGCCTTTGATACTCAATGTCATGGGATCAGAATGTCCCGATTTTCTATTCTTAGCCTGTCATTAGCCATGAAAGACCCTGATCTACGACTGTGCAGGGACGGCTCAGCCCTTCGCTCGCAGTGTCCCGGGACGAGAATCTCTCCATTTTCTATTTCTAATCTTGGCTCGGATAAAACTTGATCTAGGATTGCACAGGAAAGACTCCGTCCATGGCTCCAATGTCCTGAGAAGAGAATCAATTATCGAAGGGTCTTACTGAAGCATTGCCTTCGCCAGTCACCAGGACAATAGATTCCACTCGCTGCAAAAACAGGGCTAATGGAAATGGTTGGTTACAGTTCCTGAACCATTGACTTCAGACGGAAACCAGATAGATCGCTGAGCAGGCTGCTTTCTTCTTTAATGGACTTAGTGTTCCACTCCGAGGAGAGTCTATTTACCATTGTACCCAGGGACAGGATTGGCCATTTGTACATGGCGTGGTGTACGTTGAATGAAATCATACCAGTAATGCAGCCAGTTTCTTGATGGCAACACACTATGGTTATTTTGAGTACATAGAACATCCATACAAACATTTATGAATGGGTGACTTTGGTACATTTGTACTGATTTGTAAGAGAATAGCAAGCAGTGCAGTCGCGTCATTATGATGTTAATATTTGTAGATTCTACTCGTGGGTAACCTCTCACTCAGGAAAAATGCAAAACATCAATGCTTAAAATCTCTGTTCCTCTGTTTGTCCTCCGTCTACAATACCCATGAGTCTTGGTGTAATACTCGTATATGCTCAATGATGCTCAAACAGTATGTAATCGTTATTGGTTAAACGTAGTTAATCAATCATTGAGTCTATTTTATATGGCAGATTAACAATAAAACTGGACAGCACCATCACCGGACCATTGCTCATTCCACAATTCATCACCAATGATGTATCCAGAAATAATGATCAATTCCAAGATGACATTTACAGCAGTGTGTTCAAGTAGACATCGCTTCTCACTTCCATTATCTCAATTCAACTACCTATTTATTACCCCACAGCAATATCGAGCTAATTTCGGGGGACAATTACTCCGCAGATGTATTTGTCACAATGACACTGAAACGATCGGGCGCCATTTTGATTGCACGTGCATGTTTGACCCCACTAGCCCCCTAGTGGCCAATTCGCGAACAACAGCTATCAGAGTCAGTGTTATAAATTGACGTATCACTTGCCTGTCCGAATCAAGGCTCCCTGATTGGCTTATCTGTACTGATCGATAAGTGTAGATACCATTTTGTTTGTTATCGAAATGGAAGTGTCTATAGGGAGAGAGGCACAGCTGATTGAAAGACGAGACGGGTTGTGTGAGGGCGTGCAAGTCAGTGGTGATCAGCTTTTGTACTTTTGTATGTAAGTGCAGTGGGACTTTTATCATTTACCAGACAATAAATCCCCTTAAGTTTGTGTCTGTAGCCACTGAACTGGTGCAGTCGTGTAATAATTCTTATTCAGCATATCAGGCCTAAGGGTTAGATGGGCTTATGGCTGATGGGCCTTACCGGTCTGCCGTCGGCGCTCAGGCGTCAGGCGTCATTACACATAATGAACTTCAGAAACGCCAAAACTGACATTTTGCGGGGTGGTTCCTTGAGGTTCCAGGGGATCAATGTTTGTCGATTGGTCCTACCTCACATCCCCATCCCTCCTTCTCCACTGAAATATAGGCGTGACAAGCATTACCCCTGAAACCTTCAAACCAATTATGCTCCAAAACCAGTTGGCTCACATTTTGAGAACATCGATGTTGTTGAATGGAGACTAAGATTTTAACATTTCATTGCCGTAATACCAAAGATAAAGGCGTTTCAGGGGTGCATTTAGAAAGTGGTACAGTCCTTTTGTGATTTTGAGAAAATGGTCTCGTAATCATGTTGGTAGTTTAAACATGTTACAAATTAGCCAAATTTCATGTCAGTAGCGCCATTAATAGATGACATAGATACATTTTATTTATAATTAAATAGCATGTCTTCACAGCCAACAAAGTGTAATGGTTATAGCCATTGGCTCGTGTAAGGCATTGCGGGTGTAGAGCTCTGTGCTCGCGTATTGGTGAAAGATATCTTGAATGGGTGTGTATTTGGGGAGAGGGTGGCTGAGGGTAGGTTCTTTGCTACCAAAGGAATTTCAACTAACGACTCTAACGGTGTAGTGATTGGAGCCACATTTCCGTCCCTCAAACATGGGATTTAGAAGGACACACTTTTGATTTTGCATTTATAGTTATCTTAAACGCCAAAGTTTTAAACATGTTCTACTTGAGGAAACTCTTTTAAGGTTATCTTCAAATATAGATTATCAATTATGAAAATTCTAATGAGCTACAAAGCCAATGACTGTTTGTTTATTCTACTTCGGCCAAAATGTTACACGAATATATATTAATTTCAACAAGTATACGATAGTGTAAGTGCTCTTAATAAAAGGAGGTCTGAGAAAGATTAGGCGAGTGCTTGCAGTCAGTCAGTGCTTACGTTTGTGAAGTGTTTAATTGGACTGTTTGGATGTATGTGACGCTATGTTTACATTGACACTACATTCTTGTATTTTGATCTATCTAAAGCTTGTACTTTTGTCTGAAGTTTACTTCACTTCGCTCCGAAAGTAACGAGACGGAATAGGGGTGCGTGTCTCTCTCTCGTCCATCGTTCATTATCTTTTAATTTATAGAAACTCTGCTCCATTGCCTCTTCCGTGTAACATAGACAATTACGCTATCATGGTCAATCAGGGTATAGGTATTTTTATCCGCATCGAAACAACTCCAGTACCCTTATCTCATTAGTACTTTGTCCTCGTATCGCGCTATAAATGCCAATATAGTAACTCTAAATAGCAATAGTGGTACTTCAAAATCGATCAGCGACCATAAAATTTCAAATCACGACATTTCATAACCTGACAAAATACATGTTATATACATGTATACCGTTTAGAACCCACCCTTCTGTGGTGCGAGAGAAAACAAATATGCTTATAGGATGAGGGACATTGAATTAGCCTTGAGGATACAAATACCCGGATGGAGCCGGATGTGTTATATACCACGCATGATAAAATAAGGTAACAAGAAAAGGGGCAGAACCATTAACAATAAAAAAAAATGTACATCACACTGATATATACACTTAGAAACCTTTGATAAAATTGACACAAATATACCTCCAATGGTAAAGCCTGATGAAGAAGTATATGTTTGAGTTATCACGGTTGTCTATGCTCTCTGCAGATTACGAGACCAAACGTGCTGCTAAGAGGCTAAACGATCAAACTCAGATCTATAGCCCCACACTGATATTCTGTAAGCATTTCATTCAGGAAATGGTTTAATCACGACAAGCCAAACTTTCTTGAACCATTTCCTCCTTAATCTTACCAATACAGAAAGCATTGATTTAGGAACGTAGGTCACCTAGATGAGAAACTACTGTGTATTTTATCTATACATTCCCGCAATCTTTTGCATTTGGTTGTACATTTATTTTCTCAAACAAATATTAAACCTATACAGAACTCATTGATTGAAGAATATGTATTAACCTAGATCCCGAGAGGCTTGTAAAAGTGGGGTTTAAAAATAATAGACCAATAGCATTGATGTAATTTCCTTCCGACGCAACGTTTCCTGTCTTTTCGTTCTTCTGGAACGAGGGACAAGACAAGAACTAGCCACGAACGATAATGGTGATTGATTATATAATGTTCAATTGAGGAAAGTTGCAACCAACAGTGTTTGGCTCTTACAATATTGAACTGTATTGTTTGTAAGTAACGAGTTTGCGAGTAACTAAATGTGTGTTTGGTGGAGGTTTAAACATTCCTGGTTACAACTTTATTTTGAAAACAGTGTCTCGTATGACGGAAAAGAATATCATGATAAATGTTTTAATATCTATTCGTTACGGGTCATGTTTACCAACAGGCATCGGTTGTATTTCACGGATTTAAATTAAATCATAGAGGTATATATAAAATGATTTTTTTAAAATTACCTTCATTAAACTTTAAAATGTGTATCGTTTACTGTATTGAACCGTGTGTATCATGATTAACTCAATTCACTCTGAACATTTCGTTCTTAGTTTTCATTAAATGTATTTTGCATCACTCACCACTGTTAGTGGGAATTTGGGAAATAAATGGTGATTATTAAACTCGTGGCATCTTACAAAAGTGCAACGATCGCCAGAGGAAATTCTCATCAATCTCTAAATGAAAAAACAACTCATGTAAAAGCAGTGATTTATAGAATATGCAGAAGAAACATGTACTTTACCAAGGGAAATGTCACTCTGGCTCGGATATAGAACTAATCTTATTTCCTGTTTAAACTTTCGTTAAGATAAAGAAATATTCAGATTTCCTGTTTTTTAAGTGTTATATATTTAAAATTCAAATTTCTGTTCGTTTGTATATTTGTGTTCAGATAACGGCGACTATACACCAGATGACCTGAGCTGACGGGTAATCTTGCAAAACTGCCATCTTGTTAGAACTCGGGTTTCTATTTAGCTCTGCGGAATTATGTCATTAAATATTTATGGCGACAAATCTGAGAAAAGCATGCACTTGTAACTTTAGCCTGGGGGTAGTGTGAAAATAGGAAACTGAAATTGATCCGATCATTTCTCTGCACGGGATCAAACGAGATCTCGTGAGATTATGAGCAACTGCGAGATCGTGTCTAAACTCTTGTTCAATCACGTTTTCACTTCGTAATAATACTATTATAATACAAGGCACTTTCAAATAGGATTATGATGTTCTGGTTTTCAGTCATTGCTTTAATTATCGTCATTTCGAATCAATGTAAAATGCAAGATTGATTTGAAGGACATGATTGATTTACATCCTGATGATTCAGTTTTGTGTATATAATAGACTAATGGTATCACTTCAGAAAGAACCGAGGTCCCACTCTTTGTGAAGAATTCAACTCCGGCCAGTTCGACCTATAAATCGTTATATGGCGATAGAAACACATTTTTTAAAGCACGGAATCCATTAAGCAATAAAGGTTCAAATAATACTCCAATGAATCCACAATGGTCCGACTTCCGCCAAGTCTAAGTTCCCAGCCGTAGTAAGCGATTAACAGAACGGTTGTTTGTATTTGATGATCATGATCCGTCATTGCTAGTCCGCCTTGCTATTCAGTCTTACAGTCAGCTCCAGACACTCATCACATACTGGTATCTTAGGGGGTATCATTCACTGTATGTAGTCTCTCCAGTCAATAGATGAACTGGGAGAAACCATCGTGAACCTAATACCTACATTTCGTCTTTGGAACACTTTGAAATTACATCTCAAGATTTCTAGTCATACCAACTCCATCAACCATTAACAATGATAATCCAAGAACTGGCCTATCCATACAGTGGAAGCAACTCCATCAACCATTGACAATGATAATCCAAGCACTGCATGGCCTATCCATACAGTGGGAGCAACTCCTTCAACCATTAACAATGATAATCCAAGCACTGGCGCATGGCCTATCCATACAGTGGAAGCAACTCCATCAACCATTAACAATGATAATCCAAGCACTGGCCTATTCATACAGTGGAAGCAACTCCTTCAACCATTAACATTGATAATCCAAGCACTGGCCTATCCATACAGTGGAAGCAACTCCATCAACCATTAACATTGATAATCCAAGCACTGCATGGCCTATCCATACAGTGGAAGCAACTCCATCAACCATTAACAATGATAATCCAAGCACAGGCCTATCCATACAGTGGAAGCAACTCCATCAACCATTAACAATGATAATCCAAGCACTGGCCTATCCATACAGTGGAAGCAACTCCTTCAACCATTAACAATGATAATCCAAGCACTGCATGGCCTATCCATACAGTGGAAGCAACTCCATCAACCATTAACAATGATAATCCAAGCACTGGCCTATCCATACAGTGGAAGCAACTCCTTCAACCATTAACAATGATAATCCAAGCACTGGCCTATCCATACAGTGGAAGCAACTCCATCAACCATTAACAATGATAATCCAAGCACTGGCCTATCCATACAGTGGAAGCAACTCCATCAACCATTAACAATGATAATCCAAGCACTGGCCTATCCATATAGTGGAAGCAACTCCTTCAACCATTAACAATGATAATCCAAGCACTGCATGGCCTATCCATACAGTGGAAGCAACTCCATCAACCATTAACAATGATAATCCAAGCACAGGCCTATCCATACAGTGGAAGCAACTCCATCAACCATTAACAATGATAATCCAAGCACTGCATGGCCTATCCATACTGTGGAAGCAACTCCTTCAACCATTAACAATGATAATCCAAGCACTGGCGCATGGCCTATCCATACAGTGGAAGCAACTCCATCAACCATTAACAATGATAATCCAAGCACTGGCCTATCCATATAGTGGAAGCAACTCCTTCAACCATTAACAATGATAATCCAAGCACTGGCGCATGGCCTATCCATACAGTGGAAGCAACTCCATCAACAATTAACATTGATAATCCAAGCACTGGCCTATCCATACAGTGGAAGCAACTCCTTCAACCATTAACAATGATAATCCAAGCACTGGCGCATGGCCTATCCATACAGTGGAAGCAACTCCATCAACCATTAACAATGATAATCCAAGCACAGGCCTATCCATACAGTGGAAGCAACTCCATCAACCATTAACATTGATAATCCAAGCACTGGCCTATCCATACAGTGGAAGCAACTCCATCAACCATTAACAATGATAATCCAATTACTGGCCTATCCATATAGTGGAAGCAACTCCTTCAACCATTAACAATGATAATCCAAGCACTGGCGCATGGCCTATCCATACAGTGGAAGCAACTCCATCAACCATTAACATTGATAATCCAAGCACTGGCCTATCCATACAGTGGAAGCAACTCCATCAACCATTAACAATGATAATCCAAGCACTGGCCTATCCATATAGTGGAAGCAACTCCTTCAACCATTAACAATGATAATCCAAGCACTGGCCTATCCATACAGTGGAAGCAACTCCATCAACCATTAACAATGATAATCCAAGCACTGGCCTATCCATACAGTGGAAGCAACTCCATCAACCATTAACAATGATAATCCAAGCACTGGCCTATCCATACAGTGGAAGCAACTCCATCAACCATTAACAATGATAATCCAAGCACTGGCCTATCCATATAGTGGAAGCAACTCCTTCAACCATTAACAATGATAATCCAAGCACTGGCCTATCCATACAGTGGAAGCAACTCCATCAACCATTAACAATGATAATCCAAGCACTGGCCTATCCATACAGTGGAAGCAACTCCATCAACCATTAACAATGATAATCCAATTACTGGCCTATCCATACAGTGGAAGCAACTCCATCAACCATTAACAATGATAATCCAAGCACTGGCCTATCCATATAGTGGAAGCAACTCCTTCAACCATTAACAATGATAATCCAAGCACTGGCCTATCCATACAGTGGAAGCAACTCCATCAACCATTAACAATGATAATCCAAGCACTGGCCTATCCATACAGTGGAAGCAACTCCATCAACCATTAACAATGATAATCCAATTACTGGCCTATCCATATAGTGGAAGCAACTCCTTCAACCATTAACAATGATAATCCAAGCACTGGCGCATGGCCTATCCATACAGTGGAAGCAACTCCATCAACCATTAACATTGATAATCCAAGCACTGGCCTATCCATACAGTGGAAGCAACTCCATCAACCATTAACAATGATAATCCAAGCACTGGCCTATCCATATAGTGGAAGCAACTCCTTCAACCATTAACAATGATAATCCAAGCACTGGCCTATCCATACAGTGGAAGCAACTCCATCAACCATTAACAATGATAATCCAAGCACTGGCCTATCCATACAGTGGAAGAAACTCCATCAACCATTAACAATGATAATCCAAGCACTGGCCTATCCATACAGTGGAAGCAACTCCATCAACCATTAACAATGATAATCCAAGCACTGGCCTATCCATATAGTGGAAGCAACTCCTTCAACCATTAACAATGATAATCCAAGCACTGGCCTATCCATACAGTGGAAGCAACTCCATCAACCATTAACAATGATAATCCAAGCACTGGCCTATCCATATAGTGGAAGCAACTCCTTCAACCATTAACAATGATAATCCAAGCACTGGCCTATCCATACAGTGGAAGCAACTCCTTCAACCATTAACAATGATAATCCAAGCACTGGCGCATGGCCTATCCATACAGTGGAAGCAACTCCATCAACCATTAACATTGATAATCCAAGCACTGGCCTATCCATACAGTGGAAGCAACTCCATCAACCATTAACAATGATAATCCAAGCACTGGCCTATCCATATAGTGGAAGCAACTCCTTCAACCATTAACAATGATAATCCAAGCACTGGCCTATCCATACAGTGGAAGCAACTCCATCAACCATTAACAATGATAATCCAAGCACTGGCCTATCCATACAGTGGAAGCAACTCCATCAACCATTAACAATGATAATCCAAGCACTGGCCTATCCATATAGTGGAAGCAACTCCTTCAACCATTAACAATGATAATCCAAGCACTGGCCTATCCATACAGTGGGAGCAACTCCATCAACCATTAACAATGATAATCCAAGCACTGGCCTATCCATATAGTGGAAGCAACTCCTTCAACCATTAACAATGATAATCCAAGCACTGGCCTATCCATACAGTGGAAGCAACTCCTTCAACCATTAACAATGATAATCCAAGCACTGGCGCATGGCCTATCCATACAGTGGAAGCAACTCCATCAACCATTAACAATGGTAATCCAAGCACTGGCCTATCCATATAGTGGAAGCAACTCCTTCAACCATTAACAATGATAATCCAAGCACTGGCCTATCCATATAGTGGAAGCAACTCATTCAACCATTAACAATGATAATCCAAGCACTGCATGGCCTATCCATACAGTGGAAGCAACTCCATCAACCATTAACAATGATAATCCAAGCACTGGCCTATCCATATAGTGGAAGCAACTCCTTCAACTATTAACAATGATAATCCAAGCACTGGCCTATCCATACAGTGGAAGCAACTCCATCAACCATTAACAATGATAATCCAAGCACTGGCCTATCCATACAGTGGAAGCAACTCCATCAACCATTAACAATGATAATCCAAGCACTGCATGGCCTATCCATACAGTGGAAGCAACTCCATCAACCATTAACAATGATAATCCAAGCACTGGCCTATCCATACAGTGGAAGCAACTCCATCAACCATTAACAATGATAATCCAAGCACTGCATGGCCTATCCATACAGTGGAAGCAACTCCATCAACCATTAACAATGATAATCCAAGCACTGGCCTATCCATATAGTGGAAGCAACTCCTTCAACCATTAACAATGATAATCCAAGCACTGGCGCATGGCCTATCCATACAGTGGAAGCAACTCCATCAACAATTAACATTGATAATCCAAGCACTGGCCTATCCATACAGTGGAAGCAACTCCATCAACCATTAACAATGATAATCCAAGCACTGGCGCATGGCCTATCCATACAGTGGAAGCAACTCCATCAACCATTAACAATGATAATCCAAGCACTGGCCTATCCATACAGTGGAAGCAACTCCATCAACCATTAACAATGATAATCCAAGCACTGGCCTATCCATACAGTGGAAGCAACTCCATCAACCATTAACAATGATAATCCAAGCACTGCATGGCCTATCCATACAGTGGAAGCAACTCCATCAACCATTAACATTGATAATCCAAGCACTGGCCTATCCATACAGTGGAAGCAACTCCATCAACCATTAACAATGATAATCCAAGCACAGGCCTATCCATATAGTGGAAGAAACTCCATCAACCATTAACAATGATAATCCAAGCACTGGCCTATCCATACAGTGGAAGCAACTCCATCAACCATTAACAATGATAATCCAAGCACTGGCCTATCCATACAGTGGAAGCAACTCCATCAACCATTAACAATGATAATCCAAGCACTGGCCTATCCATACAGTGGAAGCAACTCCTTCAACCATTAACAATGATAATCCAAGCACTGGCCTATCCATACAGTGGAAGCAACTCCTTCAACCATTAACAATGATAATCCAAGCACTGGCCTATCCATACAGTGGAAGCAACTCCATCAACCATTAACAATGATAATCCAAGCACAGGCCTATCCATATAGTGGAAGCAACTCCTTCAACCATTAACATTGATAATCCAAGCACTGGCCTATCCATACAGTGGAAGCAACTCCATCAACCATTAACAATGATAATCCAAGCACTGGCCTATCCATACAGTGGAAGCAACTCCATCAACCATTAACAATGATAATCCAAGCACTGGCCTATCCATACAGTGGAAGCAACTCCTTCAACCATTAACAATGATAATCCAAGCACTGGCCTATCCATACAGTGGAAGCAACTCCTTCAACCATTAACAATGATAATCCAAGCACTGCATGGCCTATCCATACAGTGGAAGCAACTCCATCAACCATTAACAATGATAATCCAAGCACTGGCCTATCCATATAGTGGAAGCAACTCCTTCAACCATTAACAATGATAATCCAAGCACTGGCGCATGGCCTATCCATACAGTGGAAGCAACTCCATCAACCATTAACATTGATAATCCAAGCACTGGCCTATCCATACAGTGGAAGCAACTCCATCAACCATTAACAATGATAATCCAAGCACTGGCGCATGGCCTATCCATACAGTGGAAGCAACTCCATCAACCATTAACAATGATAATCCAAGCACTGGCCTATCCATACAGTGGAAGCAACTCCATCAACCATTAACAATGATAATCCAAGCACTGGCCTATCCATACAGTGGAAGCAACTCCATCAACCATTAACAATGATAATCCAAGCACTGCATGGCCTATCCATACAGTGGAAGCAACTCCATCAACCATTAACATTGATAATCCAAGCACTGGCCTATCCATACAGTGGAAGCAACTCCATCAACCATTAACAATGATAATCCAAGCACAGGCCTATCCATATAGTGGAAGCAACTCCATCAACCATTAACAATGATAATCCAAGCACTGGCCTATCCATACAGTGGGAGCAACTCCATCAACCATTAACAATGATAATCCAAGCACTGCATGGCCTATCCATACAGTGGAAGCAACTCCATCAACCATTAACAATGATAATCCAAGCACTGGCGCATGGCCTATCCATATAGTGGAAGCAACTCCTTCAACCATTAACAATGATAATCCAAGCACTGGCCTATCCATACAGTGGAAGCAACTCCATCAACCATTAACATTGATAATCCAAGCACTGGCCTATCCATACAGTGGAAGCAACTCCATCAACCATTAACAATGATAATCCAAGCACAGGCCTATCCATATAGTGGAAGCAACTCCATCAACCATTAACAATGATAATCCAAGCACTGGCCTATCCATACAGTGGGAGCAACTCCATCAACCATTAACAATGATAATCCAAGCACTGGCCTATCCATACAGTGGAAGCAACTCCATCAACCATTAACAATGATAATCCAAGCACAGGCCTATCCATACAGTGGAACCACGGTTAATGCTGAATGCTAAAATGAATAGATAGATAAATTTGAAGCAATTTCTAGGCTTTAAAGGATAGATGAAATGCATTTTTCTCAAGAATGACAGATGATTACCTCTACGTATATTGTATATCGGAATCAATTAAGCATAAAATCGAGACAATATACACTTACAAATTGATAATTAAGACGAGTTTAATTTACCCATTTTAACACTACCGCAATTTGTTCGGCGAATCCTTTTGAAAATGCTCACTGAGGCGTGACTGTGATAAGCGACAGGCGGGGCGAGTAGATAGCCACTCCGCCGGTGTCTCGTTAATTAATTAATGATGATTATCACTGCCGCTAAATGAATTTATGAGGTGTATTACATCGCCAAAAAGACATGTTTATGTAATAATTGTGTAATTGTCATCTGCGGAATTACTTAGTTGGATATCTAAACATTCGATATTCGATGGGAAATTTAAGTTGGTTTATTGAAGGTTTCTTTGTGAAATTAACAATCAAAATGTTGCGAAATTACGTTGAATTGTGACTATCGCCGAAAATCAAATTCCTCCACATACGTCACAGAAGTCATCCCTTCACGGGTCACACCCCCGCAGACTTTCATTCTGGTCGCCGGGGCTAAATCAGGCGGTTTTTTAAAAAGCCGTATATAGGTAATTTATGGACCGATTTCAGAAATTTAAAATCGAGCAATTGTCAAATTGACATCCCATTTTAATGAATCCGATTTGGACCATATGTCATTTCATCTCTCCTTTAACATATCATATCTTATAAATGTAACTTTTTCATCTTCCACTAACGCTGATAAAGACTTCCTTATATATAGAGGACATTGTTGCAGATTTGGCAGTTTATATTTTCTATTTTGACGATTCATTTTGTTAAATACCGTGTATTTGAATTCAGATTTGTTAATTTAATCCCCGTTGGTTTGGGAAGCCTTATATGAATGGTTCAAAAAACAGTTGACTATAAACTGGAATCAAATACCATTAGATCTTATCATAAACGAAAGAATAACACTTACGGAATTAAACGTTTCCTGGTTTGAGCAAAGACCTTACCATTAATTTCAGATAATGTTCCTGAAATAACGTTACAAGATCATAATACACAGATGGTAGAACTATCGTACACCCTCGTCACATAGTTACATTACATTCGTCAGCTGAAACCCACTTCATAAAAAGACAATCCAAGCAAGAAGGACGACGACAGCCGTACTCCATCAACAACTCCGAAGTCTAGAGACTCTTGGTGTCACCCTTGGTAAGTGAATTAGTTGGAACTGTGCCTCTGTCCAACCACGTGCAGCGGTAAATGGGTACCTGGTATGATACGATGGTAGTCTAAATTTGACTGTTGAGTGCCTGGCCGACGACCGTTTATATTCTCCGTTACAAAGTGATTAATTGGTTAAATGGAAGAGAACATAACATGGATTGATAAAACATGAACTGGAGGCAACGCTAAATTTCAAAATTACAACATCTTCAACTGATGTTTTAATAAGAGTTGAAATAACAAACAAAGCATATGGATGCATAGTTTATCTTCAAAGTTATCGCAGTGTAGAATATTCGGTTTCATGAATATATTAAATCCAAGTTCATCAAGAAGAGAAATTCTTTTAATATCTATTTTGTAAATGAAGTAAATGAAATTTATGAAAACCTGGTTTACTGAGGATCTCTGACGTAGACACTATGTCCAACAATACATGGATAGATTAAGGCAATCCGACAACAAACTAATGAAGTTAGGAGAAAGTATTGTTGAAACATCTTGCTTTCTGGAGATCCATGCTATTATAAGGTTAACTATAATCTTCATTAATTAAGTAGTGTTAGTATACACGTTGACCTTATAGCGTTTAGTGCTACGAGTTGACTGTTTACTAAAGATTCTTTGACGTACATGTACATACGTACTATATAAATTAACCTTTTCTCAAATGTTGAGGAGAAGTCACTGCGCACCTGAGATTTATTAGAAATACTATTATTAGGTCAACTAACCAAACTAACAGACTCCACAGACAGAACAATGGATATCGGCATCTGGCTGCAGGAGGACAAGGCGATACATGTATTAAGTTGAGAGTTATCTTCCCCTTGAGGTTATCGTGTTTAGTTGTTGATCTATGCTTACACAGATGATATTTTTTTTTACTAATATCAAATTTGGCAAAAAGACTTCTTTTTTTTTTAAACTCCGGTTCAGTTTTAACATGAGTGCATAAATATGATCTTAAAGCTGTACATAGGGTTAACGAGCATTTATAGATTTATACAAGAACTTGAGCTGTCTATGGAATAATTTATATTAAAACAGCACAAATAGATTATGACAGAACGACCAGACTTTCATGAAGTTGTCATATTTGGAGTTTAGGTAGGAATTACATCGGTCAATATAGTAATGGTCTTTATCAACGTGTTTCAAATTCGGTAGCTTTTCTTGTTCTTTCATTTTGAATATATTATGTTTTTCGACTGTTAATATGAAGTTCAGTACATAGTTTCGCTTTTCGCATTATCCTATAAAATATTCTCCCGAAAAAGTTTTTTTTTCTCTGCGATGCGATATGAGATATGAGATATGCGATATGCGATATGAGATATGCGATATGAGATATGCCATATGCTATATTGGAACTACAAATGTTTAACATTATTTCACAACTAAAAGAGCTATAGAGAAAATAAAAATCAGAGGAAATTTTACAAGAGAAACATTTAGTATTCAAATCGTTATTCCCCAATCACTTCTACGAGCTGTCAAATCGATTATGGTTAACAAAATGAGATTCAATACATGTATTCGACAACAGTTCACATAAATGTTCAAAATAGAGATGAGTTGAGATGTTTTGGAGAGTATTTCACTAACATGACGGTGGCAGAAGAATTCCCACAGCAACATTGGTGAAGCTATGCATTGCGGTGTAAAACATTACAGCAGGTAGTACAACATATGTTACAACTTAAATAAACGATCAAATTATCCAAACACAAATAGAGAAATCGATTTTTGGTTAAAGGTTGATGTAAATTCAATTTTGGATGGTCTCAAAGAAAAATGATCAATTATCTAAGATGTAAAGAAATACAGAATGATAGATGTTATTTGATTAAGGAATTCGTCCAAGATCCATGGTCATAGTGTGGCCGCAGATATATTCGCTGTGGACATGGGAATAAACAACTGTTAGTTACACGAACCTTCAAAAGCTGTACAGTTTAAAATACTGTCAGGTACATTGCATTATTAAATTGCATTCACATCAAGTTACCACATGACATCAAGTATGGTTGACATTTTAAATGAAAATGGTCAAATCGGGTACTGGCAAACTTTAGATAATTGAAGCTGACGAATAATATCTATTTTACAGACTTAACATCGAGAAATTGCCATTGTTCTAAGCACCAATTAAGATTGTTTTCTGAAACGCAAGTCAACTGTCGCCCAATAGCAACAATCTGATAACTTTCCATCAGGTGATTTAAAAATTGTGTTTCAAGCAAGAACACTTTAATTGATTGCGTTTGTATAAGTTAGTCTATGTGCTAAGATCGTTAAAATAGGGGCGTTGCTTCAGCGCATATGACTGAATGTTTCCTCGCTATATTCATATGTTAGCATGATCAGTTAGATGTCTTACGCTCAGCTAACTGCAACAGAAGCTGTGAGCAGATGCGGTCCAGTGACTATCAGACAAGATGTAGGTACTTGTACTACGATGAAGATGTTTTGTACAAATTGTGTTCTAATGAGTATAGGCCTACACTCCCATATCCTGCCTACCATCGGGTAAGATGGCTTTATAGTTTGATAACTGCAGCAGACGTACTGTACACATGATATTGCCAATGAGAACATAAATTCCTGAGTGCCCTTTTCTTGAAAGTGCCCTAGATTCAACAGAAGATGTGTATGATTACCAAAGACTTCATCCCTATGCCAGCACCTTCATATAACATCAGCAGACGTGTTTTACAGACGACGGTTCGAATGAGAGAAAAGACTAATTGTAGACTCCACTCGTAGGTTAGTACCCTCAAACGTGACCAAATCACTAAGGAAATGCTATTGTGCTCGTGAGGATCAACCTACGCTACATATACGCGACATATAACACGATCGTGTTAAGTGACAGTCAACATGGCGGCGGTGTCGTCTGCTCCGAGGGATTAATGATGTCGCAGATACATTTACAGTAGTTGCCTCCCCACTGGCTAGCGTCTGGGAGGAGAATCGAGTTAGGGGCACGAGACTGTGGCCAGAACATACGTGACTCCAGAACGCGGAGGTCTACACTCCATATATAAATGTGATTGTCCTGTGCTAATTGAGTTCGGTCAGTTCGTGAATATTTCCCTGAAAGTATGAAACATAATTCCCATCTGGGTATAGGCCTAACAGGCGTCACAAGTACCTAATTAATTCATGCTTTTATTTGATTGTTCTTGTGATTATACGTGCGTTTGTTCGATAACGGTAGTTATATGTTTAACCACCACCTCCTATAGTTTGAAGCGGATGTCAGTCACTCACACATTAAGAAAAGCATCGTGAGAAACACCACACTTACATAGTATCACAAGAGGCTTGTATTGCTGACAAAAAACGTCCTAGCTCACATATTTGTCTCAATAAAAGTTCTTTATATATGAAGATAGTTGCCAGGGAACGAACTGTTGGCCTATGTAGATAGATAATTGTCCGCGAAAGAATCCTATTATTTTCAGCAATACAAGCTAGACCCTGTGCATAATATACGTGCGAAATTTCCGATGTCCGCATCTTTGCCATGGCTATCATATACATAATTATGAACTAGGTAACTGTTTATTCAATGCGTTCGCACTAACACGAGGAAATCAAAAACATTGTTATCGTGCATATGTACCGTATTTCCTTAATTACACGCCTGCCTTGAATAGACGCCTGCCTCGAATATACGCCCTTGCACAGGGCTTTCTGAAAACAATAAACACCTGCCTTAATTAAACGCCGGTTAAACCGAATTAATTTTTTTATAATCGCTGCTTCCTATCGTAGTAGCCTGTCAATACAAGCATTATTACGAAATAGAAGCCTGTCGTGAATAGAAGCCTGCCTCAAATAGACGCCTATGATGTAGACCGTTTGAAAATACTAGACGCCCGGCGTGTAATTAAGGAAATACGGTATTCAATCTCAATTCTATTATCGAAACATAGCGCTTTCATGCAAGAACTACATGCCGACATAGGATTATGATAGCATGAGAATGAGACTTTACTTACACGTATAACGGTATTTTCTACGCAACAATATTATACCTATCTTTGATTTAAAAATATCGACAAAATCCAGACATGTGTTCTAAGAGGTGCGTAAATAATAGTATACAGCACGTCCCCGTCATTATCAATATAAACATATACTTGCCCCCAAGCAAAAGAAACGAAGTTAACCGATGAAATATATGTATCTCTTTTGAACAAGTTTCTTTGATATTTGCGGAAAAACGTAATTTCGGCAGAAACCTGTAGATGGAAACCTGTAAGTAGCACGTAGCTGATGTAAAATATCAACATGTGTATACTCAAGCCGTTTATTCAAGTTTTATATGACTAAAAGGCATAAATCCAAAGACCTATATGTAAGCTATCAGGTAAAGAAACCATAACAAATGTTCAACAGATCAAAACAAACTACTACTGCAAGCATTGTGTAATGTGAAGAATTAAACACAAGTTCATATATATATATATATATATATAAGTCTACTTTTAGTTTTACATCTGTTCAACACTGATTGGTCCTGAAAGCGCAGTTTCAAAATGGTTTGGATAGAAAGTGGATGCCGGATGTTGTTGACATGTTATTTCTTTGACTTAAATTCGTTGACAGATCATTGCTGTAAAACGTCATAAGCAATATAAAGAGTAGATTTATCGGACAGTATACTCAGGGTTATTGAGAATGAATTATCTCATAAAAGGAGCAAAATTCATTATTTGAAAGGGACAACATTTTCTTTTTTGTACGACAAGTGTATTTCAAAATTTAAAGCAAATGTACGAATTAGGAGATATTATCGTTGAATATCAAGTGGACATCACTTGGAAGGAGGAAACGAGGAAGAACAAGAACAACATGGAGAAAAACATGCACATGCAAGCACTTGTTAAATGGAGGATATATGGCCTTATGCTCCAACGGGAACGAAGAGTAAGTAGTCGCATTCTCTACCTACGGTCCTAGCCTCTGTTCTACGTCGCCTGAATGTCAGGGCTCCAGCAAAATACCCTAGCGGGGAAAAGGGGAACCTCATACTGTATCCCTGCTTTTTAACGAATGACAACTCATCTTTTCACGGCCAAGTCGACCGAGTGACTTCAAAGATCTAAACATTTCACTCTTAAAGGTCTTGCTCATTAGCATATGTCCTTTGAATATGTCTGATGTAAATAACACAAATGAACTATTTTGGGTATTTGTCTCTGATTTGGTATGTTTTATTTATAAGCATGTTTATGATCAAAAGTTTTCACAAAATCAAATGGCATAGTTCGAGGAGAACACGTTGAACGAGAAAACGTGTATTTTATCATTATGACGTGTCATTAGCAAATGTCACTTTTACAACGGCGTCGCTGAAGGGAGTAATATCTGTGGGAAGAGAATGAAGTAATCGTTGAATAACTGATAATAATATCTTGAGTTGGCGATACTGAAAGATCAATTTCCACCAAACTTGCAGGCTTGTTTGCGTAACAGTTCTAAAGCTTGTTTTTACAAATACCTAGAAGAATATCCATCTTTTGAATAATATATTTTATTTTAAAACCACGTATCTATTTCAATCTTACCGTTCAGATGCTGTTTCCACAAGTTACCTGTTGAAACCGGAAGGTGTACAAATACATTGTACACCAAGAGAAAACCGAACCTGCCAACTTTAAAAAAAAATATCTTTCATTAATGCAATACTATAAAGAAACTAAACCCATTGTAATCACATTCAACCTTCACCATGGTCATGTATATATTAACTGTGTATTTTCTTCTCTTGTACCAACGATGGTGGCTGAATGAGAATACAGAAATTGAACTGAAATTTATATATCTGCGCCTAACCTTTTTTTTTTACCTCATTGAATACATATAGAGCATAAGTCGACATTAGTTTTGCACATGATTAGGTACATGTACATTGTGACGAACCTTCGAGTAGCAAGAACGTGTCTCCTTAAACTTTCATTTATGTAGGAGAATGTCCTCAAAGTGACCATTAGTTCTGCACATGGAGCATGATTTCCAGTTAACGGCCTCATACATATATACGTGTAGGAGAATGTGTTCAGACTGGCCATTGCTCACTTTGCACGTGGGCCCATCCTCGGTTACCCAGGGTTTTATATGCTCCGTTGATATAGTGGAGAGTAACGGAGCACATATAAAACCCTTGGTAACCGAGGTGCTAAACTTTGGTACTAAACATGTTAACACCATAGGTGTCTTATATATATCAGAACGTCAAATGCTTGTAATACACCTTGTGAATCACAGAGAATGAATCTTTCCGTAAAGACTTGTGTAACACTGCCATTTTCAATCACGAATTTACTAAGCATGTGTTTCTCGTTTTGGAATAGAATTTGCTTACTTTGCTCGCTAAGATGGCGATATTTGGTGTCTTCTGGTGTCAAACGAAAAAAAAAAATGTATTTTGTCTTGGTTACATTTTCTAGCATTTACCATAGTGTTCAGTTGTAAATTGATACTTTCTGAGACTTTCATTAAGAATATTCTACATCTATAAGTACACGAAATACTTCCCATAACTAAAGATAATATGTCATCATCGTATATCTCATAAATTGCGAATGTTATTCGTAATAACATATCGTGAGTGTAGATCTTTTCGTTAATATTTTGTATTATCAATACTTTTAATTCTAAGTATATTAAGAACAGGAAGATTTTCTGGATAACAACTTCTTTAATGTGAAAATAATGACGTTTCATAGTATATGCTTACTCCTTCATCAGGTCGGATGTAAGGAAATAAAAAAAATGTGATACATGTATCTAGCAAAACAAAACAATGGTGAGGAAACTCAAGGGAGATTAGAAATGCATTTTCACATGCATTTAAAAACCAGAAAAACTTTATGTTCTTATGTATACCACTTCTAAATGCCCTTCAAAGACCTTATTATCGTCTTTAAAGAATATAAAATTTTGGTACAAACTAAATACCACATCAGCATACTTTCTATAAATTAAATTACGTTTTAAAAACTCACAATTTGAGTATATTATCAACGAATATAGATACTATGATAAGTGTTATAACAAGTGGAATTATTTCATTTAAAACAATTATGTTTTGACCTTGTGGGATTCGCTTCGATCGATTGGTGGTAATCATGGCTAACTTAACGCTTGGAATTTGATATTACGTTTTGTTCTAAGGATTCAAATCTGCTAAAAATCAACTGTATACTTATTTTAAAGGTGTGAGAAGAAATACCATCTTTTTAAAGATTCTAATTCTTTTAAATAAAAAATGGGTCATTTACCCGGCGAGAAGGAATATAAGAAAGAATATAGAATATAAGTATATAAGCGTATGACTTAAAGCGTTTATCTGATTTGCTGGTTGAAAAGACACAAATAAGCGAGGCTATCAGGTTGTTTGAGGTTAAAATCGATAGCAGTAAAAATTGAACTAAACATTGGTTTCATGCTGCATAAATAAATACAATGTCTATCTAACAATATGCAACTATTTGGAATAAAACATTTCTAAAATGCAAATAAATATGTACTAGTTTTGTCCAGATCTATATAAGACATACTTGAAGAAAAGGCTATTTTATCGATGTACACGGGCTCTCAATATTGAGCAAAATTTCAAGTATGCTAGCAATCTGTAGGTGTATAATAATAAAATAGTAGATTACATTTAAAAATAACGATTTCGTATCGGTCACAACTAAACTGAGCGAGATACACACTAAAGACGCTTTGAACAGTCTGGGCCCGGTTAACTGTTATCTTTTACCGGGGGAGTAGACATGCGCAATGTAACGGCACGCACTTGCTTTTACCGAGGGGGGATGTCGACCAATAGGAACAGCTCAAACATAACCACTACATTGAACGGTGTTTGGCAGTTGCCGGCGCGTTCGGCTGAGTAACGGATCGCGTATGTTGTCATGTTGTGAACCGTATTTGTTTCGCCAGAAGTGCATGTATAGGATGCTTATAATGACTCTTTCACTGCCTTTGCTGTCAACGATAGCATTGGGTGCAATGGTTTGGTATGATCACTGCCCGGCTTTTACTGTTACACCGATAGCCTGAGAAAGCGATCGATTCGGAGGTGGGGCTAAACCGCAGGTAAACCTCTGGGTAGCAGGAGCTAGAACTTCTTCGTCAGCGGCCGTGTGTGCATGGCAGAAGTGCATAACTGATACACGGAGCAGGACACATTACAACTTTGTCACAGCATCGACTATCGTGTTTCAAAATGGCGAGCGCTGAGGATAGAAACCCTGAAAACAGCGTAGTTCGTTACAACACGTCCAATGACCCCGAAGCTGTGCACGTGGATCTCCAGTCGCCGGCCAAGAACCGATACAAAGGCACCCCCCTGAGTCCTACCAGGCGACGCAACCCTCTCATGCTCTTTGAACGCGCGTCCGATAAATGGTGGAACCCAGCCTTCGATTCTAAAGCACTGGAAGAGCAACTATGGAGAAGTTATTTCCCTCAGACAAGACGCCGCTTCCAATATGCTCTGATTTACATAGTGACAGCTTGTATTGCCTGGCTTATATTCTTTGGGTTGACCAGGGAGCTCAATTGGATGTACTTCATGGGGGGAACTGGAGTTCTTCTTGCAGTGACTTTGATAGTTCTTGGATTTACAAAGACACCCTTGTATGAACGGTTCTACCTAGCTACTTCTGTTGTCTATGTGCTTTTCCTGGCTGCCTTGATTCTCTGTCCCTTTGCCTTTAAGTCACATTTGGATCTTTCCACCATTGGATCCTTTTCGGGATCTGTTGAAATTCTGCTCATGATCTACACCATTATACCTCTCCCCTTGTTTGTGGCTGTCGGTATTGGGTTAGTATATTCTGCTGTGTATGAAATTTTGGTGGCTCTCTTGGTAGACGGCATGCAGGAACCCGTGTTCATCATTGGCAAAATATTGCTTCACCTTTGCATCCATATGATGGGTGTGCACATTTTTATCATGTCCCAAGTGTGGCGAAGGAGTACATTCTGGAAGATCGGACAGTCCGTCATTGCTCGACGAGACCTGCAAGTTGAGAAACAACTCAAAGAGAAGATGATCCATTCCCTTATGCCGCCGTCAGTTGCCAACGCAGTCATGAAGTTCCGTGATGAACCCAAGGAAGATGATGGAGGCGGCGATGGAGAACAACCTCGTGCAAAGAAGAGAAGCAAGAGCAAAAAGGGAGAACGAGAAAAGGGCATGATCCGATTCCGGCCGTTCAATATGAACCAACTTGACAATGTCAGCATCCTATTTGCAGATATTGTTGGTTTTACCAAAATGAGCTCCAACAAAACTGCAGAGCATTTGGTGAGTCTTCTGAATGACCTGTTTGGGAGGTTTGACAAGTTGTGTTCCAGTTCAGGCTGTGAGAAGATCAGTACTCTAGGGGACTGTTACTACTGTGTGGCAGGGTGCCCTGAACCAAGACCAGATCATGCTAAGTGCTGTGCGGAGATGGGTCTTGGCATGATCAATCTTATCAAACAGTTTGACGAGGACAACAATGAAGAAGTAAACATGAGGGTCGGAGTCCACACTGGTACTGTGCTCTGTGGGATTGTAGGAACCCAGAGGTTCAAGTTTGACGTGTGGTCCAACGATGTGACCCTGGCCAACATTATGGAGTCCACTGGTCGACCCGGCACTGTCCATATCTCGGAGACAACGTACAGCTTCCTGGAGGATGTATATGAAGTGGAGGAGGGAGACGTAGTCGATGGTAAGTCACTCTTTCTAATCAATCGCTATCAATAATACAGTTTGCACCTTTTGATAATCAACGGATAAATAGTGTCAAGATGAATGTTACCGTGTTATATTTACTAGATCCTTTGAACTTTTTATTCCTGAAATGCTGCTGAATGCACACTCCTTTCATTTAACCAATTGCCAACTTTCAAGTTTGGAATGTGATATATCAATTATTAAAAAAACCCATACAGATACATCCTAATTTCTAGTTACACATTTCAAAGCTTATAAAGAACAATGTATCAAATACATGCTACAATGTTTTTCATTTCCCACAAAGTATATTTTTTAAATGCTCAACACTGTTTTCAACATCTAAGTGCATCTGTATTTAAAACATTATACATAGTATCTAAAAAATTCTACATAGTATCTATATCAATCTACATAAAATGTCAAACATTCTACTATCTGTATTATACTTCCTACAGTGTATCTTAAAAGTATAAACTTTCAACAATGTATCTGTTATGTGTCACTGTGTATTACAGTATGGAGACTATGGTATATCTTGAACTGAAAAACACTCTTCAATGTATCATAATCTTTTACATTACAAGATGATTCAAGCAGAATTCTAATTTGTGAAAGAAAACTGTGTGGACATTACAGAATTTGTACCAAGACCTCTTTTATATAAATATATATGTACAAATCTGTTGAAGAGGAGATCAGAGCAGTGTATGAATACATAAATGTAATGTAACATCTACTCTATGTTGCTCCCACTTGCTGTAAGCAGGGAAGTAACAAGTACTTAAAGGAATCAATCAAAGGACTAGACTCGACTGAGAAGAGATATACGCTTACAACTCGACTGTTTGCTCATTCAGCAGTAATGTGTAGCTTTCAGAGATGTATTGTTAGTATAATATATCTTTAATAACATCATACGGTATCCTGAGTGGCTATGCTAATATTTCCTTGTTTATCTCCTGAAAACCGACTTATCTTGCATACAAATGGCTCAATAAAATATTTTAAAGCATGTCCAGAATTCCAGAACCCTCCACAACTTCAATAGGTGACTTTTATGTACCCACAATTATACATTGCTATTCTACAATATCAAAACACATCTGGTCTGATCTTGAAATAAAAGATGACCCTTCTGTTATGAAAACTTATATGGAATTTCAGGCAGTATTTTAGTCTTTAGAAATGGTATCTGATATGATAGGATGAAATGTGAATGCAGGAGACATGCCTCCTAATGGATAATAATAATAGTGTTTGATCAGTTCCAGATAGAACATGAAATATAACACAAAAATAATGAAGTTTGAAATAGAACCTCCAGACTCTACTCATGGTTTTCCATGTCATAAATCTGGTAAGAGTCCGAAACTGGCCTGGATCATATCAAGTCTGGCAATAAGCTTTAGTGACTGAGTTGTAGCCTCACTTATCAAGCTTATGCTTCAGGAGTAGGCTTGCAGCGCAGAGGATTTTGGAAGTAATTTGGGTCTGGGAATAATTATCTCTGATAGACTGATGGAAGGGGCACCTGTAGCCACTGGATTCCTTCTCGATGAATATTGGGTATTTGTACCTTTTTACCTTTCCTCCGCCCCAAAGCTGCAAAGTCAGACAGTTTAACCTGAAATTAAGTCGGTGATGTATCGCTTTTCGTTAAGTAACAAAAGTTTGCGTTCCGAGAGTCAGACATTTTATCCTCAACATGGAAGCTGCTCAGTGTGGTATTGCCATTACTCTAAATGTTCACAGTCAGATTTGTACACTTGTTTATCTAACGAGTGCCAAGATTATTAGAATGTCAAACAAGGTTTGTAGGACTTTTCCTCGTTTTAAGTACATGTATCCCAAACATGAATGTTTTGTAGTCTTGTAACTCTGAAACCTGAGAGGAATAGAAGAATGAACGTTTGATAAATTTACTAAATACAGAATATCAAATGCTTCCTTTGGAATCAGTCCCAAATGTTTCCAACCCTTAACCTGTATTATCCATTCTAGGTAGCCTGTTAAAAAAATGTAACAAGAATATAACATTAAAAGTTTCAGTTCTAACTGAATGTAGTCTTTTCTGGACCAACTTGGACAGGGATTTGGGATAATATCCCACTGAAATTCAAATTACAAGTTGACAAAGATAAAATAATCCAATAACTGAAATATGCATCACATGCATCTAATGTTAGAAAATAATAATTATATTTTCAGAAAATCCATCTGTTTAAGTCACATGGGGGAATGTTTTCCCGTTGACCATTTTCTCCAGAATGATCATCCTATCTATTAAAAGGTTTAGAGTTACTCCAGAGAGTAGATTAGTACTGTCATCCAGTTTATTCTGGAGGCCACAGTAGTCTGTCCGAGGCAGTATAAATGTGACAAGGCCTGTGTTGTGTGGGTTGCCTGAAGAAGACAGTATGGCACAGTTTAGTAGTGGCTATTCTCACAAACTTTATGGACGTAGTACACAGCCCTTGCTAACCCCAGGCCAAACTCCTCTGTTTTATTACCTAGTCTATTCCTATTTTAAGGTCGACCCTGCAATAAAACGGGGAAGGAATGTGTAAATTTGTTACTTCATTGGTGGTTGCCCTCAATATGTACATCTTAATTGATATTTTACAGTGACTAATGTCAAGTAGGGGTTTAGCTGATGTAATTCTTTTTTTTTGGTACCAAATCCAAACAAAAAAGTTTCAAATAGATTTTGTTCCCAAATTGGGGCTTACTTTGGAGAAGAGCTAGTTTGAAAGGACTAAGCCTTTGTCTACATAAAAATCATACACAATTTTATATCACCAACAATATGTCAATAGAGACAGATAGACTGTGTATGGTCTTATAATTTTGCTATTAATAGCACAGGTCTGCCGATAATATATTAACCTTACATTGAGAGCCCTTCTCATGGATATGTAATGTAGATAAGTAGGTTTAGGGGATTAGTTCTATATTGTATGGGTATTCCCAATATCCAGTGTTATGGGTTTGTATTCAAGCTAGAGATCGGTGGAGGCTTAAACACTCAAGAGAATAATCAGATACACGATGCATTGTGTATTCAAGAGAACAATCAAATACACTATGTATTGTTGGGTTATTTTTAGGTGTAATGTATATGGCTGATATGTAGATTTAGAGGTTAGTGCTTTGTGAACACTTACAATGAAAATGGGCCAGATTATTGTCAAAATCTGGAGCAAAACTTAAAAATAACTGCACCACCAGCACTTTGACAATTGAAAGAAATTTGATATGTTAACAGTTAAGTACAATCGTCTAACCTACATATGTATAGGCCACGGTATGCATTAATGTAATCAATTTACATGAATCCATTAGGGAATGGTTATCTAAAGTCATTGGTTAGATGATAAATTTTTTCATGATCATGACTTAAAATTGGAAGCCAGGCAATATGATAAATTAATATTTTCCCCTGCTGTAACACTCCAACAATCAGATGCAAGTGAATACCAACGAAAATGCATTATTAATGTAATGTTATTTGAGTTTGGACCAAAAAGTTTAATTTTGAATTTTCTTGCAGTTGGAAAATAATAAATTTTGTAAAAACTATTCATAACATTTTTGTCATAAGGGAAAAAACTAAAAATTATTCACAGAACCTTTGGAACACTAGCAACGTGTAAAAATTATTCATAAGCCTGTGTTACACAATCATTGGTAAAGATAACAATTATTCTCAAAACCTTTTGAACAATAGCACAACATACAAATTATTCACAGCACCCTTGGAACAATAATAAAGCATAACAATTATTCTCAAGACCGATGGAACAGCTAAAGTAGCAAAATGTAACAATTATTCACTATATTGGTGTTCCATCAGTAAAACATAACTATTATTTACCAAACCTGTAAGAGTCTGTGATGGAAACCTCACAACCCTTTAAGGTAGAAGATGAGGCCCCTAATGGGTTGTTAATGTACGGAAATGTACATAATTTAGTAGCCAATCAGAAATAGAAGTTAGGTGATGCCTTACGTCCCAGAGGTGCCATTAAAACATGGCTCCTGCCGTTTATGGTCACTGCTAGTGTATTCTTAGTGGTAATTCTATCCATGTAATGGAGTATATTCCCAGCATGAACACAAAAGCATGCAGAATCGATCATTATTGGTTGTGCTCGGTGGAATAGATACTGACTTGGCATGGTGATGTAATCTACACCATATTGATTGATTTGATTATTAATGCCTGCCACGTATATGCCACGATTTATTTAGGGTATAATTTGTGTTTTTGCTAACCGAGAAGTTTTGAATACATTTTTTCAAGTTAATTAATATCCTTTCCTCATGATCTTTCATCTATTGTGGTTATTTCCCAGCCATCAGATTTGTCCAAAATGTGTATAAATTACTTCATTACTAAACAGTGACCAATCTAGAGTAAACAATGATGATTTCGTTCAAGATTGGACACTGATAAAATCTACAGAATTATTCCTGTTAAGAGAAATCTATGATCTGTATAAAAGGGTTTATTGATAGATTTTCGACCTATTTATCTGACAAAACTGCAAATATGAATAAGAAATATATCCTCTGAAATCAAGGTAATAATCTTTAATTATTCCTTTCTTTCTCTACATTTTGCCTCAATTGCCCTAAGGGAAGACTTGAAATCAATTCCCTTATTTGATTGAATTAATTCAACGTGAGACACATTTTGAGTTGTCACCGAATTAAGGCAATACTGAGAGGGCTCTGATATAATTGCTTCATTAAGCTATCAAGACCTGCTTAGAATAGGTGACTTACTTCACTTGAATAGAGGCCTTAATCAGTTTATAATAAATCTATACTTGCCGACCTCCACCTCCAGGGCAGGGACAATCCATTGGTACAGCAGTAAACTGATAAAAACAAGGGTATTGTCAGTGGAATTAACATTGATACATGGTTCAGTATAATGTTTATTTCATTGCAGCAATAATGCAATAAAATTTCTTTGAAATTGAGAGAGTAAATGAAAGACAGAAATTAATTCGAAGTTGAGGAACTGTTTTAATTAAGTTTATTTCCAATGCCACATTATAAGGCACAGAGTATCACACAAACTTGCTAGTTCAGGCATTCCTCAGGTTTTTTGCAATGCAAACACAAATGAATTTTGCAGGCTTTCTCTCTAAAGTGATATTCGTCACAGTGAAAAAAAGGAAATAAGTGATATTAAACCCCAACTATGAATTTGAAAATAATTATAAATTGGGGCTTTATAATGTTCATATAAAAGCATTTACAACCTTTTGAAATCAAGTTAAATGATAATGGTGTGATACAAGATGGATCTGCCTTTCTCATAGGAGAGTTTGACTGATGGCCCCTCCCTTGCTTATAGTTGACAATTCTGTTTAAAAGTTCACACGAGACAAACCACAAGAACCCATCCATTACAAAGCCAATTCACACTTGAACGATTTATTCTGAACATCAGCTCAAGGAAGATGTGACTCGGTGGTAGTGATTTCCTATTATCTTTTCAAAGCTTTTGTTACAGTTGAAAGGATTATTTTTATGGGATATCTTTTGAGAATTAGGAGTTGTGGTTTTAAGTTACAGGGTATTGTAATTATCTTTGCAATATTGGAAAAGGTTGATTTGAATTCTAAAAATTGAAGATTTGTTTAGAGTATGAATTTGCTATAAGAAGTCCTAGGTTGATCTTGAGCAAATGAGAAGATTTTGAAGTAAATTGATAAAATATGATAATTAAAGTGTTCATTGAGAATGTTTATTGATAAATGATACATGTTCCTAACTGAAATTATGTTTGCGTGAATAAACTTTTCGGTAATAACTGACAAATGAATTGAAATGATGCTATTTCTAATTGAGGGGTTATTTTCTTTTAAGTATCCTTTTAAAAGTTGAAAGTATCTTTATGGGATATTTGATTATGGGGTACAATTTTATTATTCTGAGGTCCATTATTTGGATACAGATTCTTGTATCTTTACTGTCATTGTATGCTTGAAAATAATATAAAAATCACACTTTCACAATAAATTAGTTTTATCCATATTTTTAAAGGTTATACTTGGAGACTAACATACATTTTGTTCAACCGTGACCTGAAACTTCAACTTCCTCCTCCTTCTAGTTGATAATGCTAGGATTCATCTACCATCAATCCCACAATGCAGCAGACAAGGAAGTTGTTTAGCATGTCCATTATCAGGTTCCCCTGCCATGTCTTTAATTACTCTGTTGACAGAAGGACACCAAGAATTGGTGAAGAACATAGTAATATATTGATCCTAGCAAACTCGGGTAACCTCAAAATAGTCATCCTTTGTCTGTAAACATAGAAGGCCATAATGCTTGTAAAGCCTTGATGAAAGCTTTGGCTTTGTTGTTCCTAGAAGGGTCATATGGGCTATTGCCTACCCTTTTAGGTTTGTCCCCAACATCTATCTCATACACACACACACTGAAAGGGCTCACCTAATCACTTCCATTTAGAAAGTCACTCTGGAACAGCTTGAGGTCAGAGAATGGTATATCACTATTGACCTATGATGGTATTGATACTTATTTAGAGAAGTCACAATGGAAGTAGATTCAGGATTGATAATGATCTTGAACTTGATTTCAGATCCATTGAAATTTATCCTTCACTTATGGGTCATCAAGTTTCTGGAACAGCTTGAGGTCAGAGAATGGTATATCACTATTGACCTATGATGGTATTGATAATTATTTAGAGAAGTCACAATGGAAGTAGATTCAGGATTAACAATGATCTTGAACTTGATTTCAGATCCATTGAAATTTATCCTTCACTTATGGGTCATCAAGTTTCTGGAACAGCTTGAGGTCAGAGAATGGTATATCACTATTGACCTATGATGGTATTGATAATTATTTAGAGAAGTCACATTGAAAGTAGATTCAGGATTAACAATGATCTTGAACTTGATTTCAGATCATCCATTGAAATATACACTTTACTGTTTCTGGAACATGCTATCTTTAGCCAGTGACCAGCCAGAGAGTCTTCACCTATAAGTCACTTTGTTAACGAGTTATTATTCCTGTAAATTGGCATCATGGAATAGTTTGGGGAATCAATTTGGCATCTAAAGTGCTGAAATGTCTCATATCTTTATGTTGAGATATAAAAGTGTCATGGGCATAATGTATTTATAAAATAACATTTTATTGAAAGGTTAGTGAGATCACAAGGGTAATGAGGTGATAAAACTGTTTCTGTGTTGAAGAACAGTTTCAAAAGATGTAATAACAGTGATCATCATTCTTGATTTCACAACATGCAAATTTGGATTAAAAATTTCTTCTAAAATAAGACCTAACTTTTTAAATTGTTACTCTGTATGTACAGTAATGTGTATTTGCAGACAATGGTATGCAAAGATTTATCGTTATTCGACATGTAATGGCTTAAAGAACATATATATAATTCTGAACTTTATGCAACTTCAAAGCGATGTTGGAAAAGAATAAGAATTGGGATCTATCTTTTACTTCCTCTGATGAACATCTCTTCTTCACATCAAAAGAAGAACATTTTCTCAATCAAATTTCTTTCTATAGATAGCCCTATAGCGGAATCTTAAGTATATCGATAGACACGTAAACCGAACTAAAAGTGCTTGATTTACAGTTGGTTACATAAAATCAAATTCTAAGCAGATTAGCGTCATTAATGCTAAGGGTCGATGACAAGTATCACTTCGGAAATTCTGTTTGCTTATAGTTAACGCTTTGCATCAATGGAATCACTCTCGTCTTTCTGGGAGACAAACTTGATTGGCTTGGAATGCTTGATAAATTTCTTTCTGAAGCTTGTTCAGCATGCCACTAGACCTAAGTACTTTTGAATTATTTATTTAAGCATGCTTCCTGCCAATTGTGTTCTAGCTCTTTGAGGTGTTTTTCCATTCAAAATGGCCTGTTTACAGGAACCACTACTCATTGGCAAAAAAGGACAAACCAGGATAAAGTGATTGACTGACTACATGTACAGGTTAACAAGGACTATTACTGGAGGTGCTGTAAAGGGTTATATACTGGCAGCAATAAATTATGACTTGTTTCATTTGTCATCACACCTTTGTACCTTTAAATTATTTAAGCATGCTTCCTGTCAATTGTTGTAGTTCTTTGAGGTGTTTTTACCCCCAAGATGCCATCTTTGGTATATTGAATGATTTAACCTGCAGTGGAAAATTTGTAAGGAAAATTATAGTAGAAGATTAGAGAGAAGAGAAGAAACAATAAATTGGGATAAGTATCAATTTGTTAAATGCATTTAGCCCAGCTAAGCCTATTACTTTGATTATTTCATTCTACATTGAGATAAGTTTAAAGGAAGAAAGAATATATTTTATGTGTATACAACTTCTCAATTCTGATTAACCATTATTGATCATAGGCAACATTGTGACTGCATTTTGAATATTTAAAATCAAGTATTTTTCATACAGGGGTTTCACCCATAAGTGCATGTACTCAGAAATGGAGGTCAATATGTTACTTTAAGCCATGCTCACAGAAATAGAATTCTCAATATGATTTTATTTGGCATTTTCATTACAGGAACCAAGAAATGCCTCTATCAATTAGCTCCTTCAGTGCTTAGATAGTTACAGGATTTACAATGATTAAGAGTTTTATCTTGTAACTCACAACTTTCTAGTTTTCCTGATTACTGACAGCTGTTGATGAAGTTGTTACCTGTAAATATACAAAACGCTTCCAAACTGGCTAATTTGATGCTTAATTGTTCTAATCCCTTTGCCAACTGAAAAGTGATTAACAATAATCTGATTATGATATGGTTCTATCAGAGTATAATAATAATAATGTGGGTATTTATAATGCTCTACCTCCAGGTACTAATACCTGCTCATGGCGCGACCGACATAATACCCCTGGTCAACGAGTACAGATCACTCCCTGAGGAGAATACAACTCGTCGCCTGTCAGGCGCTCAAGGTTCAAATTCAGACTACTATTGTATCATACCAGGTACCCATTTACTGCTGGGTGGGCAGAGGCACACTTCAAACTAAGTCACTTACCCAGGGTGACACCACAAGGCTTTCATGTCTCAGTGTACGGCAGGGAATGACCCTTCAAATTCTCAGTTTATTCAGCAATATACCGGGTAACCAACCCATGCATCTTTTTGAGTATCCACCATTTTGTTTTTTTCCACAAAGAATACCCCAATAGAACCCTCCCTTTAAGGTATGTCACAATTCCTGTAAACTAGTCACTCAGGACTGGTTTCAACTAGGTGCTTGATCGTCTGACAATAATACTGGTATGTTGGTATATTAGCAATAAAGATGGTGGCATACAATTATTGCAATGTGTTTTTTCATTTAGAAACATATTGCACAAAACAATTGTCCGTGAAATATATGCATATATCACAAGTATATCTTGTATTAAGGTAAGGCCCTAAAGGTACAGGTTTTAGATGCAAGAACATTAGTTGGGATCTATAGTATTACAAGAGATAGCTGCTATTTTGGAATCTACTTCATCAGAAATATTATTATGCAAATTGCATCTTTTTGAGTGATATTCTGTGTTTGGAAAGTTCTGTAAGGGCATTGTATCTAATGTAGTATAATGTTAAACAGCATATAGAAGTATCAAATGTTGAAAACACAGTTCATTCAATACAGTGCAATATACAGCAATACACAATCTTGTGCAGTATCCATCCCTAAAAGAAGGTATAAAGGTAGGTAGCCTGGTAAAGGGTTAATCTACATGTTTCATCAAGATCCAGACAGGTCTACTTGCTCATCAGTGTTGAAAAGATACGACCAACTGTTTGGAATGAGTCATGCATTAAATACCTTCCTCGACATCATTGTCTATTTGATTATCACCACAAGCAGAAAATCAAAGGTTTATTTATTTTGTGTTGCCCTATCCCTGCAAAGCATTTAACTTGTAGCCCAAGATTGCTCATCTGGAGTTCTCTGCATAACATAGGTAATGTACCTAGTTGTACAGAAGACATGATGTGTATATGATTTGAACAGTTTTATGAATAAAGGTCAGTTGTGATATAAACAAGCTGTACATTGTTTCAAGGAAGACGTTATTCATCTGCAGAGGCAGCCATTTTGGCTGAAGATTAGCCATGTGGTAGATAAGAGAGATAACAGCTCCCTCTGTTTACAAAGAAAGTTATAGGTACCGCTCTGTGATAGTTTTCTGGAAACTAACCACAACTGTCAGTGACATCATGAACCTCAGCTGACTGAACTGATTCTTGTCAACTAATCACACTTGTTTTTTGACATTGTGATGGCAGGTCAGTTCGAGCTCTGAGGGTGTGGGTTTGAATCCCGTAATGGACTTGAGATAGTGAACAGATGTAACATTATTGGGATTGGGCATTGTATTACATTTCGGATCACACTCTCTGGAATAGAGCAAATTCTTGTATTCTTTTTTTCGGGACAAGTTCCATGTGAGATTTCAAACCAAAACCTCAGAGTCGGGCACCAGCCACCAGCACTTACTGTACCAACAAGCCATTTAGCTACCATGAACTTGGATGAGAAAGTACAAGAATGTGTACTATTGCAGATAGTGTAATCCCACATATAACAGAGACCACATCTTCAGTTTATGATGAATTGCTGATCACACTGTACAAGTTGATCACAGATACATCTGCTCAGCCTCTTTTACACCCACAACTTCTCAGATTTATTACGATTCCATGTTAATATAAAATCGTTGATTTGTCACGAGTCAATGCACTAAAGATGGTACTCAAATGTATTGCCACATTATTTCATCATACAAAAAGGGCTGTAATATTTACGAGTGGTGTCTGGTTTTAATAGCAATAGGAGCCATCTGTTTTTGGATTCTCCTTCCATAATCTGTCAATGAGAGAAGTGCTAGTAACCAATAATAGAAATGATAGGTTTTTATTGAATGATAATAAACTATTTTGTTTCCAAAATAGTTTTAGCCAAATCGTTTTCATTTTTTTTAAATATTTATTTTCTAGTAATATTATTTGAAAATTAAAAAAAAAAAGGTTTCTAATTGCAACCACATTAAAAGTGCTGACCCTCTTTTGATCACATGGCTGTGTTTTTTTCCTTCATTATTTATATCCTGAATGAAGGAAAGTATCTTTTACATGTGTTACAAATGCTTAGTGTCTAACCATTCTATATGGCCAGTTTACAGGAACCGCAACTCGTTATAAAAAGGATAAAACCTGACTGACGACATGTAAATGTTACTCATAATATGTCGTAATATTCCTTAACCTGCAGGCAAAGAAATAGTCTCCAGACCCGAGAATAAAATATTCAATTGACGACCAGTCTAGTCTAGAAAATTTAAATATAGCAAGTCTCGATTCCTCAGCTCAAGGCAACTTTAGGGCTCCATTTTATAGTACTTTTTGAATTGTTTGTAAAATATTGTTGTTAATAAGGAAAAAACCTATTTCAGAGACTAAATGGTAATCCAGTAAAGAGATAGATTTGGCAGCAATGAAGTCATGATTGTGTCAATTTGGTTACAATTGTACATTTTCAATTCAAAACCATTTTCAAAATCAACAAATCAATCAACATTCTCCAAAAGAGATATCACATCGTAATTAAGTTGCAAATAGAACTGTTGCACTTTTCATTGTTAATTTAACATTCTGCGACATTTTATCATTGATCTTAGATTTTCAGAGCCAAAATGTTGGCTTCATCGGACTTTCATACTAAAAAGCAGATAAACATTGCATCAAATGAAGATAAATTCTGATTAAACTCAGGAGGTTCTATATCGCTGTCTCCACTCTGCAGCAGGGAGGCACGCCAACATAAACGTGTTCAATTTATGAGGAGGAAAATTCATCATTATCGTTATGAAGGCATGAACTTTAACCCTTTCTCTGGCTAATTAACTTTTATTTTCACTTTATTTTTCCTTCCTGAATCATTTATTAGACAGCGTTACCACACTTTTACATGGAAAATGCATATCCATTGCGAGGTTTTCTCAAGATAGTTTTCCTTTTCATCCCAATAATAGAAATATGCATAAATTAGCGGTAACAGCATACATAGATACTGGCTATGGATCAGGGCCTCCTTTCACAAAGCACTTAGGTGACCATATGTCACTAAGGTAACCTTAGTGCAATGTTAAATAATAGGTGTTAAGGTTAACGTCAGTAAAGTTTACTTTGTGAAAGGAGCCCTGTAAATCAGATGTGAACTAATCTTCACACTGATATCCTCAGAGTCAGAGGGAACCCCCAGTCTGATTAAAATAATTTTCGGCGGAATACCGTCGGTTTTAATCAGACTGGTGAACCCCTTGGCATCATGAAGTTACAGTGGCTGTTGAATCCAAGAGTCCAACCATTCGGAGTGACCAATTTACAGGCATCAACTCATTTGAAAGGGAATCATCAAGGATTGACCACTGGCTAAAGATATGGAAAACTCATATCTAATTCTATGGATAGTCTACTTCTTTATCACAATGAATGCAACATTTCGGTGGGCTTATGGCATGACATGGCATCCTGGTCCGTCCATCCGATAACACTTTTACAGTCACATGAAGAGATGTCAGTGCCATGTTGGTCACCTTTGAATCAATGTGGGGAAAACAATTTGTGTATTACCTATTCTTCCTTAGGGATAATTCTGTTTTTCTGTCACATATTTCATTTATCAATGTTTTTTAAAAAAAACCAAAAAAAACCTATGGCATCAGTGTCTGTTAACACTTTTGTTAATTAATTTTCTTTCCTTTGGGAGAAGTCTTTGTCAGTGTCACATATGACATTTTGATAACCTTTGCAATACCATATGGTTGTCAATTTGACTAAGTGATGTTCTGTATTTTGGTATTACCCAAGAGCAACAGGTGTCAAGTCCAGAATGAAAGTTATTAGCATCACTATGCATATGCTGCTGAGGGGCTAGTACAGATTGTCATGGCAAATCAGTTGGCTTGCATGAAATAACTTTCTGTTAATAAGTCATCATTCTGTGTTATCAATGGTTTGAATTAAAGAAAAGTTACAAAAAGTTACCAGTAAAATCTACCAGGTTTAGGCTTTGATCCATACACTGCCTCTATATTGTGGTAAACTTGACTGTCTGGTTATCAATGGTTTGAATTAAAGAAAAGTTACAAAAAGTTACCAGTAAAATCTACCAGGTTTAGGCTTTGATCCATACACTGCCTCTATATTGTGGTAAACTCGACCCTCAGGTTATCAATGGTTTGAATAAAAGAAAAGTTACAAAAAGTTACCAGTAAAATCTACCAGGTATAGGCTTTGATCCATACACTGCCTCTATATTGTGGTAAACTTGACTGTCTGGTTATCAATGGTTTGAATTAAAGAAAAGTTACAAAAAGTTACCAGTAAAATCTACCAGGTTTAGGCTTTGATCCATACACTGCCTCTATATTGTGGTAAACTTGACTGTCTGGTTATCAATGGTTTGAATTAAAGAAAAGTTACAAAAAGTTACCAGTAAAATCTACCAGGTATAGGCTTTGATCCATACACTGCCTCTATATTGTGGTAAACTTGACTGTCTGGTTATCAATGGTTTGAATTAAAGAAAAGTTACAAAAAGTTACCAGTAAAATCTACCAGGTTTAGGCTTTGATCCATACACTGCCTCTATATTGTGGTAAACTTGACTGTCTGGTTATCAATGGTTTGAATTAAAGAAAAGTTACAAAAAGTTACCAGTAAAATCGACCAAGTATAGGCTTTGATTCATACACTGCCTCTATATTGTGGTAAACTTGACCCTCAGGTTATCAATGGTTTGAATTAAAGAAAAGTTACAAAAAGTTACCAGTAAAATCTACCAAGTATAGGCTTTGATTCATACACTGCCTCTATATTGTGGTAAACTCGACCCTCAGGTTATCAATGGTTTGAATTAAAGAAAAGTTACAAAAAGTTACCAGTAAAATCCACCAGGTATAGGCTTTGATTCATACACTGTCTATATATTGTGGTAAACTTGACCCTCAGGTTATCAATGGTTTTGGCAATGTTCTCGATCTCTACATCGAAGAGAAACCGCCAGACCTCGTAGCTCTTGAACATAACAGAGCTTGATGGTGTCTGCTGGAGGCGCATGTTGGGAAATACATCTCTTGATGATGTGAAACAGTTGATCTGTTTCCTTCTTGTGGATACTGTGTGTTTAATCCAGACCTCGATGATACTGAACTTCAAGACTGAGTGGTTCTTGGGTGGGCAGGGGACAGATGCTGTTTGTTGTAGGAGTCGGAGAACACATTATGTGTTAATGTAGTATATGGAAAAAGGCCTTTCCGATAACTCTTCACCTGGTAACTTTTTGGGGGTCTTAAGTTTTGTCATTTTAATTGTCAAATTTACACTTTTGGGCTAGCTACTTGTCAAGTTTATTTTATACACTGTTTCATATGGTAGTTTAACTAGTTAGCAGCTCCGACTAAGTCGGAGCTGCTATCAGTTTTTGCGCAGTTTCCGTCGCCGCCGCCGCCGCCGCCGCCGCCGCCGCCGCCGCCGCACGCGCGTTTTGTATTCGCTATAACTTTTTTCCTAGAAGGTTTTGAGAACTCATATACATAACTTCTTACTTATGCCCCTGGGGAATTTTTTTGACATGTTCATATTCAAGGTCAAATGTCAAGGTCACGAGTTCTGAAATCGCTAAAAAAATCCTTGTAAACACGATAACTTGAAAAATATTTGTACTATCAGGCTCTTATTTGGTGTACATTAACTATGGAGAAAGGCCAAGATTTGAAAAGGTTTTCGCTAATATCCGTCAAAGGTCAAGGTCACAGCGAGGGCACGACTTAAGCATGCTTTTGCGAAAATGTCTTATTTCAACTATTAACACTTTAAATCATTAAATGATTATTATACACAATGAAAAGTGATCACTGATTGTGTGACCTTGAATTTAAAAGGTCAAGGTCACGAAATATGGTCAAGGTCACCAGTTCTGAAATCTCTAAATAACCTTTTCCCAAGAAGGTTTTAACACCTCATATACATAGCTTCTTTCTTATAAACCTGGTGGATGATTTTGACATGTTCACATTCAAGGTCAAAGGTCAAGGTCACGAGTTCTGAAATCGCTAAAAAAATCCTTGTAAACACGATAACTTGAAAAATATTTGTAGTATCAGGCTCTTATTTGGTGTACATCAACTATGGAGAAAGGCCAAGATTTGAAAAGGTTTTCGCTAACATCCGTCAAAGGTCAAGGTCACAGCGAGGGCACGACTTAAGCATGCTTTTGCGAAAATGTCTTATTTCAACTATTAACACTTTAAATCATTAAATGATTATTATACACAATGAAAAGTGATCACTGATTGTGTGACCTTGAATTTAAAAGGTCAAGGTCACGAAATATGGTCAAGGTCACCAGTTCTGAAATCTCTAAATAACCTTTTCCCAAGAAGGTTTTAACACCTCATATACATAGCTTCTTTCTTATAAACCTGGTGGATGATTTTGACATGTTCACATTCAAGGTCAAAGGTCAAGGTCACGAGTTCTGAAATCGCTAAAAAAATCCTTGTAAACACGATAACTTGAAAAATATTTGTACTATCAGGCTCTTATTTGGTGTACATTAACTATGGAGAAAGGCCAAGATTTGAAAAGGTTTTCGCTAATATCCGTCAAAGGTCAAGGTCACAGCGAGGGCACGACTTAAGCATGCTTTTGCGAAAATGTCTTATTTCAACTATTAACACTTTAAATCATTAAATGATTATTATACACAATGAAAAGTGATCACTGATTGTGTGACCTTGAATTTAAAAGGTCAAGGTCACGAAATATGGTCAAGGTCACCAGTTCTGAAATCTCTAAATAACCTTTTCCCAAGAAGGTTTTAACACCTCATATACATAGCTTCTTTCTTATAAACCTGGTGGATGATTTTGACATGTTCACATTCAAGGTCAAAGGTCAAGGTCACGAGTTCTGAAATCGCTAAAAAAATCCTTGTAAACACGATAACTTGAAAAATATTTGTAGTATCAGGCTCTTATTTGGTGTACATCAACTATGGAGAAAGGCCAAGATTTGAAAAGGTTTTCGCTAACATCCGTCAAAGGTCAAGGTCACAGCGAGGGCACGACTTAAGCATGCTTTTGCGAAAATGTCTTATTTCAACTATTAACACTTTGAATCATTAAATGATTGTTATACACAATGAAAAGTGATCACTGATTGAGTGACCTTGAATTTTAAAGGTCAAGGTCACGAGATAGGGTCAAGGTCACCAGTTCTGAAATCACTTAATAACTTTTTTCCATGAAGGTATCAACACCTCATATATATAGCTTCTTTCTTGTACACCTGGGGAAACATTTTGATATGCTCACATTCAAGGTCAAAGGTCAAGGTCATGAGTTCTGAAATCACTACAAAAATCCTTGTAAACACGATAACTTCAACAACTTCTGTGCTATCAGCCCCTAACTTGGTATATATCAACTATGGAGAAAGACCAAGATTTGAAAACGTTTTTGCTAAAATCTGTCAAAGGTCAAGGTCACAGCAAGGTCACAACTTAAGCGTGCTATTGTGAATATGCCTTATGTTAACAATGAGCACTATTGAGTCATTGCATGATTGTTATACACAATGAAAAGTAATCATTGATGGTGTGACCTTGAACGTCAAGTTCAAGGTCATGAGATATTGGTTAAGGCCATGTTAATCTTTTGATCTAATTTAGAAATCAGAAATAGTTTTTAAGAACAAAGTTGTGAAAAGTGACCCCAGTGATGATTCAACTTGTTAGAATAACTTGAATAATGAAAAACATTTTGTCCAAAAAAATTCCAATTTTATTTATGCTGAGGAGAAGGCGGAACAGGGAAAGGCGAGACCCAAAGTTTCGGAGCTGCTCTGCTTTTGCGGTGTCCCGCAAACGCTCTTCTAGTTTTTAGAAATATTTGTCTTTATTAGTTCACCAAATTTCATGTGACGGTGAGTTGATTAACCAGATAACTTAACCAGAATTTTGCCAGAGTGCACATGAAGTCCCAGGCAATGTTACACATAACACAGTTCCACACACATACTAGACAAATGTAGAAAGTGAAACACAGTCCTACAAGCTCAGCAATGCTGTCCTGTCAGAAAAAGAGAGGTTGTGTAGCTTGAGGGAGCAATATGGTGAGAGGAGATACTACTTCTCCGAAGGGGGTAGGTTATGTTGTAGAAGAAATTACTTTCTGGAAATCAGGATGTTTAGGAAATGAGAGTAAGAGAGTTGGGAGGAGATGTTTGAGGGGGGTCAAAGTTGGGGTTTGAAGCGTATTATATTTATATATTGGTTCCGTTAACAATTAATAAGGATATGAGTTGAGAGAGGAATGCTGCTGTTTGTATTTCATTTGTGTATGTGTTCTCCGCTGTGTACATTTCCTTTGTTTTGCTTATTTTAAAACTTTATTTTGGCACGATTGATAAACATGATTTTTGTTGACAAATTCAATATTTATGGTTTACGTCAATTGTTTTTCCCAAAAAAAGAAATATTGGCAATATGAATACTTTTTCTAAAGAATGCACTTTATGTTCTTAACTTACTTTTTGTCACCTTATTCTCACACATCCTCTCAGTCATATTTATATAGTTTGATTGATCAATTATTTCTCTACCATATAATTTACATTTACATGAAAACAGTTTTATTCCTGATCTGTGTCATTTTCAACAAACATGAAAATATTTTTATAACTGATGCTGAAATTTAACTGAAATCAACTTGATGGTGAAAAAATATTATTTATGAAAACAATCACGTAATTGATTGCATAAACAGTGCAACAAGGTTGTTATCTTTGAAAAATATTGATTTAAGAAAGTCAATTATCGTGCCAAACAATCACACATGTGCTGTTGAGAATCCAGTATTTCTTGCAGTTTCAAATTTCATTAAACATTCTCCCTGGGCTAAACTAAATCCACAGTTGTTTTAAAACCAAAGTGGCTTTATTGATGCCATGGCCACAATGATGTTGAAGAGAAATCTTACAAGTAAGGATGTTGAAGACGTGTGGGAGAATAGCATTGACTGGTTTGAATTCCTGTTCTTGGGAGTCTTGGTGCTTTCTATTGAAGCTAGTCAAGAGAGGGAATGGATATATATCCGTTTCTTCCAGCCCGGAATAGCCTAGCTAATTTCGAGAATGGCTTGAGGACATTTCCAGCTTTCCTACATTTTGTTAGCTCCGGGCTATCATTATTTTGTCAAGACATTAGAATGGAAAATTGTTGTTCGGTTGTATGCTTGTCATTCGGTTACCATTATAAATTACAGTGAGCTTGTGGACCTTTCTTTTTCGTCTTATTAACTCTGAAGTCCATTTATAATGATAAATACAAAAATCCATTAATTACAATATATCCATGTTATGAAAGCGACAAAAAGATTCTAGTGGACCAATGAAGTGAAAGTAATGTAAGAAGATCAAAATAGAATGTAAAAAGTTGTCCAAATGTAGGTGATGAGGTATTTAGTTCATTCTGGTTAATGATGAACTTATTGGACCTTTAGCCAAGGTGCAATGAACACAACATTTCCTCTAACAGTGTATGATATAAGACTCGTCTAAGAGTCTGAATTGCTTTTGGTTTGGACTGATATTTTAAAAACTTTTTCACCAATTTTGCCTTATAAATTGACAAAATCACACTTTTGTTGGCTACTTTTCAAGTATATTTCATGCACTGCCTTTAGGTACTTTCTATTCTATAGATCTGGACCATTCGTAGTTAACTACAATATGCTAGAACTCTTCCTTGTCAACACGTTTCATGATGCATTCTTATTTATGCTCAAAGTTATGCTCAAGTTATGCTCAAACAAGATGATGAACATTAGAACCCTTTCACCACTAAGAACCCTGAACGCTACACAGGTAATTCGTTTCCTGGCCTCTGTAGAGGCCTGTAGGGGTGAAAGGGTTAACACTAGTTAACTTTTTTGAGTGGCATTTTCGAAGTTAAAGAGATGAAGAAAAACTAAGACTTTTTTTTATTGCAATGAATGCGTTATTTCAGTGTATATAGTAAAACCGTTATCAAGCAAGTGATGAAATTTGTGATGATAAATTTATGAGTCTAAACTCTTTTAGTGGCCAATTTACAAGAATCCCAACTTGTTAACAATGAATTGATTGGCCACTGCTAAACATGCGAAAAGTTATTTGTAATATACCAGGGCCAACAAGTTAAAAACTTCAATAAACTGGAGCATCTTATTACTTTAATAGTTGACACAATATAATGCATTCTTGGTAGACTGCACTCCATCCCTGTCCTTGATAGTAACTAATTAGACAATGGTTTAATGATGTAACCTACCATTTGGATCTGATGCAGTGAGTGGATCTTGCTGATAATTGAGTATCATTAATGAGCACCTGTTCATAGTGACACATAGTTGGCATTGTTGGGACACAATAATCACTATTAGAAGCAATTAATTCTCCTTTGTGGTCCTGTCATCAAGCTGATGATGATCCTAATGATTAATTATACTTATCACGTCGTAATTATGCCAGTACTTTGAAAATTGTTAACTAGCAAATAACTTTGATGATACTCACCAGACGCAATGAACATTAAAACATTGTGTGTTATAAAGTTACACTTATTTAACTCTTATAAGTGTGTATATATAAATGAATGCCAAACCATTGTGAATGACCAATGTACAGGAATTGTCACACATTATGAAATAGATTGCCCTCTAGTTCTAGTTCCAATAAGCTAAGATAGGTACATGACTATAATATAGATATAAATAAAACCACCAAACTTTTGCCAGAAGATGTAAAATGTAATTAGATCCAATGCTTATGACATTTGATTTAAAATAAACAATTTATCAAAACATATGGATTTTGTTTATATAATCTCTTAAAGATCTGTAAAGTTACTTTGTAAATATCTAAGTAGATAACAAATCTGTCTTCCATGTGAAGGAATACACATGGAAACACTAAGCTGTTATTCCAACACAGGAATCAGTGTTCATGGGGATCTGCTATCTGCTTGAAAATGTCAGAATACATGTATTGGCACTGGGGAAGATTCTCTTATACAGAGATAGAGTTAAGCAAGCTTAAGTAAATTGTTGAAATTGTCAATTCCACGAAAATTTGGTGTTAACATTAGCTTAAGGGGTTGAAACCATGTGCCAAATTGAGTAATGGCCGACAGGAACCTGTTGTTGCCATGGCTACTCGTGGTTTCCCAACACCTGAGAAAGTGATGAGGCAAGTTCTTGATGATGCCAAATAGTAGATCTTTGCTTTCTAAGTCTGAGGTAAAGTGGCGATTAATGTCACTGTTAATGCTTAAACAAACCAGCAGGCAATGTATTTTCAACATTTGAGATTTTTTATGGGACTGTATGGTGGATCTTAACAGCTTTACACAATTAAACAAGACAGTTTAAACATGTGTGAAGTTCACATTCATCTTGTTGCATACATGGGGAAAGCTTTGAAATAATTGATATTCTATGTAGAGGATGTGTATCATAAACTTAATATCTTTGTATGCCATGGAAAAAGTGTTTAAAAACCTGATAGTTACCATGTTTGACAGTGTGTGAGTCGATGATTTGATTCCAGAATTATAGGAATCAAATATGGGAGTCAACTAATTTCAGGGTCTATGTTTTATACCTGAAATGTCAGCCGAGCAGGGAATATCCTTGGTATGTGTAATTGAGATAGGAGCAGGGTAGACTAAGTTAGATGCTGTAACTTACACTTCAGCTGCTGTATTAGATAGTGCCTAACCACTCTTAAGTGGTCAATTTACAGGTATCACCACACGTTAACAAGGGGAATTATCAGTATTGGTCACTGTCTAAAGATAGGCTATTCAAAACTTACTGGGACCTGCACATCCTTTAGGCTTTGTTTTACCATGTTAATAGATCAATAAACAGAAGTAATTTGATTGTTTGTTTCATCTAAGAGCTTTCAAAATTCATTTGATTGTCAATGTATAACAGAAATGATAAAAACTCATTTTACCATCTCATCATGATATAATCTCCTTAATCAAGTCAGATGATTTATGCAGTGTTTTTCACAGTTAATGTGAAAAGGAATCATAGTGGATACATTTGGAAATGATGGATCTCTGCAAGAACCAAGATAAAGTGTGTTTGAAATGTATATTTAAAGCTGGAAATGACACTTTATAATAACAGAAAGCTTTGATCAAAACTGGAAAGAAACATGATAAATATCCCTGACTTTTTCATCTCTTAGATGAAGTAAATGCAATTATTCAAAATTGACGCAATGTAAGACAGATAGTAGTTATGTTCTCCAGAAAGAAATCTCAATAAATTCCTGCTGAAATATCTTACAATGTAAACATGGTAGCAGTTTTGAGGTTTCACACATAAACTGTTGAATTAATTAACATAGAAGTCGAACTTTCAAGAAACAACTTGACCTGAACCTACTGGTCTCGAAATATTCCAAGAAACTTATTGTAAGCAAATAACCAGATTATTCTTTTCGTTTGAGTTATAATACCTGTAAATTGGTTACTGAGATTGGTTTGGCACTAATTTATTAAAATGCTAAAGTGTTTATTTGCTAACATTTGATAGATTTGTGTTGGCTCTAATCTAGAAGATCTCGAGGACAAACTCGGCAACTTATTCCGCTTACAGCAGGTGGAGGGTTAGTAGTGAGTGTAGCACCGTGTGGAATTGAGGGATGTCTGAAGAGATTTCCTTCAAGTAATGTGTTGCAACATGGATTTTTAATTTGTTGCCATGACAATAATGACTTTTTACTGGTTGGTTTCCATGGATTTGTTTGCTTGTTTTTAGGGGGGGCTAGTGATTGATAAACTGTGAAGTCTCTTTTCTCGTCTAAGCTTATTTCCAAGAAGAATCTCTTCCTTAGTATTTGCAGGTGTTTTCAAGGCATTGCCATTACTGAATTAAAATGCATAGAAATAACTGCAATTAGACTATAAACTATGTAACAGACAAAAGGACATTAAAATTGGCCTGGCACTGAGGGTGATATATGGTTCATCTGAGGGTGCTTACTTCATGTGTCCCCTGACTAGGAATACATTCTTAGTACATTTTAAAAGCTATTGGAGCTTTGAATCTTGGACCACAGTGATGTAGTGGTTAGTGTGCTGGCCTCTCATGCCAAAGGCCCGGGTTTGAATCCTGGTGGAGATGAAAAATCATTTTTGATCTCGGTCTCATACTGTATTTTGTGTCCCTGGGTAAAGCACTTTATCAACATTGCACTCAGTCCAGTTGGTGCCTGAACATGTGAAGTTCGGACCTTTAAGGCTGCGAGGAGCGCTTCTTAGCGGCGCCGAAAGAACAATTCCTTTAGGGTAAAAATGCAAATTGTAGTTTTGAGCATGCATTGAGCATGGAAATAGCGGTATACAAATGGACTATTATTATCATATTATAATGAGTAAGAACCTTTAATTCAGCCAGGTACCGAAGGACGATAACGCCATGGTGCCGCTGAAATAAGAATAGAGCAGGAATAAGTGGCTTGTTTCACCTGCCAGTACTGCTATAATCACCCGACTACTTTATGGACTGATGTAGAGAACCTTTCAAGTGTTGGGTAAACTTGCTTGTAGCCCTGCTAACTAACTCCTGCTATGCTGGGGCATTATGACTCAATCTGATTGTTCGATGAGGTTTGAAAGCGTTGCAATAACAATGCACTTGAGGTTTGTGGCAGGTATTGAGCCTGAAGTTTGCTCTTTGATTGATGACCTACGAGTCGATAACCATCGAGAATCGTGGCAGAAATTGGCAGACGATTGATTCCTTTGATCAGCGAGCCTGTCGAAGCATGCACGCCTTGCAAGGTTTGCTTTCAGTGGAAAGTGGACAATCCTCGGCATGGCCGCCCTGCTGTTTCCTTAACAATGCAAATACTGCACTAAATCAATTTAAAATTCATCTTAGTAAGTGGTGAAAATTATTGTCGATTGTGTTCCAGATGAGCGATAAAGCTGGGTTCTTGGTAACCAAGGGATACCAGAGATTTGTATGCGATGCCGATACAGATTGTGAAGGCCCAAAGGCTGCAGTGAATGGTTGAGTTAGAAGAATCATTGAATCAGGGAGAGGGGTTGCATGTCTAGGTATTTGTTGGAAGAATTACCAGCTCTCTCACAGTGTTTGAATTCAATAGTTAGAGTAAAGCTTGGAACGCTTCCAGGCATATGAGTAAGGGAATAAGAGAAGCATAATGCATATGAAATGCACAAAATTCCTTTACTTGGTCTTAAAAAATGCACATCTTTGTTAATACTCTTTGCATAAGAGATGCTCAGCTGATTGAGAAGAGCTCAGATCATATAAATTATCCCCTCTTATGCATGGGCTGATCATGAAATGTTTGGATTAATATTATCCTTTTCCCTGCACGAGACCAGTAGGAAGTTTCAGATTTTCCAATGCTTGCATTGTTCACCCTTTAAATAAGGATCGGAGAGGAAGCTAGGTGCTTAGAAGCATGTATTCATTGAAGTACATGTAAGGGATAAGAAATGAGTGTCTATGTCATGCTGTGTTTTACTTTCAATCAAGCTGGCTACCCGCCATTGTTGCAATTAGACACAATGTCATAGACGAAAAGAGACATTATAACATTGTTTGTGAAGTCATGTCACCATGACAAAGTGATATTTTGCCCTTGGGTATCATATGAAAATTATGAACCCCCATATGTTTAGGTCATAGGTAATAAAGCTTATTTGAACATGAGCTCTTCACATTTTATTGTCAAACAACACATGAGAGCAACTATCTTCATGATTTATGCAACCCATTAGCTGCGCTATTTTAACATAAAATAACCTCACCATCTCTGTGTTGTAATGGTTAACAATGTCCAAACAATTTCCAAACTATGGACTAGTTAACACTTTATATGCATTTTGTGTACTCATTGCTCTTGTATATATTTGCGAGACATTTCAGTAGTTCGTGACTTAAATGAATCACTCTTGCAGATTTGACTTTCCCAAACACTTCTCCTCATGGATTTTCAGCAGGTAAAGTGGTAGAGAAAACAAAAAAGGTCATACTGGACATTATATATATATATTTGAACTTCATCCCACCATCAAGGAAAATATACTTGCCTTTCAGAATTTATACATGAATATTTCAAAGGATGGTTTTGTTATAACCCAAGTACCTGTACATGTAAATGTCTTTGTTTAAATATGTATAGTACTAATTCAGAATTTGAATACAAAGGGGATTTATTTCAAATTAAAACCGCAGGATGTAGAACAATATTTTAGAAGTATTGAATTATTGATGGCTGTACTGTAAAGCTGTATTGTAGCCCCATACACTCTTTCAATTCCTGCAATCAAGCCGAGCGACCAGATTAGATGAAGAAAAGGTTGATTCGTCCATGAACTTTCAGGAAGCACTTTGCCGATTAATTCTTCTTGAAATATGGAAGCCTGCTGCTAGTTTGTGCTCCTGATGACAATGCAAATGAAGACATTGAATTAATGGCTATCTAGGTATTGAGAATGTCAAGTTATCTGGTTTAGAATAATCAAACCTTGCTCACATTCATGCTTATATTGTGTATGAGATCAGTTTTGATAGCAGCCACCCAAACAGTGTAATTTTGTCAATTAATAACTAGTTGAAAACAGAAATGTTTATGTCCTGGAGCATAATTTGCCATTATAACATTTTAACTCTGAATTAATTAATTAATCAACCGATTCTGACTTGCCTGTTTAATACCTTCATTACCTGGTTAACTCCAATCACCTAGATGCACTAGAAGGCAGGTGTCAGTGATGAATGAGGTAAGAGCCTATAGCAGAAATGACCTTGTGATAATGAATATATACTTCTCACAAAGCCAAACACCAGGTGTGACCAGTGACACAGCTTACTAACACCAGGTGAGACCACCGGATAATAGATATAGATCTACCTTATACAGCTGTGTTCTTTCAGGCCTTTGCCTTCTCACCTACATACAGTGTCCGCCTACCTGGCCTAGTGTATACCACAGAGGTACAACTAAGCACAGTGTGTAACATTAAGGTACAACTAAGCACTGTGTGTAACATAGAGCTACAACTAAGCACAGTGTGTAACATAAAGATACAACTAAGCACTGTGTGTAACATAAAGATACAACGAAGCACTGTGTGTAACATAAAGATACAACTAAGTACTGTGTGTAACATAAAGATACAACTAAGTACTGTGTGTAACATAGAGGAACAACTAAGTACTGTGTGTAACATAGAGGAACAACTAAGCACAATGTGTAACATTAAGGTACAACTAAGCACTGTGTGTAACATAGAGCTACAACTAAGCACAGTGTGTAACATAAAGATACAACTAAGCACTGTGTGTAACATAAAGATACAACGAAGCACTGTGTGTAACATAAAGATACAACTAAGTACTGTGTGTAACATAGAGGAACAACTAAGCACTGTGTGTAACATAGAGCTACAACGAAGCACTGTGTGTAACATAAAGATACAACTAAGCACTGTGTGTAACATAAAGATACAACGAAGCACTGTGTGTAACATAAAGATACAACTAAGTACTGTGTGTAACATAAAGATACAACTAAGTACTGTGTGTAACATAGAGGAACAACTAAGTACTGTGTGTAACATAGAGGAACAACTAAGCACAATGTGTAACATTAAGGTACAACTAAGCACTGTGTGTAACATAGAGCTACAACGAAGCACTGTGTGTAACATAAAGATACAACTAAGCACTGTGTGTAACATAAAGATACAACGAAGCACTGTGTGTAACATAAAGATACAACTAAGTACTGTGTGTAACATAGAGGAACAACTAAGCACAATGTGTAAAATAAAGATACAACGAAGCACTGTGTGTAACATAGAGGTACAACTAAGTACAGTGTGTAACATAGAGGTACAACTCAGTACAGTGTAACATAGAGGTACAACTAAGCACTGTGTGTAACATAGAGGTACAACTAAGTACAGTGTGTAACATAGAGGTACAACTAAGTACAGTGTGTAACATAGAGGTACAACTAAGTACAGTGTGTATTTCTTTGCTGTTTCTGCCATCGTTGGTTTGTTGATCAATTTACAATTAGTGCCACAAAATTAACTTGGTCATTGGTTGATTTCTTGTTAGCTCTCTGGTAGAAAAATTGATGTGCCGGCTCATTGACATTGTGTGTGTCATGCTACGATACATCTTGATATCATTTCAACTCTCTTGGGTTTGTTGATGTGATTGTCACAGAAAGGCCGTTGGTTGCTTTCTTGTGAGGCCCTAGGTAGTCACATAGAGGTGCTTACTCAGCACTGTTTGTATTGTCCCTGTGATCTTGGTATCATTTTTGCTATTAGAGGTTCATTGATCAATATACAGTAAGCATCCCACTAGGTTCCATCAGGTTCAATAAGGCCTTCTTGTGAGGCCTTTGGTTGTGGCATAGAGGATGTGCCGGTTCATGCCTCAGCCATTATGTTCCACTTTTACTATTTTAGGTTTGTTGATCTGTCACAGTCATGCAGAACTCAAAACGTTCAATAACATAACAAACACTTTAGCTAATGATAATGACAATAATAACACTTTATTGTCCTTATTGCAATGTAAGTTCAGAAATTATGTTTATGCCCTTGGCACCTTGCAGCTACAGTGCAGTTGGAGCAACTTCCATCTTCAAGATATCGTTAGAATGACACAGATTTGGAATGCTGCTGAAATGCTTAGTGCAAAATCATTCTTGGTGATCTTTATATAGGAATCATGTTAGTAGTAAACGGACTAATCCAGGATTGGGTAAAGATAAGTTTCTCTAAATATTTCAGGACTCACAGGTTTAGGATTAAGATTCCTCGTTGATAGAAACCTATCAGTAACCTAGAAATGACGGTTCAGCAAATTGTGTCATGCATCGGTGACTCTTTATTCCTAGTAGTACTAGTAGTCTGTTTAATCTATATACAATACAGAGAATGTGTTACAACAGTTCAGTCAGTGGTTGGTGTCAGTGTCATAGATACTATAGACAGGAGTTTTAACTCACAGGGCAAACTGGGCAATCTTCCAACGCTGTTCTAACTGAAACACTTTGGAGAACTTTAGTGGAAGAAATATTCAGAGTCAGTATCTGCAATAAAGAACTGTCCCCGGGATCTTGTCAGCATCTTGCTAATTATACGTTTGAATAATTGAATAATTCTTTTTATCTAAACATCACTCTCTTCTTTACTGATTTCGATGTCAAAGGTGGATTTTGGTGACTTTGGATTTGACAATTTGACAAAGAACAGTGTGCGTTCTTTAAAAGATAAAACAATGAGAAGCCAAACCTTTCATTGGTAGAAGTATGGAAGACTTTGCTAGGGCGTTTCAAGACATTATACATTATTTGTTACTTACTATACAAGACCTGCTAATAATGTGCCAATTAGCTGCTACTGCAATTATTAAAAATAGGTCAGTCATGGTTTTCTGAAAACTTTCCTGGAATAAACTCTATAACCAGCAGTTAATTACTACAAGAAAATACAGTATATGTAATTCAACACTTAAAGGCGCTGTAGCACGTTTTTTCGCTCAAATAAGTCGATGAAATGTATTTGAAAAATAATGTCACCAATAGTAAAATACCCTTCTCTCTTCGTAAAACCAAGTTAAAAATGAGTGTACATGGTTCCGTAAAGCCATGGGAATTTTTTTTGTCATTCGAATATAATAAAATGTGTTCACAATAAAATGGCCGCCATGCAATTTTGGCTTTATACGCAACACCGTTATTACCACTACGGATCAGTGGTTTGTGTAATAAGATGTTTTACCCTCTAAAGTAAATATAAATGACATAAACAATCATTATAAATGAGAAATTTGAAAAAATAAAATTTGCAAAAAACGTGCTACTGCCCCTTTAAATAAAGAGCTTATGATTGTCTTGACTGATGATATTTATCATGACTATCATTAGTGCAGTTATCACTTACTTTGTGTGTCAGTTTTCAAAGAAAGTTGGGGGTGGGATAGAGCAGTGGTTAGGTTTGGCTTCGGATCAAGGAGTCCGGGTTTCGAATCCCGCCAGGGGCACAGCATCTTTATGGAGAACTGTTCTACACACAGTAAGGTTTGGGTGCAATGCTACACTGAATTTCAGCGCAGTACCCCTCATGGTTCGCTAGATCAAGCATAGCCACATGGTGTTGCGGGCTTTCTCCTCGCCATAATACTAGCAGCCGTGATATAAGTGAAATACTCTTGAAAACAACGTTAAATGCACCTCATCTCACCTCACCAAAAAATATAGATTGTGTTAGTGCATCTGTCTCTTTGAGTTGTTTTGAGGCCTTGTGCGTCCCTGTTGGCTTAGATTTCCAATATGAATCAATTTGCTCCTGAAAATGTTATCAATAAGATGATTCTCAATATGCTGCATAACCAGTTATAGTTTATTTTCTTATACACAACTACTTGTATTTAATCAATCGTGTTGTTTCTGCTGATCCATAAATACATATTTTATATAATTACTAAAACAATTATCAGTACTGTATAATTTCTATGCATCAAGACTATTTTTACAATCCCTTTTCTTATCTATCGCTCACATGTTTGGTTAAATCTTTTGAAATAAAGAAACCTAGTCTGTAATGTCCTCTTTCAGCAGGGCTATCTAGTCTGCCTTGATGCTCTGTTCAGCTGTAGAATCAAAGTGATCACAATATACAATCTCCTTAGATATATGATCCAACAAGATTCTGTCTGCTGTTGTCGAAATATATTTGCCTTCGCGCTTATGGCTGATGGTATTCGTAATACATGCCATTAGTATAGGGTTTATACTGGTCATGAAATCCTGGAAATATCATGGAATTTTAAAATAAGTTTCCAGGCCTTAAAAAAGTTTGGAAAATCGGCATAAACATAAAAAGTCATGGAAAAGTCATTGATTTCTTGTGAACTAAAACATGTATATACAAATCCTGCGAACAAAGTTATTGATTGACATTCTGTGTTACTTGAATTTTGCTTGGTTTGTCATGGAGAACTCTGGGAGCCTCCTTGAACAAACATGGAAGGGTCATGGAATGTGTTTGCTTTGAAGTGTATGAACCCTATAAGTTGTGTATGAAATATGCTTTAAAAATAGCCACCCTGAAAGTGTCAATTTTAATGGCCAAATGTAATAAAAACCTCAATAAATGTGCAACCTCAAGCAAAAGAAAGAAGGTAAACCTACCTTTATTTTTCAGAGATATATATGGATATACATTCACATTGGCTGGATTATGCTGAATTAATGAGGTCATGTAAGGGTGTCGATTGTCATCAGGATGAAATTTTGTTGACAAGATCTGTCTGTCAAGGTTGTTAACTGCCTATTTTCTAAACAATGATCTTTGTTTTTCTAGACTATTTACACTGGCTGCATAATACCTATAGTAATTTGACTTCTTTAGGGATTTATCAAGGTCTTGTCTACATGATTATATATATACAATAATACAGCTATATCCGTCCCTGTAGTTCATTAAGAGTCCATGATAGGTGGTCTGACTAATATGCTGTGTTCAAGGCCAAGCGCTGCCATTTCATCTGTTATTAGCCTCTGATGTCTCATCCATTTTCTGTGTATCAATTTTCTTTGTATTAATTTTCTTCGCATCAATTGTCTGTGTATGAAATCTCTCTGTGTACCAGTTTTCTGTTTACTAAAATCTTTTTGCATAACATTTTTTTTAAAAATGGTCTGCCTATCTGTTGCCTAATTTTTCAAAATAAAACTTAAATGATGAGAATACTGATAGAGATTGGAGGCTTTCTTTCACTGCAAAGGCTTGGAATGTTAATCATTGGGGGGAAAAGAGTACATAATGGAAGTGTTTGCAAGCTGGTCTTCAGTAGCTCTTCTTCACTTGCCTGTGTCAGGTATGCTTAACTTGGTAGTGAAGTGATAGGAGATGAAAACACAAAGTTCATGAGAAAACATTGGTGCATCATAAACAAGCAATCACTTGATGATCAGCCATTGATATAAAGTTCTGTTTTGCGCTTGAAAAAAGCAGCAAAGTTTATCTTTCTTTATATTTTTAGTTTAGACTGAAACAATTTGATAATTAACAGCAAAAGCCCCTTCATAGCTTAAACAAACTGATGTCAGAACAATTTTAATTTCAATGATAAGCATTTGGTATAATCGCATGTGGTGTGACTTCTGTGTGTTGTAACGGAAAATCGCTGCAGTTCATTGGTTGTCGGCAACACACTCCATTAGAACTCTGTACCTGCCATGGTATATTCTCAATCTCATTAAAATCCGATCAGATGTGATACTCATACCTAGCTGCATTCTGAGTACTGTTCCGCAGGGGTCATGTCTTTCACTTGTCAATCTAATCAGTGATAAGGCTAGGAAGCCTTCCAACCAATTCGTAATCTGAGCGGGTTGGTTGAATTTAACCCTTACGTTGCGTATATATATTTTACCCTTTTTAGCCCCTGTGGCGGAATTTACAGGCTCGCAGCTCGCAGCAGTAGTTTGAGCTTAGGCACTAACGAGCTCTGCTGGCGGAATTTCCAGGCGGCGATTCCGGTACCGTTTTTACGAAATATACCGCATCTACATGGCGAATACGGGCTATATACGGGCGTTGAATACAAATTCAAGTCGCGGCACCCGTACACAAATGGTTGCTTTATACCCGCATCTTCGAATTATTTTTTTACGATTTTTCTTTACTTTTCTATTACTTTGTAAAGATTGTCTTTAATTCGGGTCTTATAACATCATGAATTTGGAGCGCGCTACTGAAATTTGTATATGGACTTGAAGACCAGATGTTTGTCTTTACAATGATATAAAAAATATTAGAATGCGACCTATGGTTATAATTCTATTGTCATCTAAAGTTTGTCTTTATTTCCAGCTTCATGAAATCAAAACTCCTGAGCGCGCATATTGCGAAATTTATATGTGCTTGTAGATAGTTTATTCCTCTTTACAATGACGTAAAAATTATTAGAATACGACTTATGGTTCAGAAAATATAACCAACCAAAGGAGAGTGACGCTACCCCGACAGTACCACGTGAATGGTCCCGACGCGCACCAAGTTACTGGCACTGCTTGGTCCCCCCGGGACTGTGCTAATTACAGTACCGTTACCTCCTCGAGACCTCCTCGAGACCTCCTCGAGACCTCCTCGAGGGTGCCAGAGCCGATGGCGCGTGGAACTAATGGGTACTAATGAGCACAGCATACACTAATCACTGCGGCGAACGCAATACATGTTGCGCGGTGTAAAGTTTGTCTTTATTTCCAGCTTTATAAAATCGTAAATTATTTCGCGCGCATGCGAAACACGTATGTACTTGAAGACAATTTATTCCTCTTTACAATGATATAAAAATTATTGGAATACGTCAATCGGTTCGCAATATATGAAGAGCGTAAGGAAGGCACCCCCAGTACTTAGAAAATTCATTTTTGAAAAACTAACTTTTTGCGACATCTGGCGCATCATTTGCCGCATGTTTATTTTTCGCTGCGCATATACATATGATACATGGAATTGAAGACAATTTATTGCTCTTTACGATGATGTAAAAAGAAATGAAGGTACCCTCGGTACTTTGAGGCAACTTTTTGACTATCGCGCATATCGGGGCAGGTGCCGCAACTTTAGTTTTTCGTGCGCATGTATAAATTTTATATTGAATCAAAGCCGAATCTTTCCTCTTTACCCCATGTAAGTTTTATGAAAATCGGCCACCCGGTTCAGCATTTATGGGTGTTTTTTATGATGCGGTTCTGGCTGAACTTCCAATGAAAGCTCGCATTCACTTTCTCTGTCTCTTTGATAAAATAAAAAATATTTTATTTGCAATGACATGTATTACAATGAAATTACAATGCATTTACGTACAAATATACACAATATTTACCTGCGGTTGTGCGCAGAACAGCTTTAGGGACCTAACAAGGTATGTATATAATGTGTATATACTGGTTGTCCACACTTCGGCTCTCTTTACTTTCAATTTTCTTCTTCTTCATTCCCTTCTTCATTTCTTTCTTTTTCCGTGGCAGTGATGTAAGCCCTGGAATAGTCAGTGGCGGTGTGGTACAGTTTGAAGCATGGTGCGGCGCACAGAGAAACATTACAATCTGTACATTCATAAGAAGACTCTCTGCCTACTCGTTTTTTCTTCCTTGCTGGCCCATTGCCTTCTTCAATCTGTTTTGCGAGGACGGCGCGTTTTGCCTTAGAGCATACCACACACATCCTTGTGACGTTTTTCTTCCTTCCGACAGGCTCAATCTTCGTCGGAAAGTGACGTCCATAAAGACGAGTGACACTCTCGTCGCTCGTGCTCGGCCGACCACGGGGACGTCTGCAAAGTGATGGAACTTGTTCCTTGTCCGCAAATGTTACTATATGTTGCGCCAAAGCCTTCCTGTATTCCCGACTTGTTTTTAGAGGTTTATCTTTGCTGTATTCTTTATAAACGATGTAAGAGTTCAACATGGCAACGTTGAGAACGTGAAACCAAACCCGTTTCCACCACTTCAGGGTCTTCACTCGGAACGGCGTGTACGACCACATCTGGTCGGCCCGATCAACACCTCCCATGTACTTGTTGTACGTTGTTACAATGCGCGGCTTGAGAACTGGTTCCCCTGTTGCCAGGTTCTTCTTCCCTGTTTGTTCAAGTTGTGTATCTTCAACAGTTGACATGAGAAGCACTGATTTTCTATCTTCGTAGCGAAGAACGAGTAGGCCATGGTTGTGAGAAACTGTCATGTCCCCTTGCTTGGCTTTCTTTTTAGGTTTCTTGACTGAATCAGGAAGTCCCTTTCGATTGGCTCTCAACGTCCCCGTGGCACCTATTCCCCGCTCCCACAAATTTATGTACAGATTTGTGGACGAATAGTAGTTGTCCATAAAGATGTGATGCCCCTGTCCAACGTAGTCGTTCACCAAGTCCATGACTACATCATAAGTTTTGCCACCTTCAGAAACCGGTTCATTCGTTTTTCCAGTGTAGAGTTTGAACTTGCAAACGTATCCGTTGTGCGAGTCACACAACATGAAAGCCTTTATCCCATACTTCTTAGGCTTGTCGGGAAGATAAACTTTGAAAGATAAGTTACCTTTCCAGGGCACCATGCCCTCGTCGACTGAAATGTTTTGATGCGGTTTATACACTCTTGAAAAACGGTGAACTATCCGGTTATACAAGTGTCCCAGTTTATTTATTGGTGAAAAGCACGGGGTGTTACGGCCCGGCATCCTCCTGTTGTCAGCCAAGTGTAGGTAGGTTATAAGAAGCCAAAACCTGTCTCGGGGCATGCACTTGGCGAAGAAAGGCGTTGAGGTAACATCACTTGTTGACCAGTAATCAGCAAAGTTTCTCTGCACAACCAATGACATGGCAATTGTCATGGCTACAAATACCTTCATCTCTTCTGCATTAGTGTCTTGCCACTGTTGCATTTTTGAACGGGGTCTTAGAATTTTGTCCTCCATTGCTTGTTTGAAATATCTATTGGTTTCCGTTGCCATATCCTCATAGTCATCATTATGTATAAACAAATTGAAAAAGTCAATAGGTTCAGGGTTCTCAGGAAGTTCTATGAACTGGCGCAACCCAGTTTGACCAGTGAAAGGCAAGTTTACACGTGGCCGCGGACCATCCACCCACTCATCAAACGTCTGTGAATTATCATGATTATATTGTGGTATTTCGGCAAACTCCTCCTCAAAACCACTAAAGTCTTCTTCGGTGGAATTACCGGCGGCTAGAATCTTTCTGGCAATCTCTGTCTCTATATCACTCAGAGCATCTGTGTCACCATGTTCACTATCTATTACAGTGTCCCGATCATATGCATCATCACTGTCTAAACCACTGCTACCATCACTGTCAGTTGACTCCATATCAGAGGCTTCATCAGCATGGATCTCGTTGATGAAGTCGTCGTCGCTTGAAACGGCTTCAAAGCTGCGTGTCCTAGTATGCAACGGAGCGGTCTCTCGAGGCGGAGCCCGGACCCATGGGAGCATACTCCCATGCTCTCCGGGAATTCCCGTCCCCGTCTTCCGCGGCGGACCCCGGATTCAATCGCGGGACAGGTTTCCCATGTTCTCTTTTGAGAACGAGAGACTCCGAGGAACAATCCTATGGGACGAACCCCGGATTCTATTGGGAATGGGTTCCCATGCCCTCTCGACATATATAGCAGAAACCTTCATACCTCGGAATGACACGAACCTTTATTTCAAAGTAGAAAAAAAATAATAATTTGCACAAAAAGTTTGGGGGGTGGCGACCAAAAGCGGGGGGGTCCGCGCACGCCCCGGTAGATATTTATACTTGTGGGTCGGTCCCGAAGATGACGGACCACGCCCATGTTCATGGGAATTTTTTCTCATTATGTCATGGCGAATCCCGTCGGAAATTCCCCTGCTCACGAAAAAACTAATACCTAAAAAAGTAATTGTGATACAAAAGAACTTTGGTAATAAAAGTGGTGAGGAATCAAATTCTCCATCTGCTCAGTTCAGTCCGCTACACATATAAATAATTCTTCAAATCTTATTGAATGAAACGTCTTTTATTCAATAATGTAAAAGATAAAATAATAAATTCAATTCAAATGGTTTGGAAAGGTGCGCCCTCGCATTTGAATTTTAGAAATAAAAACCTTTCGCAAATGGCATCAGTAACAAAAATGTTCACGCATTTTTAGAAACTCCGAAAAGTGAAATATTTTCCTGAGAAAATATTCCCACGAAAAGGCTTTTCCCCGAGCGGCGGGTCCCGTACTCAAATATATTTTCACTTTTATGTTATAATTTTTTTTCCAAAACTGGAAACAAAATTCCGTCATGACAGTTGTTCATCGTTTATAAAGCTCTATATTTGCGTATCAAAAGAACAGTATTTTAGTTATATATTATCATACTTCTTCACTTATGCGTACATCAATATTGCGGCTCTTCGCGCATGCATAGTTCTTCCCAAAAACATGCGCATTATATCTGGAATTAAAGACAATGTTTTTCTCTTTACAATGATGTAAAAATTATAAAAATCGGACTTGCGGTTCAAAAGTTATGAAGTGCGAAAATTATACCTTTTGGCGCGGCGCTTTGCGCATGCAGAGTTCTTCCCGAAAACATGCGCATTATACATGGAATTGAAGACAATGTTTTTCTCTTTACAATGATGTAAAAATTATAAAAATCGGACTTGCGGTTCACAAGTTATAAAGCCCGTAATGATGGTATATGCTAAGAGCGCCACTTATTCAAAGCCGAATATCACCTTCTGCGCGACACCTGGCGCATCAAAAGTTATTGCCGAAAATACACGTATTTTATATGGAATTGAAGACAATTCTTTTATCTATATACTCATAAAAAAATTATGAAAATATCCCAAGTAGTTTCTTAGAAATAGAGCGCCGAGGCATGTTGCGGTAAATGCGCCACATGTATCAAAATTCAAAAGTGCGAAAGTCGGCTATCTCTGTGCGATTGCTGTATTTTCAGTTATGTTAGCGCAATTGCGATTTTTATATGGGAATAAAGGCCATTCTTTCCTCTTTATTTTGGTATAAAAAAAAATGAAAACAACCAATTGGTTCATATGATACGAAGTGCGAGAGAAAGGTAGCTTATCGCAATATCTTCCCGTAATTAGAAGCTATCTGCCCATGTGGCGAGATGCGAGACAGATAAGCATAGGCTATCTGCCCATGTGGCGGGATGCGAGACAGATAAGCCTGTACGGGCCTATCTCACCCCGGGGCAGTGCAGACACTTAGGTGCTAATTAGCCGCCGGGCAGTGTAGCCATCGGAGCGAAGCAGGACAAAATTGGCCTTTTGTAAAGCTAATTATCGATGCGTTACGGGTCAACAATGCACACGCAAATTGGTGTGAATTTTGCTGGACGTTCTGACCAGACACTGAAGAAAGTTTTATTCTCATTGCGGGCTGCGAGGCATAAATACAGCCATTCTCATGCAGCGAGTCGCGGAAACAATCGACTCGGGACCCAGTATGGAGGCTAGCCCAGTACATAGACAGGCGTGAATTCTTCTAAGTAAGCGATCCGGGATCCGTACTGGAGTACCTACGAATCGCTTATAGCCCGCCCGGATTATTCCGTCGCCCGCATGTTAAGGGTTAAGGAATGTGAAAGGTCACACAAGGTCACAGAAAAGTACACAGGACCATCTTGCCGAGCATCACTCCGATCAAGAATGCAGCGCCGTACGAGTATTACCATCAATATGAATGTAACGAGATTCGGTTTATTCAGGGCTTCGTACTACTGCTGCTGATTAACCTTGACGATTTACTTGCTTGCTTTAGGAGTTCTGATTCCTATTAAACTGCCACTAAGAAATGGTTCAGTACTAGGCATTCAGCAAGTAAAGTGTTATTTATAACAGTATGGCGGTATCTTTAAAGAAATTCACTCTATGTATTATTGCAAATGACTCATCTTTCACAATTACACCGTCACATTCAAGCAAGCAAAAACTGCTGCTATATATGCAAGCTCTCCCCAATATCCTCAACAGTTTTGAACTTCTGAAATCAATTCTGAATAATTCTCAGACAGATGTAGACTAGAAGAATATTTTACAATCTCGTCTCCGCATGGATGATTGTTAAGAAAGCCAGTATTATCTGAATGTCTGCAATGGAACAATAATAATCCTCGGCAGCAGTTCTACAACACCTGAGGGAGCACTTGTTAGTGTAAACCATTGACAGGAGAATACTTATAGATCAGTCCGCTCGCTCGTCATTCTGCCATATTCATAAATGAAGTAACTATAGAAATTTTTGGCAACAATATTGAATATTTTGATCTCTGAATATTTCTAACATGTCAAGTCTGTCTGTCTGTCTGCCACAGAGGAAAGGGCCTCGTTCTTTAAAAGGATGAATTGTTTTAATGTAATGGGCACTTGTCTGAAACTGTAGGCTCAGAATATTGAATATTTGACCTCTGACTATTTAGGATCTGTCAATCGTGTCTGTAGCAATATGACTTTTATGTGATTTTATGCTTGACATAAACGAGGATAATGATGGACCTTTTGGCAGCAATAATGGGTATGTTTGTCTGAATATTTTTGCATCAGTCTTTGCTGTCTGCTACAAAATCTACAAATGGTAAAAAGCATGATTTTCCACTGAATTGAACACTTAAAAAATATTTGTTTTGATGTCATTCTGAATACATTATAATCTGTTCATTCTTTCTGTGTTTTTCTTATGATGTTGCTTTGCATTGTCCGTCTGTGCTTATTTGGAAGTAGAAATTTTTAAAAATGTTTTGTATTGAAGGTTTTTTCTGTGAAAATTTTGCATCATCAATAAAAGAAAAGTTTTTAAACACTGTTTAGCTTTTTATCTTAGGAGACCCAAATTAACGGATAACTGTAGCTGAATGTAACTGTAGTTTCATGGATAAGTTAAGGAAAATTATCAGCTGGCTATATTCTGACTCCTTTCCAATTATTTTCTAGTTTTGAAACCTGTGCTCATGTAGACACGTGTAATCATGCCGAGAGGACTCGCAGGATAGTTGCTGTCTACTTAGTCCTCGACAGGGATGTGTGGGAACTTGTCTCTATAAATACTTGCCCATATGAATTTCTGGAGATTGAAACATATTTTTAGAATGACGATGAATGACTTGTTACAATTTTACTTCACTAGAAAACGTGAAACTAAAAGTAGATAAGAAGGAGGATTAAAAGTAGATAGATGATTTTCAGGCTACATCTTGGATCATTAAACATAAGGGAATTTTAGATGCAACAGAAGAAACATTGAAACATTTACAAAAAAAATTATAAATGTTTTGGAGTTGACATTCACTTCTCTCTCAGTCCAGTAGAATGGTTGATCATTTACATGCCTCTGTCAGCACGCTAGACAAGGGCAAGTGCTGAATGCATCAGTTTAAATGTTCCTTCAATGTGTATTTCTGGAAAGACAAGACTCATTTATCGGGTGAGAGATACAAGCAGCTGGCGCAATCATTATGTATAGCAACATACCACTGCAAATATGTGTGAAGTTCCACTACCTCAACATGTGCTCTATATTCTCAGGGAACTGTGGCAAGGTTAATGTGTTAGCTCTACTTTCTGTCTAGCTTTCAGTTCTTGAAATATTTTGAAGAACAAAGACAATGACAAAAGCAAATCCATACATTTTCAAAGGGGAGTATTCACTTATTGAAAAGGAGGAGGGGGAATGGGGGGTTAACAATGAGGGTCCATGAAATTTACATGCAAAAAGTGGAAACCATCCCCTCATCCCGTCATCCCCTCATCCCCTCAACCCCTCACCCCTCACCCCCTCACCCCCTCACCCTCTCACCCCTTCACCCCCTCACCCCCTCACCCCCTCACCCCCTCACCCTCTCACCCTCTCACCCCCTCACCCTCTCACCCCCTCACCCCCTCACCCCCTCACCCCCTCACCCTCTCACCCCCTCACCCCCTCACCCCCTCACCCTCTCACCCCCTCACCCCCTCACCCCCTCACCCCCTCACCCTCTCACCCCCTCACCCTCTCACCCCCTCACCCTCTCACCCCCTCACCCCCTCACCCCCTCACCCCCTCACCCTCTCACCCCCTCACCCCACCCTGGCAATCATCCCCACCCCTCTCTGGATCTGCTACTGAACCACTGTCAACCAAGAGGGAGTATCTTGTCTTTCCTACTTCTACCCAACATTTGTTTGTACCATCGTACTGTTGTAACATCAATGAGAGGTTCCTTGTGAGAAGCCCCAACACCGCACATCCATCTAGCTGAACAGTCACCTCCACCTGAAACAAATATTTCTGTTATTCTATGATGCTAAATTGATTTTACTTTACTGAAACTGTGTTTATGCTTTGATACCAAAGATCTAGAAAAATCTTGAATATTTTTAAATTTGCAATTTCACATAATAAAATTGTATTTTAAATGACTACCATATAGGGCCAAATTATGCCTTAGAGTAATACAACATCTATGTATTCTCATAATAACAAGTCCACCTGGACCTCACTTTATACATACAATATACAAATACAAAAAATATGTTCATAAAACACTACACAAAATATTCTAAAAATGTTTTTGATGACACCAAACTGAAAGCTTTCAATCTTCTCTTATACATAGACATTTACAAAACATTTTGTATGTCAACATTGTTATAAAGTTCAGACTCCTGTGACATTGTGACAAAATTATCAATATGGAGGTAAAAAGTTCACACACAGTGCACTCATGATAACCTTGTGATCAAAGTAGTTGTAAACACAGGGCGACGAAGTGTCCACTCCATTTAGCTATGTCAAATGATATATGACAATGTATATATATATATATGTATGAACTTCGGTGTGGGGACCAAGATAGATATTAATTAATTAATTATTATATTTTAGTATAATGGGTATATTTTTTACTCAATTAATGAATGTAAGACATAATGTGCGCTTTACACCTTAGGTGTTGAATTTATTAGTGCAAAACCATTCTAGTGGCAAATTTAGAGGAATGGCTTATTATATACAAAGGTAATAATCTGGTTAAATTGGCGAAATATGTATTACTGCAATAGCAGCTAAAATGATTTAATTATAATATAATATAATATAAATAATTACAACAATCTATGAACAAATCTTAAAAAAGTGTCCTCAAGAAAATTTGAAAGGACCGTTTCTTGAAGAATGTAGAATGAGAGATAATGCAAGGATGTATGATATGTACAAGGTCTCTGTGCTTCCGAGATGATTAGCGACATGATGCATACTGCCGAACATTGCAGAGAAACAATCTGACCCACATGGTGGAAAACAGGGACAATATGGTGCTGCGGCAATCACGATTTGGCGCATACAAGTGTCGTATTAAATAGTCCCAGTCAATAGAAGCACTACAGGTATATTAGGGCCCTATTTGGAATACCAGTGAAATCTGATCTCCCTCTGCCAATCGATAACCAGATCCAGTTTGGAGACTATGGATTCCCTTGTGAAGGAAACCGCTGACATGTCAAAGATGGTGGTCTATATTTAGAACATGGCACCCAACATCGGCTATCTGGCTGAGTCTACTGTTCCCATGATGCTGCCAGAATACTGTGAAGCAGATCTAGACTTGAGTTACAGCTCCTCTCGAATTTATCTTTTGAAACTGTCGTCAATGTGAGATTATGAAATCGCGCTCTAAGAATGGTTTTGCACAGTTCAATTGATAATGAGTGAATAATTTGACTCGCATACATGGTTCAGAAGATTGGTGCTAGAATTTGCATCCTGATATCAATTATAAATGAAACTAAGTATTATTAATGATAACTGTTAAAATGGTCAGATAAAATTTTTTACAAATTTTAAAAAATGCTCTCGATCAGATTTCTGCAAAAACTTGTTAAAGATCTGATCATTTTTGTGCTTCAAATCAACATTAAAGGAAGAATATGAAAATTGCTGTAACGATATCTGAAGTACAAATCAATAACACTGAAGGCGGCTTCCGTTCAAGTGTGAAACAGCCCCTCAGGAGCTATAGAGCAGTGTCCACAGAGAGTGTCTTATCTGACACGGAAAAAGGATATTGCTTGATCGAGTAGCAAAAATTAGAGGCAAGTTTGAAAACATTTCTCAAATTGCAGTAATTATCCGTTTATTGAGGCTGTGAAGTGTGGTGGGAAGCCATGGAAGACACAATGTATCGGTATTGATGAATCGATCCTTCCGCGCCATGCTGCCATTCCTTACTCTAACACAGGTTTTAACACACTGATTGCTGAAGTATTGCAACGCTGACTGAGTTATAGAAATATTTTTGGGGTTTGTTCTGAAGAACAAATGATGCTCTGAAGATTCCTTATCAAGCATTCTGTTGATTAACTTAAAGAATACAAGAAACCGGAGTATTCCGTTTATATTGAAAAAGCCTTGGCAACATTGGAATTAGGAACAGTTACACCATGTCAATTTTACGAGAAACTTTTGATAAAATTGTAAGATGACACGTCTATGTTCCTCCATTAGCTGCATCCACTGCAACTCCAAACCACTTTCAAAATGTATTTTAAACATTCATCTCACTTCAAAGATCATAAATTCAAGCCAAACTGCATATTCTTTGAAGGGGATCCTTCTTGGACTTCTTATCATAAATTCTCCAAATATAGTTAATACATAAATACCATCATCAAGGACTGCCATGAAATCTGACATTTCGTTCAACATCATGTCTACCCAAACTCAATACCACTCTCAAAAAGCATTTCTCTCTCTCAAAGATGAGAACTACCACAAAATGCAATAGAAGTATTAAAGTACCACCATAAAAAAGCTAGTATATGAAGACTCTCTGACAACTGTTCCACATACAAAGCACTCAATCCAGACTTCTATTTCAGTCAACCCTTTGTGTCTGTTCCCCTCCCGTCGTCAGCATTCTGTGAGAGCCTTTGTTAAACTCAGGGGAACCTGTAGCCCACTCCTGCTATAAAGTATTGATGTATATTTATGAAATAACTGCTTAAATGTCAAATATCTTTACTGGTTGTTTCATATTCATAGTCGCTGGAGAGAAAATTAAGGTTGTGGACTGGAAATCAATAGAGAAGAATGATTGGTTGCATATTTAGATTTAGCATTCAACTTGCTAATATCATAAGAGTCATATACATGCTTCAGGCTTATATACTAGTTGTTAATATTAGACTGGACTGGATTGGCCGTTCACAAGCAAATTACTCTTTCTTGAATATTATTCCTGGTAATAGAAGATTATGATAGGATTGGTAAGTCACAAGCATTTACTCTTTGAGGAATATTATTCTTGGTAATAGAAGATTTCCCTAGGGTTGGCCATTCACAAGTAAATTACTCTTGCTTGAATATCATTCCTAGTAATAGAAGATTTCTCAAAGATTGGCCATTCACAAGTGAATTACTTTTTCTTGAATATTATTTCTGGTAATAACATATTTTGGTAGTATTGGTAAGTGACAATCTTTTGTTCTTTTGAGGAATATTATTCCTGGTAATTGAAGATTTTGCCAGGAGTTTAAGGGTTAATTTGTCGTGTAATCGTTTCTGAATAGCTGAATGTCGAGAAATAAATTGAATACAGAAATAATTATACTTTGAGAAAATAAATCATGCAAGTTTGACTCAGGAGAATTAATTAGGGATGCCCTGAATATTGCTCATTGTCAGACAAACTGCGTAAGACTAAATGATATGACAGAGCATCCATCAAAATGAGATAATATTCAGGGATAAGAACATGCTCATCGGAATTTATAATAATCCCTCGTTGAGTTCTTTGAGTCTAGTCCTTTTATTTGTCTATGTACCGGTATGTCAAAAGTGTAGGAAGCACCAAGTAACCATCTTGAAAGAGTTATCAATATTACAGAAGTACACACTCTGTCTGGTATTTTGGTTTCTTCTGATCTTCTCTCAATATAGACATGCATTGGTCTAAGAAGTGCTGAGCCAGTTACGAGCTGGCGCCGTCAACTCAGTCGCATAAATGGGGAGTTTTTAACATAACAGAAATACTCTGTAATTTGATGAATTTAGATTCATCAAACCTAGTCTAAGACTACTATAGACAGTTTATGATATAAGTGCTAAGTAACTCTGTGTCACAAATGGACATTTTATAACTCAACAGAAATACGCTCGCTTTTTCGTGGTTCATCTCATCTTGTCAAAATACAGACAGTTTATGAGGAAGAAGTGATAAGCAACATGGTTAAACCAAATAAAAAAAATTATGATATAAAAAACTACAAAACTACAGTTTATCAAGTAAGAAGAGCTAAAAACAACTGTGTTATACAAATGGAGATTTTATGATATAACAGAAATACATTCACTCTCTGAATTTAGGTTCTTCTAATGTAGTCCCATTGCAGACAGTAATTGCAACATGGTTGGTTATACAAGTGGAGATTTTGAATATGTCGGAAATAGAACCTAGTCTAGTTTTGAGTTCTCTTGAACTAGTCCCAATACAGACAGTCTTTGGTGTGAGAAGTGACTGACAGCTGATGCTATTAGAAAAGTGAATTCCTAGAGAATCTGGTCTCGTGTCATGTAGGCTACATGAATGTGAGAGCCTACCTTTAGCCCAGTAGAAAGTTTATTTCAAAAGATGTGCAAAGTATTATGATATTGTAAAATGACTCAAGATATATTTAGGACTCGAACTCTTTTCTTACTGCAGGAGACAAAGTTGGCAAGTCCATTTCATCAGTCCTGAAAATAGGAAGTTTTCAGAGAATCTAATGCAACCATGGATCCCTTTTCTTCTTTTCATGGTACACTGTCAAGGACAAAATAGGGCAAAGGGTCGGATGCAAGATACTATGTATGACAAAAGTGTCTCTGCAACCCTGCTACCAATCATCACAAAAAACATATCCAAAATAGTTTTCCACCTTTCTTACAGCCACCACAAAATGTAAGCAGTATTATGTATACATAAACTCATCAACATGACACATATTTTGATATGATATTGACAATTAGCTCATCACCATTGAACCTCTATAACCTGGGTTTTCAGCCTATTGGTCTAGTCATTCCCTCAGCCTCGGTGGTCAGATCTACTGGACTGGGTAAGTTACAGTGGTACTGCTGGTCTGTTGCTAGCAGATGCCCAGAAAGGTCACCACTTCCCTGGGGTATCTCACTCGAGGTGAAATCCAATATGAATGCATCAAAATCAATTTGTCTCTTCAATACATAACAGTACTAGTGAAGAACAAATTGAAACAGAAATTACAGGAAATCCTCAAAGATTTGTTGTACTTAATTCGACTATAGAAAATTCAGAAATCCAATATGATTCTGTCCAAATCAATTTGTAACTTAAATACATAAAAAGGAGAACAACATAAAGGGGTATTTGAGGAAATCCTCTGTATGTGGCAAACAGCTTTATCAGAACATACATGACATTCCATAGTGAGCTGACGAGAGAAATAGAGAAGGAAGGCAATCAACTCATCTTCAAACCAAACTTCCAGAGACAAGAGAAGCATACATATGAGTGCTGCATACCGTCCAAAACATGTAATTATACTTGATGTATTCCACAAACTTCTTCTATGGACAGCTGCAATGTCCAAAATCCATGCAGTAAGTCAGAGATGGCAAGGGAACATCTCATAAACCGAGACAGGTAGAATAATTTTTCCTTATTAAAAGGCTTGGCATGTGTTTAAAGCATGCGAGTTGTTGAGATGCTCCCATATTGTTGATGATGCAGAGCTGGTCTGAGTCCCACTGTTACTTCAGTGGAGGGATCAATAGACAGGCATCAAACAGCAGATGGAGACAAAATAGACTGCATGTCTTCTTCTAGACTGGGTCGTCTCCTTGCTTACCCTTTTACAGATCACCTAGCTATCTGTACCCCAGACTTTGACAAACTTGCAGTCTGTCTCCAAGACCTGGAAAGACTTGTTATCGGTCTCCAAAACCTGGAGAAACTTGTTTTTTGTCTCCAAGACTTGGAGAGACCAAATCTATATTTGCGATCCGTCTCCAAGACCTGGAGAGATCAAGTTTATACTGCACTTTGCCACGTCTTCCAAAAGACACCAAATCTTACATTAATTACCTTCTGTGCCCTGAAGAAACCAAAATCTATTCCGCTCTTATCTAACTGCCTCCAAGACAGGAAATGAACTCAGAGCTACCCACTTCTAACCTGTTATATATTTGTCCCTCATGAGGAGACTAAAAGACTAGCTGCAGTCTACACTAACTGTCCTGACCTGTCTACACTGCAGCTGTGAGCTGTGAGCTGTGAGCTGTGAGTGTGAGATATGCCCAGACCTGGATATATTTATCTAAGTCTGATATCCAGTTACAGAACACATGCTATTTATAGCAACATGACCTCAGTTCAGGGTCCACATTCTATTTCAAGCCTAAGTTTGAGGAAGTTAGTGTACGAGGCAGCTACTAAGGAAATATTTGGGTCATTGTTTTGGTTGTTACTAGCCATGTGGGGAATGTGGTCCCCAGTTGGCAAAGGGCTCTAATTGTACTGTATAGTTTAGTTAGATATATAGGGTATGTGACACCTACATATACAGTATATTTAAGTGATAACAGTTTGGGTACTAGATAGTTGAATGAGATATATAATACGTTTTGGAGGTTAGGGTGTTTGGTGGTAGATATTGGTGTGATGACATACAATATATTGAGGTGGTAAAAGTGTGGGTACCAGATAGTTGAACAGGATAGAGCACATGAAACCTGTACATACAATAATGGGGTTCAACAAGTGTAGACCTTCTAGAACTGGTCACATCTGCACATGTCGGTGAAACCACTGCAGTATGAATTGTATGTATGATACCAGTGTGTTGCTTGTCACCGAGATACTGTTACTGATATTGATATTCTTCCTGATATTCCCTGCTTTTGTCTGACCAATGAATTTATAGATTGTACTTATTCTTGACACATATCATTAAGCACAGCTGTTACACATGTATATTTGTGAACTTCAGTGTAAAAAAAACAGCAAACTGTTTTGGTAATTGCTTCTAGTCTGAAAGTCATTATGTCTGAACCCAAACTATGAATTCAGCGTCAGAATTGTTAACCCTTAGACGGCTGGTTCCAGGATAGTGTAGGAAAGCCTGTCTTAAGTCTTTTGTCAATTGCAAATTATTCCCATTGTTAACATTGTGGTGATTCTTGTAAGTTTGATACACAGAATGGTTTGCCATGTATTTATTCAACAGTTAAAGTTCAATAAATAGAGGATATTTGACATTTCTCATCAAATACCATCTCATCTCAAGTAGAAATGAATATTTCCATGAGTAGTGCAGCCAAAGTGTAAATATATTATTTCTACTTCAAGGGATGAGATATACATATGGTATTTGACGAGAAAAATGTCAAATGTTCTATTCATTAGATTGAACAAATTATGCATAGTTTGAAAATAACATAAATTTTATGAATGGAGCATGTATGGTCGCCTTGCTTACCACAGTCATTTTATGACGCCATATTATTGAAAGTGAAATTATGAATTTTATTTTATTAGATCAACGCTGTATTTCACCACTGAACATCTAATAATAACAAATATTTTTTAGCTATTATTATAATGACCCTTAGATAAGTTTTATAAAAGCCAAAAGCAAGTCTATCACATCATAGCAAAGCCAGTACAACTTAACTTGAGTATAGAGAACTCATGGACTCCTTTTTATTTAAAAAAAATTCAGAAATTTAATTTTCATGTCAGAGACTAAATGCAAGTCTAAAGTTTTATCTGAAGAGGCAGACTAGTTTTATAGGCATTGAATTCCATCCCAGTTGATTCATGTACGTTAACTACAGATTCATGAAATTGGTTATAAAAGTTTTCTAACTTTGACTTCTGCTAAATAATCAGTACATGGTTTCAAAGTACGCTTTTGAAACCATGAAGTGTAAAAATGTTGATTGATAGTTTACCAGTACTGTCTGAAATGAAATTTTAACACATTTATCAGAATTAAGTTTCACAACTTGATGTGTTCCTTGATCTGCATCTGTTCCGAGTTCTTTGAAGCAGGCTGAGAATCACACGGCTACTCGTATAGAGGTGATGATTTATGATGTGCACTGTGTACGAAATACATTTCACTGGCAGTGCAGGGCTTTTGGTTAGAATATCAACCAGCCCTTATGAAAGAGTGCCAGGACCTACAATGATAAGGCAGTTAGTATATCAGAAACCCAACAAGCCAAGCGGGGATGCTGGTCAACTTCGCAACTGGCCTCCGTAGAATCTGTCCTGCATGGCCGGCGGGCAGGCAGCTATTTCCAACACTGGACGTGCAACTGCATGGAGTTTTTCTTTAAATCGCGTTGTTCTAGAACTTATCTTTTGGAAAGTTTTAGGTCATACCACTTAGTTGTAGTATGATAACAAATTTAAAAAACTTTTGAGAACGATCCTAATGTATACCTGTTGTTAAATAGTTTCTGGGTACATGGATGAAGAAATATTTGTTTCTAATTCAGTCAGACAGTTATGTTTTTGTTTGGGGTACTTGTGTTTGGAAATTGAGTCCATCCAGCTGCTTAGTGGATACCTGAAATCGGATGTACCAACCTACACAATTGGTAGCTTCATTGAAAGTGAAATTCCTTCAGGGTAGTAATATGTGAGTATTGCCTTGAGCATGCAATTGGTGATGAACAGTGCACAAAATTATTATCCATATCATTATTATTATCTAAATGCTGGATCCGTCCTTAAACAGCTTCATATGATTGCTCGTTTCCAGGAGGACTTTTCAGAAGTCAGTCTGATTAAAATCGACCTTGTTCCCAGGAATAAAATTTGCAAAATAATATATCTACCGGGATACAAACAGGTTCTGTAGATTCCTCGCCACAAGGTCTGAGAACATCCCGTAAAGGCGCGTGTTCCGAACCAGTTTAGCGCAGCCAGTCAAATAGCTGACCAATCACATCATGCTATTTAAACGGTCGCTGTTTTGAAAGCATTCGGAACAGACAAAAGGATAGCTGTTTGGAGTTATCTGCCCCTAGCTTTTCGCACCGAAAGCATTTGTTGGGCATCTTTTGATTGGCTACCTGAATTGCGCTCGAACACCCGAGTCTACGGGCTGTTTTCAGACAGTTTGGCGTGGAACCTACGACTGATATGAGTTTGTATCCCGGTAGATGCACTATTTTGCAATTTTTATTCCACGGAAAACTGTCGATTTTAATCAGACTGTTTCAGAAGTACTTTCTAACTTGCCAAATGTATTTGATACAGTGGCTCTGTGGTACAAGTTCACAAGCAAAGCTGGGTATGAGCCACACTGTGGAGTGTTGATGTTTTGCGTACAGGTGTTAGGAGTAGCTTCCATTGGCTGTCAGGCTAACTGATAGATGTATGTAAATATAAGAGTACATTCTGACCCCGGGCTGAAATTGATATATATGTAAATATGTATGTGTACAATGGCAGGTGTTTGACCCACTCCACTAGTTAAACATACTCTTCTTTAATGTATTATTAGTGGCGGAAATTACTTTCGATTGATGTAGTACCGTTTTGTATGATCTGTGTGAGTATATTGATGAATCATGATCAGCTGGTTCATAGTAGTGTCTCAGCAAGGGCGAGGAGTTGATGTAACAATTAGAGCACATTTCAATGTTATGTCAATGCAGATCATCAGAAAATTGACATAAAAATGTTTTATGAAAATTATCCTAACAAAATTAATCGAAGAAAGTATGTTTTGTATTTATGCAGAAAAACAATTCCAAAAGAAATTTAGATTTTACCCAAAACTGTTTAGATGAATTAAAAAGAGCTTTCTGTTGAAACGTCAAAGCTTTCAACTTAATATCTTATCAATTTGACAGTTGATTTCTGTAAAACATTCATGAACAAATTGTTTATCATATTGCAGTGTACAGTACACTGAAAAACCCTTAATGATGAAATGAAATATTGAAGGATTCGGTGTTAGCTTATTGATTTTATTATACATGACAAATATTGATATTTTCCACAGTAACAATTATCTTTACCGTCTTTATGATCCTCAAGTGATGGTATTCACTTGTTATAATATTTTTCTTTGTAATTTATATTATTCAACATTACTTATGTTTGTAATAAGGATCACATCATGCGGAACAGAAAGCAACCTTTATCATTTGGACAAAAGCCAAATTCTCAAAATTTTATGTTATTTTCATCTAAAGTGTTAAATATAGGTCAGCGCAGCTTGTGATGTTACATTGCTTGAGAAAATTGAAACCAACCTTTCAAGATAAGTTCATGTTAATGTCAACATGACATTATCAAATAGCATTTTTGATTGATGGTAAACCACAAATTTCACTCTCAACATTGGATATTATGAGATATGAATTTGAAATTGCTTTTGAATTTCGTTGGCAACCAATATTTGTTATTTTGATGAAATTTAGCACATTAAATCAATCTATTATACGTGTCTACAGGAATCTTTTTAAGCAAATGTGTTTTTTGAGATAAGGAGTAAATGTTATCTCTTCCTTGTTGATCGTGTAGAGATTTAGAGACAAGAATAGTACCGTATATCATCAGCGAGTTCCTGTATCTGGTCTCTCTGATGAGCAACGAGAGATTACATCATGTCGCCTAGGACTACTAGAAACGATTATATCTCTTCCTTAGTCCTGTTTAGATAAAGTTTAAAGTAGTTTTAAATAATTTGGATTTGAAATAATTTGCTAGCTGTTTCCTTTGATATGAAATTAATCTAAAAAATATCTTTTAAAAATTGCTTCTTTTACCATGGAATAACTTTCAGGTAACGATAGAATTACCGTAATAGTCAAAATCCCTTGTAAACCTAATGAGTACATGTCATTGCAAGTTAAAAACAAAGACCACCATCACCCAATCTTCAAATTATCAAAACATTAAAGAGAGGATTTGATTTGGGTATTTTTTGTGGAAACAAATTTCGAGGAGACGTTCTTACTTATACATATGTATGTTATAAATATTTGATTATTACACAATCCAATTGGAATACATCCTGAAGTTCATATTTTAATGACTTTCAATTTAACAAATTGATGAAGAGTAGCACAAATCAATTAAAGGTACATCCATTGTGTTGTTTGGGGTCAAATATTGCAAATGTTATAAATAGTGTTACTTTATCGAGAAGTACCGACTGTTACCGAAAAATACCATTTTGATGATATTAGACTAAGCATATTGACGATATGAAGGTTAAAGTGGTGATTTCTGATCGAAAACCGGACAATGCACAGCTTGTGGCGCGCGCCAATGAGTCAAACGTATTTTTGGAATCTTATTTATAACAGACAAAACGACAAATTTGAGTTGATAATGTTTAATAGGTAATATAACTACTATGCATGTAAATGGGACGTGCAGTTTCGGTTTCTGCACATGCATAATGATGTTACTTAATTTTAATTGGAAACCAGTAATTGTGATATATTTGGCGATTGGGGATAAATATGCAAGCTGAATGAATTTATATGTATTTTAAACAGTACATGTGTTGAGTTGGAACGTATTAAAGCCAAATAAAAATTTATGAAACAAAATGGATGCACCTTTAAAGAATTAAAACAATGAGAAGTGAAAACATTCATTGGCGCTACAAGTCGGAAAACTTTGTCAGACATAACAAGACATTGTTGGTTTGTCTAATAATAAATCATTTGTTACTTAGTGGATATTTTATCAATGTATATGTTTTTATTATCAAAATGTTGTAAGATAATTGAAATTACAGAATTTCCTTTTTCTTCATGTAATGTACAAGAACAATATGGCAGATACTGTTGATAGAATCATCACTTGAAATTCTGTTCCTTGCCCCTAAAGTAGAGTTTGAATGAGAAAATGCTGTACATTATAGCAAACACTTCATGCACCTGATAGTGATACGTACAGGCTAAAACATCAAACCTGTTTACACTGTTCTTAATAGGTGAATTTGTTAAAGGAAATATTAAGTTCAAAATCATGTTTCATGTACGTTACTCATTGTATTTTCAGGAGATGTATATTAGATAATTTCCTACTTGTTTTATTTCATGTATAGCACGTTCGATACATCTTATAATTGTCAGGTAGAACATTTGTACCTGTGTCAGCCCTAGTAGAGAGTATTTACAGCGAGATGAGGCAGTATTGGGCTGCACTGGAAAATGGATTTGCTTTCAAAGGGAGATAACTCTATCATTTGATAATGCAGTGGTAAAATCACTTGTAAGGTGTTACAATGGATTTTGTTTTAAAGAAAGAGAGAGTCAAAGTTCCGATAAGATCAAACATTTTGATTAAGATATTATTTGTAAATATGTTATTATTTATTTTCAGATTTGAACACAAACAAGACTCTGATCGAGCACTATGACATCACTAAATCCAGCTTCACCATCAGACATACAGAGGACCTTAATGGTAAGTGAAGAATCTTGCTATTTGATATTTCAAGCTTGATACTAATTAAGTGACAGGAACAGTATGACTATGAGTATTTTCTATGTCAAATTTGACAGAATACTCCAGTTTCTGCTTTCAACTGAACTTAATTAAACTCTGGCTGCAAACTGCAGCATAAGAGGTAAGCATGACTTACATAAGTGTACAAGTTAGAATATCTAATCTAATTCATTTCAGCCAAAACATCTCAGTTGAAATGTACCAATTAACCATGTGAGTTTATCAGTTGTAGTTGTAAAGAGTCACACAATGCAAATTTGTTCATGATAAGAGAGATAAAATTCTGTTTAGGTTTAATTCTAAAGTCCATAAATTAAAATCGAAATAGGATTAATAAAATATAGTGTTATCCATTGAAGTGTGGAATTATCCTGCAGTCTTGACAATGAATAGTATAAGACGAAGACTTGCTTGCGTACCAATTATTTAGAAAAGGTGCAGCAACAGATTTTCCATTAGTCAAGTAATTGCAATGCATATTCAACTTCGGAAGTTCAATTTTCAATTCAGGATGATATTTTTTCAACCTTGAATTATTTTTTTTATTAAAAACACTTCATTGTCCTTGTTACGATATTACGATATCAGTTGAAATTCCTTTGACAGCCACAGTGCAATGTCAGTTCAAGCGTTGTTCTGTCCTTATCATGCTTAGCGCTATGCTAGGAGGCAACAATTCTCATCTTTCAACGTCTTTTGGTAAGCCGAGACCAGGATTCGAACCGCGACCTCCTGGATGATGAGCTGACGCTCTACCAACCGTGCTACATCTCTGGTTGGTTAATCAGAGCCAAACCATTCCTATTGGACAGACTTTCGAGAATCAAAGGTTGGAATGAGAATAAGAAGTAATCCACAATCGACCAGGAATTAACAATAGGCTGTATTTGTTTCATCATTTCTGCAGTAGCAGTTAGGGGTTAACTTCATACGACCCAAATGTACAGAAATGTTAAATCTTCTTTTTCCAGTCATCAAGACATATTTCATCCTTGGTCCGAAGCAGAAGGAAGTGTCAAGTCCGGAGGTGGAGCGCGCTCAGTCGCCCAACAACACGAGTACAAGTCCTGCAGATGAGACGGCTGTATCCATGGAGAAGGTACAATATAGTCACAGGAACTCGCAGAACACTCAGCCCCTATCAGTTTATACAATTCTCATAAATAGATGTTCCTCTTAAAGGGAGGGTTCTATCGGGGTATTTTTTGTGGAAACGGAATTTGAGATGATATTCTCGTTTATACACATAAAATTGTAAGATATTTATGAAGTTAATATTTTGATGAATTTATATCTCACAACTTGATAAAGACAAGCACACATTCGTTGAAAAATAAAAACAATGAGAAATGAAGCCATTAATCGGCGCTGCGAGTTGAGAAGACTTCATATTGTTTGTTAGTTCTAGTATATATTATGTTCATGGTACTATGTGATTTTTCTATCATTGTATATGTTTTTTTGTTGTTTTTTTTGTTGATATAGCGTGTTTTCATTTTACGTAATACCAAGAATCCAAGATGGCGGATAGATCAGTGATAGAACTCGCCCTTTAAAACCAGTCGTGGATCTTGGGGAGGAGGGGTTGGATGGTGTACGACACTACCCTTCCCAACCTGGAAAAATTTTGCATAAAATTTGACGGAACCATGTGAACAACAACCACCCCCTCCCCACTTTTAAAAATTGCTGGATCCAGCTTTCCTTACAAGATAGATATTCACAAGTGTGACAGCGACCATCTTGGAAAATTGAGTCAGGTTTTAGTTTTGACGAGTTTCAAGTTTGTGTCAACAATTGATGGTGTCTTATTTAAAAAAAATCATAGTCAAGTAAGGCCCCCAAAAAAGAATTTGTTTCTGGTTTCCGCCCGCATAAGTTTCAAACCCATGCCTCAGGTCTTTTTTTCTAGGTTTTAGCAAAAGTAAGGGGCAGATAACTTATAAGATAATTTTTTAGCCTCAGAAAACATTGGACATAGAAAATGTCACTCGTTTCTTTTGACCTGGAGTGCAGGGGTGAGATTATTGACTGTTTGGAATAGTAACACATGTTTAAGAGGGTTTGTGCTTTATTTATATGAATAATTGTATAAATTTTGTTTGTTTATCTCTTCATTCCAAAACAAAGAAATGTCGTAAACAAAAAATGAAACTGCGTCATCGCATCATTTTTGTCAGCCTGTAAAGACCAGAAACATTTTTCTTTATTTTTTAGGCCTAAAGTGCTTTCTTGAATAACAGCAGAATGTAAACATTTTCATCACAGGGATGAATATCAAAATGTTTTATTTAAGATAATATTAATTGTGATTTACACAACCCTTAATTACATTACAAATTATATTTTCTAGATCAAACCATCCGCTGATCCGTCATCAGGGGGAGAGACCTCCGTCACGGCCACCTCCAACCATCTGGAGAGGGAGGTAAATGAACAGCAAACAGAGTAGTATTTAATCCAGCAGTGACTTAATGTCCGGTATTGTTAAAAATTGTTGTGAAAAAAAGTAAACATGGTTATTTTAACTGGTAAATGTCAATATTTTTACAGGTGGACAAGGCCATCTTAACCTTTAGAGATGTAAATTATTGCCAAAGTTGATATTGATGTTGATGTTGGTGTGTGCTATTAAGGAAAATTACAATTCCCAAGAAGATGTGGGGGCCATTCCTCAAACCCAAAGATTGAGTATGTCTATAATCAGAAGTATTGGATTATTTTGACAATTTATACCAGTACATAGCAACTACTTTTGCCTGAAAAAATAAAGATGTAATAATGTAATAGGAAAAATATTTAAAGAATTCTTATCATTTTCAACTTATCACCTGTCCTAGATGTCTGAAACGAATGGCGTGACCCCAGCAGCGCTGCTCGGTAGACGACACAGCAGTGGATTCTTCGCTAGTACCACGTCCGTTGACAGGCTTCCGGAGGAAGGTTTGTACAAGACTGGGAAGAATTCTCTACTTCTCTTAGGGTCTTTATCATCTACTTGGATGTTTAAAGGTTGAAGTTGAGCTTTCATCTGATCGTTAATCTTTAATATGTGGGTCTCAGAATTATTATGGAAATGGTAATCCAAGTGTCTGAATTTGGATGTGAGGAACTATTCCACTTACCTAAGGTGCAATCATACAGGGGTCCATATGTTTGATACAATGTAGGGCAAAATATCAATTTGTCATGGTGACGTGACGTCATTAACAGTGTTATGACGTCATGTTTCTATGACGTTGCATTTTAAATGCTGTGACGGTGGGTTTCCAGCCCATGATTCAGAGTAGATTTAACATCTTTTCTTCGATTTATTGACTTTGTAATAAATAGAATAGAACATTATATTTGTGTCTCTGTCAATCTATATTCACGATAATCATGCCTGAATATTGGTAAATTCCTCGCTCTTGCTCGGAAATGTTCAGACATTAATGTCGTATGACACAGACACTCATATAATATCGTCTATGTTTTACCAAAGTTAACAATGATAAAATTAACTTGTTTAAAAACCAATGATGATAAACATACCCTATGTAATAAATCCTGTGATTATACCGAGCCCCACTGAGTCTCATCAATCTGTCCTTAGGGACAAATCCTCTGAACCATTCCAGCTAAGCTAAGATTTGAAATTCCTCCCTTCCTTCCATGTGAACAAGATTCTGTATGTTTTAAATATATTTATTTCCATGAAGAATTGTATTAGTAAACAAGCTATAAGCTTATATAAATACCGCTCCATTCTGTATGCAATGACCTGTAGTCTAAAGGGTTGTTTATATTTAACGATGATATGATGGTGGAGTTGTGTTTGATGGAGTTGGAATTGGTTTCTACAAGTACCTCCCTAGATGCACTAGAGTAAGTACCTAGTGCTATGATAAGGCTCATTTCGACCCCTGTATGTAGTTAGAATTTGAAATTTGGTATATGCATGGAATGAGTCCTTATGAGTGGAACGATCAGGCTAAAAAATACTACCATTTCCAACTAATTTCTAGACCATCATGTGTGTATATATATATTATATATATATGGTTAAAGTTCAATCAAAAGTACGGTTTCCATTGTAAAATGAGTTGATTAAAACAACAGCACACAACATTCTCCTACATGTTTTGATTTACTTTTTCAGGGAGAATGACATAGGCAATGTAATCATTCTCTCTGAAGAGTAAATAGAAACATGTAAATCGCTAAAATCAACATGTTTTACTGTGTATATATATATATATATATGTAAAGAAGATGAAGTTGAAGTAAGATTATCTATATAAGTTTGATTTAGAAATAAGGAATTTTATATATGACAAGTCTTTATGGAAAGACAAATTCTTGGTTGAAATCAGTGAAAAGATCTGTACCAAAATGTTGCTACTCTGTAATAAAGTTGTATTACCCATAAGGTTGAAAGTACCGGTAACTGAGTTAATATTATTCATATGAGCACATGTGCACAACACGTATGCCTAGCAACCATAGTATTACCGCGACTTCTCATATTTAATTGTCTGTGACATCATAAAACGATTGTTTGTGACATCACTGTAGATTGCCCTCTCAAGAGATGTGAGCCGTTTCATGATAATTTTTACGGGAATCAGATGGAATAGAATGGGTAATAAATAAATTATCACAATTGAAAATGCACCATATTACTTTTATGAAAATATTGTAAATTTATGTAGAACCCTTGCTCTCCCTGGGACAATACAAAAATTCACACTTATATCGCTTAATTCATATAACACACTTCCTCGGGTAATAATCTCTATATATCCATAAAGACTTGTCATATTTTACTTCTAGAATTCTTCTCAAACTAGAGAACTTTCATACTACAAAAAGAATACTGTGAATGTCAACACAAAGTGAATGTTCAAATATTAATTTTGCATGTTTATTTATATATATATAAATTACTATGCATGATATATAATGTTCACTGTTTAATTTTAGTTTTCCTTTAAATGAAGTAATTTTTTATCTTTATTTAAGTCATGTTTTTATAATTTACTATTTTTGTCATGTAACCTAATTTATTTGCTTAAACACTTTCCATGATGATAGATTTCTTTTGATTTAACATTTGCAATAATTCCTAATGATGTGTAGCCCTAACTGCAGTATGTCTTGTATTTCTCAATATTAATGATTTAGTTCTAACTTTCCAAACATTTCTTTTCGTCTGAAATTCAGAAATTTAGGCCAAAATGTTTTTTAATGTTTTATTTGACCCTTCCTGTCTATCTGAATATTTTAATCTATGAAGTCTTTGCGGGGCATTTAGAAGTGAAATATATAAGAAACAAGATTTTATTTATTGTAAAACTTTTACGACTTTAGTTGCTGAATCAAATAGAGCAAAACTGTTCTGTGTGGTCATGTCACAGAATTCAAAACTCTTTAACAGAATAAATAATCTGGGATCGACCATTGGAAAGATGGGCCAACTCAAAATTTTACTGCATTTGCTGCTTTGAGAAAGTTAATAAAATAGAGACAACCCATGTGTCTTGAAGGGTAGCAACACCATGTACCCGGCAATTCACAAAATTACAGCAGAAAGATCATAGGTTGTCTTCAACATGTTATTTGTTATTTTCATATCTATGTTTTTAACAGCAGTTTGGGCTACTCAGCTTATTTGTAGAATTAATACAAGAGTTTAGATGAATACAATCATTAACCTCGACACACACACAAACACAAGCACACACACCTTCAGTCACATCTTCAGTCACCCATACACAAGGATATGTTTCTACCTTTTATTTTTCCATTACCTTTTGTTTGTTATTTCTGCACAGGTAAATCAGATTGTTCACAACTATTTTGCTGTGTAGAGTCGAAACCATCCAAGACCTCTATAGTCCATCGATCTCAACCGTCCATTCATAACAATAACATTAACAGTACGCCTTCTAAAACAGCCAATCAGAACCCTGACGGCAAATCAGGCAACCTTGGACAAAAGAAAGGTTGATGCTTTTCCAGGCTATGACTAACTGCACCCTGACTCTTCTATAGTCACACTGAAAGCATGAGTTGCCTCCCTTTGCTATCAGGTGACATTTGCACTAGAGTTACCTCCCTTCTCACATCTTTGGAAGTCTTGGCTACTTACTAACTTAGAAAGCACTGCTTATAGACTAGAATACTGGTGATAGATTTAGGCTTACTGCTGATTTAGGCTAATGGGGATTGAAGTGAAGTATTACTGTTTGGTTGTGAGAAAAAAATATCATTAAAATAGTGCAATAAATTCTTAGTTGGTTTGTTGGAAAATCATCAAAGTCAGATTTGTTTGTTGATGATAAAGTACCCAATTATTTAAATTGCATGAAAAGTGTCCCTCAACTCTTCAAACAACAAAAACGTGTAAGGAATCTCTTACAAATAATAACATAAAAATGATGTTGCCCAATAAGAAATCAATTTAAAGGGAAATTAACATTAAAAAAAAGAATTTGTTAAGTGTGTGGCAGTAATCAATCAAATCGTTCATATACCATGTAAAATTGGACTCTAAATGAAGCAGAAAATATAGTTACTTGAAATTGTTAAAATTAGGCTTGAAACCAGGATCTGTTGGCGCAAGTCAACTGAGATGGAGAAATATCCAACAGGTTCATGCCAAAATGTTTTCTGTCACTTCTAAATATATTTTAAATTAATCAATGTAAGATGAAGGTAATTAATGTACTGCATGATAGAATTGACCAACTATATTAACTTGGTGACTGATAAAAGATATCACATGATCGATACATTAGAATGGCTGCTACTGCTAATAAAACATGTGCAGGTTTTATTTTTATTTATGACACATCATTTACTTCAATGGACATTTTTAAAGGATGGGGACACTTAACAGATATACTGTATGGATCGAATCATCTAACGTCTAGAAATACCAAAGTGTCTTTAATTGGTTTTTATTTTTTTTGTATAAGCCTAATGTTTTCTTCACTTGACCCCAAAAAAATCTCTCCCTCAGTTTTGGAAATTATATCTTGAATTCTTTGAATGATATTTCATAAGTAAGTTTACAAAAGAAAGAAAAGTTTTACTTGATGTTCAAGCGGCTTATCCGTATACATTTACTACAAATATGGAAAAGCAAATTAATCTGCCTCCAAAAGGAAGTTGATAATCTACTAAGCTTTGAAAGAATTTTCCCAGCAAATATTGCAGGATATTTTTGCATGGATAAGTTCTTAGCATGGGGAAATGCATGGTTTGGTATTGTACACTTTGGTTTGGTTATAGCATGGATCAGTGATTACAGTTTGATGCATGACGCTGTGTTGCACGTTCTCTTGAGTGTGTATATCATTTCAGACCTGCATGATATGCCTATAGCAAGGGCCCTATCCTACGACCTCTTGATGCGTGAGCTTGCCATTCTCTCTGAAACAAAGCAACTGATGATATTTAGATCCGTGATTGAACCATATTTATATTTACTCAACGATGACATATTTTCTTTTTTGCGAAATGAAAGTGTAGTTGTTTTGAACAAATTTGACAAATTGTTTGGAAGTTCTTGGTAAAAATTAATGTTTCAATTAGTCTCATGTTTCATTGTTCTTAATTTAATAAATTGAACAAAGTCAATCTCATCTTTGAATATCATCAGGTGCAGTTCTTCTGATTAAGTTTAAAATCATTAACTTTGTTACATTTATTTCTATAGATGTTTAATTGTATAATTTAACTAGAGCACGTTTCAATACCTCTTTTAATTTTGCTAATTTCTCTATACTTAATTTTAACCCACTTTTATTTAATTGTACATTTTAATCACATTGTCATTATTATGAAATGACATCTATAACCATGAGATAAACTCCAATCAATTTCTCAATCCAGATGTTGAAGATCCAAGCACAACTCCAATCAACGAGCAATGGACGAAGATGCGGCGAATCCGCGACCAGAACGACAAGCAGATAATAAAGTGTCTGCAGGAGGATGTGACGAACAAGGAGTTCTTCTATCAGCCGCCAATCAACAAGTTCACGCTGAGCTTCAACCAACGCAATCTGGAGGAGGACTACCGGGACCACTACCTGGACAGCACGCTGTACAAGGAGGAGACAACTGCGTCCCCACGCTACCACAACCTGCTGGAGATCATCGTCTCCCTCATCTTCTTCACCATCATCGCTGTGTGCTGCTTCATGACTTTCTACCGTCAACTCGCCTGGATCATTGTTTTTATCGTCGCCCTCATCATTGAGTTTCTAATCCTCTCTCAAGTCATACTCAGTCAGAAAGCCGAGGAATATGAATCTTTGTTGCAGTTTGTGTCTGGATGGTACTTCCGTAACTTTCTCGGAGCACTTGTAGCAAGTCTGCCAGCCGTAGCCGTTTACTCTAACTTGTCGTGTGAGGTGATCACGAACCACACATACCGAGATTACTTCTTCTGTTTCTGTGTGGTGGCCTCCCTGCTTCACTTCTGTAACTTCACCATGCTGTGTTCCTGGGTTAAATCCATCCTCGCCGCCATCTGTGGCATTGTCCTGCTGGTCCTCCTCAACCTGCAGCTCTGTCCTTTTATCTCCGATCCTGTCAGCGAGACCCAATACAACACCAGCAACACCTCCACGCCTCTTGATGTATTCCTGCCCTTCCCGAGCACCAATGACACCAAGTCTCTTTTCACTGGTGAGAGTCCAGTACGGTATGAAATAATCCTCGACATGATTCTACTTCTCCTTCTCATCTTCTTCATGAACCGAGAGTTCGAGATCAGCTACCGACTGAGCTACCACGGAAGCGCCCAGGCCGATCGGGACAAACATCAGATGCAGGAGAATAAGGACCAAGCCGATTGGCTGCTTCACAACATCATCCCGAAACACATCTCTGATATTGTCAAGAAAACATCCAAATACTCCAAGAATCATAAAGACTGTGGTGTGATATTTGCAACCATTACAAACTTTAACGAGTTCTATGACGAGTCCTATGAAGGTGGAAGAGAATATCTGAGAGTCCTCAACGAGCTCGTCAGCGATTATGAAGTTCTACTCGACCTGCCGCAATACAAAGATGTGGAGAAGATTAAAACTATCAGCAGTACCTTCATGGCTGCCTCCGGGCTCAACGAACAAAGTCGGGCACAGAACAAGGATCCTAAAGCTCATCTATATGCTCTTCTCTGTTTTGCAATGGAGCTTCAAAACGTTGTTGACCGATTTAATGAGAGTATATTTAATTTTGAGTTTATATTGAACATTGGGTTTAACTATGGGGAAGTTACAGCTGGAGTTATTGGAACAACAAAACTCTTGTATGACATTTGGGGCGACACTGTAAACATTGCTAGCAGAATGTACTCCACTGGTCTGGCCAATAGAATCCAGGTTCCAGAGTCTACATCCAACTACCTGGCAGAAAAGTTTGACTTTGAATATCGTGGTAAGATCACAGTGAAAGGAAAGGGAGAGATGAAGACGTATCTTGTTGTGAAGAAGAAGGAGGATGCAGTTTGGGAGTAAGATTTCAAGTCTTTGAAAGAATCATCTCTGATATGGAGCCATCTCTGAGGTAGCCAGAACTCCAAGCAAGATGTGCAGATCTTTGATTCTTGTCGATCTCCCAGTGAAAAATGGTCAGCTGCAACTATCAGAGATGAGGTAGACCTAGTGTGATCTCACCGGTGATTGGTTCTCTGGCTGTGTGATAATAACATTTTTTTTATATATGCTTAACGGTGAGAGCCTGAGTTTTCTTGGTTTGAGTTTTTCGAGAGAGAAACGCCTTGAGGACTGAACCAAGCATATTAAGCCATTATATTAGAATTTGATATTCAAGTATAGGACTAGAGGGTGAAGTAGCTCACTCAGAAAATATTCTAGTTCATAATATCAGTCCTGTTTAGAGGAATCTAGTCCAGCATATCAAAGACAAACAGAAAATACTTGCCATGTGTGTTTCAGTATTTGGAGTTATCTCCCTTTGTGCCAAGATGGCTGCCACAAAGAAAACCAGTGCTGATTTGAATGAACACAAGTCAAATTAACAAAAGGAGAATCCTAATGATAACTGTGACAAAACCATCTATCAACCATTGTATTTTAACCATGTCAAACTCAAATGTATGTAATGCATAATGAGACAACTGGCCCGAAAATCCCGAAATATTCAACCGAGGGGAAGTGTTCAATGTGCTTGTTTGTGAACTGTTGGTGAGCCACAGCTTCGTTGTGAAACCCATAATACCAGTATTTCCTGGTGCAGTGAACATCCTGTAGAAAGGGGAGAAAATTGAGAATCATCGTAAAAAAGCTGACGTCTGCTGAAGAAAATTGTGATTCTCAAAATATAACAGGAGGAATTTGTGAAAACACCACACTACAAGCACCTGCAAAAGCATCCGCTATGAAGCCTGTATGAACTGCATCTTGCTAAAACCCTTGATCTGAGTAACATTAAAATGAATTTCCATATTACAAATTGAGGAAATAATCTAACTTTTTATTTTGATTAACCATTAGTCAATTGCCGATGTCAACCTTCAAAACTAAAAAACATATCATTTTATTTGTTCACTGTCTTTATGGCATATATTTCTAAATATAACGTATCGTTAATCAAATATACAATAATGATATTTGTAATTATTTAGTATTGCTATTATTTAGAGACTTCTTCACAATTTTTAAAAATTAATTGTAGTTTGAAGAAGAAAATGTAGAACAATTTGAAGCGAAATAAGATATTTGTATTAAAAAATAGATTTATGAAAATGTGAAATGTTTTGTCACATTTTTGTGTAAGCTTGAACTATTTTGTAATACAATACCATCTGATGTTCATGGTCAGGGTAAATTATTTTTTTAAGATTCACGCTTTTGATATTGAGTTAGACTTTCTCATTTCTCTGCTGAAGATAATTAACATATTAAATTTTCTGCAATGTGACAAAATGATTGGCGGTATTTTCGTCTCTAAGGTATTTTGATGTTTAATGTTATCTTAAATTTTATGTCATGGAGCATATCTAATGTAATTTTCAGTTTTCTTCATATCTTAAGGGTATTTTATATGTTGAATTAATTTTTTTTACAAATAAAACCATCATGGTAGAGTGCTTTTGTCATGACCTGACTTTAACAAACATATTCTATGTATACAACAATTACTATATTTGTGTTTTTGTAATTATCTCACAAATGTGCATGACCTTGAAACTAAATTTTAATTTTTCTTTTCACAACAAGTTGCTTTTACAAAATTATGTTAACTTTCTTTTTTTAAAATTCTAGGGTGTCACATGCATATTCTTATTTTGTGAAGGTTAGTGTTATATTTATATTGGACTACGTCACTTTGGTTGACCGTGTTCTAAATGTGAAAGGAAAAGTTATCAATATTTCAGTTGAAGATGAATGATACCAATGTTACATTTACAGAAACCGTGTTTTGATATAGTTTTAACATTGCGTTGTTATCATATCAGCCACGAAATATGTTGTTATATTTCATCGGCAATCTTAATCATTTGAACTTTTACCATTATCAGGCTGTTGCACATGTGTACATCAACCATCGGTGCATGTGTATTTTATTGTATATATATCCGCTCACTCTTACACGAGTGTCTTGTCGCACTCATTTCCTACTATATACATAAATATATATATTTACTGTATTTTTGACATCTGTTATTTATTCTTCATATCATATCAATGTATGTTGTTTTGGTAATCTAATCATGTTGTGCTTTTAGTAAATAAGTTCTAATTTTGACTAATGATATCAGAGTTTTAAAAGTTCGGCAAGGGCATTTTACAATTATATCTCTCTAACTCTAAACTGACACATGCTGGTCCCAAGCGTTGTCTGGCTTAGAAGAAGTGCACTGTAGTTGGACATGATTTTAAGTATTGGTGAATCTAGTTTTCACTCATGAGGCCCACAAGGCCAGATGGGCTAAATATGGCATAGGCTGTCATCCAGCATTTCCAAACTTTGACTCTTCGACTTCTCTCCGAGAACCACTGCAACCCCAAAGCTGAAATTTTGTGAGGAGATACCTTGTAAGTTTTAACATTTGGTCCTGACCCATGTAAGCATTTATAAAGTTTTATTATTGTTAATGTTTTACTTGAGAAAACATTCTTTTTTAGATCTTCAACCTTAGATAATAAATTAAGCAAATCCTGATGAACTTCAGAGTCAAGGTTTTTAAAAAAAATTCCAGGCATTTCAGAGAAGTAAACAGCAAGTATTATTAATGTAAAAGTTTAGTTGATAGTCGTCTAGGTAAAAGCAGCTATTATCTTCATGATTCATTTAATTCAATCGGACATTCTGTCTTATCATGTCTTACCGGAACACTTAACATTGTGCTCAAGCTAACTGTTTGTTGAATACTAATTTCTTTTTAACGTTTATAAATTTCTTACCTTTCTAACCCCTTGTTGATTTGTGTGGGATGTTTCCGCTAACATTCTAAAAATCATTTTTATATTTTTCTTGTTAAAAGAACACAAATTAAAATCACCAAGATCAAACTCAATATTCCTTTTCATATAAAATCTTTCAAAGACCCATTTTAAAGGGAGGATCTTTGGATATTGAGTTTGCTTTGAGATTTTAAGATGTTGAACGTTCAGTCCTGTATAGTGATACTTGTATTCATCGTGTGGTTCTGTTCGTAGACGTCTTCTGGTGGTGTTTGTATATTTCATGGCTAGAATTTTTATTTATTCAGAAATGAAATAAAAGGAATTTAAAGCCTGAATGTTGTTTTTTCGTCTTCTTTGAAACGTGAAGTACACTACTCAAGAATTTGAAAAGACCAAGAATTTGAAAAGACCAAGAATTTGAAAAAAGCTTTGCACCCAAACTTTAATGCGTGTAGAACAGTTCTTTACAAATCACTGCCCACAAAGTTGCAGTGCCCCTGGCAGGATTCGAACCATGGACCTTTTTATTCTAAGCTGAACCCTGGAACCACTGCGCTTCTTATTAATTAGTTTTTGCCCAAATACATTTCCCACTTCTTTATGGCCACTCAACTCCAATCCTAACCAGTTGCAAATGGGCCATCTATCAAGATTCTCGCAAAATCCCTGGAGGGGTCCTTTTTTTGTCAAATCAAACATTGTTTTACATCTATCAGAGGCACCTCAAGTCATTTTGACAGTTGTGGAATGCTCACTGATGGCACAACACTTTTGATGCTACCTATCAGGATTCTCTATTTCTAGCTCAGAACATGCTACATATGCAACAGAGGTTAGAATGGAGTGGACTAACCTTTGTGGAAAAACAATGATGCCTCCTATTAGTTCATCGGATTCTAAACAAAGTTTTGAGTAGAATATCAATATGCTCTTGTTACCTTCTGCTAAGAAAGGTTTTATAATTTAATCTTGGGGACCTGTTAAATTCCTGAACCAGTGTAAAATGATGACAGTAAGAATTGAGCTTTTCTTTTCTAGGTTAAATTTCTTTCAAGTGTGAGTAAAGAGGAACTTGGAGAGGGACAAAAAGTTGGGGAAATTAAAATTACTGACCCAGAAGGCTTCGTGAAGTTGCATAAAAGTTGATGTGGGGAAAGTGTTGACAGGAAATATTCAGACAGTTTTAATGCAAATAGAAATACAGAAATATATATTGACAGTCAACTCAAAACTTAGGATCCAATCTCATTTAAATGTACCATTGCGTTTCTAATCTCAGAACTGCACCATAAAGGTCATGCCAGCTGACCTTTTATTTAAGCCAATCAGCGCGAGGCTGAAAAGTCATCTTGACCAGACATCCGAAACACCACATTCAATGCCATATCCAAGAAGGCTTCTGATTGGCTGAATTTATTGAAAGTGAAAATTCACAGGACACCTGACATGACCTCTGCAGTGTAGTATTCAGATCGATGAACGAGTTCGTTCAATATAATATGAATTAGATTAATTTGCATCTGAATAGCATCAAGTTTCATTTCATCATTCCGAAGAACATCTGCTTACACAAAGACAGAAGTCACAATCTTCATTCAATTTCCTTGTAGGAAAAGTTTATTTATTTACAATATTTCACTCATGAATTTCAAAATGCAAATTGGAAAGATTGTAGTAAACACTGAAGACACTGGAGTTATTCCAGTGCCTCCCAAGACACAGTTAACTACATACACACAGTAGTTTGTACATACACGTAACCACCCCCACACTTCCTCCCGCCCCACCCCAGGCAGTGGCTACCCTCACCCCAGGGATGGAGCCGGAGGTATCTTGGGCCGTGATAGCAGATGCACTTTTCCTAGTGGCAGGAAGAGAGCAATGATCTTTCTGTTAAGTAGTTTGTGTCACATGCTGGCGACATCTGTACATGGTCCGGAGATATAAATACTAAATTTGTAGAATATGCAACTGTTATCACATGCTTACACAGTCCCATGTAGCAAATTTACTGCACATTTTGGTACAGTGGCACTTCAATCACATCTTTCTCTCTTCCAGCCAGTTAAAAAAACATACATCTAAACAAAACTAGCAAGCTATAAAACTAACTACAGCATTGAGAGAGCTAGGCCATCATGAAGACATCATGAAATCAAGACACACAGGACAGGCCTGATGAAACTAACTATACAAATAAGTTTCATACATATTCACGATAGGTACACAAGTAGAAATGTTCCAAGTCAATAGGCAATGAAAGTCCAATGTGATTAATTTATGACTAATTAGGCTGATTTAATCTGTAGATGATATAAATTCTCTTTGTATAATAATAAAACATACATCTTCTCTTATGAAAAACGTGAAATGTTTGTTCTGCAAAAATGTAAAGATGACAAAATACAATGATGATCAATCTCTACGACGTAATATAATTACAGTACATAAATTATCTGTTGCATGTGTCTGTCTTTATGTTTGAGTCTCAGTCTTTTCACTGTACACAACACAAACAAGGCGCCGGTCACTCCGGCCAGCCTAGTACTACAAGGACTCCACATATCGAGAGAGCTGGTCTTGTGGTGCCAGTGGAGATACCTCTGAATCTGTTTGGTTAAGTCCCAAGTCTGCAGGGTTTGCAGGGCTTTGTAACTGGGCTATTGTAGCATGTGTTGAAGACAGCTGTGGAAGCATAACCTGGTCAGAGTTCATTTGATTTGGATCATTGGACATAGGACCTACTCCGGGGTGAGGGGAGTGATTGGGAGGTATGTGATGAGGTGATTGTTGTGGCTGACATGGGGAGGGGATTGGTTGTTGTCGAGGGGAGGGTGTGGGTTGCGGAGATCGGACACTCTGTGGAAGCTGTGTAGCTGAAGCTGGCGGGGAAAGCACCTGTTGCATCAACTGCTGTGGGGACGGGTTGGCCTGACCCAGCAGCTGGTTCGGACTCATGGGTTGCTGCTGTGAATGCATGTGCTGTTTGATCTGCTGCACCTGCATCATCTGCTGCTGTTGCTGTTGAAACTGGTGCAGTTGGTTGTCGTTCTGGTAGGCCTGCTGGGGGGAGAAATTCATGCGCTGCCTTTGAGGGAAGGATTGCATTGGTTGTTGGAACTGTTGGTTCATTTGTTGTTGATGGTGTTGTTGCTGTTGCTGCTGCTGCTGCTGTTGTTGTTGTTGTTGCTGGTGACGTATCTGTTGCAGCATTCTGAACTGTTGCTGGGTGATCTGTTGTTGCGATGCTTGTTGTGGCTGTTGAGGTGGCATGGGTTGCATATTAGGCATGTTCTGTATTTGTTGGGGTTGTTGGTTTTGTTGGTTTTGCTGCTGTTGCATGCGTTGTTCTTTAATCTTAAGCACAGATGCCATCAACACAGGGTTTTGTTTAAGCATTGCTAGCACTTTCTGTTCAGTATGGGGAGTGGTCTGATTTTTGAGAGCATGCAGCAATTGATGCACGGCAGCAGTGGTGATACTGTTGGACTGTGGAGGTCGTTGCTGCTGTGGAGCCCCCATACCTGCATTCATGACTGGAGCCTGCTGTTGCTGAGGGATGGGCATCCTCTGCATATTGGGCTGCATGTGGATACGCTGGGGAGGCGGTTGCTGTTGCTGTTGCTGTTGCTGTTGCTGTTGTTGAGGTGGTTGTTGGGGATACTGTTGGTGTGGCGGCCACTGCTGTGGTGGGCGTTGTGGAACCATTTTTGGGTTAGGTTGAATCTGTTGCTGCATAGAAGGCTTTGGTTGCATCTTCGGCTGCATCTGCTGTTGCATAGCAGGCGGCTTCCCACTAGCACTGATGATAGACGAGCGCTGCATTTCAGCTGCTTTTTGCGCCTTAAGGGCAGCCTGCATTGCAGCTTGAGGTACAGCTGGTGGTTTACCACCATTCCCGAAGCCTGGCTGTGGTGAAGCAACTGGTTGCAGTGGCGATGTCAACGCTGGCACTGACCCCCCACCCCCACTGACACTAGGCGAGGAGCCCACACCCGCGACAGCATTGCCTGTTGTATTGGTACTACTTGATGTACCGGTCATTATGGCCATTCTTCGCCTGAGCATCTGCGCTTGTTGTAGTCTCTGTTGCAGCTGCTGCTGGCGAAGCTTATGCTTAAGTTGTTGGCAGAAGGGCACCTGACACTTATTCTCATCACAGTGCTTGGCATGGTAACAACACAAAGCTATCAACTGTTTGCAGATGGGACAACCACCATTTGTCTTTCTTCTGCAGCTCTTGGTGTGAGCCACAACTCGTTTCATCTTATTGCAACTATGCAGTCTACAGTTAGCATCTCTGCACTGACACGCATGCACCAATGAATGAATGCACCTCTGTATAGACTGACGGCGAGATTCCTGGGGATTCTCCTGCTTGTCACCCGAATATGAACCGTCATCAAGGTCAAGACCAAGCTTGTCCATTTTGTGATGGTGTCCATCCTTCTTGTAGCAGTTTACACAGAGATCAAAGTCCTGAAACACAACAGGAACATGTCAGTATATTGAGCTGGTTTCCTCTGTTAGTCTATAATAGCCAAACTATTTACAATTACAAAGCCCTTTCAAGGATGTCTCATATAGTGAAGATATATTGAAACAGCATATAGACCTGCATAACATGCTTTTAGAAAAGAAAAAAAAAACTTCTATCTGAAGATGTTACCTTTTAAAAACTAGACAAACAAAAAACTAACTAATTAGGCTTTTGATTGAATATGTAAAAGAAAGTAAAATACTTACATCGCAGACTTGGCAGTGATATCTTGTTTCCACATGGAGCTTGCAATTATTGCAAGTGTACACAAAACTGTCTCTTCCCTGATTATGCAATTCGTATAAGAGTGCCATTGTTGACAGCTTTGCTCTTCGTAATGATGAGAATTCGTAATGTTTTTCTCGTGCCATTGTCAAGAAAGAATCTCTGCCATCCATCAATTCACAGCTGATGTTTGGGTCATGATCAACAATGGGAGGGAGTTCATGGTTGGCTTGAGGTCGCAATCGAATCACAAAGAAGACCTGAAATGTCATAACATACAGTCTTGTCAAGCATTCTGCAAGAGTGAAATAGAAAAAATATCCATACATGTTATCAGTGATTACAGATCATCAATGCTCAATTATTAAGAAAATTATGTGAATAAAATATTTTGGACAAATATCAACTAACTATCAACTATTGACTTTCAAAACCAGTTAACTTGTTAACTCTTCAAACTAGTAGAGATGTAACGATACGGGGGGGGGGGCGATACGATACGTATCACGATACGGGGGTCGCGATACGATACGTATTGCGATACACTTTAATTATGAGCAAACCTTTTTTCTTGAAGTCTTTTCAAATACTTTTTTCTATTTGCAGGCAAATCACTTCATATCAGAAATTTATGACTGTTGTGAGTGCTTCAGCAGCTTTAATCCTTAAACGTACAATTCTTATTGACATTGTGTATTTGTGTTATTGCAAAATTGCCAATAAAACATAATAAAATAATGTTTGATATTAGTTGATTTATTTCTGAAATTCTGATGTCAAAAGTTGACTTAAAATCATTTCTTTGAAAAAGACAACGAATAATAATAGAAATCACTTGCATAAGTCGTTTAGTTTCAAAATGCAAATTCTCTGCTTTTATTTTTTACATCGAAAGTTGATAGATTTAGTAAAACAGATATCGTCAACCATTTCGTATGTATCCAAAACAGTCAACTGATTTCGTCCCGTACTCACTTTTCGCTTAAATGTGTTCAAATAAAATTATTAAACTTAAATTTGATATTTGTACTTAATCTTTCCAATTATTTCGTAAAACTGGATGAGCTGATTTTGACTAGATTTGGTTAGTTTCTCGTACGAAACTACAAACTACGTGACTCCGCCTATAGAGTTGTGACGCTATTGTATGCTATTTATAGACCGGGCGGGTAAACCCAACTCGGTAAGATTCTCGTTTTTTTGATAGGCGTTGAATCGCTTGTTTTGTTTAATAGATCTAACGCAGTTGTGCGCCACTGGAATTGAAATAAAGAGCAATTATTAATTTTGTATGTATCGCGATACGCATGCTTCGAATCGATACGTTGTAACGTGGGGCCTTGCATCGGGATACGATACTGTATCGCCGTATCGTTACACCACTACAAACTAGGAGAAATAATGTTGCTGTCAGAATCTGTATTTTATGAGATTTAACACCCAAGATTTCAAAAACAAGTTTTGGCAAGTATTTCATATTATCTGAGACATACCTCTTTATGCTTTTCCATGGTGGCGTACAGCTTGGCAGTGAGATCATTTCCACCATGGGGTAGGTTGGTCTTCTTGTTATTTTTACGGTTGCTGCTTTTGCTTTTGTTGGCTTTCTTGTTCCTCCCTTTCTTCTCTCCCTTCTTCTTGTCGGCATCATTCTGGAACATTGGATTCTTTTGCATACAGTGAAAAGAACTTAAAATTTATTTGAAAATATTGAATATTTTTAAAACAGAGCAGAATAAAGAATTCTACTATGTAGATTGACGATCAAATCAAAGGAATAAGGTGTTATCACTAATAATGATGTATGTCGTCAATGACAAAGTAAGCAAATGATACACATTTGTACTCTGTTGGACATTCTCAGCAGTTCAATCCAAGGGAGAGAACACTAGTGCTTATGACCTACACCACACCTTAGAAAAGATATGATAAACTATCAAAGTGAAGAATCTTCAGAAGTTATTATTGACAGTATTCCTATCTTAGGGAGACAACTCTTTGTATTTTAGTTTCCAGAAAAGATATTGAAGATTTTCCAAGGGAGACAACTACAGAGGTCATCATCACTTGGGTTTCAAGTTATGGTAAGTAAAGTACCATTTCTCCAATGTCGTCGACGACCTCCTGACTTTCTGCCTCTGCAGCGGCGGCCTCGGCTTCTTCTCGTTTCCTCTTCTCCTCCTCCTCCTGATCCAGCTCCTTGATGCTCTCCTCCAGCACGTTCGGCCAGAAGTCACCCTCGAAGTACGGCAGCTCACTAGCACTTGTTAGATTGTTCTCTATTGCATCTTTCAGTATATCCTGAAACACAGAAACAAGTGAAAGGTGTTTAGAGAGAATTGAAATAGTTGACATGGGACGATTTATAAAGGATAAAGAACTTTATTGATACTTTATTCTATAGAGACGTTACTTTAACATTCTTGTTTATCATGCCAGATAATAATTTGTTGACAATGGCCTATTTACTTTTCAATGAATATTATTTCAGAGTTTGTACATAAACTTTTTACTAATGAGATACTACACAGTAACTTAAGGTGTGCATTTTATTTTAATACCCCACTCTAGCTATTTATTGAAGGGAAGGGCTATTTCCGGGCTATTTCCAGGCGATATCAATCGGTCATCAATCTATGACATATTTGAAAGAAAACTGGAAGTACCTTGTAGTCTGTGACACATCGCTCAATGATGGCTTTGTCGAGCATCTTCTTGTACCACTCCTGCAATCTCTTTGGTTTGGGTATTTTCTGTTCCGGGGGATGGCAATGAAAGATGTAGTCGTCACCCTCACTTGGAGGACACGCCCAGATGTGGGCCATAGTGTAGCCAAGCTGCTTGGCATATTCCAGATAGCCAATCAGAATCTCATGGTACACAGCAGTTCTTAGTGAACGAGGATGAAAGTAATGAACGCTGTCCAAATAAGATATGTACACCCGCCTGAAACAATGAACAACGCATGCTCTGAATACACAAGACAGATGCTAATATTGAACATAGCCTTTCATAAATGATATTGAAAGGGAGACAACCTTAAAACAACACTCACCACACAAGCAAAGAGTATGTCAGTTCCATATTTATTATTTGTCCGTGTTCAAAGACTACTTTATAATACAATGCACGATCTATATGAATTACATTTTGAAAAACAGTTACTGTAGACATACGAGATCAACAAATGTTTGTTGAATACAAAATCAGCATAAACAATTAACTAAGGTGAGAAAGGATCATAAATATAGTGACAAACCTTGTGTTTGGCATAACACTATCAGAGCCATACTCCTGTACGTGCATGCCAAAAAAGCAAACATCTGTACCATCGATTTCCTCAAACGCAAACATAGCTTTGGAGCGATAAGGGAAACCATCTGGTATATCATCACCAAACCTACAAAACAAAGAGACAAATATATAATACAACAACTTTCAATAAAATGTTTCAAATCACATTAAGAAGTACACCATTTGTCATACATATGCTGACATCCAGACTTTACTTTTAAGATGTTCAATGTAACCACTTACCGGTAATTAAATCTTCATGACACTACTGGATTTTAGAAACAGGTGTTTTTTTGTTGTTGTATGTCAACTACGGTTATCCAAAGTACCAAAACCTGTGTGTGCCAGTAACGAATTAATGATTATGGCTGTTTTAACCATGAGCATTTTCAACATAGTATGAAGTGAACAGTTTACCTTTTCTTCATCATAGGTTTGACTTCTGTAACCTTTTCTGAACTTGATAGCACTCTGATTGACACCTCTCCAACATAACTGTCTTTCTTCTTCAGGAAGTTATTTACACGGTTCTCTAAATAGGTTCCTAATTTTGTACTTGGAAGTCCTGTAACAAAACATCAACATTAGTTTTTGTAAAGTCCTGTAGTTCTAGTTATAAAACATTACTGTCAGAGCTAATTCATGAATTGACTGTAGTGATGTCCATTTTACATGATAAAGCAAATCTTCATATTTTCCTGGGAAATGACTGCATAATAATCACCCACAATAATATGTATTGGCGGAAAGAGGAAACGAAACTTGTCTTCTGGGGTTGAAGAATCTATAACATGCCAACAAGTCATGGACTTAAAACTTCTTTTCTACTGAGAGACTCAAGTCTTCTCTGTGGAGTGAGTGAGTGAGTTATTGTTTAACGCCGCTTCGGCAGTATTGCAGCCATTAGCGGCCTTCTCTGTGGAAGTCAAGGGTCAAGGCAATGTTGATGGCTGATTGTATTAAAGGATCCAAGGTCAACTATGGTGAGTCAGCAACCTCTTACTTACAGAACATTCAACCCCTGATATTCCGCCTATCATATAAAACTCTCAACATTAGAATAGAGTAGGCAATTACTTACGTTTTGCACAATACTTGTTTTCTTTTCTTTTTGCTCCTTTCGCCTTGAAGCAATTATCACAGGTATATCTGTAAAGAATCACATTAGTAATAAGTATATTGCAAGTGCCCAAGTTAAAGATAGGAATTCTTAGATTGATAGCAAAGACACAATTCTGAAAATCAAAACAGTAACACAAATTTCAAAATTGTAGTTCATGAGAAAAAAAACAATTTGAAAATGAGTTCATTTGTCAATCTCTTTGGCATAATTATGGAAAACATAAAAGAAGCTAGAGAGAAATAAATTTTACCAGCTTGCCGTTAGGACGGCCCTTATTTCACACACGATACAAAACTATCAAATTCAGAAATGACATTCTAAAATTGAGTATGTGTAATTTAACTTACCCTTGAGGCCAAATTGGCTCAAACCACAGACAACAGATTTGATGAAGTTTCCTTCCACAATCTAAACATTCGATGAATCTGCAAAGAGAGGAATTACATTAAGAAAAGGTCACAAAGAAAGCACTGATACATCATCTTAACTGCAATGTAAGCTGAAATTTAGAAAAGAGTTAAAATCAAATTTGAAATGGAAAATTAAAGACATTGATAATAAACCCCTAATTTTCTACTCATTGCCCAATTACCAACTTCAGCTAAACACTATCACTTAAAGTGGACCAATTCCTACGGACTTAGCCAATACAATTACATGTATGCTTGTGTAAGCTAAGTGACTTGACAATCCATGGCATTATATTTATTATAGCTGTATGTCACATTATTGATTATTGACTGGTATGACATGGGCACAGTTGGAAAGCTTTTTATCAGACAAATAAGGTCATATTCAACATTCATTGGAGCAACACTTTAACTTATATTAAGTGTCACCCATGCCTAGCCCCCATCTAGGGAGTGAGACAACGGAATTTACAAATCTCAGTTTCCAACCAACTTCCCATGCTAATTGGTTTTGGAAAAGTTGTTTTCGGAAACATGTCTGCAATGTCCAAATTGAGGATAATTTGAGCCGAAGGTGCCCAAGTACCAAGTACCAAGACGAAATTTCAGCAAGGTGGTTGGATGGAGAAAGGGAGAGAATAAATCTGATGGGAAGTCGGAACATGTGAAAAGCTATGACACAAACTATGGCACATGCCTTAAGGTAAAACTTCCAACTGTTAACATGTATGACATTCTCGTTTAAGGATACTCATGACAGTAGGAACATTTAGCCAAAGGTTTTATGGCAATAGCTTCACCAGACAATCTATTCAGTAAAACAGGACTTGAATATGTTCAATAAGATACTCACGGTTCATAATCCAGCTGATCATTCTTCATTTTGTCAAACTTCTCTTTGCGAATCCTCCTATGAAATAAATCAACATTTTAGTTTAGTGGAAGAACTCAAGTGAAGTTCTAAAATACTAGTTCATCTGTGAACCCTGTTTCTAAAATTCTATCAAATAGTTTTCATTACAAAGAAACTTCAAGTATTCAGGATAATTTATTTCAAGTTTATCAAGATACCAATAAATTTTTAAAATAACCCCTGAATGGTCACTGATGGATCAAGTGGCCCAATATTTTCTTTCATATTCACCATTTACAAAAACGGACTGATTTAGCCTCAAATTTCAAATAGATTCTCTGACTATGGCCCAATGTCTTTTGTCAAATTCTGACATAAAGATGTTTATGCAGTATGTCAAAACCAGGATCACAGGACATCAATTATGATTTAAAGAAATGGAAACTTACGAGAGAGGCTGTGTTGGATCATCAGCAAGCTCCACCTCATCTGACTGGATTTCTTGGAAGCATTTCTCACAGTACACGTATCTGGTGGTATAATTGCCTTTTCTTGAACACCCAATACATAAGGAACACAGCAAAACACACAGCACACGCGTGAGCGGAAGCAGCAACAGCAGACAAGCAGGGGTAGGGAGAACAGAAGGATACATGATTGTTACACAGGAGTGAATACAAGGGACAACTAAATGCAGCAAGAAAAGCAAACAAGCAAATATATACACAATGAAATGACAAAAGAATGGATTTTAATTACAAGTTACAAGAGGTGAATATACATGAACTTAATTGTGAATAAATAAAGGAAATATACAAAATCTGAAGAGGTTGACGCATATGAGGGATAAATACTAAACATCAACTTTACATTTGATGAATCTAAAAAGAATATATACACCTCGTCACAAGTATCACACCAATCATTTGAAATAAGAAATTGAAACCAGAAATAGTTTCGCAAGTGTTGACATTACAAGTATGTTTATCGAATATACCACAACATATGTGAACATGACACAAACACACCTTGTTCCGAGCTGCACGTGCATGCATGCTTTGTCGAACAGACATTCAGATGTCTGATGGCCAGCATGATACGGCGTGTGGAAAATGTTATCCGAGTGCAAGGTATTTTCACCAGATATTGAGTTTAGTAAAGTTTACCAGTCATTATGGATCTCGATAGGGTGTTTAACAAGTGTAATGTGAATTTTTTTTTGTTTTTTTTTTTGTAAGGACCTCAGCAGTTATACTTATTCACCTTATTTTCCCATTGATGTTAGTGCAGCTTTCATTTGATACAATTAAACCTTCAATTAGTGCCCAAATTCAGTTTTGTGTTGTCACTTTTGTAACAGAAGCTTCACATGAGGCCATCTAAACAGTTTAAAGTGTTTTCTACTGTTCCAATTGTTTGAGGTTGAAGATCCAATTTTACTTTCTAATCAAAAGTGGGTGTTGTGATATTTATGACGAGCTGTATATAAAAGAGGATTACAGCACAAGTGCTAATGAGGTTTACAATAGGAAAGGATGAAATGAGACAGATATAAGCATGTACATGATAATCGGCATACACAGAATACATACAACAAAAACATACATGCAACAAGTAGGATTTAAGAATTAAATACTTATATTAAAATAATCTTGATAAAACTCTTGAGTTAAAACATATAAAAAAAGATATTTTAAAAGCAGTTTATTATGGAGTATTTTTATTACATGAAATAAGGAATATTCTTCCAAATTATGAACATTAGACATAAAAGAAACATGTACATACCTATTTTGATAACTGTAATACATTGCATCCCTGGGAATTGTACAGAGTTGTTTGCCATAGCAGCATAGCACTTGTGGGCTGAAGACGTACTTTCTACCACAGCAGTAGCCTAGCGTCTGCATCACCCCATCAACCTCTGCCTCAAATACTTCAGCCAGCTGAAATAGATTCAAACAAATCATATCATTTCTCTTCACTTACCAGAGATATGAGCAAAGTAAGAAGTTACAATATCAAATCAATATGGCAACAAAGTCTTTTGATGGATCATAACTCATCATTAATTACCTATCAATTGTATGGGAATTATAAACCTTTCCTTTCAAGATAATATGTTTCAAAACTATCAACAGTTGTCAAATCACCAGTCTCTTATTAATAACCCTGTCATTGATTAAGACATTCTGTATTGGCAGAGTCTCAGGTCTTTGGTCTGCTCTACTGGCCTTCAACTTTGTCTTGTGTCAATAAAACAGACCTCTCAAGCCACTTATTATTGAAGTTATATTAGGTATTATTGACAAAAAATATCTTTGTCATAGTAATATTCGTAAAAGAGGAACATGAACATAATAGTAAAAGCACCTTAGAGCAGTATTTGTAAACTCTTGAAGTTTTCCTGTTGTAGAGCCATGCATTGTCAAACATCAGCCAGACATCGTCCACATACTCCCAAGGATCTTGATACTGTCCCGTGTCCAGTTTCCGCTTGATGGTGGATAAGTCCATTGGTTTCTTGACAATGTCAAAGTAGTCCTGTAATAGACTTGATGTTAGTATCAGATATGTTCTAATTCATCAACCATTCAACAAAATATATTCTTTACCGTTACCAACCTTGTTATCTAGTATTCATCATGTAAAGGAAAAGGTACAAGAAATCATGAAGTATCAACTCACTGGTATCTGCAACATGATTGGATCGACAGGCTGGCGGAAGGGAAGAGACTCTGGGTCCTGTCTGTAAAGCTTTTCTAATGTAGGCATCAGTGCTTGACGCAGTTCATCGGGTTTAAATACTGCAGGAAAACAAAGTACCGTAAGTGTGATGAATTTGTGTCTATTTCCATTGTAATTCACTAATACATCAACAACAAACCTCCAATTTGAGGCATGAATATATGGAGTCGAAACCCTATTCCTGAACTACAATGTCTGTCCAGAGATAGCCATGCACCAAACATCACAGGTAAAACAAACATTGTAAACCATACGAGACAAAATTAAGCTCAGTCCACATACCTCCTCCTCAGTTTTGTTTAATTGGGTATATTGTAAGAAGTTCAGTCGCATTTCAATTTAGAGTACTAATGCTCAAATAATATCTTAATATTGCACACTTGGTGAAAGTGGTATTACCTTTCTTCTTGGGTTTCTGAGCTTGAGCAGCTGCTGCTGCAGCCCCTGCAGGTGTGGCAGCAGTAGGGGTGCTGGTAGAGGAAGAGTCACCAACTGCAGGCTTCGTGTCCTCTGAATTGGTGCTAGCTTCAGCATTTGATGTGTCACTCGCCTCTTGTTTCGGAGTAGTTGTTTCAGGCACAGATCCAGACACTGATGCACCTTCGTCTTTCACCGGCATTGAGTTCTCAGAGTCTTCAGCGTCCATTTTTTCAACACTTGGCATACATTTGCCTTTCCCAGATCCTTTCCCACCCATACCTTTTCCAGATCCTTTCCCACCCCCTACACTGTTCACACCTTCCACTGAAGGCTCGTTCTTGATTTCAGGTTTGATGTCAGGTTTAACTTCAGATTTGATGTCTTCCAGGCTTGTACTTGTGCTAAGAGTTTGAGTATTTGACGTTGGTGTTATTTGGCTGCTGACAGGGGATGGTACAGCATTGGAAGTTGATGAGTCACTGGCTAGAAGGCTTGCAAGCTGGTTTGATTCTGGTACCTCCTGTTTGATAACAACATCTTGGTTCATTTGAGATTGATCTCCCTGCAAAAAGGAACACAACATATGAAGGACAACAATAATTGAAATTTTAAAGACATAAAAATGCAAACAGATCTAATGAAGATGTATCAAATGAAATCCCACTGCAAACACAAATGAGGAAATTACTGACACGCACATCACATAGATACCAAGAACTGAATTGAATACATACTGGTTGAGTTAATTGTTGCAGATGCTGCTTCAGCTGTGATGGTGGCTGTTGCTGCTGCTGCTGTTGCTGAACTGCATGTTGTTGTGACTGCTGTTGTTGATGTTGTTGCTGGGGATGAGACTGGTTTTGTTCTGTTAGCTGGTTCTGAAGGTGGGATTGCTGATGGTTAGCCTGCAACTGTTGCTGAATCTGCTGCATCTGTTGCTGTGGTGATGGTTGAGGGCGAGCCACATGGGGTGGGGTCAGCTGCTGTGGCTGCATCTGAGAGGTGGGAGGGGCCATGTGTTGTTGCATGCCCTGAAGCACAGACTGGTTCTGGTTTTGCACTTGAGACTGATGGGACATGGGCGGCAACTGAGATGTCATCGCAGGGTTCTGACCAGGCTGTCCGGGCTGACCTTGTGCAGCAGCAGTGCGTTGTTTCATAGCTTCCTGGAAATGGCGTTGTGATTCTTGAAGGGCAGCATTCATGGACAGCTGGGTAATAGAGCTTGGTTGGGCATTCATCTGGCAAAGGAACAAAGAGTATGTAAATAAAGGGAAGTTGACATATCAAATGAATCTGCATAATGCAGGGATAAATTTACCTGTGAGTCTTGCTTCATTTATTCACAAAATTTGAGGAGGACTCATAAATATTTTTAACTGTGAGTCCCTGAGATGCAAGGTTTTTATTCATACTAATAGGATTACTATGGAGGGACTCGCTTATATTTTCTGGGACTCATAAAAGCTGGTGATAGTGAGTCCCTGTACTCTAAAAGTCATATTTGTAGATTAATCACTGATCACTGTCGTAGGTTTTGAAGTAAGAGAGTTTAGCATTGCATGAGAAATATATCTGGTCATAAGTGACTGTAAGTTTTGAATGCTACTGCAACATTGTACTCTTAGCAAGTAGTGGAAGTTAATTTACCTGATTGGGTGGTGTAGTTGTCCTTTGTAAAACATTGCCCATTGGAAGTCGCGCCATGTTGGGTATCTGGGGCATCTGAGGAACCTGTTGTACCTGGGGCATTTGAGGCGCCTGAGGCAGGAAGGAATCTGTAGCATTTAGGGCAGCTTGAAGTTGACTGGGATTACTAGCAGCTCCATCTGTGGATTAAAAGAAATGCACCATTTAAGTATGTAATAGGTGATGAAGCATATACATGTAAAATTCTTGGTAATGAAGACCATTATGTTTCAAATTACCACCATTTAATAAATCTGATTTAAGCTAAACTAACACATGAAGTTAGCAACTTTGACTAACAAACCTTTAAACCCCCAAAAAGGGACAAAATAAGAATTGATCCACTACCATAGAACCGATCACCGTTTTCTGTTAAAGATAATATCATCTCTCTGGTTTATTCGTTTTTTCATATAGACAATACTTTCAAGTAAGCAAAACACAAAAGATTATTTCGAAGCGTCACCTACTTATCAAGATATTGTCATTCAAAGTGAATAAAATTGGCTTGCTAATTATCCCAATCCTTAAACAGTTGGCCGGGCCGCCGTTAGCTTTCGTTAGCGATGTGACGTCATAGATTTAGATTTCTTTTCCCAATCGAGTGGAGTGTTAGGTTATCTAATAAGCTACAATATGTTTTGAAATGAATAACTGACAATTCAAAAATAAAAAACGTTTTTGCAAATCTTTTTATTATAAACGTCATTATTAGTTAAATTTTTTGTTGTGCTTGATTTTGTGTTTGAGGAGGCCTATAGCCCGAAATCTACTGCCTCAATATTTCTCATGGTGACTTTATTTTGCTAATAGAATAGTTGCATTACAACTAAGAAAATAATATAATTTTCATCATTGTTACTGGTTTACACTTTTTAGAATAAAATATCTGGGCTATCTTTAAATCTATATAGTCGTGTACATTTACAATTACTTAGATTCAGTGTAATACCACTACAATACCAAGTTAGAGTGTCCATAACGCAACTACATCACTTATTTCTTATCGCTACATTGATAAACAAAAATACTGAAAATATTTATTTTTATTTTGCATAAGGACGAATGTGAAAACAAAAATTATTCAACATACCCATGAGTCAATGAATGAGGCGTGTTAACGCCGTTAACAATCCGTATAAAATGTGTAATAGAATCTGACATGCGTGCTACCGCCATATTGGGCAACGATAAGAATTGTTCCAAAACACATTGCAGAATTACGGGTCCTGCAATGGTCACATCCAGTATTAAACAGTGTTGACATCCCCTGCAATTTGTAGTACGTTTTATGGGGTGTGTATATATGTAATTTTGTTGTATAAGGACAAAGGTAAATATGTTATTCAGGCTGTTATGTAAGGCTAATTCTAGTGGATTCTGTCATTAAAAAGGCGTTATAAAAGGTGTTTATTGGTTGAATTGACATATATCAAGTGGAATCCTCGTCATCTTGGAATATGCTTGAATAAAAACCGAAAAGTGATATGGTCGAGGTTTGTGGGTCTTTAACAACATACTGAAAGTGTATTTCCATCAACTCACTTTGAGTGGTGGGAGGTCTGATTGGTGGGCCGCCTGGAGCTACTGGAGCACCTCCCATTTGTGGTCCTTGAGGTGTACTCTGACGCATACGGTTCATCCGCTTCTCTTCCAACTCCTTCTGGATCTTGTAGATCTTCTCAGCGAGCAGGTGGTAATACTCCTCCTGTATCAGTCACATCCATGAGATATCTTGTAACATTACTATTACACATTGCACATGTTTAAATTACAGAATGATCATCTCCAGAGGGTTAGCTGGGAACTACAAAGAAATTGGATGTAAGAAACACATACCCGACTATTAGCCGTTTCATACATGTCCCCCTCCACCTTGCGGGCATATGCGACTAGATTCTTCATACGACTGTCCTTCAATGCAGCAGGGTCAGGGGTTGGGAATATGGCTTGAACCCTAAACAATACCGAAAGCCTGTGATTACGTTCTAAAATATTGCTATTAAGAAAACATTCACTATTAACAAAATAAGATTTTAAGTATTGATGACATTTACTAAAATCCTTTTTATAAAATTTACAATTACATTTATTACTGTCTCAACGTTGTAAAAACAACAGTTTGTAGATGTTTGGTTGTTTCTAACAAGCTTATTGGTTTAATACTAACAACTTGTGGACAAGATGGTTGCGTAGATCCTGAGTGACATGCTGATGCCAATCTTTTGTCATTCTACTGCTTTGTGCAATGTTTCCCAGTCCTTCTGTAGAATTAGGTGGAGCCATGCCTTGTGCCAGACTTGGCTGAGAGGCCATCAGCTGCTGGAGTGCAGTGCTCTGGGTAGGGGGAGCACTCATTCCACCTGTGAATAACAACCAAATGTAACATTGTGAAGATACAATCGATTCATAAATGTGTTACAGAATATTGTCTCACTTGTATACTTACATACAAAAACAGAACAAGAAACTTATCATACCGTTCAAGTTCCATGGATGTACAACCCCTCTTCAGTAGTGAACTTTATCAAGCAGTTGATGACAACCAAATCCGTGTTTCATTACTCCGAAAATTCAAAGATTTCTAAATACCAATAGTTTACCTGGTTGCATTCCTGATGGAACCGGCTGATGTGTTATCTGAGGAGTCGTGGTAGTTGCAGATTTGTTGTATCGGAGGCCAAGAGCATCATAGGCCCTCTTCATAGCATCAGATGTCACATCAGCATTGGTGTTACTTGTCTGGGGTAAGTTGGCAGTATTCTGTTGCAGTCCTCCTGTTTAAATGTAACAATATTCAGTTATCATGGCAGTAATGAAGTAATTGGCGTGGCAACATTTGGTATCTATTTATTATACAGAAACAAGACAGTTGCATATATTTGGTTCAACAAAACTCAAAACTTAAAGTAGTAATTGAAGATGCAAGAGTTAGGTTCACAAACCTGCTGTTGTGTTTCTGCGGTCAGATGCATGTTTGAGAGGCAGACAGACAGGACAGTCGCTGCGAGTACAGTTCTTCCAGTGAGTGATTATTTGTCTGGAGGATGCACAGTGGGCAACTGAAATACAATCAAATCACAAATATATTAAGACAGTCAAAAAGCTAAATACACAATAATAATGATGATGTTAATGTCTAATATCCAGCACAAGTGGCGGTACATTAAGAACATACACAAGGGAATAAAATATGAAAATTATGAAACATTGCAAATTTAAATGCCACACAGCAAGAAATAATGCAAGGAAGAATTAGAGTTAGAATTAGTTATAAAGTAATAATGATAACCGAATTGTTCAATATCACAAACTTCAAATTGTTGATTTGTCATTCAAAATTTTTAATACCTTGACATGCTTTTCCAGCACTGCAAGTGGTCATGTGATTGAGAACATTCTTCATAGTTCTGCAGTAAGGCAGACTACAAGCTTGATCTCCATTGGCCATCTCTCTACGTTGACACTTATGAGCATGAAGAAGTAGCACTAGTTGTTGTTGAATAAGTTTACTTTTATCTGGGTCTGCTGTTGGCTGTCGACCTGCTCCTGGCTGTCCTGGTTGACCAGGCTGAAAAATATTTGTTTATCAATCTTGACAGTTCAACTACCATGTCTTTAGGTCAAAATTACACATGCTAGCAGGATTTGAAATTGTTTGCAGACAAAGCTACATAAATGGATATGGAAATGAAATGGTTTAGGTGCACAATTACAGTGCAACAAAGGAACTACAAATCATTCAAAGGAGTTTGAAGTTTTCCCCTCATGTGATGAAGTTTTCCAATCAATAGCTAATGTATTCTTCAAGCTTAATTTCAATCAGAAAATCAATACGAGCATTTAACGCAAATCCATTCCAAACCAACAAATGTAACGCCAATGCAGAAAATATAAAGATATGGGAAATTTCCTTTACTACAAAGACAGTGGCTATTATTAAAGTCCATATCCCAAAAAAAGAGTTCTAAGATATGAGAATATGTGCACTGAATGAAGAAAGAGTGACAACTACATGTAAGAGATACTTACGTTGTTTATAGCATTTGCAGGCATGTTTATAGGGGGTGAAGCCATAGGCAGAGTAGTTGTCATTGCATTTGAGAGTGGTGCATTGAAGGTAGTTGATGATGGATGACCAGGGGCGGAGGAGAAGTTGAAGGAACCACCACCGCCGCCGCCACCAGGTGGGACAGACTGTGAGTACAACAAAAATACTCTCAACTCTACAAGCCTCACTAAATACAACTACAAGGTCAACTTGCAAATGTAACATAACTAGCATATCTAACTATAACTGACTTCATAACATCCACATAAGGCCTTTTCCGTTGCAATTATTCCGTTAAAAGTGTTTAATGTTTAAGACTTGACTGTCAAATTTCATATACTTACAAAATTTTGACAAAAAAGAAGATTTTTAATAGCAAATTTAAGCAGACCTTAAGCGATGGCTCAATAAACACAAACTGAAAAGACCCTTGGGAAATAATACAAGCTTTCGCTTTTAATAACTAAATTGAACGATGATTCTAAAGAAGGTTGTGCAATATTTTAAATAATTGCTAAGTGGATAATGATATGAAATGCAAGTGAATATGAACTAGAAAATAATGCACTGTTGAACGATGACAAGGGAAAAAAACTTCAAAATTCAATGATTCCCAAAGAGAAAAGCATGAAACAATATCTAGTGAAGCTTGGAATATTCTGACATTAGTACCTGTACTTTATTCAGGACTACAATTTCTTTAATGCCAATCGAAATTTAAGCCTTAAATGATCATATTTTATTGTCAAAGACAAGTGCAGTAAAAGTTCCTAAACACATAATGACCATGACAGAATACCTCAAAAGATTTTGATCAAATTTATGGTCTTGTGGAACCTAAAAACAAAACATGTTTTCATAAAGTGGCCTTAGCTTCTTGGAATATTGTTCCTTGATAAACTAATGGTATTCAAACAAAGATGAAACTGAACTGAATTTGATCTGTTTCATGTTCCCCCAATGCATCTACTATTTTTTCTATCTAAAAGCCAGATTAAATTAAAGTTAATTTATGAAGATATTTCAAAGATAGAAAGTAGTGCTGATCTTCAATAAAGAGAATAAATGCGATATATAGATGAATATTATTATGTATACAGAAAAGATCTTAAAAAATTGCTGTTTACCAATATTGAATACAGGAATCCATTAAAAGAACATTTTACAAGAAGAAGAAAAAGGGATAGTTGATATACCAGATTATAATAATAATAATGTCTTTATGCAACTACAGGTATTTAAAAAAGGTCAATCAATGAAAGGTTCATTTTAAAAAGTTTCTGAAAGATCAATAAGGCTTCAATTCCACCTCCAACTGATCATTGAGTGTTTGAATTATAATTTCAAAGGAAAACTATTAATTGACCTTATTTTAACTTGAAAGCTTAATTTTCTGACATAGAGGTAAATCTTCCAGTTGGTTACAATTACAAAGAAGTTGTGCTTAAGACAAGCACAAGAGGTTACAGTAAGCAAACTGAATTCAGAATCGGAGCAATGTCAGAAAACCAGCAGGTGACTGATAATTGATATTATAAAGTTGGGTAGTTCTACAAAGTGGAATTAGGCTATTCCTAGAAGCATCAGTACATACCTTAACCAACTGCTGCTGAGCTGGAGTGGATCCAATGCCTTGATGACCCATGTTCTGATGTCCACCAGGCAACTGAGACATATTCATAGATGGACCCATAACATTTCCCTGTTGCATGGACATTGCATTAGCATTACCTATGCTGCTGGAAGCAGCATTTCTTGCTTGTCCAATACCACTGGTAGAGTAGTGTGGTCCATTCATCATTTGGTTAGGATTATGTTGGCTCATTACATTACTGACACTAGAAAGAAGTTGAGAAGTCATTGGCTTCATTGTACTTGAAACTGTCCCAATGTTCGTTCCTCCAGCACTCGATGCAAGAGAGTAACAAACATTGTTTTGCAAATTGGAGTCCGCCATACTCATCATGTTCTGTGTAGGATTCATTGGACCACTTTTGCCAACTGCACCATGAGCAGGAGACATACTGTTTGTATGGGGACTCTTCACCGCATTCACCATTGTTCCGACATTAGGACTTCGTCCTGCATTTTGATTTTGCGGACTAGCAACAATACTGTTAATGATACTGGAGACACTTTGCTGTGGAGTGGGAGTAGAACTGGATAGGAGTTGAGATAGTTGATTCTGTGAAGATGTGTCTAGACTTGGAGTATCAAGGGTGCCAGTACTGTTATTGTCAGACGTAATCAAATCATCAGGGAGTGCATTAGCAAAATGTAGTAAATTATCAAGGGTGAAATCTGAAAGAAAAAGGAGAAAACATTACATACAAATGACAGTCATTTATGCAAAATTCATCAAAAGTGACATGCATACTTCACACATGTAGAAAGAGTTGAGAAATAAATTCAAAAACTTTTGAAATCAACATGTCTCAGTTGCCTGGTGGACAGTTAATTGAAACTGGGATGAAAGGAATCTTAATGTATCTTTGTTTCATTGGCGGAAGATGTCATTCTAATTATGACGTGAACAGTTGGTTACATTCCAGGATCAGGTATGATTGATCATACACATTTGACCACAAGAAATTAGAACATAGATCACTACAACTACAGTCGAGCACTGTTGTGCCAAATTTGGTTGTCTCTATATAATTTCCTGACTCAGGCAAAAATAATTTATAATACATTATTTCTTAAACCCTTTCAACCCGTCAGATGACCAGCATGAGACTGTTGGGTTGTTGCGATGTTCCAGTCTAAGACTACTTTTGTATATGCACTTGACAGTCACTAGAACTAAGCGATCGCAATTGAGTGAAGATGTACATGTGTGTTTATATCATACATGTATGTGATGTATTTTCTGTTGTTTTCTTTCTTCATTATGAAGATGACATGTCTGATATTCGGATACATTGTTATTTGCACATGGTCCTGTCAATAGAGACTGTACTCAATTTTATTAAAATATATATCAATTATGAAGAAATATTTTTTCAAAAATATTGTAAATACAAACTTTAACTAGAGAAAAGATCTTAAAATTTATCTGCCCAATACTTTTTTCGGAACACACATACATATTTGTTCACACACACACATACACACCCCTTCCATACGTCTATGATGGCACTGTCACATGTTGATTACATGTAGGTCTAACTTCTTTAGTACATAATCCAATGGTTGATGTTGATAATGATTACTATTCTTTTCTCGAGAAACTAAAGTTTACATCTAAAAACCAGTCTGGTCTCCAAATCCAATGTCCACCTACGCAAGTCAAAAAGCTGTTTGTACCAAGTCAACTTGCACTCAAAGAAGATACAACCACAAGGAAATTGGATAAATATATTTGTAAAATCACCTTATGTGTAAAACTTAAGCATAAGGACAATATCAACAACAAATTTTTGAAAAACTTCAAAATTATCCATTGGCTTTCATTCATTGACTGAAGAATCTGGGTCATGCACTGCAAGCATCCGAAAGGTTATTTCCTGAACATCTATTTCTTTTTTCTTTTTCTTTTAAATCAGAGCAGTTATTCGATAGAAGTACATCAAAGCATTGTAACTTAAACAAATATATTAATAATACTCAATTGCAAGTATGAGGATATTGAGCAAACTCTTTAACACCAAATGGTTAACCTACATTTTGCTTGCAATATACTGTTAACTCCTGATGAAAATGTAAATGCAAAGAACAGACATAATTCTCTTTTATAACTTCCCTATAACATGTAATAATGTTTAAGGTCCATTGAACATTCGATATCCAGGAACAAAAGGCCTACCCCATTATAAATCTATCCTGTTTGGATTTGGACGGAATCACGACCTACTTCCTACGTTGAGGGGAAAATCAGTTGCTTTGTTTCACTGGATCGTCCTTTCCAAATCCCAACGTTCTAAATTGTTAAATTCATACGGTTAAAAGGACCAAAATTCATAAATTAGTACTCTTGAGTAATTTTCAACGGAGCCACGATTTGCCTGTCAAACGGGAAACTGCCTGCTTCTTCGGCGCGATGAAATTAATGCACAACGGGGCAAATGGCGATATTAATACGGAATTGATTGGAAAGAAAATGTGGCAACATAATTCTAAAGCAAATCAAAATAGTTTCGACTCGAATAAGGGTGTTCATTTAATCCTGGCAAATAGTTTCAAAGTCTAAGCTAAACTGAAATTTTACACGATGCACGGGGGCCTACTGTCAACATGAAAATTAACAACATTTTACGCATAAAATTATCGCACTGAGCAGCCGCGCATATTGTGAAAAAATATATTTCAATTCCTAACAAGTAGCGGAGTTCCGTAATTTTTGCAACAAATGAAACATACCTCCAGTGTCACTGGGCGTGAGTGTCGGCGAGGCAATCTTCTGTCGCTTGGCCGCTGGGGGCCCATCCACTAGCTGGTCAGCCATGTTTTTGGAGGTAGCTTCCAAAAATTAGTGGAAAAGCACGACTTCTTCCGTTTCTCTGGAGACTTTCAGCCTCAGTTTGGCTTCATAATAACACAAAATGTCTTCCAGTTCTTAATTCTTCCCATATCTTCAAGAGATATCCAAATAACACAAACTAGGAATTCCCGATAACCGTGTTACTCCATGATAGTGAGCACAAAGCCGCGAACGAGGCAACTTTTTCCGTCAAAAGCCCGAGAAAGTTACCTTCCTGAAAGCCATTCTTGATCTGAAAGCCTTCCTTAGAATCCTGATGACCTTCTCCTAAGACGAAAGTCGAACAAAATTCCTCCGGAATGGCTATTTTTTGATAGAAATTCGTCGATTTTTCCGATCAGGAACTCGCAAGATGGCGGCTGTTGATGAAAAGTTTTACGCTTGTCACAGTATAGCCCGAACATTCCCGAAGGCGAATGGCTTTGGCGGAGAGTAATTATTCAGGATTTTCCGTGCGCTGATTGGTCGATCGAGGTCACGTTGCAGGTTGAGCTCATTGTCGGAACCATAACCTCATATAACGGAATATTCCGGAATGTTACGAATAAGAATTATGGGAAGGCCATAAATATACTCTCAAACCTAAGCGTCAAGGCTTCACGTGAGACAGAAAGCGCTCCAATACTTTCCGTACCATTACTAAATTGTCAGTCATATGATTTAAACTGACGATCATGTTCATATGATTTAATAAAACCAATATAATCAAGTTTTTAATATGTATCGAATTTTACCTTATCTTCCAACAAAGTTAAATGTTATCGTTTAAAAAAATATATTTCAGATATAAAATGTAAATGATTATGTATTATAAAGTATGTAGCAACAAAAAAAAAAAAAAATCGAATTAAAAGTAATTTTTAATAATGAAAGACCGCTTCCATTTAATAGTAAAACACATGCAATTTTTAATTCTAACTTGCGCCAAAATGTATAAAGAATTAAAGGAAACATTTAAGACTGAGAATAAATACTATAATAATATCAATTTCTAATGAGGATTGAAAATAGATTTTCTAGTTTTCCAGAACATTTCAATAGTAAAACTACCCAAGTGCATAACATGAATATTTTACGATATCAGTTTTCAATTTGTTAAAAAAACGCCATGTTTCTTTAAATGTATACCGTTTCTTACATTGGCAATTCCCCTATATGTAATCCCAAAAAATTAAAACCACTACAATATCTTTATATTCAACACATCAACAATTAATAATTGTATCCCTCCATAAATAGAAATTTCACAAATTGCGGCTCACTTTTTATGATGTGTCTATAATCGTGCATTCTTTAGGATCCAAGATTTAAAAAAACCGACCCAACTCTTCTGTCTCACGTGAAGCCTTGTCAAGGCAGCAACAAGTCCACCTTTTAACGTCTTTTAACATAATGCGACCGGGAATCGAACCCCGGTCTTCCGGGTGATGAGCGGACACTTGCTCTATAAACTAAGCTAAACTATGACAAACATTTCATATATTTAAAATCATAAAAGAAATGGTTGTACTCTTAAACGTGCCTCCTTGTCCATCGGTTGAAGTAGTCAGTTATGTATTTATGAATATCTATTAGAATATTCATTCATATTTCAGTTGAAATAAGCCGTTATAATATGTGGTCAATATTCGTTCATTCATTATAAAATGATGAAGTTTTGATATAGCCTTTATAACTACGATTTTGTAATCTCTTATGTCCTAATTTGATTTACACATGATTCAACAACATTGAGTTCTAGAATGGTGGTTGAACATTCAATTGAATAATAAAATGGCATCAATTCATTCACTAGAAATGAACACCAAATAATGAGTATAATTTCGTTATTTAATAATGTTTTTACAGATTAAAATAGTAAGGATTATTTATATCCCTGACCAGAGGACACGGTATATAATCGCTGAGGGTAATGGTGACGCCGTAAGCTCCAGTCTCCATCGTTGTTGCTATTGAATTTTTGTTTGCGTAAAATCTATGAAATAACCAATATGATTACTGTAAAATATTGTTTTGGGAATAACAGACATTATACATAATACGATGCATGTAAATATGTTGATATAGAAAGCATACACACAAACTTGGCATGCAAATAATTGTTTGTGTTACCCCTACCCCGCTATTTCTCCTCGTTGGCTGACTGTTTGAACAAATGCTTTGTAACTTTCTCATTTCGGCAAATTCCCCGTTCATCTTTTCGTAAGGATAACTAGTGTATTTCGTAACCGTGATATATCAATGAGGTCACGGAAGTACAGCGAATATTACAAGAGCTTCTATGGAATACCATCATCACACGAGTAACATATTTGGTATCAAACGAACGAAATTCACTTTGATATCAAGTCATTGACGTGTTAAATGTGCCATTAAGTATTTCAGTGTTTAAATGACATGCACAATTATTTTGTCAACATATACGTATTTCTGAAACCCTTTTGAATCCAATGACTTTGAACGACTTTTGATAAACGAGTACGACATGGAGAAAATGTCTCTTGCAATGATTGCGACGTTTCACTGTAGATAGCATATTTAATTGTTACCATATAACAAGTGTTTTTGAGAGTGTCTGGAGAAGCAGACGCGCTAAAAGTGAACACGTACTGTAGGTTACCATATCCTTTTTATAATGAAACCAATGTTTCGGTACAGATGCTGACACTCTTACCCGGCAAGAGACTTTGACAGATATTCTACAAGATGGCACTATGAAGAAGAATAGGCCTATGTTGGTTGCTTGTAGTTAACGTCCTCATTGAAATGAATGCGACGTTTCGGCGGGAAGCACGTGGCCTTTCTTATAGGTTTTAATATAGCTATGAAGGAAATGTCTTTGGGCGAGCTTTTTTAAGATTGCAGAAAGGAGAACAAGTTATATTGATTGATTTATACAATGAACTCGACGTTTCGGTATACCCTACACTGTTACCCAACTTCCAAACGCAAGGCATAACTCTTGTCAGTCTGTATTACTGGCTGATTTAAGCCTTGCGGTATTTCGATGAATGAGAATAACTTATATTGATTTCCAACTCATTAATTGCTAAGAGTGCGACGTTTCGATGTAAAGCCGACAGTGTTATCAGGAAAGTATCTGCGAGTAACATACTAGAGACTGATGCGATGAAAGAGAATGATTGCGACGTTTCAGTGTAGACACTTACACAGTCAACATGACCATGTATTTAATATGTATTTAGAAGGAAGGGTGAAAGAAAACGAGTGCCACTGATAGCCAGCTTAACGTAAGAAATGTAAGTTTCATTGTTGATACCATCAGAGCAACCAGTGAAGCGTTTGTGATGGACCACAGGTGAAGTTTAGCGCAAATATGTTCGCACATAGGGAAAACTGGTCGTTCATCTCTGTTGCGCAACATATTTGCGCTAAACTTCACCTGTGGATGGACACACTTGAGAATCTGTTAGGATGAAGAAGAACAAGTTATTTTGACAGGTCACTTCTTCATGCAAATGACCGCCATGTTTCGATGTAAATACTGACATCTCCATCTTGTACTTGTATTATAGAGACGTTCTAGATATGGTAAGACGAAGAAGAACAACAAGAAGAAATTTTTTACGTTGATATTAACTCACAAGAATGCATAACAGTGAATCGTGAGAGATTTTAAAGGATAAACACGTTCTATGGATAGGCACACTCTTAATGCAATACATTCGACGTTTCTATGTAGATTTTACTGCTTCATAACAGTGAATCTTGGAACATTTTAAAAACCCGAACGATGGTAAATGCCTCTTCTATTGATAGCCAATTGGTTTATGGCATGAATGCGACGTTTCGATTTAAATAATGTCAACGTTCTATTGGTAGGTACACTCTTCATTTCATGAATTCGACGTTTCGCTGTAGACATTACCTATCAAGAATGCAACTGCTACATAACAGTGAATAATTTTAAAAGCTTGCACGATGGTAAAAACTTTTCTATTGATAGCCAATTGCTATTTATGCCACGAATGCGACGTTTCGATTTAAATAATGTCACTGTTATCAAGCAAGTGTCTTGGATAGACTTTAGATGCAAGAGAACACGTTATTTGATAGACGATTTCTATATGAAATGAATGTGCCGTGTCTATGTAGACGTAGTGTACACACGTTGATATATGGGACAAGGCATTACCGTTCAAAATGGTTTAAAGACAATTTTGACGTTTAGGAGTTTTGAGCGGTTTCTGTTAGTACATGCACAAACTTAAAATGCAAAACGACATTGCCGTGATGTTTCGATCCGTGCACTTATCAAGTTCCGAATTTCGATTAACAACTTTAAAGTTAACATGTTCAGACGTAAGGAGGATTGCCCAAATACAAACTACTTGTGTACGCTATATGTGATGCCGCAGAAACAGAAACTGAAACTCATGTGTTCTTTCGATGTAATAAATACCAGCTGTACAGAGACAACTACTTCAAACAACTACACAATGTCTACAAAGGCCCACTATAACATTCATTTTACAATCCAAAAACCCACAAGTTAATTATTGCACAGCACTGTTCCTGCATTATGTGTTCAGAGTAAGATCACAATACAAATTATGACCACTGTTGCATCATCTGTTATAGTTTGTAACTGTATTATAGGCCATGAGGCCGATATTGCGAAATTAACTTCTGTCTGTATGTCTGTCTGATGTTTCGAAACTTAGTCACGTAAGATCACGTGTGTTTCATCAGTTTATCCATGCAAATCTTCGTTGGCACCATACAAACAATGTATGCAGTCCCTTACCACTGACAAGTCGCTATCAATCAACATATTCTGTTTTTGGTAATCAAGATCATTGGGCAAAACGTTTAAAAACAACGGGGTGTGACTGTTTAAAAACAACGGGGTGTGACTGTCATATCTACAGTTTACAAGCATTACACTATATCCGTCTGCAATACCATGGGCTAATTTACACTGTAGCTTTTAAAAAGCAAGCCCTCTGAATTAATCTCTGGTCAAAGTTTTAGAAACAGCCTCCTAGAGGTCACACGTCTTTTCTTGCTGTGACCTAAATAGTGTGCCCATCTTCACAAGTGCTTTGTTTGTTCCATATCAGGCATGTATATATAATAACCGTGGGCAATCGTATCGGGTTCATATATTTCATATGATGCCCAAGGGAGAAAATATAACGTTGTCATGGTGACGCGATGTCATAAACAATGACGTCACCTTTCGTCCATGGCGTTGCGTTCTATATTCGTGGTAATGACTCACTATGTGTACGACACTTGTGCCTGAATATCGGTATATTCCTCGCTCTCGTTCGAGAAATCCTGATATTCAGTCACTCGTGTCGTTAATATAATGTAACATAATAACTCATTATAGATATAGATATAGATATAGATATAGATATATAAGATATATAAAAAATATAAATATATAAAAGGCTATATAGAACATATAGACATATAAAGAACATACTTGCCTCATGTTTACATAATTTTTTTCTGACTTCACCGCTGTATTCTGGTTCATACCTTAAAGGGAGAGTTCTGTCGCCATCTTGGATATTTTTGCACTACGTGAAATGAAAACACACTACATTGTACTTAATTTTGCAACTTTTTAATAACCAAAGACACACACTGATAGAGTATTCACATAGTAACACATAACATGTCATAAAACTAATAAACATTTTGCTGTTATGCTGTAGCCAAGTTTCCCCCACTCGCAGCGCCGATAAATGGCTACAGTTCTCATTGTTTTTATTTTTCAACAAATGTGCTTTTGTGTTTATCAAGTTATCAAATATAAATTACTATCTTTCAATTTGACTGTGTTTTAATCATGTATTAATAACACATATGTGTAAACAGGAATATCCTCTCGAATTTCGTTTCCACAAAAAATACCCCGATAGAACCCTCCTTTTAAGTTCTTTATCAATTATATAAATTGTTATCCATTCGTACCCCAATACGCCAATCCGTTATCAACCATTTGTTATCATCCACCTACCCGATAGATCAATCCATTATCAACCATTTGTTATCCCCCATCATCAACATATATACCACTCAATAATCAACCATTTGTTGTCAACCTTCGGCCATATAAACCACTCCACAATCAACCATTTGTTATCAACCATCGGCCATATATACCACTCCATAATCAACCATTTGTAATCACCCATCGCCCATATATACCACTCCATAATCAACCATTTGTAATCATCCATCGCCCATATATACCACTCCATAATCAACCATTTGTTATCATCCATCGCCCATATATACCACCCCATAATCAACCATTTGTTATCAACCATCGCCCATATATACCACTCCATAATCAACCATTTGTTATCATCCATCGCCCATATATACCACCCCATAATCAACCATTTGTTATCATCCATCGCCCATATATACCACTCCATAATCAACCATTTGTTATCATCCATCGCCCATATATACCACTCCATAATCAACCATTTGTTATCATCCATCGCCCATATATACCACTCCATAATCAACCATTTGTTATCATCCATCGCCCATATATACCGCTCCATAATCAACCATTTGTTATCATCCATCGCCCATATATACCACTCCATAATCAACCATTTGTTATCATCCATCGCCCATATATACCACCCCATAATCAACCATTTGTTATCATCCATCGCCCATATATACCACTCCATAATCAACCATTTGTTATCAACCATCGCCCATATATACCATCCCATAATCAACCATTTGTTATCATCCATCGCCCATATATATCACTCCATAATCAACCATTTGTTATCATCCATCGCCCATATATACCACTCCATAATCAACCATTTGTTATCAACCATCGCCCATATATACCACACCATAATCAACCATTTGTAATCACCCATCGCCCATATATACCACTCCATAATCAACCATTTGTTATCATCCATCGCCCATATATACCACTCCATAATCAACCATTTGTTATCATCCACCTACCAGATAGATCAATCCAAAATCGACCATTTGTTATCGCTATCATCCACATATATCCCTCCAAAATCGATCACCAATCACCCAGATATATCACTCAATGATCAACCATTTGTCATTAGTCCTTCATCCAGATATATCACTCCATAATTAACAATTAACAGTTATATCCCGTGTAGATAATTCCTTAACCAACCATTTGTTATTCGTCCATCACCTGTACATATCAACAGATAATCAAGAATTTTTTATCATCCAAGATCACTATAGATCAATCCAACAATTTTGCTATCCATCCATCACTCATACATCATCCCTTAATCAACCATTTGTTATTATCCATCCCACAGATAGAGATTACTCAATAATTAAGCATTTGTTATCCATCCTTCACTCATATGCAATGTATATATCACTCCATTATCAACCATTTGTTATCCATCAATCACTACTATAGATAACTTCATTATCAACCATTTGTTATCCATCCATCATTCATAATTAAATATCACTCCATTATCAACCATTTGTTATCCATTCATCACTACTATAGATAATTACATAATCAACCATTTGTTATCCATTCATCACTACTATAGATAATTACATAATCAACCATTTGTTATCCATCCTTCACTACTATAGATACTTACACAATCAACCATTTTTTATCCGTCCTTTACTCATATATAAATCACTCCATTATCAACCATTTGTTATCCATTCACCACTACTATAGATCAGTACATAATTAACCATTTGTTACCCATCCTTCACTAATATATATATATATAATATCACTCCAACTCAACCATTTGTTATCCATCCATCACCACTATACATAAATACATAATGAACCATTTGTTATCCAACGATCACTACTAAAGATCACTACATAATCATCAAACCCCATCCATATAGATAATTCCATAATCAACCATTTGTTATCCATCCTTCACCTATTTATATCACTCCATAATGAACCAATTTTGTTATCATCCAACACTCATATAGATCAATCAAACATCAACCATTTCTTATCCATCAATCACTCAAATTTATCGGTAAAAATAGATCAATTGGTTCTGTAGCTCATCAATCTTTATATGATATGTTATGATCTTATTTATTTAAAATTGACCACTGTTAGTGAGACAAAAATACCTTCACAGGTACCAATTAGTTATTCATACAGATAGAACCAGTTGCAAAACATGCAGTTTAAATACCTGTTTAAATAAGTCTCACACACATCGTAACTGAAAGCACCCTTACATTCATAACTCATGCAAATAACATGTATGGGATACAGGATAGGCTGTTGTCCTATGCCCATCAGTCTCTAATTATTGCTACCAGACCAGAAGGATTGCTTTGTACGTAATGCATCAGCAAACACTAACGGAAGCAGGACGCTTTGGGTGGTGGTGGCAGCTAAAATGAGACTAAATACAAAATCTTTATCTTTTGGTGCTATGGACATGAACTTGGGGTTGTTTGAAATCTGTTTACATTTCCAATATAATTATATTAATCACTTGACCATTGGATATATCTTAGTAACAAAAGGGGTACACTTCTTTTAATTTCACCCCTGCCACGGCCTTATTTTTGAGAGTAGGGTGATCAAATTTACAGACCCAAGTCTGCATCCATTAAATATCATATTCTCTTCATCTTTCCACAAATTGATTCATTTATCCATTCAACCATCCATTTACCCAACTATATATCTTTCCAACACTCCATTGATTCGTTTATCCATTTCCCATCCATTTACCCATCTATCTATTCATCTTTCCATCCATCCATCCATCCATCCATTCATTTATCCATTCACTCAATCTTCCATGTAGTCTTTTCCACACCCATCCATTCATTTATCCAATCACAACTAATCTTTTCATCTTCCATCCATCTATCTATTCACCTGTCTATTCATCCATTAATTCACCATCCAGTCAATCATCGATATATCAATGTTCCCCATCAATCCATTCATTCGTTTATCCATCTATTCATGTTTCCATTAATTAATTCATTTATCCAGTTACAACACATCTATTCATCTATCCATCCATATATATTGTCATCTTTTAATCCAGCCATTCATTCATCTGTCCAGTCACAAACCATTTACCCATCCATCCTTTCATCTTTCTATCCATCCACCCACTGACCCATCTATCAATTTATCTTTCCATTAATTCATTCATTCGGTTTTCCTTTCACTCATTCAATACATATATTAGTCTTTCCACCAATCCATCTATTCATGTTTTCATCCATCCATTAATTCGTTCATGGAGCCAATCATCTATTTATTAATTTTACCCATCCATTCATTCATTTATCCAGTCACACAACATCTATGCATCTTTCCATCCATCCATCTATCATATTTCGATCTATCCATTCATTCATTCATCAAGTCACGAATCCACCTATTAATCCATCCATTCATCTTTCCATCCATCCATTGATTCATTTATCCAGTTACCAGCCATTTACCCATCCATCTATTCATCTTTAAATCCAGCCAGTACTTTATTTATCCAGTCAACCATCCATCTATTCATTTTCCCATCCTTCCATTCATTCGTTTACCCAGTCAACCATCCATCTATTCATTTTCCCATCCATCAATTCATTCGTTTACCCAGTCAACCATCCATCTATTCATTTTCCCATCCATCCATTCATTCGTCTATCCGGTAACCCATCCATATATCACTCCGTCTGTTCATCTATCTATTCATCTTTCCATCTATCCATTCATTTATCCAGTCAACTACTCATCTATCCATCTTACATCAATACATTCATTTATCCAGTCACCATCCATTTACCCATCCATCTATTCAACTTTCCATCCATCCATTCATTCGTCAATCAAGTCACGCATCCATCCATCTATTCATTTTCCTATCCATCCATTCATTCGTTTATCCAGTCACCACTCATTTACCCATCCATCAATTTATCCATTTATTCATATTTCCATCATCCATTCATTCGTTTATCAAGTCACCACTCATTTACCCATCCATCAATTCAACTTTTCACCCATCTACCCATTTATTTACCCAATCACCCATCCATTTACCCACCTATCTTTCCACCTATCCATTCATTCATATATCCAGTCCACCATCCATCTTTTCATCTATATTCCATCCATCTATTCATCTTTCTATCCATCCATTCATTCATAAATCAGGTCACGCACCCGTTCATGTATTCATCTTTCCATCCACCAATCAATTCATTTATCAATTCATCAATTCAAATACCCATCGTTCCCATCAATTCATTCATTTACCCATCCATCTATTCATCTTATCATCAATCTATTCATTCATTAACATATTCACCCATCCATCTATTCATCTTTCATCCATCCATTCATTCATTAACATATTCACCCATCCATCTATTCATCTTTCATCCATCCATTCATTCATTAACATATTCACCCATCCATCTATTCATCTTATCATCAATCTATTCATTCATTAACATATTCACCCATCCATCTATTCATCTTTCATCCATACATTCATTCATTAACATATTCACCCATCCATCTATTCATCTTTCATCCATCCATTCATTCATTAACATATTCACCCATCCATCTATTCATCTTATCAACAATCTATTCATTCATTAACATATTCACCCATCCATCTATTCATCTTATCACCCATCTATCTATTCATCGTATCACCTATCCATCTATTCATCTTATCATCCATCCATCTATTCAGTTTTCCATTCATCCATCTACTAATCTTTCCATACATCAATTCATTCATTAATTTATCCAGTCAACCGCCTATCTATTCGTCTTTTATTCCACCAATTCATTCATTTATCCAATCACCCGTTCATCTAACCATCTATCTATTCATCTTTCCATTAATCCATTAATTCATTTATCCATTTACTCATCTATTCATATTTCCATCCAAGATCTGTTCATCCACCGAAATTCATTGTCTACCCATCTAACCATCACTCCGTCGAGCCTCTTATTCAAGAAACAAACCATGACTCCGTCTAACCTCCCATACTCCACCCTCTCTTATTCATCCCCTTATACACCTTTCAACCCACTCATCCACCATCTTATTGATCCCCCGTCATACATCCCCTAATAGTACACCAATCAATCCACCCATCCACCAGCTCATTGATCCACTCTAATACATCCCCTTATACATCAATCAACCAACTCACCCATCTACCAACTCATTCATCTACTCTAATACATCCCCTTATACATCAATCAAACCATCCATCCGCCAATTCATTGATCCACCCTAATACATCCCATTATACATCAATCAACCCACCCACCCATCCACCAACTCATTGATCAACCCTAATACATCCCCTTATACATCAATCAACCAACCCATCCACCAACTAATTGATCCGACCTAATACATCCCCTTATACATCAATAAACCCATCCATCCACCAACTAATAGATCCGACCTAATACATCCCCTTATACATCAATAAACCAACACATCCATCCACCAACTAATTGATCCGACCTAATACATCCCCTTATACATCAATCAACGTACCCACCCATCCACCAACTCATTGATCCACCCTTATACATCCCCTTATACATCAATCAACCCACCCATCCGCCAATTCATTGATCCACCCTTATACATCCCCTTATACATCAATCAACCAACCCATCCATCCACCAACTCATTGATCCACCCAAATACATCCCCTTATACATCAATAAACCCATCCATCCACCAACTAATTGATCCGGCCTAATACATCCCCTTATACATCAATCAACCAACCCACCCATCCACCAACTCATTGATCCACCCTTATACATCCCCTTATACATCAATCAACCCACCCATCCGCCAATTCATTGATCCACCCTTATACATCCCCTTATACATCAATCAACCAACCCATCAATACACCAACTCATTGATCCACCCTAATACATCCCATTATACATCAATCAACCAACCCACCCATCCACCAACTAATTGATTCACCCAAATACATCCCATTATACATCATTCAACCAACCCATCCGCCAATTCATTGATCCACCCTAATACATCCCATTATACATCAATCAACCAACCCACCCATCCACCAACTAATTGATTCACCCAAATACATCCCATTATACATCAACCAACCAACCCATCCATCCGCCAATTCATTGATCCACCCTAATACATCCCATTATACATCAATCAACCAACCCATCCACCAATTCATTGATCCACCGTAATACATCCCCTTATACATCAATCAACCAACCCACCCATCCACCAACTCATTGATTCACCCAAATACATCCCATTATACATCAATCAACCAACCCATCCATCCGCCAATTCATTGATTCACCCTTATACATCCCCTTAAACATCAATCAACCAACCCAACCATCCACCAATTCATTGATCCACCCTAATAAATCCGATTATACATCAATCAACCAACCCACCAATCCACCAACTCATTGATCAACCCTAATACATCCCATTATACATCAATCAACCAACCCATCCATCCACCAATTCATTGATCAACCCTAATACATCCCATTATACATCAATCAACCAACCCGTCCATCCACCAATTCATTGATCCACCCAAATACATCCCATTATACATCAATCAACCAACCCATCCATCCACCAACTCATTGATCCACCCTAATACATCCCCTTATACATCAATCAACCAACCCATCAATACACCAATTCATTGATCCACCCTAATAAATCCCATTATACATCAATCAACCAACCCATCCATCCACAAACTCATTGATCAACCCTAATACATCCCATTATACATCAATCTACCAACCCATCAATACACCAACTCATTGATCCACTCTAATACATCCCATTATACATCAATCAACCAACCCATCCATCCACCAACTCATTGATCAACCCTAATACATCCCATTATACATCAATCAACCAACCCATCCATCCACCCACCAACTCATTGATCCACCCTAATAAATCCCCTTATACACCAATCAACCCACCCATCCATCCACCAACTCATTGATCCACCCTAATACATCCCCTTATACATCAATCAACCAACCCATCCATCCACCAACTCATTCATCCACCCTAATAAATCCCCTTATACACCAATCAAACCACCCACCCATCCACCAACTCATTGATCCACCCTAATACATCCCCTTATACATCAATCAACCAACCCATCCATCCACCAACTCATTCATCCACCCTAATACATCCCCGTATACATCCATCAATCAACCCACCCATCCACCAACTAATTGATCCACCCTAATACATCCCCTTATACATCAATCAACCAACCCACCTATCCACCAACTAATTGATCCACTCTAATACATCCCCTTATACACCCATCAGCCCACCCATCCACCAACTAATTGATCCGAACTAATACATCCCCTTATACATCAATAAACCCATCCATCCATCAACTAATTGATCCGACCTAATACATCCCCTTATACATCAATAAACCCATCAATACACCAACTCATTGATCCACCCTAATACATCCCCTTATACATCAATCAACCCACCCATCCACCAACTCATTGATCCACCCTTATACATCCCCTTATACATCAATCAACCAACCCATCCGCCAATTCATTGATCCACCCTAATACATCCCATTATACATCAATCAACCAACCCACCCATCCACCAACTAATTGATTCACCCAAATACATCCCATTATACATCAATCAACCAACCCATCCATCCGCCAATTCATTGATCCACCCTAATACATCCCATTATACATCAATCAACCAACCAATCCGCCAATTCATTGATCCACCGTAATACATCCCCCTTATACATCAAACAACCAACCCACTCATCCACCAACTCATTGATTCACCCAAACACATCCCATTATACATCAATCAACCAACCCATCCATCCGCCAATTCATTGATCCACCCTAATACATCCCCTTATACATCAATCAACCAACCCATCCGCCAATTCATTGATCCACCGTAATACATCCCCTTATACATCAATCAACCAACCCACCCATCCACCAACTCATTGATTCACCCAAATACATCCCATTATACATCAATCAACCAACCCATCCATCCGCCAATTCATTGATCCACCCTAATACATCCCCTTATACATCAATCAACCGACCCATCCGCCAATTCATTGATCCACCCTAATACATCCCATTATACATCAAACAACCAACCCATCCATCCACCAACTCATTGATCAACCCTAATACATCCCATTATACATCAATCTACCAACCAATCAATACACCAATTCATTGATCCACCCTAATAAATCCCATTATACATCAATCAACCAACCCATCCATCCACCAACTCATTGATGACCCCTAATACATCCCATTATACATCAATCTACCAACCCATCAATACACCAACTCATTGATCCACTCTAATACATCCCCTTATACATCAATCAACCAACCCACCAATCCACCAACTCATTGATCAACCCTAATACATCCCATTATACATCAATCAACCAACCCATCCATCCACCAATTCATTGATCCACCCAATTACATCCCATTATACATCAATCAACCAACCAATCCATCCACCAACTCATTGATCCACCCTAATAAATCCCCTTATACACCAATAAACCCACCCATCCACCAACTCATTGATCCCCCCTAATACATCCCCTTATACATCAATCAACCAACCCATCCATCCACCAACTCATTCATCCACCCTAATACATCCCCTTATACATCCATCAATCAACCCACCCATCCACCAACTAATTGATCCACCCTAATACATCCCCTTATACATCACTCAACCAACCCACCTATCCACCAACTAATTCATCCACTCCAATACATCCCCTTATACACCCATCAGCCCACCCGTCAACAACTAATTGATCCGACCTAATACATCCCCTTATACATCAATCAACCAACCCACCTATCCACCAACTAATTGATCCACTCTAATACACCCCCTTATACATCAATAAGCCCACCCATCCGCCAACTCATTGATCCGACCTAATACATCCCATTATATATCAATAAGCCCACCCATCCGCCAACTCATTGATCCGACCTAATACATCCCCTTATACATCAATCAACCAACCCACCCATCCACCAACTAATTGATCAACCCTAATACATTCCGTTATACATCAATCAGCAAACCCATCCACCAACTCATTGATCAACCCTTATACATTCCGTTATACATCAATCAACAAACCCATCCATCCACCAACTCATTGATCCAACCTAATAAATCCCCTTATACACCAATCAATCAACCCACCCATCCACCAACACATTCATCGACCCTAATACATCCCCTTATACATCAATCAACCAACCCACCCATCCACCAACTCATTGATCAACCCTAATACATCCCCTTATACATCAATAAACCCATCCATCCGCCAATTCATTGACCCGTCCTAATACATCCCATTATACATCAATCAACCAACCCATCCATCCACCAACTCATTGATCAACCCTAATACATCCCCTTATACATCAATCAACCAACCCATCCACCAACTCATTGATCAACCCTAATACATCTCATTATACATCAATCAACCGACCCATCCACCAACTCATTGATCAACCCTAATACATCTCATTATACATCAATCAACCAACCCATCCACCAACTCATTGATCAACCCTAATACATCTCATTATACATCAATCAACCAACCCATCCATCCACCAACTCATTGATCCACCCTAATACATCCCCTTATACATCAATCAACCAACCCATCCACCAACTCATTGATCCACCCTAATACATCCCCTTATACATCAATCAACCGACCCATCCACCAACTCATTGATCAACCCTAATACATCCCCTTATACATCAATCAACCAACCCATCTACCAATTCATTGATCAACCCTAATAAATTCCCTTATACATCAATCAACCAACCCATCCATCCACCAACTCATTGATCCACCCTAATACATCCCCTTATACATCAATCAACCGACCCATCCACCAACTCATTGATCAACCCTAATACATCCCCTTATACATCAATCAACCGACCCATCCACCAACTCATTGATCAACCCTAATACATCCCCTTATACATCAATCAACCCATCAATACACCAACTCATTGATCCACCCTAATACATCCCCTTATACATCAATCAATCAACCCATCAACCAACTCATTGATCCACCCTAATACATCCCCTTATACATCAATCAACCAACCCATCCACCAACTCATTGATCCACCGTAATACATCCCCTTATACATCAATCCACCAACTCATTGATCCACCCTTATACATCCCCTTATACATCAATCAACCAACCCATCCACCAACTCATTGATCCAGCCTAATACATCCCCTTATACATCAATCAATCAACCCATCAACCAACTCATTGATCCACCCTAATACATCCCCTTATACATCAATCAACCGACCCATCCTCCAACTCATTGATCCACCGCAATACATCCCCTTATACATCAATCAACCGACCCATCCACCAACTCATTGATCAACCCTAATACATCCCATTATACATCAATCAACCAACCCATCCACCAACTCATTGATCCACCCTAATACATCCCCTTATACATCAATCAACCAACCCATCCACCAACTCATTGATCCACCGTAATACATCCCCTTATACATCAATCCACCAACTCATTGATCCACCCTTATACATCCCCTTATACATCAATCTACCAACCCATCAATACACCAACTCATTGATCCACCCTAATACATCCCATTATACATCAATCCACCAACCCATCAATACACCAACTCATTGATCCACCCTAATACATCCCATTATACATCAATCTACCAACCCATCAATACACCAACTCATTGATCCACCCTAATACATCCCATTATACATCAATCCACCAACTCATTGATCCACCCTTTTACATCCCCTTATACATCAATCAACCAACCCATCCACCAACTCATTGATCCAGCCTAATTCATCCCCTTATACATCAATCAACCAATCCATCTACCAATTCATTGATCCACCCTAATAAATCCCCTTATACATCAATCAACCGACCCATCCTCCAACTCATTGATCCACCGTAATACATCTCATTATACATCAATCAATCAACCCATCCACCAACTCATTGATCAACCCTAATACATCTCATTATACATCAATCAACCAACCCATCCACCAACTCATTGATCAACCCTAATACATCCCATTATACATCAATCAACCGACCCATCCACCAACTCACTGATCAACCCTAATACATCCCCTTATACATCAATCAATCAACCAACCCATCCACCAACTCATTGATCCACCCTAATACATCCCCTTATACATCAATCAACCGACCCATCCACCAACTCATTGATCAACCCTAATACATCCCCTTATACATCAATCAACCAACCCACCCATCCACCAACTCATTGATCCACCCTTATACATCCCCTTATACATCAATCAACCAACCCATCTACCAATTCATTGATCCACCCTAATACATCCCCTTATACATCAATCAACCGACCCATCCACCAACTCATTGATCCACCCTAATACATCCCCTTATACATCAATCAACCGACCCATCCTCCAACTCATTGATCCACCGTAATACATCCCCTTATACATCAATCAACCGACCCATCCACCAACTCATTGATCAACCCTAATACATTCCGTTATACATCAATCAACAAACCCATCCATCCACCAACTCATTGATCCACCCTAATAAATCCCCTTATACACCAATCAATCAACCCACCCATCCACCAACACATTCATCGACCCTAATACATCCCCTTATACATCAATCAACCAACCCACCCATCCACCAACTCATTGATCAACCCTAATACATCCCCTTATACATCAATAAACCCATCCATCCGCCAATTCATTGACCCGTCCTAATACATCCCATTATACATCAATCAACCAACCCATCCATCCACCAACTCATTGATCAACCCTAATACATCCCCTTATACATCAATCAACCAACCCATCCACCAACTCATTGATCAACCCTAATACATCTCATTATACATCAATCAACCGACCCATCCACCAACTCATTGATCAACCCTAATACATCTCATTATACATCAATCAACCAACCCATCCACCAACTCATTGATCAACCCTAATACATCTCATTATACATCAATCAACCAACCCATCCATCCACCAACTCATTGATCCACTCTAATACATCCCCTTATACATCAATCAACCAACCCATCCACCAACTCATTGATCCACCCTAATACATCCCCTTATACATCAATCAACCGACCCATCCACCAACTCATTGATCAACCCTAATACATCCCCTTATACATCAATCAACCAACCCATCTACCAATTCATTGATCAACCCTAATAAATTCCCTTATACATCAATCAACCAACCCATCCATCCACCAACTCATTGATCCACCCTAATACATCCCCTTATACATCAATCAACCGACCCATCCACCAACTCATTGATCAACCCTAATACATCCCCTTATACATCAATCAACCGACCCATCCACCAACTCATTGATCAACCCTAATACATCCCCTTATACATCAATCAACCCATCAATACACCAACTCATTGATCCACCCTAATACATCCCCTTATACATCAATCAATCAACCCATCAACCAACTCATTGATCCACCCTAATACATCCCCTTATACATCAATCAACCAACCCATCCACCAACTCATTGATCCACCGTAATACATCCCCTTATACATCAATCCACCAACTCATTGATCCACCCTTATACATCCCCTTATACATCAATCAACCAACCCATCCACCAACTCATTGATCCAGCCTAATACATCCCCTTATACATCAATCAATCAACCCATCAACCAACTCATTGATCCACCCTAATACATCCCCTTATACATCAATCAACCGACCCATCCTCCAACTCATTGATCCACCGCAATACATCCCCTTATACATCAATCAACCGACCCATCCACCAACTCATTGATCAACCCTAATACATCCCATTATACATCAATCAACCAACCCATCCACCAACTCATTGATCCACCCTAATACATCCCCTTATACATCAATCAACCAACCCATCCACCAACTCATTGATCCACCGTAATACATCCCCTTATACATCAATCCACCAACTCATTGATCCACCCTTATACATCCCCTTATACATCAATCTACCAACCCATCAATACACCAACTCATTGATCCACCCTAATACATCCCATTATACATCAATCCACCAACCCATCAATACACCAACTCATTGATCCACCCTAATACATCCCATTATACATCAATCTACCAACCCATCAATACACCAACTCATTGATCCACCCTAATACATCCCATTATACATCAATCCACCAACTCATTGATCCACCCTTTTACATCCCCTTATACATCAATCAACCAACCCATCAACCAACTCATTGATCCAGCCTAATTCATCCCCTTATACATCAATCAACCAATCCATCTACCAATTCATTGATCCACCCTAATAAATCCCCTTATACATCAATCAACCGACCCATCCTCCAACTCATTGATCCACCGTAATACATCTCATTATACATCAATCAATCAACCCATCCACCAACTCATTGATCAACCCTAATACATCTCATTATACATCAATCAACCAACCCATCCACCAACTCATTGATCAACCCTAATACATCCCATTATACATCAATCAACCGACCCATCCACCAACTCACTGATCAACCCTAATACATCCCCTTATACATCAATCAATCAACCAACCCATCCACCAACTCATTGATCCACCCTAATACATCCCCTTATACATCAATCAACCGACCCATCAACCAACTCATTGATCAACCCTAATACATCCCCTTATACATCAATCAACCAACCCACCCATCCACCAACTCATTGATCCACCCTTATACATCCCCTTATACATCAATCAACCAACCCATCTACCAATTCATTGATCCACCCTAATACATCCCCTTATACATCAATCAACCGACCCATCCACCAACTCATTGATCCACCCTAATACATCCCCTTATACATCAATCAACCGACCCATCCTCCAACTCATTGATCCACCGTAATACATCCCCTTATACATCAATCAACCGACCCATCCACCAACTCATTGATCAACCCTAATACATCCCATTATACATCAATCAACCAACCTATCCACCAACTCATTGATTAACCCTAATACATCCCCTTATACATCAATCAACCAACCCACCCATCCACCAACTCATTGATCCACCCTTATACATCCCCTTATACATCAATCAATCAACCCATCAACCAACTCATTGATCCACCCTAATACATCCCCTTATACATCAATCAACCAACCCATCCACCAACTCATTGATCCACCGTAATACATCCCCTTATACATCAATCAACCCACCCATCCACCAACTCATTGATCCATCCTAATACATCCCCTTATACATCAATCAATCAACCCATCAACCAACTCATTGATCCACCCTAATATATCCCCTTATACATCAATCAACCAACCCATCCACCAACTCATTGATCCACCGTAATACATCCCCTTATACATCAATCAATCAACCCATCCACCAACTCATTGATCCACCCTAATACATCCCCTTATACATCAATCAATCAACCCATCCACCAACTCATTGATCCACCCTAATACATCCCCTTATACATCAATCAATCAACCCATCAACCAACTCACTTATCCACTCTAATACATCCCCTTATACATCAATCAACCCACCCATCCCCCCAACTCACTGATCAAACCTAATACATCCCATTATACATCAATCAACCGACCCATCCACCAACTCTCTGATCCACCCTAATACATCCCCTTATACATCAATCAACCAACCCATCCACCAACTCATTGATCCACCCTAATACATCCCCTTATACATCAATCAACCGACCCATCCACCAACTCATTGATCCACCGTAATACATCCCCTTATACATCAATCAATCAACCCATCCACCAACTCATTGATCCACCGTAATACATCCCCTTATACATCAATCAACCAACCCATCCACCAACTCATTGATCCACCCTAATACATCCCCTTATACATCAATCAACCGACCCACCCATCCACCAACTCATTGATCCACCCTAATACATCCCCTTATACACCAATCAACCCACCCATCCACCAACTCATTGATCCACCCTTATACATCCCCTTATACATCAATCAACCGACCCATCCACCAACTCATTGATCCACCCTAATACATCCCCTTATACATCAATCAACCGACCCATCCACCAACTCATTGATCAACCCTAATACATCCCCTTATACATCAATCAACCCACCCATCCACCAACTCATTGATCAACCCTAATACATCCCCTTATACATCAATCAACCCACCCATCCACCAACTCATTGATTCACCCTAATGCATCCCCTTATACATCAATCAACCGACCCATCCACCAACTCATTGATTCACCCAAATACATCCCCTTATACATCAATTAACCCATCCACCAACTCATTGATCAACCCTAGTACATCCCCTTATACATCAATCAACCCACCCATCCACCAACTCATTGATCCACCCTAATACATCCCCTTATACATCAATCAACCGACCCATCCACCAACTCATTGATCAACCCTAATACATCCCCTTATACATCAATCAACCCATCCACCAACTCATTGATCAACCCTTATACATCCCCTTGTACATCAATCAACCCACCCATCCACCAACTCATTGATCCACCCTAATACATCCCCTTATACATCAATCAACCAACCCATCCACCAACTCATTGATCCACCATAATACATCCCCTTATACATCAATCAACCGACCCATCCACCAACTCATTGATCAACCCTAATACATCCCCTTATACATCAATCAATCAACCCACCCATCCACCAACTCATTGATCCACCGTAATACATCCCCTTATACATCAATAAACCAACCCACCCATCCACCAACTCATTGATCCACCCTAATACATCCCCTTATACATCAATCAACCAACCCATCCACCAACTCATTGATCCACCCGAATACATCCCCTTATACATCAATCAACCGACCCATCCACCAACTCCTTGATCAACCCTAATACATCCCCTTATACATCAATCAATCAACCGACCCATCCACCAACTCATTGATCCACCCTAATACATCCCCTTATACATCAATCAACCGACCCACCCATCCACCAACTCATTGATCCACCCTAATACATCCCCTTATACATCAATCAACCCACCCATCCACCAACTCATTGATCCACCCTTATACATCCCCTTATACATCAATCAACCGACCCATCCACCAACTCATTGATCCACCCTAATACATCCCCTTATACATCAATCAACCGACCCATCCACCAACTCATTGATCAACCCTAATACATCCCCTTATACATCAATCAACCCACCAATCCACCAACTCATTGATCAACCCTAATACATCCCCTTATACATCAATCAACCCACCCATCCACCAACTCATTGATCCACCCTAATACATCCCCTTTTACATCAATCAACCGACCCATCCACCAACTCATTGATTCACCCAAATACATCCCCTTATACATCAATAAACCCATCCACCAACTCATTGATCAACCCTAATACATCCCCTTATACATCAATCAACCCACCCATCCACCAACTCATTGATCCACCCTTATACATCCCCTTATACATCAATCAACCGACCCATCCACCAACTCATTGATCAACCCTAATACATCCCCTTATACATCAATCAACCCATCCACCAACTCATTGATCAACCCTAATACATCCCCTTATACATCAATCAACCCACCCATCCACCAACTCATTGATCAACCCTAATACATCCCCTTATACATCAATCAACCCACCAATCCACCAACTCATTGATCAACCCTAATACACCCCCTTATACATCAATCAACCCACCCATCCACCAACTCATTGATCCACCCTAATACATCCCCTTATACACCAATCAACCCACCCATCCACCAACTCATTGATCAACCCTAATACATCCCCTTATACATCAATCAACCCATCCACCAACTCATTGATCAACCCTAATACATCCCCTTATACATCAATCAACCCACCCATCCACCAACTCATTGATCCACCCTAATAAATCCCCTTATACATCAATCAATCAACCCACCCATCCACCAACTCATTGATCAACCCTAATACATCCCCTTATACATCAATCAACCCATCCACCAACTCATTGATCAACCCTAATACATCCCCTTATACATCAATCAACCCACCCATCTACCAACTCATTGATCCACCCTAATACATCCCCTTATACATCAATCAACCCACCCATCCACCAACTCATTGATCAACCCTAATACATCCCCTTATACATCAATCAACCCACCCATCCACCAACTCATTGATCCACCCTAATACATCCCCTTATACATCAATCAACCGACCCATCCACCAACTCATTGATTCACCCAAATACATCCGCTTATACATCTATAAACCCATCCACCAACTCATTGATCAACCCTAATACATCCCCTTATACATCAATCAACCCACCCATCCACCAACTCATTGATCCACCCTAATACATCCCCTTATACATCAATCAACCAACCCATCCACCAACTCATTGATCCACCCTAATACATCCCCTTATACACCAATCAACCCACCCACCCATCCACCAACTCACTGATCCACCCTAATACATCCCCTTATACACCAATCAACCAACCCATCCACCAACTCATTGATCCACCCTAATACATCCCCTTATACATCAATCAACCAACCCATCCACCAACTCATTGATCCACCCTAATACATCCCCTTATACATCAATCAACCGACCCATCCACAAACTCATTGATCAACCCTAATACATCCCCTTATACATCAATCAATCAACCCACCCATCCACCAACTCATTGATCCACCGTAATACATCCCCTTATACATCAATCAACCGACCCATCCACCAACTCATTGATCCACCCTAATACATCCCCTTATACATCAATCAACCGACCCACCCATCCACCAACTCATTGATCCACCCTAATACATCCCCTTATACACCAATCAACCCACCCATCCACCAACTCATTGATCCACCCTTATACATCCCCTTATACATCAATCAACCGACCCATCCACCAACTCATTGATCCACCCTAATACATCCCCTTATACATCAATCAACCGACCCATCCACCAACTCATTGATCAACCCTAATACATCCCCTTATACATCAATCAACCCACCCATCCACCAACTCATTGATCAACCCTAATACATCCCCTTATACATCAATCAACCCACCCATCCACCAACTCATTGATTCACCCTAATGCATCCCCTTATACATCAATCAACCGACCCATCCACCAACTCATTGATTCACCCAAATACATCCCCTTATACATCAATTAACCCATCCACCAACTCATTGATCAACCCTAGTACATCCCCTTATACATCAATCAACCCACCCATCCACCAACTCATTGATCCACCCTTATACATCCCCTTATACATCAATCAACCGACCCATCCACCAACTCATTGATCAACCCTAATACATCCCCTTATACATCAATCAACCCATCCACCAACTCATTGATCAACCCTTATACATCCCCTTATACATCAATCAACCCACCCATCCACCAACTCATTGATCCACCCTAATACATCCCCTTATACATCAATCAACCAACCCATCCACCAACTCATTGATCCACCCTAATACATCCCCTTATACATCAATCAACCGACCCATCCACCAACTCATTGATCAACCCTAATACATCCCCTTATACATCAATCAATCAACCCACCCATCCACCAACTCATTGATCCACCCTTATACATCCCCTTATACATCAATCAACCGACCCATCCACCAACTCATTGATCCACCCTAATACATCCCCTTATACATCAATCAACCGACCCATCCACCAACTCATTGATCAACCCTAATACATCCCCTTATACATCAATCAACCGACCCATCCACCAACTCATTGATCAACCCTAATACATCCCCTTATACATCAATCAACCCACCCATGCACCAACTCATTGATCAACCCTAATACATCCCCTTATACATCAATCAACCCACCCATCCACCAACTCATTGATTCACCCTAATGCATCCCCTTATACATCAATCAATCAACCCACCCATCCACCAACTCATTGATCAACCCTAATACATCCCCTTATACATCAATCAACCCATCCACCAACTCATTGATCAACCCTAATACATCCCCTTATACATCAATCAACCCACCCATCCACCAACTCATTGATCCCCCCTAATACATCCCCTTATACATCAATCAACCCACCCATCTACCAACTCATTGATCAACCCTAATACATCCCCTTATACATCAATCAACCCACCCATCCACCAACTCATTGATCCACCCTAATACATCCCCTTATACATCAATCAACCGACCCATCCACCAACTCATTGATTCACCCAAATACATCCCCTTATACATCAATAAACCCATCCACCAACTCATTGATCAACCCTAATACATCCCCTTATACATCAATCAACCCACCCATCCACCAACTCATTGATCCACCCTTATACATCCCCTTATACATCAATCAACCAACCCATCCACCAACTCATTGATCCACCCTAATGCATCCCCTTATACATCAATCAATCAACCAACCCATCCACCAACTCATTGATCCACCCTAATACATCCCCTTATACATCAATCAACCCACCCATCCTCCAACTCATTGATCCACCGTAATACATCCCCTTATACATCAATAAACCCATCCACCAACTCATTGATCAACCCTAATACATCCCCTTATACATCAATCAACCCACCCATCCTCCAACTCATTGATCCACCGTAATACATCCCCTTATACATCAATCAACCGACCCATCCACCAACTCATTGATCCACCCTAATACATCCCCTTATACATCAATCCACCAACTCATTGATCCACCCTTATACATCCCCTTATACATCAATCAACCCACCCATCCTCCAACTCATTGATCCACCGTAATACATCCCCTTATACATCAATCCACCAACTCATTGATCCACCCTTATACATCCCCTTATACATCAATCAACCAACCCATCCACCAACTCATTGATCCACCCTAATACATCCCATTATACATCAATCTACCAACCCATCAATACACCAACTCATTGATGCACCCAAATACATCCCATTATACATCAATCAACCCAACCATCCACCAACTCATTGATCCACCCTAATACATCCCATTATACATCAATCAACCGACCCATCCACCAACTCATTGATCAACCCTAATATATCCCCTTATACATCAACCCACCCACCCATCCATCCACCAACTCATTGATCCACTCTAATATACCCCCTTATACATCAATAAGCCCACCCACCCATCCACCAACTCATTGATCCACCCTAATACATCCCCTTATACACCAATCAACCCACCCACCCATCCACCAACTCATTGATCCACCCTAATACATCCCATCATACATCAATCAACCAACCCACCCATCCACCAACTCATTGATCCACCCTAATACATCCCCTTATACATCAATCAATCAATCCACCCATCCACCAACTCATTGATCCACCCTAATACATCCCCTTATACATCAATCAACCCATCCAACCACCAACTCATTGATAAACCATACACCAATAAACCCACCCATCCAACAAGTCATCAATCCACCCTCATTCATCCCATAATACACCAGTCAACCTATTGATCCACGTCATGCACCCCCTAATACGCCAATGGATCAGCACGTCTACTCCATGTAAGAACATGTCATGATCAAAGCAAAACGTTAATACGTTGCACTTTCACAAAAAAGACATCTTATATAATAAATCTCTTAGGGAGTTAAAAACATTGATTAAATTGTTCACGGAGATTAACTGTGAAAATAATCTTTGGGTTTATTTCTTTTTTTCAAAGAACAGAATAAACGAATGTACACACTTGGAAATTGATAAAGCAACACCCTAGTTTTGTAAACTGAAATATGGTGCTCTGTGATTGTTCGGATAAATTGAACGATGCTATTACCCCAGACATAACAATTGGTTATTTAGCGACTCATTCACTGAAACAAAAATCCACAATAAGCAGAATTTATGAAATTGTGAGGGGAAATGTGAAGGTACTGAATTTTTACCTACAAGAGAAACTACACTTCAAAATTTCGAATTAATTTATTGTTAACAACATTTTTTATACGAAGTTCACATTCACACACCAAAACATCTTTTATCATGCATGATAAGAAGCTAGACAGACATTAAACTTCCAGTCCCTTTTTAACGATAATGGAGAAAATGCCTACAACCATATGATCTGTGAATAAATTTGAGAAATACCAAATTATTTTAACAGCCGTTATCCAAAAGACAGTGAACCGTTATTTGAGTGACATTCGTTTCAATACTGCTAAATGTTTGTTCTACCTAAAATCACTAACTGTTTCCTGACATATTGTCTTCTTTTATATCAGAACGATTTTGCTGTTAAAAAATCGGTGCTGCTTAATTAATTTCCAAGTGTATATTAGAAGTCTAGACTGATCTACGAAGAAACACGATTCTCGCCGTTGACGGAAGCGCCTGTAAAATATATCCAAGATTTCAGCGACATCGATTCTCATAAGCAATCCAATCAAACGTCGATTTTGTTACTGCTTTTTTGTTACTTTAAATAAGTAGTGAAATAAACATAAAATAAGTGTTTGCCAATTAAAACATAAACATGTTTTAGAAATCGATTATTTAAGATGTTATTAAATTAGACAAATGTCATAATTTACAAACATAAATAGTCACATTTAAACTACCATATTTCAAGACACGCGACTCTGAATGGCGATTTTTTTTAAAGTACTGAAAGACCTACTATAGGATTAAGAATACATAATTTCTAAAAGCTTGACGATGAATCTGCGTTAAATGTAATTCGTGTGTTGCATGATAAAGTATCACAGGCGCTCATTATCACTGTGTAAGAATGTTGTATAGGGGTCACACTGTATGCTAGAGTACATATTTGTCTTCTTCTCGGGTCGAGTACCTCGCTGATTCGAACCAACGATAGATCCCAGAGTCTTGATGAATGTAGAGGTGTATTTAAAGATCAAAATACATAAAAAAAAGTACTGTATATTGGCATGGTGCAAGCTGAATATGTAGGCATATTATTCAAGATTCAAAAAGAAAAAGTGCATGCCACAGACCTTTTTGTGGTAATGTTTAAAAAAGGGCAAACTTAACAATATGATAATCATTCATAGCTAAATTGTTGTTTTCTTTCAATAATGGGATATTATTAGAATAAAAAAGTGTTTTCTGCAATCTGTATGTTGCCCTTCGTCATTAACCTTATTTGATAAAAATACAATGTCAACAATGGATTATGCAGAAATAACTTCAAAAGTCCTGTTCAAGAATAAAAATAAATGAAAAATAATTCAAACATGATACAAATTGTAGAAAAAAATAATGTTGATTAATAAAGAAAAATAAAAAGTATATGTCATGGACCTATTTCCTGAGTTATCTGATGCTGAAGTTGATTATTTATGAAAAGTTATTGGCAAAGGGAGATAACTCTTCACTGGATAATTCTAATATTTATCATATCATTCATTTAAATAAGTTTATAGAACAAATATGTTTTTACCATAAAACAGAAACCAGTTCATACAACCATTAACACCATTTCATTTCTTAATGATGTCCAAATATAATTTGATTTTTAATGTTTCTCACAACACACTGTCGATGAAAAATGGACCAAATTTATTAAGGTTCTATGAGGCTCCGACAGCGAAAACTGACAGTTGGAGATGCGCGCGAGGAATTGTTGCGAACGTCTGTAATGTAGCATATAAATAAGAACATGACGACAGAAGAATGGATGTCACGTGGAAGATGCTCAAATTGAAACTCTTCAAACAGTCCAGTTGTAAAGCTTGAGGTTTGAGAACCTTAACAACATTAGCACTTTTTTGTAATAGTTCTGGGTCTACTTTCACAAAGCCCTAAGGTGAACGTAAGTCACTAAGGTTACCTTACTGTAATGTTAAAGAATGGGAGTTAAGGTTCACCTTAGTAAAGTTTACTTTGTGAAAGGAGGCCCAGGGTAGCGTTCCACTAAACGAGCTTAGCCCTGAGATCAATCGTAAGCCCACCTACAATATATTATCATTGGCTAATATTGGTCTCGGGGCTGCACTGTACTATCAGATTTTAAAATCAACAATAAACGGACACTATTCTCGTTTCAATGGGAGAACGTTACTTGTACCAAATTCTATCTCACAAATGAAATTTACATTCAACCGATTGAAAACGATATTGATATTATCATTACTTCATCTCCTTTTTTTTGGTTTTTTTTTGTAATCAATATTTTATTTCCGAGTCCCCCAGGGAGGGCCTTGCCTTGATGTTTAATAAAGTACAGACATGATGGATTCGGATTTTTTGGAAACTACAGATACAACACTATCACACACATACACACATCCATACCATAGGTATAATTTGTAAATACAATGTAGACAAACAATAACAAAGAAAGTGATTGAAATGAATATTAATGGTCAGATTGATACTTGCATAAAAGTGAAATCAAGATTTCTCATCAAAGAGTGAATGGTACATGAGCCACTTTTCATAGAATTTATTATGGTTGGACTTTCTGAAGAAAACTTGACGCTCTATTGAACAGCGATTTGCTAAAATATGTTTAAAAGATTTTAAATGTATGTGGCAATCGTCCAGTTTACATTTGTAGATGTAAAATTTGGCCAGTAACAATATGAGGTCAAATACAACATCTGTTATTATATTTTCCTTAAGGCCAAACAGAACAAGTTCTGAACTAAGGTTCATGTTATGGAAATGTGAGCAATGCTCATTGAGCCAAGATAATAAAGAAGTCCAAAAGGATTTAACTTCCTGACACTCCCAGAATAAATGATTTAAAGTTTGCTTTTCGCATTTGCAAAAGTTACATGTGTCTTCGGATATGGCCTAATTTTGGAATAAATAAGTTTTTTTGTTCCAAATTGAACTGTTCTTGATTTGAAGGAGCCTTTGTTTTCAGAAAATCTCGTTTCTCACACTGAATCTCCTTTGAAATATTTAATAAAATGGTGATATTTTCAGAATAAATACTTTAATATTGTTCAGAGTAAGACTACCACGGAGAGGGGAGCGGGGTCAGTTGTAACATATTTTACTGAACAGGTGATACTTGAATAGCCTACTAGTGACTAGATCACCACGTAAACATGTACTAATTGACACATAAGTGCCATTTGGTGTCCCATAAGCAGAAATGATAGAGTTATATAATTAAATGCAAGGAATAAAGTGTTACAATCGACCCAAAAATGAGAGAAACGTCCCCATGCGACCTTGACCTTCATTTAAAGGTCATACAGAGACTTTGCCATTGTATCCTTGTCAGCGGGATATCTCTAGAACCGTTTGCTTGATTCTCTCCATATCTTACACATAGCTTCTCCCAGGGATTACGAAGCCTGATTAGATTTTGGTGACCTTGACATTAAGCTCAAGGCCACAGTGAAACTTTAAAACATTTTTTAGCATGTGAACTTGCATGTAAACTTGTCAGCTGTATATCTCAAGAACCACTAATTGACTCTCTTCATATCTTACACACCAAAGTTCTTCTGCGGAAGATTTAGGGTCCTCTTGATTTAGTGACCTCGGCATATTTTTTAAATTTTAAAGTGATAATTTGCGGGGGAAAATGTCACCTTAGTGACAATTTGGTGATGACATCACTCTATTGTGTTAACAGTGGGTTATTCCTAAGAATCTATTGGTCATTGACTGTCGCAGTCAGATGGGGGGTCAATATGATGATGACGTCACTCTTTTGTGTTAACAGTGGATTATTCCTAAGAATCTTTTGGTCATTGACTGTCGCAGTCAGATGGGATGTCAAGTTTTGACACTTTCAGTAATGATTATATAATCATTTTCAAGATTGGTGTATTGTGCCTTGTTTCTGCAAAGGATCTTATAATATCTCAAATTTGACAATCTATTTTTGTAACGCTTGAGTCTGGATTCGAACACGCATCCCTTCGTTGTCCTCTTACACAGTACTTTATCCACAAGGCTACGAAGGGCTGTAAGATACCAGAGGATTGTAAGTAAGAAGCCCCACTGGAAACGCACGAGGAGAGCATGAACAGGCAGGGTTGTGGCAGACCATCACATCGTTTCGCATGGAATGTTTCATGAAGGTCGTAGCTACATGTACCATATTCGATGAAAGAGCACCGAAATTTGCATAATAATTTACTTTGGTGTCACATTATTGGAATTTATTGTTAAAAATAGAGCCATGGGCTCTGTAGCTCATCAAGATTTCATTGATTATTATCTAAGGTTGACTATCTAAGTTATATCAAGTAATACATTGTTATCAAGAAAAAAATAGGTTTTTTAGACCATGACTCCTGTGACCCAACTTTGGAGTCACAGGGTCACCAATCCTACAATTACAATTTCACCTTTCTACAGCTTTACGTACTTAAGATAAAGATGAAAATATTTGGGTCATGACCCGTGACCTAGATTGGGGTCACAGGGTCACAAAATCTACAATTTTGAATCCCCATTGGACAAGGAGTCTGCACACAACTTTTCAGCTCTCTAGACTTTTTGGAACTGGAGAAGAAGATAAAAATAGGTTTTTAAGGATGTGACCCCTGTGACCCCATTTGGGGTCATGGGGTCACGGAATCTACAAGTTAGTATCCCCATTGGCCAAGGAGTCTGTACACAACTTTTCAGCTCTCTAGACCTTTTGGAACTGGAGAAGAAGATGAAAATAGGTTTTTAAGGATGTGACCCCAGTGACCCCATTTAGGGTCATGGGGTCACGAAATCTACAATTCAGAATCCCCATTGGCCAAGGAGTCTGCACACAACTATTCAACTCTCTTGACTTTTTGGAACTGGAGAAGAAGATGAAAAAAGGTTTTTAAGGATGTGACCCCTGTGACCCCATTTGGGGTCAAGGGGTCACGAAATCTACAATTTAGAATCCCCATTGGCCAAGGAGTCTGTACACAACTTTTCAAGTCTCTTGACTTATTGGAACTGGAGAAGAAGATGAAAAAAGGTTTTTAAGGATGTGACCCCTGTGACCCCATTTGGGGTCAAGGGGTCACGAAATCTACAATTTAGAATCCCCATTGGCCAAGGAGTCTGCACACAACTTTTCAGCTCTCTAGACCTTTTGGAACTGGAGAAGAAGATGAAAATAGGTTTTTAAGGATGTGACCCCTATGACCCCATTTGGGGTCATGGGGTCACGAAATGTACAATTTAGTATCCCCATTGGCTAAGGAGTCTGCACACAACTTTTCAGCTCTATTGACCTTTTGGAACCGGAGAAGAAGATGAAAATAGGTTTTTAAGGATGTGACCCCTGTGACCCCATTTGGGGTCATGGGGTCACAAAATGTACAATTTAGTATCCCCATTGGCCAAGGAGTCTGTACACAACTTTTCAGCTCTCTAGACCTTTTGGAACTGGAGAAGAAGATGAAAATAGGTTTTTAAGGATGTGACCCCAGTGACCCCATTTAGGGTCATGGGGTCACGAAATCTACAATTCAGAATCCCCATTGGCCAAGGAGTCTGCACACAACTATTCAACTCTCTTGACTTTTTGGAACTGGAGAAGAAGATGAAAAAAGGTTTTTAAGGATGTGACCCCTGTGACCCCATTTGGGGTCATGGGGTCACGAAATCTACAATTTAGTATCCCCAATGGCCAAGGAGTCTGTACACAACTTTTCAGCTCTCTAGACCTTTTGGAACTGGAGAAGAAGATGAAAATAGGTTTTTAAGGATGTGACCCCTGTGACCCCATTTGGGGTCATGGGGTCACGAAATGTACAATTTAGAATCCCCATTGGCCAAGGAGTCTGTACACAACTTTTCAGCTCTCTAGACCTTTTGGAACTGGAGAAGAAGATGAAAATAGGTTTTTAAGGATGTGACCCCGGTGACCCCATTTGGGGTCATGGGGTCACGAAATCTACAATTTAGAATCCCCATTGGCCAAGGAGTCTGTACACAACTTTTCAGCTCTCTTGACCTTTTGGAACTGGAGAAGAAGATGAAAATAGGTTTTTAAGGATGTGACCCCTGTGACCCCATTTGGGGTCACGGGGTCACGAAATCTACAATTTAGAATCCCCATTGGCCAAGGAGTCTGCACATAAAATTTTAGCTCTGTGGAGTCATTGGTTCTGGAGAAGAAGTCGAAAATGTGCAAAGTTTACGGACGGATGGACGGACGGACGGATGGACGGACGGATGGACGGACGGACGCCGGACGCCATGCCATAAGCCCATCGGGCCTTTCAGGCCTGATGAGCTAAAAATGCAAAAAATCACATGTTTCGTGACGTCATACATGGATTAAGATTGTTAATGCATGCATTCTTCATTGCATCTTTGGGCCCTATAACACAATTTGACAAAGAACACAAATGACGTTCAACATAAATATACCAAAAAATAGAGCCATGGGCTCTGTAGCTCATCAGGGTTTATATTGTTTAATGATGAAGACAGAAATAGATTTTAAGGTCATGGCTTGAGTCCCTTATTTGAGGCACCACAGGGTCTCCAAATCTAAAATTTAGAATCCCCATTGACAGAGTCTGCACACAATATTACAGCCTTTGAGGTACATTTGTTCTGGAGTAGATGAAAATAGGTTTTTAAGGATGTGACCCCTGTGACCCCATTTGGGGTGACAGGGTCACGAAATCTACAATTTAGAATCCCCATTGGCCAAGGAGTCTGCACACAACTTTTCAGCTCTCTAGACCTTTTGGAACCTGAGAAGAAGATGAAAATAGGTTTTAAAACATGTGACCCCTGTGACCCCATTTGGGGTCATGGGGTCACGAAATCTACAATTTAGAATCCCCATTGGGCAAGGAGTCTGCACACAACTTTTCAGCTCTCTAGACCTTTTGGAACTGGAGAAGAAGATGAAAATAGGTTTTTAAACATGTGACCCCTGTGACCCCATTTGGGGTCATGGGGTCACGAAATCTACAATTTAAAACCCCCATTGGCCAGGGAGTCTGCAAACAACTTTTCAGCTCTCTAGACCTTTTGGAACTGGAGAAGAAGATGAAAATAGGTTTTTAAGAATGTGACCCCGGTGACCCCATTTGGGCTCATGGGGTCACGAAATCTACAATTTAGAATCCCCATTGGCCAAGGAGTCTCCACACAACTTTTCAGCTCTCTAGACCTGTTGGAACTGGAGAAGAAGATGAAAATAGGTTTTTAAGGATGTGACCCCGGTGACCCCATTTGGGGTCACGGGGTCACGAAATCTACAATTTATAATCCCCATTGGCCAAGGAGTCTGCACACAACTTTTCAGCTCTCTAGACCTTTTTGAACTGGAGAAGAAGATGAAAATAGGTTTTTAAGGATGTGACCCCGTTGACCCCATTTGGGGTGACAGGGTCACGAAATCTACAATTTAGAATCCCCATTGGCCAAGGAGTCTGCACACAACTTTTCAGCTCTCTAGACCTTTTGGAACTGGAGAAGAAGATGAAAATAGGTTTTAAAACATGTGACCCCTGTGACCCCATTTGGGGTCATGGGGTCATGAAATCTACAATTTAGAATCCCCATTGGGCAAGGAGTCTGCACACAACTTTTCAGCTCTCTAGACCTTTTGGAACTGGAGAAGAAGATGAAAATAGGTTTTTAAACATGTGACCCCTGTGACCCCATTTGGGGTCATGGGGTCACGAAATCTACAATCCAAAATCCCCATTGGCCAAGGAGTCTCCACACAACTTTTCAGCTCTCTAGACCTTTTGGAACTGGAGAAGAAGATGAAAATAGGTTTTTAAGGATGTGACCCCGGTGACCCCATTTGGGGTCACGGGGTCACGAAATCTACAATTTAGAATCCCCATTGGCCAAGGAGTCTGCACACAACTTTTCAGCTCTCTAGACCTTTTGGAACTGGAGAAGAAGATGAAAATAGGTTTTAAAACATGTGACCCCTGTGACCCCATTTGGGGTCATGGGGTCACGAAATCTACAATTTAGAATCCCCATTGGGCAAGGAGTCTGCACACAACTTTTCAGCTCTCTAGACCTTTTGGAACTGGAGAAGAAGATGAAAATAGGTTTTTAAACATGTGACCCCTGTGACCCCATTTGGGGTCACGGGGTCACGAAATCTACAATTTAGAATCCCCATTGGCCAAGGAGTCTGCACACAACTTTTCAGCTCTCTAGACCTTTTGGAACTGGAGAAGAAGATGAAAATAGGTTTTTAAGGATGTGACCCCTGTGACCCCATTTGGGGTCGTGGGGTCACGAAATCTACAATTTAGAATCCCCATTGGCCAAGGAGTCTGCATATAAATTTTCAGCTCTGTGGAGTTATTGGTTCTGGAGAAGAAGTCGAAAAAGCGAAAAGTTTACGGACGGATGGACGGACGGATGGACGGACGGACGGACGCCGGACGCCATGCCATGCCATAAGCCCATCGGGCCTTTCAGGCCTGATGAGCTAAAAATGAAAAGAAAAATCGTACAAGGAGTACCGTATATTTTGCCCTGGCGCTTAGTAGAAGAATATAGGTATATGAACTTAAAGAGTTTATATGTGAGTGATATCATGTGAATTAATTTCCGTGATGGAACACATTTAATTTTTTGTTCCTTTCATTGTTCGTAAAAGAAATGCATGTATGTTTGTAGGTACCGTATTTGCTAGAATACATCCCGGGTCTGGAATAAAGCCACGAGTTAAGGAGGTGCTGAAGGTAATAGAAGCCCAGGGTTGTATTCCAGGAAATGCAGTCTATGTGAAAATACAATGGATAAGAGAAGAAGCCTGTTTCCTTGTACAGATCGGGTTATATTAATTGATATTGTGTTAGATTTTCTATTTACTACATTAATATAATTTTTACTTTTCAAATTCAAATTCTTTATTTCAATATGAGTGAACTTTGGCCCAAGGTGCAAACATCTGTTCAAAGGTGACATATTTTCTAAATATGTAATACGCTGTACAATTTATTAATAGCAAAACAAATCACAAATGACAAATCACCAAACAAATAGAAACACTGATTGGGTTATCTCCCTTCCATCGGTCACTGAGATTCGTCCCTTCATCCACAGGAACTTGAGAACACCCAATATCTCACTGTATACTATGTACATAAATATATGCCCGACCCTTTACACCAATATCACATACCCAATATCTTACTGTATACAATGTATGTACCATAACCCTCTATAACAATAACATATATCCAATATATTACGTAAAACAATATATACGACGGTGTATGTTTCATATTATTGTATACAGTAAAATATTGGGTATATTCAATATCGTGTGTTCACAGTTGAGGCATTGAACATTAATAAAGGTAATGTTAGTCAATATCTCAACATTGACAAGTGACAGTGATCACCAGACAACACAACGTTAACTCAATATGGAATATGGTTGGGTTGTCTCCCTTCCATCGAACGTACTGGATAGCTGATAGCTGATAGCTAATAGCTGATAGCTGAGGCCTTGAACACATATACAGGTAATGATGCCTGAATCTAACAAATCACATATGATATATAACTATTATTACCTAAACAACTATCGTACAGTATGATATATCGTATAAACACATAACTCAGTTGTAAAGTAATCTTACTGCCAGATAAAGGTCATTAGGACAAAGTCCCGATCTTTCTTTTGAAAATGATATTTTCTTAAATACAATTTTCATTAATCGTGACACAACTAGGGTGATGGATGTTTGACTGTTCATTGTCCTTCTCTCAGACAGATACACCTATTCCTCAAAAGCAGTTGGTACCGTGTTGTAAGTAGGCCTACCATTTCCATCTGTGAAAGAAACAAATAAAATATAGTGTACTTACATGAAGGTTTGATCAGGCAGTGCTTTTCGTTATAATATTTATCCTATACTAGCTGCAGTTGCTTCGCCAAAATAGGCTCTTTGACACCCTGACGTCGATGATACTGGGGGAAGAGGTTATATAGCTACAGTTCTGCAGCTAATCCTATACTCGCTACCCACTATTTTCCATCTTAAGAAACTGACCCAAGGACGTCCTCGTGCATGACCGACGAGAATGTTGAATATTACATTCACCACTCTTGACCAGCGCTATATATATATATATATATATATATATATATATATATACACACACATGAACAACTACCACACCAGGCTGTGACAGTTTCATTCGATCTTTTGTAGAGTGGAGATCTATATTTTATCTATTATATTTGGGAACTTTTGTTTCAAATCAGTAGGATTGTTTATTATCAAGATTTTACACTTTACATATGCCATGACAAATAATCATTATCTTATGGAATCTTATGGAGCACGCACCTGCTCGGAAACTGCGTAATGGCAGACAGACAGGACAGTCGCTGCGGGTACAGTTCTTCCAGTGAGTGATGATTCGTCTGGAGGATGCACAGTGGGCAACTGAAAGCATTGACGTGTAAGCAACATTCATCGTCTTAATTAATCAATATGCCCTTTACATTCAGAATACATAATATTTAGTGAGAGATCAGTTAGTTGGCTATCGCTTGATTGAAATTGACTTGAAATGTGAACCACAAATTGTGTCCTCTTTCGACTGATTCACACAATCCGACTTGTTAGGTTTCATTTGAGTACAAACGATGCTATGAACTGGTTTTCAATTAAAGTAGTGAAAATAAAGCTATGCATATGGAAATAAAATGAAAACAACTGAGCTCCGAAAACTTCATGCGTCACAAGCTAACGCAATACCACCGTTTCAATTATATATTGTACCTCCCAAAGGTTGACACAACACGTTGCTGATTCATCACTCACCAATGAATGTCAAACTTTACATAAAAGGCACACCGCGTCGAGGATAAATATGAGATCAGATTAATCTACCTATGATGATTAGTGTCTGCTAACGAGTCACGCTTCGCTTCACTGAATACATCGTTGTTTCTTACTCAAACACAACTAATCGAATAAGCCGGAATTTTCCAAATCAAATCACTGAAGCATGTTCAAAGAATTTGTAAAGTTTCAGAAATATTGATAACAAACTATTGAAAGAGTTGATTTCAGGACACGGGTAGACCTACTGTCAATACAACCACATGCGTATCAACGACAAGGAAAGTGCATGTAAAGTTTCAGAAAGATTGATCCAAAATTGTTGGAGGCGTTGATTTCAGAACACTGATATGTACACGTTTCGGGACGGACGGTCTGTGCCACGACAAACTCCCTTAGCTTTTCTGTGGGGTATACAACTTGGCAAATACCTTGACAATTTGTCCCAGCACTGCAAGTGGTCATGTGATTGAGAACATTCTTCATAGTTCTACAGTAAGGCAGATTACAAGCTTGGTATCCCATGACAACATCTCTTTGTTGACACTTGTGGGCATGAAGAAGTAGCACTAGTTGTTGTTGAATAAGTTTACTTTTATCTGGGACTGCTGTTGGCTGTCGACCTGCTCCTGGTTGACCTGGCTGAAAACAAGAGTTGTTGTTTATATGAGTCTGACTGTACAACTTTATGTACCATGTCAAAAGGTCAACATGACACATGCTTGCAAGATTTTATTTTGCAGAAAAAGCTTCAAATGATCAAAATGAAAACAGTCAATAAAAGGGGTTAAATATTTTCCCTCAAACGATGAGATCTTGCAATCAATACTTAATGTATTCTTCGGGCTTAATTTAAACCAGGAAATCGAAACGAACTTTAAGCAAAAGTCAATACCCAACCAACACATGTAACTGACTTTTAAAAGACAAAATACGGTATATGTATCCTTATTTCATTCTGAATGACTTGATATTTCCGGTGCAGAAAAAGCTTCAAATGATCAAAATGAAAACAGTCAATAAAAGGGGTTAAATATTTTCCCTCAAACGATGAGATCTTGCAATCAATACTTAATGTATTCTTCGGGCTTAATTTAAACCAGGAAATCGAAACGAACTTTAAGCAAAAGTCAATACCCAACCAACACATGTAACTGACGCCAATTCAGAAACCACAAAGATATGCGAGATACGATTTTCTACAAATGACTTTACATCTACCACAGGGTACTGGACGTAGCTATAGCGTTTAAGGTGCATCCATTGTGATTCATAAATTTTATTTGGCTTTCATACGTTCCAACTCACCACATGTGATGTCTACAATAAAAATAAATTCATTCAGCTTACATAGTTATCCCCAATCGCCAAATGTATCATAATTACTAGTGTCCAATCAAAATTGAGTAACATCATTATGCATGTACAGAAACCGAAACTGCACGTCCAATTTCCATGCACAGTGGTCATGTGACCAATTAAACATTATCAACTCAAAATTGTCTTTTTGTCTGTTATAAATAAGATTCAAATAATACGGTTAGCTCATTGGCGCGCGCCACACGCTGTGCATTGTCCGGATTTCGATCAGAAATCACTACTTTTACCTTCATATCGTCAATATGCTATGTCTACTATCATTAAAATGGTAGTTTTCGGCAACATGAAGAAGTAAGACCATTTATAACGTTTGCAATATGTGGGCCCCAACAACACAATGGGTGTACCTTTAAGGGAAGGTTTTATCGGGGTATATTTTGTGGAAACGAAAGTCCAGTTGACATCCCTGTTTACACATGTATGTTATTGATAAATGCTCACTACAAAATCAAGATGAAACGTATTAGTGATGGTAATATTGTATGGTTTCATATTTTAAATTTTTTATAAAGGCTAACAATGAGGAGTAAAGTCTGATATTCATCGGCGCTACGAAAGTGGAAAGTTGTACAAGACATAGTTGATTAAATTTATGACAAATTATATGTTTTTATAAATAAACTACAATATTATGTACTTTTAAAAGACAAAATACGGTATATGTATCCTTATTTCATTCTGAATGACTTGATATTTCCGGTTTAACTGTGACTCAGAGAATACACAGAGAAAAAGACAAAACCAAGTGCACCTCATGGAGGGAAATTGTAAGTCTATATTTTCGTGAGTGGAACAGACACGACTGTTAATAATTAGTTCTACTTCAACTAAATACTCCTTCTGTGTATACAGAGATTCCTATCCCGTTGTTTTTGTATAGAAAACATGCCATTGAGATAGTGAATAAATGTAACCTAATCATATGTGGGATCACTTTATCTGCAATATTATATAATATGGAAATGCAAAAGAATCAATATACACTTTAATCTTTAGTATATTGATTTTGAAAAGTTGAAGATCTATAATTTAAAAAAAAAAAAATATTGATTGATGGTAGTTACACGAGAAAAATAAGTACAAAGAGGAAATGAAATGAGAAACATGCTTGTTATATGGATTATGGAGATTATGAAGTTATATAAGTGTAATATAACATCTTGACCGGAAATGGTAGGCCTATAGTTGCGAATATGTGACTGAGACTAATATTCTTTTTCCAGTTTTCGATGCAAAGTGACATATAAATATTGTCAATTTATTATTATTGTCAAAATATTGCCGTGTCAGGAATAGACGCCGAAGTTGAAGGAAGTCTAAAAGGAAATAGGTACATGCTGAGGCAATACGATGTTTTTCATCTCCAATGTGTGTTGCACCACAGGTCAAGTTAAGCGTAAATATGTTGCGGAACAGAGATGAAACGACCAGTTTTCCTTATGTACGTTCGCGCATATGAAAAACTGGCCGTTTTATTTCTTTAGCGCTACATATTTGCGCTAAACTAGGCCTGTGATTGCACAATATTAACGCTAACAAGCACAACACGGAAGTGGCGCTGTATGATAACACTGACAACGTTGTTATTCAGAACGCGAACACACCAAGAACGTACATGTATAACTGTGTTGTGTGTGGATAACGGTTTAGTTGTCAGTAGGCCTATGTTCTACACAGCAGATCTAGCATACACTCATGACTGTCATGACACTCATATGTTACCTGTAGGGAATCCATTCTTCACTGAATTTCTTCTCTCGTAATGAGGTTCCTTAGGATACTAGTTGAGTACAGCATCTATGTACAGTCCGTTTACTGTTCAACATCGTCTCTGTGTGAAAGGAAACAATGCTCGGGGAAGAAGCGGACGTTTGTCGGAGTTATTTATAGAACACAAGTCACGTGCTCAAAGGGAGATTACGGCGCACGACTGAGACTTGAGCACGGTTTTGTTCAATACTAGTAGTATTCAGGTTTATGGATTTCTAGGTTGGTGTGTTTATGGACAATTATACAATCTTTTATGTATGATCTTGTGTAACTTGAAGTATACACCTGGAAATTAATTAAACAACATCCTTGTCTGTAAACTGACTTGCGATGCTCTGGGAATTTCAGGATAAATTGAATGATTTTATCACTCCAGAAATAAACAATGGAAAATTTATGAACATATGAATGAAAAAAATGTGTTGGTACTGAATTTTTACCGAAAATATCTATTGTCCTAGGAGATAAACTACACTTCAAAGTTTAGATGTTTTAAGTGTAAACAACAGTTTATACCAAGTTGACATTCATACACAACAAATTAATGTTTTAGCATACATGATAAGAAGATAGCCAGACATCAAATATTCAGTTTTGTTTTGTTTTTAACAATAATTGAGAAAGAGCTTACAACCATTGCATCTGTGAATGCATTTGCGGTTTGAATTCAATATGTTAATTAAAAACTTGTCTAGGTTTAGAAGTCAATTAGCACAGTGTTATCACTTCACTTGACCGAATGACCCTACTCACATTACAGCATCAAATATTGACTTTCATTTTCCATTATAACGGAACTTGAATTTTGAACCCAAAATACCAAGCTATTGTTAAGAAGAAGAAGAAGAAGAAGAAGAAGAAGAAGAATAATAGTTGTATTCAGTATGTATGGCCAAATGACCAAGAGTACAAACATGAAGGAAATATTGAGCACATGTACAGGTGGTGAAGCATTATACAGGTAAATTGTGTTTAAGATAAATGGCAACAGTTTTCAACAGTTTTACATCTTTTGTTGTGAGTAATTGGTTATACTTTGATCTTGTAGGATTTATAGTATAGAAATTAGGGATGTACAGTGATCGTTGTTGTGAATACAATGGACATACGAGGAAAAAATGATACTCATCTTGAACAAGATCAAATGTCCACTTATCACACTAAACAGAGTCAGCAGTTAACTTATTAAAGCGACACAGTTGTATCTTAAGTTTTGACTCATACCACGGAACTTGAATAACACGCGTAAAAGAACTTTGTCAAGGCATAACTCTAAAATATATTTTTCAGGCTCAAGTATAGATTTATAAGATGAGTAATGTTTTAAGAATAGGAAGAAGATACTTTGTGCACAGGTGAAGTTTAGCGCAAATATGTTGCACATAGGGAAAACTGGTCGTTCATCTCTGTTGCGCAACCTATTTGCGCTAAACTTCACCTGTGTTTTATGGTACCAATTTTGGATATCTATATCCTTACATCTTTGTTTAAAAGCACTTATTAAACTTGTAACATCCCCACACTCTTGTGATATCCATACGTAAGAAAATCATGAGTGAAATAAAAGAAGTCGGACAGATACCCAAGTCCAAGTACCATTGTCTTCATATGATTTTAACATTTCGTGGGATGCCTGTGTTCTACCTGATATCACTGACTGTTTTCCCGACATGTTGTATTCTTTCTTATTATATCGCTTTTGCTGTAAAGAAATTGCGTGTTGTTTAAAAAATTGTTCAACTGTATATGTAATATAATAGATACATGATGACACAAGTGGGTATATACAAAATGTCATCTCGCTATCACTCACTCGGGGGCATCAAAGGGAATTTAGCCGCCCATTGGATACATTATATTAGGTGATGTAACGGTCTCCAGTTGAACTATTGCATTTCTCTCGGTTTGAACTGTATTTCCTGTTTAGTATTTACATCTTTGCATCTTTCATCCTATCTTTTATATATTACTTGATTTATATGGAGTTTAGACTAACAATTATTCTCGATTGTAGGATCACTCTCCATTTATCAGTGTGATGTTAATTCATTAAGTTTTCAGTTCTGTATGTAGTTATGTATAGGGTAAGAACCTAGACTGTATTAAAGGCTCTTATTTTATTCACAGTTATGGGGCAGCTATAATATGAAGTTATAAAACAAGGTTTGGACTTATTCTTTAAATATATACATTACTAGTCGCTAGTTACGCAGCGCAACAGACTCCGGGAACCAGACTGTGAGTATGAGCGCCACCACTTACCGTAATTCCTCGAATATACGCCGGGGTATGACCGTTAAGAATATATGCCAATAAGATAAGATGAGATATTGTTCACGTTCAATTTATGAATAAAGTCACAAAAACGAATGCATATTCAATAACGTTTGTCATGATTGCATTTCTATATATGTTTGTTAGTCGAATGATTTATATTGTCAAAACGTTAATAGACGTCGGGTCTCGAATTAAGAAAGGCAACTTTACTTTTACTTCCAGTTGTTTAAAACAGCGTACTGGACTACAGTGGTTAAGGATACTCTGATGCCCTGTGTTGTTGTCACCCTGATGAATATCAATAATAAAATCATATATCTCAGTACATATTATATGTGTTTGATAACATCTAATGATCATTCGAAGCTTGTCTAGGATATTTTATTGAAGAATGTTGATATATCAGAAGACACGAGGATGAAATTTAATTTAACATCCAACATCATTTCTTGATTTTATTATAGTTTTCAACGACACATGCCTATATCTCTGAACATAATCCTGTACTGACAAAACCATATTATCTACATGGTATAATTATTACAAACATCGCTTGATCTATAGCAAGCGAGGTTAATCACTGGCTTATATAAGCTTTGTTGTATATCGTTACATTTTCTAAGCTAGCACATACGAGTTAACGAAATGCAGAAAGGCTTGAATTAGGCAGTGATGGAGACTGGCACGTATTCTGCAAACTACCGGATATTCATGCATTAAAGCCTCGGGCTCTTTTTGATTATAACATATTCTATTCATTTAAGAAATGTATTGGGCACAAGTTATAAAACTTATCGACACATATTTGACAAGGCTAAAATACATGCAACACATGCAAGGGAATTTAAACATCTGCAAGTGAATGAGACCTAGTTTGACAGGGTAAAATGTAAGAAACCAGTAATCAACCATTGATTTGTAACCCGGGAGATACTAGTGGCATATCAAAGTTGGTTGAAATATATCCTAGATACTACAGCATGCTGCTAATCCTTCTCCTTGCAATAACATTATATTATTAAAATGCAAAACCGTCATGAAGTCTTGGAACTTGTGCCTCGACAAGTAGTTGGTGAGTTGTGTTTATGCGAGTATAACTTCCGTTATTTGCTACAAACAAACTGTACATTAGCGCAAAATGCACTCCAATTAAGCAAGGCCCGGCCGTTGGAACCATATGATATTGCTAGTTGAATAGTTAAGTAATCCGTTTATCGAAAATTAAGTTTTTTTAAATGAAGATTTCTGTCTTATATGAACACTTTAAAAGTTGAATTAAGATTAGCGGCCTTGATGAGTTGCCTCCACGTACGTCACAGCAGGATACGCTTCAGTGACCATCGTTCCGCCCACTTTCATTCTAGTCGCCGGGGCTTAATTAGGCACTTAAAAAAAAAGCCTATATATAATTTACGGGACGATTTCAGAAATTTAAAGTTGAGTAGTTGTCAATTGAAACCCCTTTTCAACAAATCCCGAAAGTGACCATGGGTACGACATGTGACCTTTAATGTCGCTAAACACCCAATAATGTCAAATGATAATGTCTGCAGACTCCACCTGTCATTAGGCCTCAGCTTTTCTCCTTTAAAGAGTCTATTTACGAATGCACGTGCTATCACACTTCTCTGGCCGAACTGCCTCTTCAGTATTTTCAATGCAGTAGCATACCTAGTGCCCGAGGCACCTAGCGCGTCAATAGCACTCTTTGCATCCCCTGCGAGATGTGCCTTCAGCTGAATCATTCTCTGATCGTCAGTAAGACTTCTCTTCTCAAGAATGTGGATCTTGAAAGAATCTATAAAACCTACATAACTGAAAGGTTCCCCATTGAATGTACTCAACTTGAATGATGGAATGTCTCGTGTAGCTTCCAATCTGAAAAGAACATGTGCTAACGACATAGAATCACTAGAAACTTCGAACTTAGTCTCTTCGAACTCAACCAGATCATCAATCCAATCGTCAACAATACCTGGACCATGCACATTTCTTTTATTCCTATCAGATTTATCATTCACACTGTTGACTTAAAAAGTTAATTCACTAGCAATCACCGCTGTTTCTTTGTGTGCCCATGGGCACCATGCCTCTCACTGTCACTAGTAACATCGATCAGACTTATGAACATCATCACAGTCTGATGCCTCGGATGAATCTGAGCTGGCCTCTATTGTTACCTTCTGACTTTTACTTCGTGTTTTAACTGACTGTCCATGATCTCTGGAATATTGCTCCACACTCTCTACTATATACTATTGTAGTAATCTTTTGAGATATCTGACTCCCACTTATCCAGTCTGCTCTTCTGAGAAGGAACTATTTCATACAACTCTGAGTATATATCCATCACTCTTGTCTAAGTCACGGGAAATTGTTTCCAGTTCACTCTTATATCTCTTCTTATCATGTTCCTGTTTCTTCATGCTATCAGTCAGTCTATTCAATGCTCTTGTGATGTTGCCTCTCGGAATATTTTTCTTCCGTTTAACTTCTTTCTCTGGTTCATCATTATGCTCTTGTACTTATGCTCTGTAGGATCTATAATCTTTTCCCTACTCAGTTCTTCCTCGCGAGGCTCGTGCACTTCAACTGTATGCTCTTTTGTTGCCATCTTGAATCTCTCTTGAGTCGAACACCAAGCTGTCTATAGGTCGACATTCTTAAAACTCTCTTCAGAAAATTTGGTGCGAAAACAATTAGAATGCCATAAGCAATAAAGCAATAAGCAATAAACGAAATTTTGAAAAGTACAAAGAAAGTTTATTTAGGTACAATGTAAATATGGTAATGCTCTGATACATCAGTACTAAAATGATCATGAAACTGAACGACCTGCAATTACGAAGATTTCGAACTCTGGCTATTATCACAGGGGCTGGTATTGCTGAAAATAATACGTCCTAAATAAAAAAAACTTCGTCCTCTGACAGCTTCATATAAATAAATAATTTTTCATTTCTTCATTGAAGAGTCAGGATACGCAATTCGAGTTCGTATCCAGACTCTTAAAACAATAATGTTGTGTTATGATGTGATTTTGAATGATAATTTGAATCTTACACTCTGTTCGAAGGTGAAGGTCAAACATGGTGGAGCGATCCCTCCTTTCTTGTAATAAAATCTGCAATGAAATCTTTACACTGGCTTCCTGTTCAATATAGGATTGATTTCAAAGTTCTCTGTGTTGTTTTCAAATGTCTCCACAACTCTGCCCCATCATATCTCTCAAATCTCATAACCCAGTACGTGCCTACCAGAATTCTCTGTTCCCAGGATCAACATCATATGGAAAGAAAAGCTTTCAACATGTCGGCCCTCTCTTATGGAATGCTCTGCCGCTCCACATCAAACTCGCGCCCACTTTGGATTCCTTCAAGACAGCTTTAAAGGCCTACAACTGAAACTGCCTGTTTTCCATGTACATAGTTCTAATGCGTCACGAGCATGCATTCGTGGGTGGACACTGGAGCTTTACAAATATCATCATCATCATCATCATTATCATCCTCATCATCACTATTCATTCATTTGAAGGGTCAAGATTCGAAATCGAATAGTCTAGCAATTACGATATGGTTATGTTTGTCGTCAACAGCACGTTTACCATTGAAATATTCTTAATTTCTCCGCTTGAAAGCGGTGATTTCGCGAGGCAGGTTTTTGGCGTACTCGTGAAAAAATGGTCTTTTCTCGAGTTTCAATCATTGATAATTTTGCATTCAATTGAAAGGGAATTTATCTGGGTTTAATTATGTATGCTACCGACTGTGTTTTCTTTATTTCTCATGCCAGAATTCGGCCGGGAGCGAGGAGGGGTGTTTAGGTGCGTTACATCCCTATATTTATTTATATGTAGGTAGCTGTCTGCGAACGAGTTTTTAATTTAGGACATATCTTTTTAAGCAAGACCAGCCCCTGTGGCTATATCAAACATTCTTCAAAATATCCTAAAACAGGTGAATCCATTATGCAAAGAAATAAAGAGAGTTAGTAAATATCAAAATTAAACAAATATCTATCAATCCCAACATTGAACACTATTCTCATTAATATCCATTAATATGTCCGAAATATAATTTAAATTTTTTTAAATCATGAAATGAAATAATTTGAAATACGCCACGCTTAAATCTTGCAGGTACACAAGTAACGTAAACAATCACAAAGCCAAGAGAAAGGAAAATGTAATCTTCCAAAATTATATAATTAGGGGTGACAGGTTGTAAAAGACGCAACATTTTTTAATTGTGCTTGATTTAAACATAGATAAGCAATGCAAACATGCCTAATAATCAAATTCCTACACATACCAATGATAATAGACAGAAAAATACAAGAAAATACACAATAATACTGTAAACATACTCTGACACTAACTAACTGGGAGGATCCAATAATGATAAAAGACGGAAAAAATGGTGAAGGATATAATTATTGGAAACAATGAAATACATAAATATAAGCACTAGCATATCAATGGCGTTATAAACAGTACCATAAAGCAATATTTTAAAAACAAGATGTGTTTGTTAAACACGGATGCCCCCGGATATACCAAAGTTATGGCCAAGGTTAAAGTTTTCTTAATATTGTCCACTGCGGCAAGGTCAAGGTCACAAGGTCAATATGATGACCTCATCTGAAAGGTCTCATCACAAGGTATGCACATGCCAAGTTTGAAAGCCGTAGCTCTGAGCAATCTAAAGTTATGGCCAAGGTTAAAGTTTACTGAAGATGTCCACTGCGTCAAGGTCAAGGTCAAGGTCACAAGGTCAAATATGACGACTTCACCTGAAAGGTCTCATCACAAGGTATGCACATGCCAAGTATGAGAGCCGTAGCTCAGAGCAATCTAAAGTTATGGCCAAGGTTAAAGTTTACTGAAGATGTCCACTGCGGCGAGGTCAAGGTCAGGGTCACAAGGTCAAATATGATGACCTCATCTGAAGGTCTCATCACAAGTTATGCACATACCAAGTATGAAAGCCGTAACTCTTAACAATCAAAAGTTATGGCCAAGGTTAAAGTTTTCTGAAAATTTTCATTGTGGCAAGGTCAAGGTCACAAGGTCAAATATGATGACCTCATCTGAAGGTCTCATCACAAGGTATGCACATGCCAAGTATGAAAGCCCTAGCTCTGAGCAATCAAAAGTTATGACCAAGGTTAAAGTTTTTGTTGACAAACACACGGACGGACAGACAGACAGACAGGCAGACGGACAGGTGAAAAACAATATACCCCCGGAATCTCCGATCCTGGGGCATAAAAATAAGGGAAAATGCTGATAAGTTTATTTTTGAGTGTGAACGAGCGTGTAACAAAAGTGAATGAACATGAATGAATGAAACTGGAGAAACTGACAGTCTGAAATTTTTTTTGAAAACAGAAATGGAAATCATATGTTGTGACCGGCTGGTCGGCAACCCTGACCACAACCGCTGTGGACGTCCACGTGACATTGTCAGGAGGATTGATAAAACATTTAATTGATAATAATCCTATGTTTCAAACAGTACATGCAACATATTTTTGGCAGTGTTCGGAGCCAGGGATGGTCACAAGTTTGTACAATAAATTAAGACACATTCTGAAGAGTTATATATAGCCTCTTCAGTTTGTAAGACTGATCCGTTGTAAATGAGGTACGGGGAGAAGAAAAAAAGGCACAAAATTAAAGATGGACAGACACCGGATAACATACCATGCCTAGCCATGCCAAAAGACCACCAGGCCAGATGAGCAAATAATCACCTGCCTTGAATGATCGCCTGGTCATATCGGCGTTTGAAACTAATAACTATCGGGCGATTAATTAAGGATTTATAGTAATGCTCAAATCAAGAGGGATATCAGTTTTACAAAATCAACCAATTTACACAAAACAGATCTTTCCGTTTTGAGAGAGTCATAATATACCATTCAAACAAAACCAAAATAGTCATTTTTGAATGCATAATCATAAAGTTCAAAGAGTTTGATTTCACTTGGCATATTGTCACACGGCAGGTACAGAATGTTGAGACAGGTGGATGATGTTGGAAGACAGCTGGTCGCGCCCTCCACAAAGTGGATTGATGGAGTTGAATTAAAGCCCAACACCGGTTCCTCTTGACAGGAGGTCACAAATTTCAGTACAAGCCCGAGACTTATTTTCCCATTTTCAGTTTCCCTTCTTCCAGCTGAAAAGTTTAAATGATATAAAATATTAAAGATATCGAGTCATTGTCTCTGCAGCTTATCAGACTAGACTTATATGATTTATAATATAAATGCAATGAATCGTTACCAAACCTGCAATTTTAGATGATGATTAAAAGAAGTGTAAATAACTTTAGGAATTTATCTCTATGGCTCACACAGGCTTGTAATTTTTCTTACCTGACAACCATTATTCGCAGTAATGTAGTTTTAGAGATAACTTATACCAATCGAACACGATAGAACTAACTTAAAAAAATAGAGCCATGGGCACTGAAGCTCATCGGGATTACATTGATTTATTATCTAAGGTTGATTATCTAAGTTATCTCAAGTAATATATTGTTAACAAGCAAAAAATAGGTTTTTAGATCATGACCCCTGTGACTAACATTTGGAGTCACAGGGTCACCAGTCCTACAATTAAGAATCACGTTTGACCAAAGATTCTCTACACAACATTTTACATTTCTAGAGCTTTACATACTTGAGATAAAGATGAAAATAGCTTTTTGGATCATGACCCGTGACCTAGATTAGGGTAACAGGGTCACAAAATAAAAAATAGAGCCATGGGCTCTGTAGCTCATCAGGATTTCATTGATTTACTATCTAAAGTAGAATATTTAAGTTATTTAAGTAATTTAAGCAAAAGATAGGTTCTTAAATCAGAAGAAGATGAAAATAGGTTTTTAAGGATGTGACCCCTGTGACCCCATTTGGGGTCATGGGGTCACGAAATCTACAATTTAGAATCTCCATTGGCCAAGGAGTCTGCACACAACTTTTCAGCTCTCTAAACCTTTTGGAACTGATGAAGAAGATGAAGAAATGTTTTAAGGATGTGACCCCTGTGACCCCATTTGGGGTCATGGGGTCACGAAATCTACAATTTAGAATCCCCAATGGCCAAGGAGTCTGCACATAAAATTTCAGCTCTGTGTAGTCATTAGTTCTGGAGAAAAAGTAAAAAAAGCGAAAAGTTTACTGACGGACGGATGGACGGATGCCGGACGCCGGACGCCATGCCATGCCATAAGCCCATCGGGCCTTTCAGGCCTGATGAGCTAAACATGACGAAAATTGAAATCCCAAAAAAATGCAAATGGGATAGGCATCATTAGCTTTGTTGACGTACAAATGTACACTTAACGATATTTTACAGGACGAAAGAAAGAACCGCCATAAACTCCATAGTTCCATATGGTAACATTCAGAATGATATAGATGAGTAAAACAGATTTAAATTAGTTAATAAAAAGATACTACACAATGTTATATGCTTTTCCATCGTTGCTAAAACATACTACTAACTCGATTTGAATATTTCAAAATGAGATTGAAATCATGCTATTATCAAGTCTTTTGTAGAGGTGACATACATGCACAAGAACAGGATCATGTTCTTGATAACAATTTCCTTAATTTGAATTTGTCGGAATATATACTTTCTCCTTCCTCAGACTTATCACTAAACATTCAAACCAAATGTTATGGTCAAGGTTAAAGTATTTCCTACTTAAGATAGGTGTTAAGGTAAAGGTTAAAATACTATACCCCGTAATCTCTGATTTGGGGCATTCTAGGGTTTTGAATTTAAAAAAAAAGACGATAGCACGTATATGGTGTAGACCCCTGGTCTTTGTCAAAGATCACAGAGTAATTCATGATTCATCCCTGTTAGAGGAGAGGAGACGCAAAGAGACCTTAAATTTTCCAAATTGAAAGTGACATTATATATGCAGCTTTTAAAATAGTACGTTTTTGAGTGAAGGCTTCTGGGAGTGACATCACGAGACCACTGACTTATCGCCCTTGGGTAGGGATTTTACGCATCCCCTACTCCACTGTTTAAAGTTGGATATGTGATATGGTTGGAAATAAGCTTGCCTAAAGGAGGCAGGCATAGTAGGTCTAGTCAACAGATAGGTATTTAAATAATATTTTATTTGGCTGTTATACTTGCAGATATAACACATGTTCAAATATCTTAACTCGACTAATGTTCACACCCAATGGCCAAATATATATTATAACTTGTTTTCAATAAAAATCGAGCAACGGCCTTATACATGCACAGAAACCGAAATTACACGTCCAATTTAGTTGCACAGTAGTTATATTAAACACTATCACCCAAATTTATAATTTTGTCTGGTAAAGATAAATCTCCAAAATGTCACGCGCCAGCCGCGGTTATATGTCCGGTTTTCATTAAAAAAAACATTTCACCTTATATTATCAATATACTGAATGAACTAACATTAAAATTGTAATTTTCAACAACAGTATATTTCTCGATAACATAACTACATTTATAAAGTTTGACATAATGTGACTCTGTCCCTTTTAAGGGGTTTTATGAATATAGTTGCTTGAGAGGAGGTCGAGCAAAAGTTTTTCGAGTATGAAACTGTAGTCTTAATATCTCTCTAGTCTCTTAATCTACGATACATAATTGAATTTGGCTTAATATATTTTACCCTTTTGGTTTTATGTTGACTTGGCATAAAGTGTTAGCTTTTAAATTGTATTCCTCGCTATTAAACATATTTACCAGCAACTTCTTTCAAATACTTGAGAAACGCTTCGTAAGTGCCCTCCTGCTTCTTCCTCAAATTAGAGCCTTCTTCTGCAAATTGAGGCTTCAGAAGGCGTTTCAGTCTTCTGTTGGACATTTCCCTTCTTGCCGTGTGGTGGAACAGAATCTTGAAGATGGGTTTTGCCTTCATCAAACTGAATCAAGAAATAAATGTAACATTGGTGTAAAAGAGTAAGATATTTTTGACAGTACACACATACTCTAATTTTCAGATCCCGAAAATGTATTGTATGTTATGAAACTAATGCTATTTTATACTCCCGCCAATAAACAAGCAATGACATTTATACTTCCATCTTGACATTTGAATGAGAACGGAAGTATCATTAGGATGAATTTAGGGAAAATTAGTTGCTGATTGATTTATTTGTAATATTTTCAAATATCATTATCTTTGAATTTCTCAAAAATGACATCGCAAAGACATAACAGAACATTAAAACACATCACTATCCATGCATCGTCATGATATGAAATTACATCTACTGCTTGATTAAAATTATGTTTTAAAAAAAAAAAAAACCACATTTTAGGACTCTGATGAGTTAGTAAAAGAAATACCACTCACTCTGACGATCCCAAGCTCATCGAGCCCATCTATGAACTGTTTTTGAGCTTCAGTTGGATTGGACATCATACCGGAAAGAGCGTCTTCATCAAGGAAACAAGGGAGGGGTCCTCCTTGAAGCAAACTCAAACCTACAGTAAAGGAAATAATAATAACAATATTTTATATATTTTAAATATGTTGCTTGAAATGGCAATATACAGGTGTAAATCATTTTAAGATTGTACATTGAGTCATAATCCTTGAAACTTTCGTGAAAATTTGAAAAAGGCAATATTCCATACCTGTTTCTCAGACACCATGATTGATTTCGATTTAAGAAATAAAGTTCGCTGTACCCTAATGTGTTTTGTAATAAAGTATAGTTTTGCCCTGAACTATTATAGTTAAAGCATGAGGACGTTTTATTGGTTGCGATGTAAGAGTTCAGACGGCTGAGGCGAATCGACGTTACGTTACGTTATGGGCACACCTGATCACGAGGGAGCGGCGTGGAACAGCGGGAACGTCATTCGATTGTTACGTCATAAAACAAAACTTTACCTTTATTGTCTGATAAAGTACTTTTTTTCGACTGTTCTAACCGCTAGGCATCTTAGAAAACATATTTATCTGTCTTATTTAATGAATAGACAATGTACCGACTATTTTGATACATAGAACTCCATGTTCCTGTCTTCTGATATCCAATATCAACATATCAAACATATTTAACTTCCATCAACGAGTGTTGATATATTTGATATCAGAAGACACGATGTTGAAATTCCATTATCATAAAATATCGTGCTTCATTATTTTCAATGGAAAATTTACATGTGCCATTAGACACCTGTTTAATGACATCAAAGCTTTGTGTCATTGTATTTTGGTGTCATCAGGATTGTTGCATCCCTTTCATTGCAAGTCATTACTCGATGATGTAAAGGCATTATATGATGTCATATGGTTGACTATGACAGGATATCATGCGAAATTACTGTTAAAATCCGCTTGATTTAGGATTAACATGAGAGTTATTGTTTTGACATGTATTGACTTGAACACAATAGATAACATACCGCAGATTATTCCAGCACCGAAATAATATCTATTGTCGATGCTCCATCGATCTTCACAGAAGTTGAATTTTCCACCTTCGGTTTCTTCGAAGAGTCTGTTGTCTTGGTCAGTGATAGCTCTCAGCATTAGTTCCAGGAACTCTCTCCTTGGTCCTCCACAGTCTTCAGCTTCTTCCCCGTGAAATGTTACCTCAAGTGGAAGCCTCAAAAAGTCTTCGGAGCATGTTGAAAGAATTTCTCCCATTCCCGAACGATAAATGTTCAGACGTGAAACCGATATGTCGTTGGTTTCCCCATCTATAACACTATCGAAGGTGTCTTGGTCCAATTGCCGTCCTCTTATGAAATGGTCAGAGTAGGTCTTCAGGATAATCAGGGGATCATTGAAGTCTTGTCTGTTGATAAGTTGTTGCATTCGTCTTAGTAATTATAAGGTGGTCTTATCAATTTTATTAATACAGTTCTCAAATTAATGTGCTACCTAACAAGTAAAACACTGGATACTAAAAGATTTTGATATTACAAACGTTTGACTACAGTAACGATTCAGTATTTATTTATTTATTTGAAATTTCACCACTATGTATTAAACTGATATACTTGCTAACTTACACACTCATCATCATCATCATCATCATCATCATAATCATCGTATTCAAGGAAAACAATCTATTGATATCAAACCTTGACTTGAACTTAGGAATCTAGGTAATATGATATTTAATACATATACATGTACATGTAGTATGATTTGCGTTACCTTGTATATATATATATATATTGGGCTCATAAGGTTTTAATATAAAAAAAACCCCAATAATATGTGAAATTATATGTTGTCACATACCTCTGTATTTAGGATACTTACAGTTTCTGAATGATATCGTCAATACTGAATACATTCTCTTCTATCTCATCCGGTGTTTGCACTTCTTGTCTGAATAGTGATATACATCGACAGATGAAGGTTTGAGTTGTTACTAGGATAAAATGACTAAGATATCTCGCATGTATTGTTCTTGTTCACTTCATTTGGATACCATAATTTTCAAATACATAAACAAAGTTTGCAAAACAATATTCATAGGAAGGCAGATAAACTCACGAACAAAAGAAACACTGGCTTCTCATTTAATGAAAACATATGAAAAGGCATGTGGAGAACCAACACAATTTACATCGGGTTGAAAAATCTGTGACAGCCCCATGATGATTAGTTTAGAAATTATGATCATTTGAAAAAGAAATGTTTGATTGTCTTAATCCACTTTGTAAATGATTGGAATATTATTAAATTGAATTGAGTTAATTATTAAACATGAGAGTTATTTTGACTGCCGGATAATTTAATATTCAATACCCTATCAAATGAAACTGTGTCTAATATGTATGAATCGTTGGTTATTTCAACGAAAAGACTATAGATTCGACATGCATAATCATTCTTAAGTTGGGAACATAAACAACAGTGAATATGTTTTATCTTAAAGGCGCTGTAGCACGTTTTTTGCAAATTTTATTTTTTCAAATTTCCCATTTATAATGATAGTTTATGTCATTTATATTTACTTTAGAGGGTAAAACATCTTATTACACAAACCAATTATCCGTAGTGGTAATAACGGTGTTTTGTATAATGCACAAAATACATGGCGGCCATTTTATTGTGAACACATTTTATTATTTCGAATGACAAAAACGATAGCCGTGGCTTTACGGAACCATGTACACTCATTTGTAACTTGTCTTTCCGAAGAGAGAAGGGTGTTTTACTATTGGTGACATTATTTTTCAAATACATTTCATCGACTTATTTGAGCGAAAAAACGTGCTACAGCGCCTTTAAATTGTATTCTTTCTCCTACCTATTCTGTCCTGGATATATATCACAAATGTCTTCTTCATCATCAGTAATATCCGGAACAGTGCTTGGAGGCTGACAAGATAAGACAGTTCATATACAGAATAATTGTCATACGTTTCTGCAGCAACATACACAGAGGGGCAAAAGAAACAATATCACATTTTCAAACAGAAAATAGTTTTGCCGGATAAAGTCGATTTTGAATGTCTGTGATAAGACTATATCTCGTAAAGGACTGTACAGCAAATCTAATTCATATGATATGGTGTGATACATACTATTCTATATCTGTTCAAATACACATTGGGTGCTTGAATTGCTATTACAATGGTTCTTAAGCATTATTGTTTGCTATTTCATAAAATATGGAAATCATGTAAGTACAAATATGTGTATAATGCACCTTCTTGGACTTTAAATGGATGACACATCGTTGCTGTAGGATGTCTTAAATTAAAACAAGCAAGAAAACCATATTTCACTCTCCTTTCGAGCCTGGTTAAGGAGATTTCAAAATCAGGATTTTCAAAAGCCTTGTTTTTCAGAAACATAAACAGACTAACTTGTGTTGGCTTTAAGGGACATTGTGTAACCATGTTTCAGTCTATCAATCCTGCATGGATTAAAATATCTTGCATTTTTTGTTGGTCTCGTTTCTTCAGGATTTTCAAAAGCCTTGTTTTTCAGAAACATAAACAGACTATCTTGTGTTGGCTTTAAGGGACATTGTGTAACCATGTTTCAGTCTATCAATCCTGCATGGATTAAAATATCTTGCATTTTTTGTTGGTCTCGTTTCTTCCCCCCACCCCCCACCCCCCCCCCCCCCCCCCCCCCCTCCAATCAATTATTTTAATAAGTAAGATGATTAACCATACTCAGCATTCATTGTCAATTACCTCAGTCTGTGAAAGCTGGCCGGAACAAGTTCCCACATGCTCCCGCAGCTTGGTTATGAGAATGCTCCTATGGCACTGTAGGCATTCCTCAGTTTGGTCTTCTTGTGACAATGTAGCATTTTCATCAATAGGAATGTTGACTTGTATTGGACGAACATAAACTCTCTGAGAACCGAAGATTCCAACCCACTCATCTGTAGAGCAAAGACCGGAACGCAAAACAGTCAGTTGCGACCGAGATCTGTCTGCCGTTCTCAGGAATTCCAGCCCACCTGCTCTCTCTAGTTTTGGAAAAGTCCTGTAGACAATTATTGCCAAACAGTTGTCAGAATAATAATGTAAGATAACCCCAATTCGTTCTAAATGCAAACAGAATTAACAATTAATTACTTAATTTTCTTGAATGAAGGTAAACTGACCTCTAGAAACGCACAGTATCACGGGTATTTAACATGAGCAACTACTTGAAACAGTAGCGGATCCACAGGGTTCTCACTGATAAATTAAGATTAAAGATGTAACAATCTCTCCCAAAGAAGTTATTCTTCCATTCTAAGTTGCTTAGCGCTTTCTCGGCTAGAAATAGAGAATTCTGATTGGTTGCAACAGAAGTCTTTCTGCTGAATAACACTGACAAACTAAAAGAAAATGGAATTCGTCCTCTATGCCTAATTGACATACCGGACATGTACGTAGAGATACATCAATATTTAACCACCTTCCCTAGTTTACTTTTAATCTTAATAACCCTGCAAACTTAACTTTGCAATCAGCCATCAAACTGCCAAAATGATTAGCGCTAGTTTCTTCTTCTGTGCGATGTCCACGTATTGTTTACGAGACAGAATGACTTTTGATTGGACAAACATAAGGACGTTACAAGTGTTGGAAACTTTCTCGCCAGCGAACTATGAGAAACAAGAGTCATCAGAAGATGACATATCCCACCGGTTCCACAAAATTTGTAAAACACATCTTTGACAGATACTTGTGTATCTACTAACGTACTTCAGTTAGTGGGTATTACATATGCTGAGTTTCAGGTATGTTAAGGGTTTTACACTTCTGCAGTCAAAATCAATAACAACCAACATCCCTCTCATGTTTCTATGGAAACAGAAAAAAATAAATTTTTCAGAAAAAATCTGAAAATATCAAAAGGCACCACTTCAGTTAGTGGGTAATACACATGCAAAGTTTCAGGAAGACATGATGAACGATTTTGGAGCTGTGCTCCGGAAACGAACCTGTCTCTGAACAAAGTCCAAATTCAACAAGTTTCTATGGAAACAAACACAAATAAAATGTTCAGAAATCTGAAAATATCAAAAGGCACCACTTCAGTTAGTGGGTAATACACATGCAAAGTTTCAAGAAGATATGATGAACGGTTTTGGAGCTGTGCTCCGGAAACGAACCTGTCTCTGAACAAAGTCCAACTTCAACATGTTTCTGTGGAAACGACCAAAAATAAATTTTTCAGAAATCTGAAAATATCAAAAGGCACCACTTCAGTTAGTGGGTAATACACATGCAAAGTTTCAAGAAGATATGATCAACGGTTTTGGAGCTGTGCTCCGGAAACGAACCTGTCTCTGAACAAAGTCCAACTTCAACATGTTTCTGTGGAAACGACCAAAAATAAAATTTTCAGAAATCTGAAAATATCAAAAGGCACCACTTCAGTTAGTGGGTAATACACATGGAAAGTTTCAGAAAGACATCATGAACGGTTTTCGAGTTCTGCTCCGGAAACGAAATGATTACGGACGGACAGACGGACGGACGGACGGCCGGGGTGACGACTATATCCCACGGTATTACATACCGGTGGGATAAAAAGTGAAATATGGTCTATATACGCAACAAACGTTGCATGGATGCAATGGAAGCATTGAGTTAAGTAACATTTGTGGGAAAATATTTCCCTCTAACGGGCAAATAGCGTGACTTGTATTGTGAGGTGTATCAATACAACGTGTGATATAGTGTAATATTTTAAAATAATTTTGTAAATATTGGCAATTTCTTTAAAATTCTGAATATTTGACTGGTATTAATTAAGGCAGCTCTGGTGTGCAACTACATTTAATTTTTCCTCTGTTATATCTTCAATTCATAATTAGATATTTTATATTGTAACATGATTTTGATGAATCCTTGATTCTGATTGGTTGATTTGCAACCGCAAATTTCAGCGTTTAAAACCTCCGGCTAACGCCGTCGGTTTTAAACTAATTTTGCGGATGTTGAATAACAATGAATCCCGGAAATTTTACAAACACAACTATTTATCTTATAATTGTAACATGATTTCGATGAATCCTTGATTCTGATTGGTTGATAAGACTATGTTGAATTACAATGAATACATGAAATAATTTTGACCTGACCACGTCTCTTACAAAAATGGAAAAGTCGCCAAGTTCTTTTTACTCAGAGATAAATACACAGAAAGAGAGTTCGCTTCAAAACCCCTGATAACTAACGATCATGCCGTCGGTTTTAAACTAAATTTGCGGGTGTTGAATAACAATGAATATTACAAACCCAACTATTTATCTTAAAATTATCTCTAATACTCATTTAATATCATAAAACCCTAAGCATTACACATACCAAAGATGAGTGCAAAGGTTAAAAAGAATGTGATAAATAAGCAATAGGTGGGACAAACGATGTCTTCTCATGAACGGAATCCTTGGTATCAATATATGTCCCCCCAAAATGGCAATTGACAGTAAGTGAAACATCTTCAGTGACATAAAGTATTATGTTTGACTCACAAATGTCAAACGTTATCAACGGTGTTATTTGATCGAGGAGTACTGGCTGTTGCCACAGTTGGCTCGCACCTATCAGTCAAACGTACTTTAGGAAACTTATCTATAGCAGTCAAAAACACATATTTCGGTATGTGTTTTTTTTAACAGGTCATATATAACATAGACATGTGTATAATACGTGCAGTTTCGGCTACTGTACATGTATAAGCCCGTTGGTTGAATTTTATTGAAAACAGGTAGTTTTTGATGTTTGGGTTGCAGTCGTAAAGAAATATACTGATCTTAAGTAGACTAGAATATGCAATAGACTGCTTATAAATCATAAAAAAACATACCTCAATATCTCACATTTTACACCGTCAGCCGTGCCACCCAGAGGTAAATGTATTATCCTTTCGCCCAGGCCGTTTGCGAAAAGCAAACGTTTTACCGACATAGATGGTACTACTTGACAGTTAGAATCAGCTAACGCCACCACATATCGTCTCACAGTCCTTTCCCTTTGTTCTGTAATAAGAAGTACATTATCAGACAATCATTTTATGATAAATGGAAAATTTATCAAATAAATAATTACTTATTACTAGTTATTATCATACAAAGGCCCTTTTACACAGACATAAAGACCGTTTTGCGTCCTCTGTGTGACCAAAAAACATAACAGATCGCCGTTGGACGCTCAAGGGAGGCAGAATGGTTGCTAAGGTCGTGAGGAGGTGGCACAAGGGATGTTGAGACATCGCGATTGATCGCCAAGAACGCGGATGACGCCAACAAATTATGAACATGCTCAAAACTTCCGCAGAGGGGTCGCCGACGATTCTGGTCGCTCAAGGATTGCTCCCATGATGCAGAAAGGTCGTACAATGGACGTTCTAAGGTCGCAAAGGACGCTCAATGATCGCCATGTAAGACATTCGCTAACGTTCGGCGATGCCTCTGCCTCCCTTGTGCCTTCCTACTGCGTCCTCTGTGCAATATCACGACCGTTCTGCTTTCATGCAGCGACCACGACAACCTTTGTGCGACCATGACGAGTGTTGTGCCTTCTTTCTGCATTCACTCAGCCTTCTGTGAGCAAATTCTCCAAAAAATAGATGATCGATTCTCACAAGTTTCCTTGTTTCTGTTGGCAAATATTTGATAAGACTATGGCACCAAAAAGGAATAAGACAACAGAAAAGTCAAGCAAATAAAGATGTATAAACTCACTTGTAAGGAAACGCCATCACATATTTAACTATAAGGACGGAATGCTGCTGTCGGATAGAGTCGATTTTATATGTCTTTGATAATAACAAGTTTTGTAAAGAAATACGCACAATTTCATTCATTCGGGTTTGATACTTTTATCATGATCTTTATTCAAACAATTACGGGTGTTGGAATAACTTTTTTTGTGTTCAGAGTGTTGGGTAATTTTCTTTACAAATTACGAAATACCGAAAATAGGACATCGTAAAACAAAAATATTTTAAAAAGAGACTAGTTTTTAAAAGGCATGATTTTCAGAAGTATGAACAGATAATGTTTCATAAACTTAAATGTAACCCATTTGAATGATGAAGCCCTGTTTCATTCGTATGTTTACCAGTGGATTTCATAATTTCATGATTTTTGTGTATTTACTTCTTTATTTTTGTATTATCATATTCTTCTGCAAAAAACAATTTTATTTTTATTTATTGCAGCTGCAAAAGCTGATTGGTTGGTTGTTTTTGACTGTTGGAATGGGACTGAAACAATTGAGACTAATGCAGCTTACTATAGACCCTAGTCTATCCAGGTTGCCGAATGCTCCCAGAGATCACTGAAGCATTGTTCAGGTATTGCAGAGGAGGCAGAAGTGTTGCTGCATGGTCGGCCAACTGTCGCCATAGTCGTGAATGGAGGCACAGCGAAGGCACAGAGGAAGCACAGAGGAGGCACAGAGGTGGCTGACGGGTTGTACGGGGATCGCCGTTGATGCTGAAATGTTGTTAGGGTTGCACAGTGAACGCCCAGCGAAGGCAGTGTGGAGGCTCCGTAAACGTGCAGGTCGTTCAAAGATCGTCATGGAAATTACCGATATTTGCATTTTAGGTCGTACAATGGACGGACGAAGATCGCAGGAGCATTTACACAGAAATGGGATTTCACAAAATCAGCCGACCATTGAGCGTCCTGTCCATTTTTTTGGTCGCTCAATGGTCGTACGAAGGACGCGGCTCTGTGTAAAGGGGCCTTAACAGCTCGCCGTTGGACGCTCAAGGGGGCAGAATGGTTGCTAAGGTCCTGAGGAGGTGGCACATGGGATGTTGAGACATCGCGATTGATCGCCAAGGAAGCAGAGGACGTCCACAAATTTTGAAAATGCTCTAAACTTCCGCAGATTCTTGTTGCTCAACGGTTGCTTCGAGGAGGCAGAACGGTCGTACAAAGGACGTTCTAAGGTCGCAAAGGACGCTCAGTGATCGCCATGTAAGAAATTCGCTAACGTCGGGCGATACCTCTGCCTCCCTTGTGCCTTCCTACTGCGTCCTCTGTGCAATCAGATCCGTTTATTATCATGACCGTTCTGCCCTCATGCAGCGACCCCGACAATCTGAGTGCGACCATGACGAGTTTTGTGCCTTCTTTCTGCATTCATTCAGCCTCCACGTAAATTGTCCAAAAATAGATAATAGATTCTCACATGTTTCACTGTTTGGCACCAAAAAGGAGCAAGACAACAGAAAAGGTCAAGCAAATAATGATTATAAACTCACTTGTAAAGAAACGCCATCACATATTTAACAATAACAACGGAATCCTGCTGTCAGATAAAAATTTTAAATGTCTTTGATAATACAAAGTTTTGTAAAGAAGAACGCACAATTTCATTCATTCGGGTTTGATGGTCTTTATTCAAACACAAACGGGGTGTTGGAATAGATTTTCAACGTGAATTTTTTGACAGAATGTTGGGTAAATCTGTTTACAAAATTACGAAATACAGAAAATTAATTAATAAAAGATGTTAGCGACCTATTTTATCTCTCTAACTTTAATTCGTTGAAGCATCGTTACATCGTAAAATAAGCCAAAAAGTCCCTTTTTACTCTCCTATATCTCCCCGTGAAGAAGTTTTTAAAAGAGAACAATGAACAGATAATGTTTCATAAACTTGGATTTAACCCATTTGATTAAGCTCTGTTTCATTCGTATGTTTACCCGTGGATTTTATAATTCCATGTATTTTTCTATATTTATTTCTTATGCAAAAAACAATGACCATGTTGTTAAGCAGCAGAGCTTGTTGTCTTTTATTGCAGCTGCAAAGGCTAATTGGTTGGTTATGTTTGACTGTTGGAATGCGACTGAAACAAATATAGACGAATGCAGCTTATTATAGACCCAGTCAATCCAGGTTGGCGAAAACTGCCAGGGATCACTGAAGCATTGTTCAGGTATCGCAGAGGAGGCAGAAGTGTTGCTGCATGGTCGGCCAATTGTCGCCATAGTCGTCAATGGTGGCACATATGGAAGCACATATGAGGCACATGTAAAAATATGAGCTTTCTAATGTTTGTATCTTCAAAGGAGAAGATTGTCAAAGGTGCATGGGGTCGGGAAATTTTGAAAAGTGTCTAAAATCAAAATGGCGGCGAAACCACGTGACCAACGAAATCGTCACGATTCACTTTTCTGCACTGTAAATGCGCATCTTTTACAAAAAGTTGCAAGTCTCTAACTGCATTTTGCAAATTTTGCCCGTGTTAAAAATCGATATTTTGAATCGAACTGGACCTTTAACGGTTGTGCCGATTGGGCCAAAAAGAGGCGGCATCAAACTAGACAATGAGGGCTATGATCCAGTTTGGTTGCATTAGCTGCATTCCTTCTTATAGAAGTGCTGCGGACAAAATCCGTGGAAGAATAATAACAAGAAGACATAGTCATCAACATCCCCCGCCAGAGCCAAGAAATTGGAAAAGTGCAATAATTCGAAATAATTGTGCATTACTCATTTTCATTCCATCAAGGTATGTGTGCCCTCAAGCAACACACCAATTTTGGTTCTCCTATCTTAAATAGTTTCTGAGAAAAACTGTCGACTTTGGAGATACGATGAAAAAACGCCAGAAATACGGAACAAGGGCAATAACTCTGGAAAAAATAATTGCACACTTCTCATTTTCGAACTCCATCAAGGTATTTATCCCTTTAAACAACACACCAAATTTGATAACCCTATCTTAAACGGTTTCTGAGAAAAGCTGTCCCCTTTGGAGATACCATTAACAAAGTCCAAAAATACAGAACAAGGGGAATAACTCTGGAAAAATTAATTGCACGCTTCTCATTTAGGAACTCCATCAAGGTATTTATGCCTTCATACAACACACCAAATTTGATAACCCTATCTTAAACGGTTTCTGAGAAAAGCTGTCCTCTTTGGAGATACCATGAACAAAGTCCAAAAATATGGAAAAAAGGGCAATAACTCCGAGAAAAATAATTGCACGCTTCTCATTTTCGAACTCCATCAAGGTATTTATGCCTTCAAGCAAGACATCAAATTTGGTAACCCTATCTTAAATGGTTTCTGTGAAAAGCTGTCCCCTTAGGAGATACCATTAATAAAGTCCAAAAAAACAGAACAAGGGGAATAACTCTGGAAAAAATAATTGCACGCTTCTCATTTAGGAACTCCATCAAGGTATTTATGCCTTCATACAACACACCAAATTTGATAACCCTATCTTAAACGGTTTCTGAGAAAAGCTGTCCCCTTTGGAGATACCATGAACAAAGTCCAAAAATACAGAACAAGAGCAATAACTCAGAAAAAAATATTTGCACGGTTCGCATTTTCGAACTCCATCAAGGTATTCACGCCTTCAAGCAACTCATCAAATTTGGTAAACCTATCTTAAACGGTTTCTGAGAAAAGCTGTCCCCTTTATCTCGGAAGGACGGACGGACGGACGGATGGAAACACGGACGGACGGAGCCCAAACCTATATCCCCCTTCCACTTCGTGGCGGGGGATAATAAAACACGCCAATAACAATAAGGATTCAGCACTTTAGTGCTGAATCCTTAATAAATATTATGCCTGATTGAAACGAGAGCAGTGTAAATTACGTTTTATATTTGAATAACATATTCCTGCTTGCCTTGTTTTAAAATCAGAAATGAATTTCAGCACAGATAAGAGGTCATGATTACAAATTGAATATGTGCCCGACCATCGGGGCTGGTAAGGTTTACTTTTTGCCAGCTCGCAACAGAAATAACTGCTTCTCGGGTGTTCCGGCGGACAGTTGTTTCCTACACTGGTAAGAACGCAATGATCATTAACTGTATGGTTTACTATAATGTTTTAGTCATTGTGCTTTTGTCAACAGTATGCTAATAATGGGAGAACTAGTATGTAACTTTCAAATATTTGGTCGTAGTTGCTGGGCGATGCTTGGCGAGGGAGAAGTCATTGTTGAACATTGTTTTTATCGGATCGGGATGATTCGTTCCTTTCCGCTAATTTCCGAATATTCCAAATATGGTCAATGCGAAATCGTGTCGAGATGTGATTTGAAACATTGCAATCGCAACTATGCAAGTCGTGTCAGTCTCGAAATGCTAAAGTCCGTTTTACAAGGCTGACTTTACAACTCGTTATTTTCCATTTTTCATTTGTTAAACGTAAATTGTTAACATTACAAAATGTGTATATTTTTTAGATTTAATAATTAAAAATTAAAAGTTGACTTTTCGAATTTAACATTTCTAGAATTACATTTCAACTTTTTCAAGTTGAGAACGGAAAGTTAAGATGGACAGGAATAAATTGCTGAGACTTGCATGGTTGAGAACAACATGTGACACTTTACAAGTTACAAGTCAACATGTCTTCATATTTGGCACAAGTTTTATGAATGTTAACCAGTTTTTCTATAAACTTAATACCGGAATCATTTACATTAAATGACAAGAGCATTTTCATATCAACTGGAAGAGCGTTTGCGGAACACCGCAAAAGCAGAGAAGCCCCGAAACTTAGGGTCTCACCTTTCCCTGTTCCGCCTTCTCGTCAGCATCAACAAATGGGATTTATTTAAAACAAAAATATGTTCCTTATTCGAGTTATTACTAACAAGTTTAATCATTACTGGGATCCCTTATCACAAGTTTGTTCTTAAAACCTATTTCAAAATTTAATCAAAGGATTAACTTGGCCTTAACCAAAATCTCATGACCTTGACCTTTGACCTTCAAGGTCACACCATCACTGATCACTTTTCATTGTGTATGACAAGCATGCAATGACTCAAAGTGTTCATATTTAGTAAAAGGCATATTCACAAAAGCATGCTTAAGTTGTAACCTCGCTGTGACCTTGACCTTTGACGGATGTTAACGAACACCTTTCTCCATAGTTGATATACACCAAATAATTGCCTTATAGCACAAATATTTTTCAAGTTATCGTGTTAACAAGGATTTTTGTAGTGATTTCAGAACTCACGACCTTCACCTTTGACATTGAATGTTAGCATGTCAAAATAATTCCCCAGGTGTATAAGAAAGAAGCTATGTATATGAGGTGTTGATACCTTCTTGGGAAAAGTTATTTAGTGTTTTCATAACTGGTGACCTTGACCCTATCTCATGACCTTTAATATTCAAGGTCACACAATCAATGATCACTTCTCATTGTGTATAACAATCATGTAATACAGAATCATGTAATGATTCAAAGTGTTACTAGTTGAAATATGACATTTTCGCAAAAGTATGCTTAAGTTGTGCCCTCGATGTGACCTTGACCTTTGACGGATGTTTGCGAAAACCTGTTCAAATCTTGGCCTTTCTCCATAGTTGATATACATCAAATAATAGCGTGATAGCTAAAATAATTTTCAAGTTATTGTGTTTACAAGGATTGTTTTAGCGATTTTAGAACTCGTGACCTTGACCTTTGACATTGAATGTGAACATGTTAAAACAAATTCCCAGGAGTATAAGTAAGAAGTTATGTATATGAGTTTTCAACACCTTCTAGGAAAAAAGTTATAGCCAAAATATAGGATATATATACAAAACGCGGCGGCGGCGAGGACGGAAACTGCACAAAAACTGATAGCTGCTAATAACATGTTATAACTTCTGGAAAGTAGTAAATTTTGATGGTCAGGAATCCTGACCAAGAGAGGTCCGTGAATCAAGGTATGATCAGCCCTGGGGACGAGGGTTGAATAACCGTAAGTGAATGTCCAAGGGATATTCTATAGAATGACCCAGGGAGTTATGTATAGCCTTGAAAGGAGGTTTACCTGAGAAAAGAATTACCTCCAAAATGACACATATATGACACCTGAAGTTTATATGTTCAGGATATCCTGGATGGCTTCCCGGGTCTGTGGCGGGGACAAAGCACTACATACCGGTGACAGAACCTGTCGTGAAATCTGACTGCAACAAGCATAAGCTCGGTGAAAACTCTTGGTGCCATAGAGATGCTGAAAGGGTCCCACACAATGATGGTATCATTTCCCGTCGAACGAGAAATAAAATTAAAATGTACCGACCGAACATGGGTCTATCTATGCATAACAAGAAGACATAGTCATCAACATCCCCCGCCAGACCAACGAAATTGTTAAATTCGAGAAGAAATAATTTTGCACTTCTCATTTTCATTCCATCAAGGTATCGATACCCTCAAACCTTACAACTGATTTGATCTTAAACCGTTTCTAAAAAAAGCTATCCCCTTTGAAGATACCTGAATACGATTCTAATTTAACTCCATCAAGGTATCGATACCGTCAGGGCACACACCAAATTTGGTAATCCTATCTTAAACAGTGTCTGAGAAAATCTGTCCACTTTGGAGATACCATGAACAAAATTACGAAACAAGGGCAATAACTCCAGAAAAAAATAATTGCACGCTTCTCATTTTCGAACTCCATCAAGGTATTTATGCCCTCAAGCAAGCGGGGGATAACAAACATGCTATATTGATGCTATACCTCAGGGGCGGTATTTATCAAACAACTATGAATGATCGGACCTCGAAGCTGTGTTTGAGGTACTTTCTTGGTGACAACGAAGTAGGTCGAATAGAACTTTATTTCTCTAATCATCTGAATCGCGGGAATTGCATAACCCCCCAAAAATCATATCTCAACACAATATCTCAATAACTAACATATCGAATTTATCTGTACCTTCACAGTTTTTGGTGTTTTATACCAACAATTATTGTGCGCAAAATATGTGCGAGATTGAAAATGAATGAAATGAACGTAAAGGTGTACAACAATTACGACCTAAACCATTCTCTGCTCTGATATGGGAGGTTACCACACATACAGTAGTTGACTCCTTGTCAATTTTCTTGAGAAACACATGCAAACTTGACTGAAGTGAAAGCATGAACTTCCTGTTGAATGACAGAGTGGTGACATTGGAGATATCTGTCCCCGTCGTGCATAGCAGATTATTGTGATCACATGTACGAGAGCACGCTGTTTTTTAGTTTTTATATTTATGTTTTTGCTAAAGATTCCCCAAAAGGAGGATCCCTTCTGAAAAAGGAAGAGTTTTGAATAATGATAGACTACATTACGAATGTTTTACAAAAGTCATGATATAGATTCCAAACATATATACATATATATATATATATATATATATAATATTGTTTTTGGAAGTAATACCAGGTAAATTACAAATACTTCTCATCAGGTATTACTTGTAAATGAACCTACCTCTCTGCCTCTGTCTATTTCGTCGATATGGGTCGGACTGCAATAAAATTAAAACAAAATGTTTGATGAAATGAAAAAATAGAGCCATGGGCTCTGTAGCTCATCAGGGTTTATATTGTTCATTGTTGAAGACATAAACAAATCGTTCTCTAGATAAGGTACAATCCCTTTATATGACCTTGAACAATTCCAAGATTAACAAAATTGTTCAGTGTCAGTGCATAAAAGATACACAATATATTTCGAGGAAATTGGCTGTCCAAGCAAAACAATTCCTGAACAATCTTGAAGAGAAGGTGACTCTTCCAATTCAAATGGTGTAGACATATTTCCCGTATGATATAAATGGTGAAGAGAAGAGATCAGATAAGACGAGAAAGAGAGAGACAGAGAAGGAGGGGGAGGGGAAGAGGGAGAGGAAGAGGGGGCAGGAGTTTGGAGAGGGAGAGGGAGAGGGAGAGGGAGGGTGTTACAATGCATTAATGTCTTAACAGCTCTCACACTGAGGCTGACTGACAACCTGCACCTGATCAACATGCAGTTCTGTTTACAAGTGGTTTCAGCCCAGCATAATGTCTATATGTCTTTGTCTTTTTTTTCACGTAGTACTGCTCTTACAGGCAGTACACGGAACAGGCTCAGACTTTGTAAGAAAGTTGAAACTAACACTCATTCATTTATTATCAAAACGTTTAAAAACAATATAAGCAAAATATAACCCCAAACATTAACCATTGCCTAAAGAATGCTGAGAAACACTAGCCTCTAAGAATAAGAGAGAAAGGGAGACCCCTCCACTCTCCGATATCATGTTACCACAGAGGGCGCAGACAGTGCACTTGGTGCCTGGCTCCTCAGCACTAGCGCTGCTCTACAAGAGAGGGAAAGTAAAGGTAAGCCTGTGAGGCCCTTATTTGGGGTTACAAGGTCACCAAATCTACACTTTACAATCCCCACTGGCTAAAGAGTCTGCACACAACATTGAATCCTTCTAGGTCCTGGAGAAGAATATGAAAATAGGATTTTAGGTCATGACCTGAGAGGTCCTTATTAGGGGCCACAGGGTCATCAAATCTACATCTAGAATCCCCGTTGGCTTAAGAGTATGTACACAACATTTCAGTCTTTTAGGTGTGTTTATTTTGGAGAAGAAGATGAAAATAAGTTTTTAGGTTATAGGCCTGTGAGGCCCTTATTTTTGGCCACAGGGTCACCAAATCTACATTTTAGAATCATTGCCTAAAGAGTCTACACACTCTATCACAGCATTCTTGGTCTTTTTGTTCTGGAGACGAAGATGAAAATAGGATTTTAAGGATGTGAGGTAATAGGTTATGAGTGGAAGTGGGGAGTGAGGCCCTTATTTGAGGCCACTGGATCACCAAATCTACGATTTAGAATCCCCATTGGACAAGGAGTCTGTACACAAAAGTTTAGCTCCCTAGACCAAGTGTTTCTGGAGAAGAAGACGAAAAAGCGAAAAGTTTACAGACGGGCGGACGGCGGACACCATGCCATGCCATAAGCCCATTAGGCCCGATGAGCTAAAAAGGACCCTCAAATGAAACCTTAAAGGTTATTCATCTTGTCTGTATTAGACCATCTAGACTTGTTTTATATTATGATTAACTTTCGATAACTGAACGACAGACTGACATATACTTACCCTATTCATCGAGCGTTGACCAGGGAATATATTACGGTGTTCTTGGACGTTGCCGTGTGATTGTTGGTCAAATATGGAGTCAGCGAACTGAATGAATTCTTCATCTGGAATCTCGAGTAAGCATGTTAAGCATGGGTCTAAATAATCCCAAAGACATACTAGAGACTGGCAACATGTTTAATAACATTCGTAATAACTATAGACAAGCAAAATATGTTACCATGGCGAAGTCGTAGGTCAGCTGGTTTTGACACCATATTTAAATTTTAACGTTTTCAAATGTTTGACACTATGCACTTTTGCGGAAACACCACGCCGAAGATATTTGCATCTGAGAGTTGAAAGATGTTTTTCCTGAGCTAAAAGAGTCATGCTTTCATCATTCATACATTACGCATTTGAAAATTGATTAACAAACTTATCAATGAAACTACCCTCGTTTTAAGTCTTTCTCACAGTATACTTATTGTAACCATTAAATGCGTATTCAACAACCAGCAAAGGGTAACGGATTTGAGTCATCATTGTCCCATATCCAAAAACATATATTCTACCGTTTCTAACACTTTAATGGCGTGCTTTACATCTTCATTGTCCTTGCATTTCTAAACTATTTCAATTCTATTCGTTCTCTATTCCTTTTATTCAAACATTATTATCAAATTCTACCTGACATATACTCCACATGCTAACGCCATTGTATATAGTCACACAATTGTTCGATTTTAACATGTTAACTTTGGGTGTCAATACTCCTAGAGATATGCTAGAGGATTGAAACTTGTTTTTAAAAATATGCACCAACATAGTTAAGGTGTCTTTATTAATTATACTTCAAATAAGTGAAGCATTCATACGCTGAATCCTTTTATCGTCTCTTGCGACTTTATTTAAGAATTTAGGAAAGTTTGCTGAATCCTTATTGTTATTGGCATGTTTATTATTTTTATTATTATTCTTTTGTCCGCTAGATTCAGCTAAACGACTGAAGCAAATGCAACCAAATTTTACATGCTGATAGCATGTGGAATAGAACTGCGAAGCTTTTGGGCCCATTCGGTCCAGCCATTAGAGGTCAAGTTCGAATCCAAATATCCATTTTTAACATGGGGAAATTTTTCAAAATAGACTTAAAGACTTGAAACTTTTTGTAAAAGATGCGCAATGTCAATGCGAGTACAAAAGTAAATCAGCGCCAACTGCTCATCCTTTTTTCACAGTGTTCACTCAAAATCTGGCTTTTTTGAAAAATGCAAACTTCAAGGGGACATAACTCAAATACCTACCCATCGAATTTGATGATTTTTTTCAAGAGAGTTAGATTGGGCGATGGTCTTTATGAATCATTAATAAAATCGCTCGCGAACAGTCATTTCCGAACATTATAAAGAAGGATATATAATGGAGGATATTTTCAAAATCCACAAAGAGACTCGAAACGTCTTTCAAAAGGTGCTCAATAACAATATGAGCAAAAACGTAAATCATGACGAAGTTGTAGCTCACTTGGTTTAGTCGCCATTTTGATTGTCTTCATAATTCATTGAATTGACATTTACAATTTGGGTCTCAATAATCCTACAGACATGTTTATCTTCACTTGTGCGCTGAATCCTTATTACTATTGGCGTGTTTTTTTTATTTACACCAATCTTGTGGACAGTTTTTTACGGCTACAGATAATTCAACCAAACTTTACAGTCTGATAGCCCTTACTGAGCACACGCCAGGCGAAGCTTTGGGGCCCAATCGATTCATCCATTAAAGGTCCAGTTCGAATCCAAATTTCGATTTTTAATTCTATTTGCGATTGTTGCTGAAGCTATTTTATATGAAACGTTTAAGAGAGATATTGGTCTCCAATTTTTAAGAAACTCCTTTGTCTTGCCTTTTTTCGGTACGCGTGTTATCAGACCTTGCTTTTGGCTTGGGACGCGGAGTTGAGAGATCTTATCAAGCTTTCGTTAAGGTCAACCACATTTGTTTTTTTTATAGAATTCGGCTGTGAACCCGGAGGTTCCGGGGCTTTATTGTTTTTTCATTTTCTTTAAGGCGGCAAGAACTTATGTGTCATATGTGAGTTCCCCGTCGATATCTTTTGTTTCATTTTCACTTCGGAACGGAAAAGTCTTTAAATAGGTCATTTTGATCAATGTCACTACAATTCGCTTTGTGTAGAGAATTTGGTAGTAGGATTTAACTTCTGATAATAGGTCTTTTGTTTTTGTTATTTTCTTTCCATTTTTGGATTCTAACTTTGCTATAGTTTTATTTATATTATTTCGATTTTCAAGAGATAGGCAATATTTTGTTGTATACAATGGTTTACTTAACTCGTCGGATCCAGTTTTATATTGTTTTTTCGTATTCTTAATTAATTATTTCTTTAACATCTTCCCCAAACGGTTTATTGTGCAGTAATGAATTAATAAATTTCCAAACACCTCGCCCTCGTTCCACTTCAGTCAACTTTAAAGTTATCCAGTGTATATAATGATCGGTTCTTAGTTTTGAAGAAAGAGATCTTAAAGGATTTTACAGATTTGCCACTGTTATTACAAAATTTCAGCTTTCTAAGGCTTTTGGAAAGATGAAAAAATAGAGCCATGGGCTCTGTAGCTCATCAGGATTTCATTGATTTATTATCTAAGGTTGAATATCTAAGTTATCTCAAGTAATACATTGTTAACAAGGAAAATAATATGGGTTTTAGATCATGACCCCTGTGACCCACATTTGGAGTCACAGGGTCACCAATCCTACAATTAAGAATCACCTTTGACCAAAGAATCTCTACACAACATTTCACCTTTCTAGAGCTTTACATATAAACTGGAGAAGATGAAAATAGGTTTTTGGGTCATGGCCCGTGACCTAAATTGGGGTCATGGGGTCACGAAATCTACAATTTAGAATCCCCATTGGCCAAGGAGTCAGCACACAACCTTTCAGCTCTCTAGATCTGTTGGAACTGGAGAAGAAGATAATAATTGTTTTTTTAGCATGTGACCCCTGTGACCCCATTTGGGGTCATGGGGTCACGAAATCTACAATTTAGAATCCCCATTTGCCAAGGAGTCAGCACACAACATTTCAGCTCTCTAGACCTGTTGAAACTGGAGAAGAAGATGAAAATTATTTTTTAAGGATGTGACCGCTGTGACCCAATTTGGGGTCGTGGGGTCACAAAATCTACAATTTAAAATCCCCATTGGCCAAGGAGTCTGCACACAACTTTTCAGCTCTCTAGACCTTTTCGAACTGGAGAAGAAGATAATAATTTGTTTGTTTAGCATGTGACCCCTGTGACCCCATTTGGGGTCATGGGGTCACGAAATGTACAATTTAGTATCCCCATTGGCCAAGGAGTCTACACACAACTTTTCAGCTCTCTAGACCTTTTGGAACTGGAGAAGAAGATGAAAATAGGTTTTTAAACATGTGACCCCTGTGACCCCATTTGTGGTCATGGGGTCACGAAATCTACAATTTAGAATCCCCATTTGCCAAGGAGATAGCACACAAGTTTTCAGCTCCCTAGACTTGTTGAAACTGGAGAAGAAGATGAAAATAGATTTTTAAGGATGTGACCCCTGTGACCCCATTTGGGGTCATGGGGTCACGATATCTACAATTGAGAATCCCCATTGACCAAGGAGTCTGCACACAACTTTTCAGCTCTCTAAACCTTTTGGAACTGGAGAAGAAGATGAAAATAGTATTTTTTTAGCATGTGACCCCTGTGACCCCATTTGGGGTCATGGGGTCACGAAATCTAGAATCCCCATTGGCCAAGGAGTCTACACAAAACTTTTCAGCTCTCTAGACCTTTTGGAACTGGAGAAGAAGATGAAAAAAGGTTTTTAAACATGTGACCCCTGTGACCCCATTTGTGGTCATGGGGTCACGAAATCTACAATTTAGAATCCCCATTTGCCAAGGAGATAGCACACAAGTTTTCAGCTCCCTAGACTTGTTGAAACTGGAGAAGAAGATGAAAATAGATTTTTAAGGATGTGACCCCTGTGACCCCATTTGGGGTCATGGGGTCACGATATCTACAATTGAGAATCCCCATTGACCAAGGAGTCTGCACACAACTTTTCAGCTCTGTAAACCTTTTGGAACTGGAGAAGAAGATGAAAATAGTATTTTTTTAGCATGTGACCCCTGTGACCCCATTTGGGGTCATGGGGTCACGAAATCTAGAATCCCCATTGGCCAAGGAGTCTACACAAAACTTTTCAGCTCTCTAGACCTTTTGGAACTGGAGAAGAAGATGAAAATAGGTTTTTAAACATGTGACCCCTGTGACCCCATTTGTGGTCATGGGGTCACGAAATCTACAATTTAGAATCCCCATTGGCCAAGGAGTCTGCACACAACTTTTCAGCTCTCTAGACCTTTTGGAACTGGAGAAGAATATGAAAATAGGTTTTTAAGGCTGTGACCCCTGTGACCCCATTTGGGGTCATGGGGTCACGAAATCTACAATTTAGAATCCCCATTTGCCAAGGAGTCAGCACACAACATTTCAGCTCTCTAGACCTGTTGAAACTGGAGAAGAAGATGAAAATTATTTTTTAAGGATGTGACCCCTGTGACCCCATTTGGGGTCATGGGGTCACAAAATCTACAATTTAGAATCCCCATTGGCCAAGAAGTCTGCACACAATTTTTCAGCTCTCTAGACCTTTTCGGACTGGAGAAGAAGATAATAATTGGTTTGTTTAGCATGTGACCCCTGTGACCCCATTTGGGGTCATGGGGTCACGAAATGTACAATTTAGTATCCCCATTGGCCAAGGAGTCTACACACAACTTTTCAGCTCTCTAGACCTTTTGGAACTGGAGAAGAAGATGAAAATAGGTTTTTAAACATGTGACCCCTGTGACCCCATTTGTGGTCATGGGGTCACGAAATCTACAATTTAGAATCCCCATTTGCCAAGGAGATAGCACACAATTTTTCAGCTCCCTAGACTTGTTGAAACTGGAGAAGAAGATGAAAATAGATTTTTAAGGATGTGACCGCTGTGACCCCATTTGGGGTCATGGGGTCACGATATCTACAATTGAGAATCCCCATTGACTAAGGAGTATGCACACAACTTTTCAGCTGTCTAAACCTTTTGGAACTGGAGAAGAAGATGAAAATAGTATTTTTTTTAGCATGTGACCCCTGTGACCCCATTTGGGGTCATGGGGTCACGAAATCTAGAATCCCCATTGGCCAAGGAGTCTACACAAAACTTTTCAGCTCTCTAGACCTTTTGGAACTGGAGAAGAAGATGAAAATAGGTTTTTAAACATGTGACCCCTGTGACCCCATTTGTGGTCATGGGGTCACGAAATCTACAATTTAGAATCCCCATTGGCCAAGGAGTCTGCACCCAACTTTTCAGCTCTCTAGACCTTTTGGAACTGGAGAAGAATATGAAAATAGGTTTTAAAACATGTGACCCCTGTGACCCCATTTGGGGTCATGGGGTCACGAAATCTACAATTTAGAATCCCCATTGGCCAAGGAGTCATCACACAACCTTTCAGCTCTCTAGACCTGATGGAATTGGAGAAGAAGATGAAAATAGGTTGTTAAGGCTGTGACCCCTGTGACCCCATTTGGGGTCATGGGGTCACGAAATCTACAATTTAGAATCCCCATTGGCCAAGGAGTCTGCACATAAAATGTCAGCTCTGTGGAGTTATTGGTTCTGGAGACGAATTGGAAAAAGTGAAAAGTTTACGGACGGATGGACGGATGGACGGACGGATGTTCGGACGCCGGACGCCATGCCATGCCATAAGCCCATCGGGCCTTTCAGGCCTGATGAGCTAAAAAGTGACCGCACAGAGTCGCCGAATCTAGATTTTATTACCCCAATAGTCGAAGTAGTGTGCCCACAAAATTTCAGCTTTCTAGAGCCAGTGGTTCTTGAAAGAAAATGATGATGAAAACTTGTAAGGCTTTCATACGGATAGATGGACGGACGGACGGACATGCCATTAAGACTGAGGGCAGACTCTTCTTCGCTATACTGCTGATACAGCTGCAGTCTGCATTTTTCCCATGTGTAAAATATGAATGACAAGTGCTTCAAAATCTGTAATACTTACCCCCTCTATTTCCTCATGTAAACGCATAAAAGTATTTATACTTTTACTCCCATATGCAAATATACTCCAGGTGTATATATACTTACATATGTATATTTCTGCATGTAAACGGGGCTTTATACATAGGAAAAAAACAACAGAGATCCAAAGATATTCGTTGTCTATGTCTGTTTATAATTTTTCGATAAAATGTGTGTCTTGGATACAATAGATGTCGACATGCTTTTGTTTCAGATAACGGAAACATCGAGTCTTTTCTTTATTTAATCCTTGTCAATTTGATGAAAATATTTCAGGGAGTCAGTCATTTGAAAATTGTGTTAAGAAACACATTTGATAATTGCAGTTGGCTGTGTTGATCTGGCAGTGAATTGAGTCCATGTAATTGTTTTTGTGGTGAAAGTACTAAACTTATGTATTTAACTAATTCTGATATTGAAACTTTATTTGCACCAACGTATGCACAATCATTTCATTGGTTGTAGACAATACTAGCCAGTTAACATTCTGAAAATAGAGGTACTAAAAGCCATGTCTATGCAGTCCCGGTGTCGAACTTTTGGGGTCAGCCATTTAAGGTTCAGTTCGCATCTAAATTTCAATTTTTTACATGAGAAAGAAATTCAAAATGCAGATGGACTCTTGAATCTTTGCAATAAAGTAAATCACGGCGAGTTCGTAGTTCACGGGGTTAAGCCGCCATTTTGATTTTTTTGATAATAATAAAAATAATGCCGTTTTGACATGGAAAATGGGTCTCAATAATCCCACAGACATGTCAGAGACTTGCAACTTCCTTCAAAAGATGCGCAATTACAATAGAAGGATGGCTTCATTCATAACATTTGATTTATCAATGCGCTGAATCCTTTCATCGTCACTTGTGACTATATTTATTCTTTGTATTTATTCTTACTTATTATTATCATATTTTTAAGTCATTTATCATTAAATCAGCAAAATTAATAAAATAACTTACCAGTTTAATATTATTCCTTCAATATAAATTCTAGGAACTGCATCACAGCGGTTTTAGTACTTAGTTCACTTTTGGATTTAATTGCCATAACTCCGTAAACAATGATATTTCGGAACTGGACTTCGAACTATAGAGAGTAACAACAGGATTAACTGCATGCTAAAACTAACTTACTTAGATATATGAAAACTTGTCCCAATTGAACAATCACAGCAGTTATAAGTACCAAGTTCAATTAGAGATTCAAGGGCAATAACTCCGTAAAAACTGATATTTCAGAACAGACCTCCAGTTTGTGGTCCTTGAGGTGTACTCTGACGCATACGGTTCATCCGCTTCTCTTCCAACTCCTTCTGGATCTTGTAGATCTTCTCAGCGAGCAGGTGGTAATACTCCTCCTGTATGAGTCACGTCCATGAGATATCTTGTAACATTACTATTACACATTGCACATGTTTAAATTACAGAATGATCATCTCCAGAGGGTTAGCTGGGAACTACACAGAAATTGGATGTAAGAAACACATACCCGACTATTAGCCGTTTCATATATGTCCCTCTCCACATTGCGGGCATATGCGACTAGATTCTTCATACGACTGTCCTCCAAAGCAGCAGGGTCAGTGGTTGGGAATATGGCTTGAAACCTAAACAATACCGAAAGCCTGTGATTATGTTCTAAAATATTGCTATTAAGAAAACATTCACTATTTACAAAATAAGATTATAAGTATTGATAATATTTATCAAAAGCCTTTTTATGAAATTTGCAATTACATTTATTAACGTCTCAATGTTGTAAAAACAACAGTTTTTAGATGTTTGATTGTTTCTAACAAGCTTATTGGTTTAATACTAACAACATGTGGACAAGATGGTTGCGTAGATCCTGAGTGACATGCTGATGCCAATATTGTGTCATTCTACTGCTTTGTGCAATGTTTCCTAGTCCTTCTGTAGAATTAGGTGGAGCCATGCCTTGTGCCAGACTTGGCTGAGAGGCCATCAGCTGCTGGAGTGCAGTGCTCTGGGTAGGGGGAGCACTCATTCCACCTGTGAATAACAACCAAATGTAACATTGTGAAGATACAATAGATTCATAAATGTGTTACAGAATATTGTCTCACTTGTATACTTACATACAAAAACAGAACAAGGAACTAATCATACCGTTTAAGTTCCATGGATGTACAACCCCTCTTCAGTAGTGAACTTTATCAAGCAGTTGATGACAACCAAATCCGTGTTTCATTACTCCGAAAATTCAAAGATTTCTAAATACCAATAGTTTACCTGGTTGCATTCCTGATGGAACCGGCTGATGTGTTATCTGAGGAGTCGTGGTAGTTGCAGATTTGTTGTATCGGAGGCCAAGAGCATCAGATGTCACATCAGCATTGGTGTTACTTGTCTGGGGTAAGTTGGCAGTATTCTGTTGCAGTCCTCCTGTTTAAATGTAACAATATTCAGTTATCATGGCAGAAAATTTTAAATCTGAGAATTATATACTGAAGTAATTGGCGTGGCAACATTTGGTATCTCTTTATTATACAGAAACAAGACAGTTGCATATATTTGGTTCAACAAAACTCAAAACTTAAAGTAGTAATTGAAAATGCAAGAGTTAGGTTCACAAACCTGCTGCTGTGTTTCTGCGGTCAGATGCATGTTTGAGAGGCAGACAGACAGGACAGTCGCTGCGGGTACAGTTCATCCAGTGAGTGATGATTTGTCTGGAGGATGCACAGTGGGTAACTGAAATACAATCAATTCACAAGTATATAAAGACAGTCAACAAAGCTAAATACACAATAATAATGATAATGCTAATGTATAATATCCAGCACAAGTGGCGGTACATTAAACAATGAAGTAAACTGTTAAAATAATGAAACATTGTAAATCAAATTGTCAAATAGCAAGAAATAATGCAAGGAAGGATAATAAGAAAGCAAAGATTATTGATTGTTTGCGTATCATAAACTTTAAATTGTTGACTTGTTATTCAAAATGTTAAATACCTTGACAGGCTTTTCCAGCACTGCAAGTGGTCATGTGATTGAGAACATTCTTCATAGTTCTGCAGTAAGGCAGATTACAAGCTTGGTATCCCATGACAACATCTCTTTGTTGACACTTGTGGGCATGAAGAAGTAGCACTAGTTGTTGTTGAATAAGTTTACTTTTATCTTTATATGTTGGCTGTCGACCTGCTCCTGGTTGACCAGGCTGAAACATATTTTTTTTATCAATCTGGCTGTTCAACTACCATGTCTTTAGGTCAAAATTACACATGCTAGCAAGATTTAAAATTGTTTGCAGACAAAGCTACATAAATGGATATGGGAATGAAATGGTTTAGGTGCACAATTACAGTGCAACAAAGGAAAATCATTACGAGCATTTAAGGATATTCCTGGTTTTTGCCAGGACATTAAGATATACACCAATGTTTTAAAGTAAATATACTCCTCGTGTACCATATCGACACATTGTCACGGCGCTCAAGAACTTAAATAAGACTAAAACCAACCGGAGAGTGTATTAAAGGGGCAGTAGCAATTTTTTTTTGCAAATCTATTTTTTCAAATTTCCCGTTTATAATGATAGTTTATGTCATTTATATTTACTTTAGAGGGTTAAACATCCTATTACACAAACCAATTATATGTAGTAGTAATAACGGTGTTGCGTATACAGCAAAAATTGCATGGCGGCCATTTTATTGTGAACACATTTTATTATTTAGATTGACAAAAACAATTTCCATGGCTTTGCGAAACCATTTACACTTATTTTTTAACTTGATTTTTCGAAGAGAGAAGGATGTTTTACTATTGGTGACATTATTTTTCAAATACATTTCATCAACTTATTTGGGTGAAAAAACGTGCTACTGCCCATTTAAAATAACTGAATAAAGTGTGTGGTGTACGTATGTAAGTGCGCCTAAACTCTAAACAAGAGATGTGGGACAAGTGAGGTTAAAGGGGTCCGTCAGAGAGAGAACACATGTGAATTAGAAGGAAACATAAATGTTTATTACAGAATAAACGGCGGGAAAAGGGCCATCACAAACACTAGTGACAATATCAAACACAAACATCAATTGCATAACTATTTTCTACGAACAGAACACGACAATTTTAGAGCAAAATTCCAAAATGAAAATAAAACAAATATTTTCTTTTGACACAAATCCAATTCTGGAACAGCATGTGTATTAAAGGCAAAAGAAAAACATGCAGAACATAAGATTATTTCTGAAACATTCACTGTTCATTCAAATATTGAAACTTCTAAACATGTCCTAATTCAATAACGTCACATCGGTGAATATCTTGGAGGGAGGCAAGGAAACATATCCTAACATGCGTTGAATACCCCTGAACAAAAACTTAAATAAGATTCACGCGATAGAGGAAAGACTCTTAAATTTCCCTTTTATCAAGTTTCAACGTATATTCCTTTGGTGCACAAAATAATTGGATTACTAGTATCCGTCACTAAGCAGGTAGAGATAACTACTACACGTGACGTCATAGGCAATGTAATTATGTCTACTGAAGAATAAATCTACACGTTTTGTGCTGAGACTTTTGCTTCATTCTATTTCAAATTAAAATTAAAATGGAAAAGACAAATCACGATGTCATATTTAACGTTATTTGCACTGGTACCCTAGTGAGCACAATTGTTTCCAATTTCTAGATTGCTGCGACAGTTTAAATAAAATATCTCATTTTAATTTTAGATCACACCGTTTTAGCATCTCTTTAATGACAAAATATTTCATTCCTTGCATATGCCAGTGACCACGCTTGCTTTTTGTGACGTCATAACATTTTTATGCCACTAATTGGAGTGAAACTGACTCTTTTGTTATCTTTTCGATATCAGAAAAGTTTTCCCTTTTTTAAACAAAACCCATTCACCTATGAACCGTGTCTGTTTATACAAGTATGTCACTCTAATTACTATTTTTATACTGACACCCCAGAGGTAAATATTACACACGTGATGACAATGGATATGTAACATGTACATTTCTGTTCTGTCAACAGCAAATGAAATTTTATTGTGTTGTGAAGAACATTATCATATCCGACTCCAAAAATGTTGTTTACATGAATGTCAATACATACATGTATAAATATGATGGCTGGCCGATGCTATAATTCTAATGTTTAAATAATATACATAGAGAATCTCATCCAAGTGTCTTCTGATATCCAATATATCAACATGAGTTGATAAAAGTTACAAGTGGGTGAGATTCTATTTATCATCCAAATCATTATTATACATTATAATGAAAATAGTGTACATCTCTGAGCACAGTTCTGCCATTTGACTTCCAATGCGGTGATGTAATAACATTGTGACGTCATCATGTTTATGACGTCATATCATTGTGATGTCATTGTTGGATGATGTAAAAGCATTGTGATGATAGATATGTTTACTTTATGCTCTATCGCTGATATTATGATTTCTTTATAATCGGTAATATTAATATATCGAATTGGATATAATTACTTATTTAGAACAATAATAAGATACACGATAAGGTCAATATCAGAAAGAGCATCAGCCTCGCGTGCGATGCCTTCGAAAGAAACCCGAAGAGGATTCCAATGGTCACACGTCATAGATATAGAACTTCGTGATTTGTCGGAAAACGTGTGGGCGGTACGTACTGTACACTTCACTATCTAAGACAATTTAGAAGCAGCTGATAGATAGAAAAAGAACGTAACAACGTCTTTATTCAGTGTGTTGATTTCAATGTTCAATGAATCTCATCGATTCGCTTTCAATATTCATAGTTAAAAGGCCAAAACAAGTAAACAACGTTAGACGCGACTGGATCATCCATTATTATAGGATGCAACATATCACAAAAATGTTACCATGGATACGAGTAATAAATGACGCAGGTAGCCTATAACTTAAATATTTCTTGCCGATCAATATGTTTGATGACCAAGTTGTGAATACTTGTGATATGTAAACCAGGTTTAGATCCGGCTTATAATACATGTACGAAATTACTCATAAAAGTCCACGATACCAGGAACATACCTGTTCGGAATCCATTAAGAATGTTGTTTCTTTAAACTCTTAAGTATGTTCCTAAGGGCACGACGTAAGTACAGTATATTCGTAACGTTCGTTTACTGTTAAAACGCTATTTTCTACACTCGAAAGTGCTCGTGTCACGGAGAACAGGAAGCTTAAGTGTTGGCGCTATTTATAGATACACTAGTCACGTGACAAACGGAACTCGCAACACGTGACAACAGACATTGAGTTTGTTTCTTTAAGCGTTAACATTTCGTTGACTTCTATACAGAAAAAGTACCAAAAGTCTCCAGCTCGGAGAAAACATTGCCAGGTTCCGGGTTGGGGGACAGGCGTTATTTCATACACGGATATAAAGTACATTGTGAAGTAATTTATACTTATCTACAGTAACATTGAAAATGAAAATAAACTATGTTTGACTTTCATTTTTAAAACAATAAAAGTTCACGTTTCTAAAAAAAATATTCGTCTAAAAAATCTGCAATCACGGATCCTCAACTGGGCAAGAGAGGAGAGTGAAATATGAATTTCCCCAATGTTTTTATGACGTTCTACATCAATGTGATGTTACATTATTCCGACAACAAATTTAATCTTTTATCTTTTATTACCTATACATATTTCTTTGTTTTTTTAAAACTTTCATGCTAAAATGTATATCCCTATACAAATTGAAATAGCGTTGTTTGAACAGAGATACACATTAACATTGTTATACCCTGTGAATGAAAATATACTTTTAAAAAAAAGAATTCTTATAAAAAACAATCAAAATCAACTGTATCTGGCAGCAGTAAGTTGAACATGGTGGTGTGTTTGTTTCGTGGTAGTAACTGACTTGCTAAAGAAACGTCACCACATTATCAACAGAGTTAAAACTGAAATACTGCTGTTTTGGCAATTATTTTTAAAAAGTTATGAAATGTAGAAATTTACTTAATAAAACATAATGATGGTCTAATTAACCTCTTTTGGACTTTAATTCTTTGACGCATCATCACTGTAGGACGCCATAAAATAAGCCAACATGTCCCTTTCACTCTCCTATCTTATCTAGTTAAGGAGATGTTAAATTAACCTTAAATTTCACCTCAGGAATTGGTAATGCCAGGAAGCTCAGTTTTTGTAAATATAATTTGTGTATGATGGAGACCAGGACTTCTAAATTTAATTTGTCTAATGCGAAATATTATGATTTTAGAGCTATTATAAAATTCAGCTTTCTTCCACTTACCCCAGGCACAAGGCGTGTTTGTTTCAAGCCAATAGAGAGCCTATTACGTCATATTATATAACAGGGGTTCACAGTCTTGCTTGCAGGAGGGATAGTATGAAGAGGGGTGGAGTTAGCCAAAGTTCATTAAGAGGCCATGCATTGCAACACACACTCTCTCCACTGCTTGGCTGCCTGACTAGCCCCTGCCCCACCCCACCTCTTCCCTCCCTCCCTCCCTTCCTCCCCCCCCCCCTCTCTCTCTCTCTCTCTCTCTCTCTCTCTCTCTCATTTATCATACAATATAATCCCTGGTGAACTACAGAGCCCATGGCTCTATTTGTCATCAAACCTTCAACAAAGACTAGATTGTCAGTGTATTCGCTTTCATTCACGTTTGCTACACGCTCGATCATAAATCCACACAAGCCTTTGAATGTGTCAAGGAGTTTCTATTCATTTTACACATATCTTTGTTTACAATACTTGCATTCCTTTGCATAAATATTCACATTTATAGTTAGTAACAAACTTAGGAAGTCCCTTCGAAGTGGTCAGTTAAGTCTATCTAAAACAATTAATAAGATAGAAAGGCTACTTTGGGTGTTTGGGTGGGAGTAAATAAAGGAGACTGAAGTGAGAGGTGACAAAGTACAGTTAGATATAAGATAATTTATCACTGTTTCATGCACAGTGTAAACGGCAGATAATCTTGTATTCGTGTTCAAGTGTCACGCCGTAGTAACCGTGAAACAATCATCACCTGGCTCTGAACTGACTTGCTTACAATTTACAAGCGTTTTCAACAGAGTTGATTTCTCACTTGAGGACACTATTGATAGACAAACAAATTACAAAGTTCTATGGATAGTCAACTTATTTATTGGTATCGAGTGCGTCGTTTCGATGCGGATACTAGAACCTTTACCAAGCAAGTGATACATTACCATGACGATCAGGAGAATATATGCTATTGTGGTAGGTATGTTCTTATAATTACATGTGATAGGATTGATGTACATGGTGGTTTAACATGTGATAGGATTGATGTACATGGTGGTTTAACATGTGATAGGATTGATGTACATGGTGGTTTAACAATTGATAGGATTGATGTACATGGTGGTTTAACATGTGATAGGATTGATGTACATGGTGGTTTAACATGTGATAGGATTGATGTACATGGTGATTTAACATGTGATAGGATTGATGTAAATGGTGGTTTAACAATTGATAGGATTGATGTACATGGTGGTTTAACATGTGATAGGGTTTAACATGTGATAGGATTGATGTACATGGTGGTTTAACATGTGATAGGATTGATGTACATGGTGGTTTAACATGTGATAGGATTGATGTACATGGTGGTTTAACATGTGATAGGGTTTAACATGTGATAGGATTGATGTACATGGTGGTTTAACATGTGATAGCATTGATGTACATGGTGGTTTAACATGTGATAGGATTGATGTACATGGTGGTTTAACATGTGATAGGATTGATGTACATGGTGGTTTAACATGTGATAGGATTGATGTACATGGTGGTTTAACATGTGATAGGGTTTAACATGTGATAGGATTGATGTACATGGTGGTTTAACATGTGATAGGATTGATGTACATGGTGGTTTAACATGTGATAGGATTGATGTACATGGTGGTTTAACATGTGATAGGGTTTAACATGTGATAGGATTGATGTACATGGTGGTTTAACATGTGATAGCATTGATGTACATGGTGGTTTAACATGTGATAGGATTGATGTACATGGTGGTTTAACATGTGATAGGATTGATGTACATGGTGGTTTAACATGTGATAGGATTGATGTACATGGTGGTTTAACAATTGATAGGATTGATGTACATGGTGGTTTAACATGTGATAGGATTGATTTACATGGTGGTTTAACATGTGATAGGATTGATGTACATGGTGGTTTAACATGTGATAGGATTGATGTACATGGTGGTTTAACATGTGATAGGGTTTAACATGTGATAGGATTGATGTACATGGTGGTTTAACATGTGATAGCATTGATGTACATGGTGGTTTAACATGTGATAGGATTGATGTACATGGTGGTTAAACATGTGATAGCATTGATGTACATGGTGGTTTAACATGTGATAGGATTGATGTACATGGTGGTTTAACATGTGATAGGATTGATGTACATGGTGGTTTAACATGTGATAGGATTGATGTACATGGTGGTTTAACATGTGATAGCATTGATGTACATGGTGGTTTAACATGTGATAGGATTGATGTACATGGTGGTTTAACATGTGATAGGGTTTAACATGTGATAGGATTGATGTACATGGTGGTTTAACATGTGATAGGGTTTAACATGTGATAGGATTGATGTACATGGTGGTTTAACATGTGATAGGGTTTAACATGTGATAGGATTGATGTACATGGTGGTTTAACATGTGATAGGATTGATGTACATGGTGGTTTAACATGTGATAGCATTGATGTACATGGTGGTTTAACATGTGATAGGATTGATGTACATGGTGGTTTAACATGTGATAGCATTGATGTACATGGTGGTTTAACATGTGATAGGATTGATGTACATGGTGGTTTAACATGTGATAGGATTGATGTACATGGTGGTTTAACATGTGATAGGATTGATGTACATGGTGGTTTAACATGTGATAGCATTGATGTACATGGTGGTTTAACATGTGATAGGATTGATGTACATGGTGGTTTAACATGTGATAGCATTGATGTACATGGTGGTTTAACATGTGATAGGATTGATGTACATGGTGGTTTAACATGTGATAGGATTGATGTACATGGTGGTTTAACATGTGATAGCATTGATGTACATGGTGGTTTAACATGTGATAGCATTGATGTACATGGCGGTTTAACATGTGATAGGATTGATGAATATGGTGGTTTAACATGTGATAGCATTGATGTACATGGTGGTTTAACATGTGATAGGATTGATGTACATGGTGGTTTAACATGTGATAGGATTGATGTACATGGTGGTTTAACATGTGATAGCATTGATGTACATGGTGGTTTAACATGTGATAGGGTTTAACATGTGATAGGATTGATGTACATGGTGGTTTAACATGTGATAGGATTGATGTACATGGTGGTTTAACATGTGATAGCATTGATGTACATGGTGGTTTAACATGTGATAGGGTTTAACATGTGATAGCATTGATGGACATGGTGGTTTAACATGTGATAGCATTGATGTACATGGTGGTTTAACATGTGATAGGGTTTAACATGTGATAGCATTGATGTACATGGTGGTTTAACATGTGATAGGGTTTAACATGTGATAGGATTGATGTACATGGTGGTTTAACATGTGATAGGATTGATGTACATGGTGGTTTAACATGTGATAGCATTGATGTACATGGTGGTTTAACATGTGATAGCATTGATGTACATGGTGGTTTAACATGTGATAGGGTTTAACATGTGATAGGATTGATGTACATGGTGGTTTAACATGTGATAGGATTGATGTACATGGTGGTTTAACATGTGATAGCATTGATGTACATGGTGGTTTAACATGTGATAGGATTGATGTACATGGTGGTTTAACATGTGATAGCATTGATGTACATGGTGGTTTAACATGTGATAGGATTGATGTACAGTGTGGTTTAACATGTGATAGGATTGATGTACATGGTGGTTTAACATGTGCTAGCATTGATGTACATGGTGGTTTAACATGTGATAGCATTGATGTACATGGCGGTTTAACATGTGATAGGATTGATGTACATGGTGGTTTAACATGTGATAGCATTGATGTACATGGTAGTTTAACATGTGATAGGATTGATGTACATGGTGGTTTAACATGTGATAGGATTGATGTACATGGTGGTTTAACATGTGATAGCATTGATGTACATGGTGGTTTAACATGTGATAGGGTTTAACATGTGATAGCATTGATGGACATGGTGGTTTAACATGTGATAGCATTGATGTACATGGTGGTTTAACATGTGATAGGGTTTAAAATGTGATAGCATTTATGTACATGGTGGTTTAACATGTGATAGGGTTTAACATGTGATAGGATTGATGTACATGGTGGTTTAACATGTGATAGGATTGATGTACATGGTAGTTTAACATGTGATAGCATTGATGTACATGGTGGTTTAACATGTGATAGGTTTGATGTATAAACCATCATGTACATAAATCCAACGACATCAAGTTGACAATCTATAGAAAACATGATCATGAGCAACATGGTGGCACAATGGAGTTCATTCGTACCAAGTCGACGCCTGGAAGCGTGTAGCAACCATAGGATAAAACTGATCTCACCTCCATGCTTGTGTTTACTGAAGGCGATTTTTTTATCTGTCGACTACGTGAGAATACACCGTCGATGGTCCTGTGTATATCTCAATTGGTCATTGTCAGTCAAGATCAGCAACAATGGACATGGTTTACCCCCGGATGGAATTCTGACTTGGTATTCTGAGAATTTGAAGTGTTGATTCCCTTCCCCGACACCGAGACATGAATCGAGATACTACCATGTTTTGTTGTCACGAGACGTTCTTTATTAAACATGTTTATCTTTTCATTCAATAGAACTACAGTAATGTTTGTTTTGGAAATAACTTTCATGTGCTCTACCGTTAGACCGGGGTGATAAAGCGAGAAATCAAACGCCTTTAGCATGCATCCGACGTGCGCTATATGTCATGATTGATATGAGGTGGTGCTTAATCATATACATCAAAGCTACCTACAGTTAAAGGACCAACTATAAATTTAGAAACACAGCACATGCATAAATTACTATACAAGGGCGTCGTAGTGAATAATAAATCTGAAACTGCATTATGAATTCAGAAGCTAACGTTGGTGTACATGCACTAGTATGACCAATATTGTGTTATGATCAGTACCATAGTGCAATATTTCTGCCAGCCATCATGTATATACATGATGGTAGTTTCATCACAAAACAACTAAAACATTGTATAGTTAATTGCACAATCATTTTGAAAAAGGAAAATTTACAACGTTGAGATCTAAAAACAAAACAAAATTAAATAAAAGTCAATTAAATCGTAATTTCCCTTGGCCTAAAATGTACCTCCCTCTCATTTATCTGTCACTCGATTTGATTATATTCCCCTTCAAGTGAGAGAGCATTATGCTATTTCCCTCTCATTTATCTGTCACTCGATTTGATTATATTCCTCTTCAAGTGAGAGAGCATTATGCTATTTCCCTCTCATTTATCTGTCACTCGATTTGATTATATTCCTCTTCAAGTGAGAGAGCATTATGCTATTTCCCTCTCATTTATCTGTCACTCGATTTGATTATATTCCTCTTCAAGTGAGAGAGCATTATGCTATTTTCCTCTCATTTATCTTTCACTCGATTTGATTATATTCCTTTTCAAGTGAGAGAGCATTATGCTATTTTCCTCTCATTTATCTTTCACTCGATTTGATTATATTACTTTTCAAGTGAGAGAGCATTATGCTATTTTCCTCTCATTTATCTTTCACTCGATTTGATTATATTCCTCTTCAAGTGAGAGAGCATTATGCTATTTTCCTCTCATTTATCTTTCACTCGATTTGATTATATTCCTCTTCAAGTGAGAGAGCGTTATGCTATTTCCCTCTCATTTAACTTTCACTCGATTTGATTATGTTCATTTTTAAGTGAGAGAGCATTATGCTATTTTCCTCTCATTTATCTTTCACTCGATTTGATTATATTCCTCTTCAAGTGAGAGAGCATTATGCTATTTCCCTCTCATTTATCTTTCACTCGATTTGATTATATTCATTTTTAAGTGAGAGAGCATTATGCTATTTTCCTCTCATTTATCTTTCACTCGATTTGATTATATCCCCCTTCAAGTGAGGGAGCATTATGCTATTTTCCTCTCATTTATCTTTCACTCGATTTGATTATATCCCCCTTCAAGTGAGGGAGCATTATGCTATTTTCCTCTCATTTATCTTTCACTCGATTTGATTATATCCCCCTTCAAGTGAGGGAGCATTATGCTATTTTCCTCTCATTTATCTTTCACTCGATTTGATTATATCCCCCTTCAAGTGAGGGAGCATTATGCTATTTTCCTCTCATTTATCTTTCACTCGATTTGATTATATCCCCCTTCAAGTGAGGGAGCATTATGCTATTTCCCTCTCATTTATCTTTCACTCGATTTGATTATATCCCCCTTCAAGTGAGGGAGCATTATGCTATTTTCCTCTCATTTATCTTTCACTCGATTTGATTATATCCCCCTTCAAGTGAGGGAGCATTATGCTATTTTCCTCTCATTTATCTTTCACTCGATTTGATTATATCCCCCTTCAAGTGAGGGAGCATTATGCTATTTTCCTCTCATTTATCTTTCACTCGATTTGATTATATCCCCCTTCAAGTGAGGGAGCATTATGCTATTTTCCTCTCATTTATCTTTCACTCGATTTGATTATATCCCCCTTCAAGTGAGGGAGCATTATGCTATTTTCCTCTCATTTATCTTTCACTCGATTTGATTATATCCCCCTTCAAGTGAGGGAGCATTATGCTATTTTCCTCTCATTTATCTTTCACTCGATTTGATTATATCCCCCTTCAAGTGAGGGAGCATTATGCTATTTTCCTCTCATTTATCTTTCACTCGATTTGATTATATCCCCCTTCAAGTGAGGGAGCATTATGCTATTTCCCTCTCATTTATCTTTCACTCGATTTGATTATATCCCCCTTCAAGTGAGGGAGCATTATGCTATTTCCCTCTCATTTATCTTTCACTCGATTTGATTATATCCCCCTTCAAGTGAGGGAGCATTATGCTATTTTCCTCTCATTTATCTTTCACTCGATTTGATTATATCCCCCTTCAAGTGAGGGAGCATTATGCTATTTTCCTCTCATTTATCTTTCACTCGATTTGATTATATCCCCCTTCAAGTGAGGGAGCATTATGCTATTTCCCTCTCATTTATCTTTCACTCGATTTGATTATATCCCCCTTCAAGTGAGGGAGCATTATGCTATTTCCCTCTCATTTATCTTTCACTCGATTTGATTATATACCCCTTCAAGTGAGGGAGCATTATGCTATTTTCCTCTCATTTATCTTTCACTCGATTTGATTATATCCCCCTTCAAGTGAGGGAGCATTATGCTATTTTCCTCTCATTTATCTTTCACTCGATGTGATTATATCCCCCTTCAAGTGAGGGAGCATTATGCTATTTCCCTCTCATTTATCTTTCACTCGATTTGATTATATCCCCCTTCAAGTGAGGGAGCATTATGCTATTTTCCTCTCATTTATCTTTCACTCGATTTGATTATATCCCCCTTCAAGTGAGGGAGCATTATGCTATTTTCCTCTCATTTATCTTTCACTCGATTTGATTATATCCCCCTTCAAGTGAGGGAGCATTATGCTATTTCCCTCTCATTTATCTTTCACTCGATTTGATTATATCCCCCTTCAAGTGAGGGAGCATTATGCTATTTTCCTCTCATTTATCTTTCACTCGATTTGATTATATCCCCCTTCAAGTGAGGGAGCATTATGCTATTTTCCTCTCATTTATCTTTCACTCGATTTGATTATATCCCCCTTCAAGTGAGAGAGCATTATGCTATTTTCCTCTCATTTATCTTTCACTCGATTTGATTATATTCCTCTTCAAGTGAGGGAGCATTATGCTATTTCCCTCTCATTTATCTTTCACTCGATTTGATTATATCCCCCTTCAAGTGAGGGAGCATTATGCTATTTCCCTCTCATTTATCTTTCACTCGATTTGATTATATTCCTCTTCAAGTGAGGGAGCATTATGCTATTTCCCTCTCATTTATCTTTCACTCGATTTGATTATATTCCTCTTCAAGTGAGGGAGCATTATGCTATTTCCCTCTCATTTATCTTTCACTCGATTTGATTATATTCCTCTTCAAGTGAGGGAGCATTATGCTATTTCCCTCTCATTTATCTTTCACTCGATTTGATTATATTCCCCTTCAAGTGAGGGAGCATTATGCTATTTCCCTGTCATTTATCTTTCACTCGATTTGATTATATCCCCCTTCAAGTGAGGGAGCATTATGCTATTTCCCTCTCATTTATCTTTCACTCGATGTGATTATATCCCCCTTCAAGTGAGGGAGCATTATGCTATTTCCCTCTCATTTATCTTTCACTCGATGTGATTATATCCCCCTTCAAGTGAGGGAGCATTATGCTATTTCCCTCTCATTTATCTTTCACTCGATTTGATTATATCCCCCTTCAAGTGAGGGAGCATTATGCTATTTTCCTCTCATTTATCTTTCACTCGATTTGATTATATCCCCCTTCAAGTGAGGGAGCATTATGCTATTTTCCTCTCATTTATCTTTCACTCGATTTGATTATATCCCCCTTCAAGTGAGGGAGCATTATGCTATTTTCCTCTCATTTATCTTTCACTCGATTTGATTATATCCCCCTTCAAGTGAGGGAGCATTATGCTATTTCCCTCTCATTTATCTTTCACTCGATTTGATTATATCCCCCTTCAAGTGAGGGAGCATTATGCTATTTTCCTCTCATTTATCTTTCACTCGATTTGATTATATCCCCCTTCAAGTGAGGGAGCATTATGCTATTTTCCTCTCATTTATCTTTCACTCGATGTGATTATATCCCCCTTCAAGTGAGGGAGCATTATGCTATTTTCCTCTCATTTATCTTTCACTCGATTTGATTATATCCCTCTTCAAGTGAGGGAGCATTATGCTATTTTCCTCTCATTTATCTTTCACTCGATTTGATTATATCCCCCTTCAAGTGAGGGAGCATTATGCTATTTCCCTCTCATTTATCTTTCACTCGATGTGATTATATCCCCCTTCAAGTGAGGGAGCATTATGCTATTTTCCTCTCATTTATCTTTCACTCGATGTGATTATATCCCCCTTCAAGTGAGGGAGCATTATGCTATTTTCCTCTCATTTATCTTTCACTCGATGTGATTATATCCCCCTTCAAGTGAGGGAGCATTATGCTATTTTCCTCTCATTTATCTTTCACTCGATTTGATTATATCCCCCTTCAAGTGAGAGAGCATTATGCTATTTCCCTCTCATTTATCTTTCACTCGATGTGATTATATCCCCCTTCAAGTGAGGGAGCATTATGCTATTTCCCTCTCATTTATCTTTCACTCGATGTGATTATATCCCCCTTCAAGTGAGGGAGCATTATGCTATTTCCCTCTCATTTATCTTTCACTCGATTTGATTATATCCCCCTTCAAGTGAGAGAGCATTATGCTATTTCCCTCTCATTTATCTTTCACTCGATGTGATTATATCCCCCTTCAAGTGAGGGAGCATTATGCTATTTCCCTCTCATTTATCTTTCACTCGATGTGATTATATCCCCCTTCAAGTGAGGGAGCATTATGCTATTTTCCTCTCATTTATCTTTCACTCGATGTGATTATATCCCTCTTCAAGTGAGGGAGCATTATGCTATTTCCCTCTCATTTATCTTTCACTCGATGTGATTATATCCCCCTTCAAGTGAGGGAGCATTATGCTATTTCCCTCTCATTTATCTTTCACTCGATGTGATTATATCCCCCTTCAAGTGAGGGAGCATTATGCTATTTTCCTCTCATTTATCTTTCACTCGATGTGATTATATCCCTCTTCAAGTGAGGGAGCATTATGCTATTTCCCTCTCATTTATCTTTCACTCGATGTGATTATATCCCCCTTCAAGTGAGGGAGCATTATGCTATTTCCCTCTCATTTATCTTTCACTCGATGTGATTATATCCCCCTTCAAGTGAGGGAGCATTATGCTATTTTCCTCTCATTTATCTTTCACTCGATGTGATTATATCCCCCTTCAAGTGAGGGAGCATTATGCTATTTCCCTCTCATTTATCTTTCACTCGATGTGATTATATCCCCCTTCAAGTGAGGGAGCATTATGCTATTTCCCTCTCATTTATCTTTCACTCGATGTGATTATATCCCCCTTCAAGTGAGGGAGCATTATGCTATTTTCCTCTCATTTATCTTTCACTCGATGTGATTATATCCCTCTTCAAGTGAGGGAGCATTATGCTATTTCCCTCTCATTTATCTTTCACTCGATGTGATTATATCCCCCTTCAAGTGAGGGAGCATTATGCTATTTCCCTCTCATTTATCTTTCACTCGATGTGATTATATCCCCCTTCAAGTGAGGGAGCATTATGCTATTTTCCTCTCATTTATCTTTCACTCGATGTGATTATATCCCTCTTCAAGTGAGGGAGCATTATGCTATTTCCCTCTCATTTATCTTTCACTCGATGTGATTATATCCCCCTTCAAGTGAGGGAGCATTATGCTATTTCCCTCTCATTTATCTTTCACTCGATGTGATTATATCCCCCTTCAAGTGAGGGAGCATTATGCTATTTTCCTCTCATTTATCTTTCACTCGATGTGATTATATCCCCCTTCAAGTGAGGGAGCATTATGCTATTTTCCTCTCATTTATCTTTCACTCGATGTGATTATATCCCTCTTCAAGTGAGGGAGCATTATGCTATTTCCCTCTCATTTATCTTTCACTCGATGTGATTATATCCCCCTTCAAGTGAGGGAGCATTATGCTATTTCCCTCTCATTTATCTTTCACTCGATGTGATTATATCCCCCTTCAAGTGAGGGAGCATTATGCTATTTTCCTCTCATTTATCTTTCACTCGATGTGATTATATCCCCCTTCAAGTGAGGGAGCATTATGCTATTTTCCTCTCATTTATCTTTCACTCGATGTGATTATATCCCCCTTCAAGTGAGGGAGCATTATGCTATTTCCCTCTCATTTATCTTTCACTCGATTTGATTATATCCCCCTTCAAGTGAGGGAGCATTATGCTATTTCCCTCTCATTTATCTTTCACTCGATGTGATTATATCCCCCTTCAAGTGAGGGAGCATTATGCTATTTCCCTCTCATTTATCTTTCACTCGATGTGATTATATCCCCCTTCAAGTGAGGGAGCATTATGCTATATGAAATGTATCGCTGCAACAGGGTAGTGTTAAAGGCACGTAGGTGATTAGTTACAGACTGTTATCGGCAACACTGTTCCCGATAAGTAAGTAAAATGTGCTTATTTAACGTGTCAGAGTTACATTCGGGGTTAAGACTTGGAACAAGTACGGATACCATTTCTCTGAATTACACGCCTAAGTAAGTATTAAATGCTATACTTATTTTGCTTTTACAATATTAAAGGCAATGACGATGAATGCATTTAGAGAAAAATACATTTCAATATAATCATGGAATTTTAACGCGTATATAAGTATTACTTTGTACTGAAATATTATTTTACTTTTACAATAATAAAGGCAATTTCGATGATATTGAGAAAAATACTCATCAATATAATCTTTACTTAAAAATTACTTTACTTACCGATCTAAGTATTACTTGGAATTTTACTTATCAAAATTAAAGATACGGAAGATTACCTATGTACGTAATAATAGAATCGGTTTTATTGGTGGATGAACTAAAGAATAACATTGCGAATTATTTTATTGATGAACAAATGATAATGTTAACTCATTAATGGAATAATATTTAAAAGGGACAGTACACTCGTTTTTCCTTTCGTTGAAACGAAATTCAGGGAAATTATCTTGTGTTACTGACATTGTGAAACAGTACCAGTGTCACGTATTTCGTATGAGGAGATTTGCACGTATCACAGTTGCCTAGCAACCTTTCTCTTTGCAAGAGTAACCGTTCTTCATCGTCTGTGACATCGACTTTTCATGACGTCACTGTAGCAAGACGTCGATTGAAAAGTGGACCGTTTCTGGTTATTTTAAACAGAATCATCATAGGTAATAAATAAGTCATTACACGGTTACAAGTGTAATAAGAATTTTACGAAACACATGCACATTTCTGTTTTCACATTTATTTCGTATAAGTCATATGAGACACTAAACAATATTCTGTGTTGTGCATTTTGTTATATAAATAATGTGTATATATATTGATTCATTCACTATGACTACTCATTCTCTTCCCACAGAGGTTACTCCCTTCACATTTGCTATCTTAGCCTCTGTTATATATGGAGCACTTTCTCGACGAGAAATTGAAAATCTTTGTTGGTTGCATCAGAAGTTAGTTTTTCAATCATAAACTAACCATTCCGTAACCGTCGAAACGACTAGAGTTGCTTCATCTGTGCTATGCGCACACATTGTTAACAAGACAGAATTCGGTCGCAGATGAGTGTTGCAAAGTATCACCGCCAGGGGATTGTGCGAGATCTAGAGTAGCAAAATATTGCCTGTATGTAGCAGAAGATACACTAGAAAATTTGAATGGAATAACCTCTTTGGGAAGATAATGATGACCACTATTAGGGAATTAGAAAAATCGAGATAAGAACAATTACCTTTCTGCTGATTTGAGAGTCATAACTTAAAATCAAAATCACTAAATTTTATAATGTGGCCAATGACAATGACATAAAAGTTTGTGATGACCAATTCTTTGCATCTGTTCACATCGTTACTTCTATCAATCTTTATTTCAGTACTGAACAGGCCACAGGCCTGTAGTTCATTTACAGTTCATCATAACAGCAATCTAAATAAATTCAGATTCAACAGGTATATTAGGTTATACCCATGATATAGGACAGTCGATCTAAATTTATTTAGATTGTCATAACAGGTTCTTATTTATTGCAATCTGTTTTCTTGAATTCATTGTGAAATATATGTACATTGCAATGTTATGTAGTGATAATGTGTAGTATCTGTTGACAGTGATATTAATTGTCAATCGCTTGGTATGGTTTGAGGAACTTAGTTCGTAAAGTGTTATACACTGGGCAGATGAGAAGGAAACGTAATTCATTCTTACAGCATTATGGTCACATAATTTACATATTTTCTGTTTTCTTGGTGTACCCAGATATCTGCCAGTTTGAATAAATAATTCATGGGAAGAGAGGGGGTGAGAGATATACGAAACTTTTTCACGTCAACTTTCGCTTGAAAGACATACCCGATTTCCATTGGTTGTAAAATGAGCATTTAGTTGATAGAAGTAGATATTCCGACCATGTTTGTAAATACATATCTTTACTTCTTTAACTTCAGTAATATTCATTGAATACAAGCAGACCCCAGAATGGATCCAGTCTCAGAAGACAGATCGTCACCCATGGAGGAAAGTTTCAGCAAAGAAGAAACTAGTTTAAGACTTCAAGAACAGGCCGATGAGAAAGCAACTCTTTTACGCATGAACACTATTGACCAATCACCAGATCCGTTAGAAGCAATAGATGCCGCTTTCAGGATACCCCTTCTCCGTGACCCAATTAACCAGGAAGATCCCACTAAGAGGAAGATTGACTTCAGTGTTAGAGTTGGCTCGTCCATGGCGAGGACAGAAGACAGTGTGGTACGGATTATTGAGAAACAGTTTGGGTATTCTGACAACACTGTTAACTCAGAACCTGCAAACGATGCAAATTGTCTCACTGTCCAAAAAGAGCGCCGTGAGAAGATATCCCCTCGTGCAGGACAATGGACTCGTCGGCGGAGGAATAGCCGTAAAGGGTCTCTACAGACTACTCCGCCGCGCAGTTATATCACAGAGGAAACGGTGAGTTGACTGACAGTGCACATACTACAGCATACTTCTTTGTTATATCGGAACTACATTTTGAACAGACCTAAAACAAATAATTCCCATGAAGTTTGATAAAAAAAACTTAGCAAAGCAAGAATATTTGCCTTTCTTGGTAACAAAAAAGATCCCTGACATTAAATGTGAAAATAACAATTATTTAAGTCTCAAATCATCCCTTTATTTACACATTTATTTTCAGCCCTTCCATTGCCGGACAGGCCCTTTTTCACATCATTAAATTCAACCTTGTTTAGTTCATTTGGAAGGAAAACGAGATAAAAAAAGAGACGAATGTTGATGAATGATTACTCAGAAGGTGGACTTGGAATATGGTTGATGTGGAAGCTTTTTCTAAATACATGGAATGGAAAGATGTTTTATGGCAACACTTGACCAGAAGTTCAATGGTACATTATGAAAATATTGACGTTCTGAATTCCCCAAAACATCAACTGAAACACTTACTTAAAAACATTCTAAACGACTTCTGGAAAGATGTTCTAACTATCTATAACAATAAACAAACTTTTGAGGTCAGAAACGTTAGTGAATTCAGAAGTCTCCCTTTCATAAGTTACGTCCCTTATGGTGATTTAAAAAATTCTAAATGGTGTCATTGTGGAACAAGACGTATTCGAGACCTATTGACGGACTCTGGACACTTAAAAGAATTCAATGTCTTGAAATGCCATTTCGGATTGAATTATAATTTCCTTTCTTGTTTCAAATTGATAAGTTTCCTACCCGACTCATGGATTAAAATTTCATCAAGTAACCCGACTATCAAAACCAATGATAGTATTGATTGTAAGATTTTAAGTGACATCATATCATCTCCAGATTGTAAATTTGTCTAGTTGTCTATTGTTCTCTTGAATACCTTACTTCTAAATGCAACTCCAATTTG